>CM052548.1:71775628-71816147 GCA_028533065.1 Trachops cirrhosus | reverse complement strand
GAAAGAGAGGAAGAGAAACACTGATCCATTGCCTCTCCCATGCCCCAACTGGAGACCTGGCCCACAACCCAGGCATGTGCCCTAAGAACCGAACCAGCGACCTTTCGGTTCACAGGGTGGCACTCAGTCCACTGAGCCACACCAGCTAGGACATAGTCTTTAAATAAAGCTTAAATTTTATCATTAGCGATAAACGCTGTCAGTTGTTTTCTTTGGAGTAACAGGCACAATTCATTCCATTTTCAAGAACATGTTTGCCAAACACCTACTTCTGAATAACCATAGTTCCTTGCCATTTGTTCTTCCAGGTAAAGATGGAGTTCCATGGAAGAAGTAGATGAACTAAGGGGAACAAGTCCACTAAGCTCTAGACACTTGGAAGGAGAAGATGATTCAACAAAAGAGACAGAGAAAGGCCGCAGTGAGGTGGGCAGTGTTGAGGTTTTCCCACCAGAGACACCAGGAACAGCTGCAGCTGAACAAAGCTGAGGTTATTGCTCACTGCAAACGGGGGCACACAGCATGGGGAACTGTGGGCGTCTAGTCAGGGGGTGTTAGAATGACTCTATTAGAAGATTTGGACTTGTGTTGCTAGGTGACTTTGGGGCGAGCTAGGCAGGGCTTCGGACTGGATTGCATGCTGTCCGGGAGAGAGGACAATTCTGCGTTTGGGTTTCTGAGTGAATCTGTGGAGAAGAAGGCAGACTAGAGTGAAGATAAAGCTGTAATTGATAAAGAAGTAGCAGTTCCTTGGATCGGCCAGGATAGGGAGATATTTGGCATTTTTGTAGATTTGGGCAGTGTTCACGTGTACGACTGTGTTAAGAAAACATTATGAAGCAGTATCGGTTTTTTGTTTTGATGCCTAGGGGTTACAGAGAGGCCTTGTCTGAGGTTGGTGTTCTGTGAAATTGTTTACGTTGAAGAAGAGAACACCAGGGCCCAGCCACGAGTGCAGGGCCAGCTCCTGGCAACCTCCGGGCCTGACCCGGAGCGTCAGGCCAGCTTCTGATGTTGTGACCTGCTTTCTTCTTTCTCAGAGTAAACCAAGAGAGTGTGGTGTCATCAAAGCCAAGAGTTCAAAATGATTCAAGAAGGGAAGAGTGATCAATACTTTAAAACACTGCCAAGAGTCCTGGTTAGATGGAATCGAGAAATTCCTATGGAATTGTCAAGATTGACTTATTTGGAGACCTTGACAAAAATGTGGAAAGTTGATTGGATTAAAACTTTTTGAACATCTGAGTTCCAGTTTCAGCTATTTAAAAAACAAAACAAAACAAAACAACAACTAGCTTTTTGACCTTGGAAACTCAATCCACATTTCTGAATCTTAGCTTTCTGTGTGTAGGACAAGGGAGTTGACCTTGATGGTTCCAAAGTCTCTGGGGAAGACAGTGCGATAGAGTCTATGCTATAGAACAGTGGTTCTCAAACTTGAGCATGAATAAGCTGCACTTGAAGGGCTTGTGAAAAATGCAGGTTGCCGGGTCCCACCTAAGTTTTGACTCAGTGGGTCTGAGAATTTGCATGTCTAACAGGTTCCCAGGCAAGGCTGCTGCTGCTGGCCCAGGAACCACATCAGTGAGCCACTGCTATCAGCCCCAGAGGAAACGGACTCTATCATTGCTCCGACCGTGGAGCATCATCCAGTGGGAAATCTCCAGCACTAAACCTCACAAACCACTTTGACACGTTCGATCAGTCACAGCACCTTCACACACACTGCACAAATCTTTCTTTTGCGTTTCAGTAGTGTGTTTACCTTTCCTGAAATACTAAAGTATAATATGTCAAAAATGTTGCGTATTTCCTTCCATCTTCAATATTAAAATACACAAACATTCACCAATTTTGATCATTTTTTTAAACGAACACCGATACAACAGCTGTCACAACACAATCTAACAAAATTGTTTTAAATGAAGTTAAAGATAACTAAGCACTACTAGAGCCATCTTATTTTAAAAAATAACAACAATGAACTCTTTGGCCAATCTGATATTTTTGTCTTAAGCAGAGGAGTTTTGCTCTAACATCTCTGATATATACCACAGTTCCACCCCACCTCAAGATCAACAAACACCCTCAGGTGATCGGAATTTATGCTGCCTAGGTAACACTTCAAGGAGTTTAAAGGGAAAAGGCATTTCGCTTGCATCACATGACAAGTTAGTAAGACTCTACCTTTGTGAGGGTTTGGAGAATGAAAAGAGATCTGAAGTGTGACATGCCTAGCTTAGTGCCTGACACATAGTATGTGATCAATAAAAATCAGTTCTTATTCTTCCCAACTCCCAGATCTATTTTGTAATTTATGATTTTATCTTTTCCTGCTTTCAGGATAATTGTGGAAAATATCTAACCAACAATGAGAGAGCGGTCTTATTCACCCTGCTGGTCCTTGTCCTCTCAGCGTAGTTGATGAGGATGCGCGAGTGCTTCCTGATTGCTTGTGTTGGTCACCTTGAAAGCCAAGCGAAAGGGAATATGCCGACAGATCCAAGGACAGCAAAGAAGGTCTAAAAGGCTATTTTGCTGGATATTCATTTCCACCTCACTGTCCTTATCAGCCGGGTCCTACCCTACAGCAAAAGATTAAAAAGCCTAAACTTAATGTTCTCGCTTAAATTTAATGTTCCCAGAGACTTCCAACCTGACAGCAGTAGAATATTTAAGTCCATTAGTCGTTCGCTTCCAGGAATTTCGCAGAGATGCCCTTGTCAGATGGTTTCCAGCAAGGACATGTTAAAATGCATTTGTCTCATCTGTCTGTGAAGCCTTGATGTGGAAGCAGTTCTTCGGAGGGATTCAGCGAAGGGTCAGATCCTTTTCTTAAATCCTTATCACCCAGCTCTTAGCTAATGACATTTGAAGCACTCACTTGCCAACAGAGATCAAGGTAACTATTGATTCAGGGTATTGACAGTGCTTGGCAGGACTCAGCACATGTGACCCAGACACTGGGGTGGATTTTTATTATTTATTTATTTATTAATTTTTAAAAATTTTATGTTTAATCTTATTTGTAAAAAACTTAGTGGAGTGACATTGGTTAATAAAATTATGTAGGCTTCAGGTATCAGTTCAGTAACACATCACCTATCTGTATATTGTATTGTGTGTTCACCACAAGTTAAGTCTCCTTCCATCACCATTTATCCCCCTTTACCCTCTTCTACCTCCCCCCACCTCACTTTCCCTCTGATTATCACCATACTGTTGTCTGGGTCTAGGAGGGTTTGGCTTTTTTGTGTTTTTTGTTTGTTTGTTTGGTTTTTTTGCCTAATCCCTTCACCTTTTTCACTGGGCCCCCAGCCCCTCCCCGACCTGCACCCTGGCAGCTGTCAGTCTGTTTCCAGATTCCCCTTGGAGATGAAGGGCTCTGTCTTATTCATTTTTCTAGTCCCCAGAACCCACAGCATAGCATCTTACACATGATAGGAAGAACTCAACAAACAGTTGAGCATAAGGAAGAAACCAAATACTTACTAGTTCCAAAATTTGGAGTCCACAGAAGTCGTTTACAATTTTGGCATAAGACATTTGCATTTAGGTCTCAGCATCTCAGGAAGCTAGCTGAGGCTCTCTTTGCAAAAGGACTCAGACCACCCCCTCCTCTAAACCGTCTCACAGGAAAGCAGAGTCTTCTCAGAGACTGCTTCACTAAATCCAAAACATGGTTCTAGGTTCAGGGCTACATACCCCAGCTTCCACATATCACCTTCAAATTTAATACGCCCTCTCTGTGTCCAAGGTCCACAGGTTTCAGACCAAGGGACATGGTCTTTTGGCATTTCCTTAGTAAGGACACTCTCAGCCCAGTCTACATGCTCCTTGGCCCATCAACCAAACTGCACATCAACCAAACTGTACTGTTCGTACAAACGTACAAACAGGCCTCCCAGGACACATTGCGAGCAAGCTGTGGACTCAGGATCATCCAGGGACATGAGACCTCTAGGATTTCACGTTGCTGTTCATTTTCATCCAAGGACTGAATTAAGTGAGGCATAACTTCAGCTACATAAATCAATAGATATGATGGCTCATAAATCCTCCTGAGTTTGGGTTTTTTTCTTTATTTCCTCCCTCCCTCTCTCCTTTCTTGTCCTTCCTTCCTTCCCTCCTTCCTTCCCTTCCTTCCCTTCCTTCCTTCCTTCCTTCCTTCCTTCCTTCCTTCCTTCCTTCCTTCCTTCCTTCCTCTGTAGACTGTATTCCTATGCTGTGCCAGGAACTGTACACATACATTCAGCGGGATCATAACCTTCTTGTTATTTTGATGCAATATTTTTATTAGCAGATGACACAGTATTCCTGGTTGATTTCTCTGACCAAGATTTCTATTAAGTTAATAGAAGAGATTAAATCAGGGAAATGGAAAAGATTTGTAATCTCTTTAATGCAATTATTCATTTCTAAACCTCATTACTGTGACAAGCCTGAGTCATCTTGCTCCTCTGACAGCAATGTTTTGTACTAGGTGTGACCCACCTCTGGGCAAAGAGGAAACATCAGTAGTGCTTTCAGCCTTTGACCTCAGCAAAGTCGCCTCCGTGAAAGCAGATTCACTGCCCACAGACGAGCATCAGCAGTAAGAACTGAAGAGATAAAGGAAGGTGCCGGGGAGTCTTTCCTTCTTTTCCCCGTACTCTCTGTACATGGGCAGGCAGATGTAGATTGGTGAGGAGAGCCCCAGCTGATACATGAAAAATTTCACACCGAAGACCAATCCATCCAGGCTAGAAGAAACGTCTCAGAAGGGATGACCTTGTGTTGGAGGGGGATGAGGTTTGGAAGAAGCAGGAGAGGCAGCCCCTCTGGGGAGGGGTGATCGTCGGCCCCAAGCAGGGGAGCCTCCCCCGAGGATGCCCTCCTGTCCGAAAACTCTCTTTGATTGTTTCATGTTTTGATCAGTCTGCAGGAGGCCATTTTAGATGCAGGTCGCTATGGGAGTCTGTACTCATTTATGCATCAGTGGGACTTGAGTCATTTTAATGTCTCAATAATGAGGCATTGGAGTTACGGCATTTTGTTAGGTTATGAAATTAACCACCAGAAACACCGTGAAATAGAAGCTGATGATGATGGCTATTTCAGGGAGATGGAAAGAGGTGGGGAAACTCTAACTTCTACTCTAAAAATCTGATTTTTTTACCTACCATGTGCTGGTATCATTGAAATGAAAACAAAAGAACTAGTTTAAAATGTCTTTAAAAGGCCATGCCTGTCATTAAGAGTGTAAGTAAATGGCAGTTCATCTACTCCACGCAATAGGTTACAGCCATTGGAAAGGGTGAGGTGAGGAGACCTGCATGCTTTGATGAAAAAGGATTCCAGAGGTGAGGCTGATGAAAAAAATAGCGCCAGCACCACGTGGAGAATAGGATCTCCCTGACGTAGAACACACCACGACGACAAAAACATACACGTATACATGCAGAGCGCCCTTCCTTCCAGGTCTGCCAGAGTAGTCTGGGTTTGTGCCTTTGTTTCGCACGTACGATTATTAACAGTGCCCCCTTCCACTTTTCAAAGTGGCCCAAGTTGGTCGATGCATTCTGTGGTGTCCTGTCCCGGCTGTGTATGCCTGTGTTTGTATGAGTGTAGAGGGCAGGCTGTGAGTGTCCACTCCAAAGTGTGCACTGGACGAAGGTAGAAGGAAAGGACTTTCCATCTTCGCTGTATTTCTGAATGGAATTTTACAGTGAGCATGCATTACCTTGTTTTGTTTCGGTTTTGAAAGTGTTTTAGAGAGCGGTTTGGAAATAATTCAGGAATACATTCTCATAAAGATTCAAAAAACTAGACACAAAGCAAAGCTCCCCTTGATTATCTCTTCTACTGCAGTTTCTACTCCAGAAATGGATTCTGTAATCTCACAGACAAAGGTAAAGTTTCAAAAGTAAATGGGATGAATCTGTGTTTTAAACTTAACTTTAAATAGTCAAGAACTATGTCTGCCCATCTAGCCACTTTCTTTTTAACTATTGCATACTATCCCATAGCGCTAGGAGCTGAGTTTTGTTCCTCCATAATTCATATGTTTAAGTTCTAACCCTCAGGACCTCAGAATGCGACTTATTTGGAGATAGAGCCTTAAAAAATGTAACTAAGTTGAAACGAGGTCATTGCGGGCGGGTCCTAATTCAGTGTGACTGGTGTCCTGAAAAGGAAAGATTAGGACACAGACAGACGCAGAAGAAGGACATATGAGAAGAAAGAGCCACCCACAAAGTGAGGAGAGAGGCCTCAGAACTTAACCCTGCTGACACCTTGATCTTGGACTTCCAGCCTCCAGAACTGTGAGAAAATCAATTTATTGTTTAAGCCACCCAGTGTGTGGTACTTAGTTATGGCAGCCCTAGCCAACTGATACACACAGTAACAACATACTACAATTTATCAAACCATTGCCCTGTTGATGGACATTTAAATTGTTTCTTGTTTCTTTTTTTCTAGCTATTACAAATAACGCTATAATGAGACTTGTACACTGATCTTTGTATACAGACACAAGAATTTCTTTCTGTGAACATGTGTGAGATTTTCTCTTTAATAAATATCAAGAATGGAATTGCTGGATTAAGAGAATATACATCTTTAAGATCTTTTTAAATGGCCCACAAAAAAATGTTTGTAATAATTTTTCTCATCAATATGAATATTGTACCATATAGTCTGAAAAAATCTTTTTATCTCCAAAATTCTAAGTATTCTGAACTGCAAGGGTGGAGTGTCTCCTGCAAGGCACCACTCAGTTCTTGTCTTTATTCTGTCCTGATTAACATTTTTATCTATGATTTGAATAAGTACATTTTTAGCAATTATGCAGTTGAACAAATTTGGGAGACATGGCTAAGTAACAGATGGTTGGGAAAAATCTGGAAACAAAAACAATGAATTAGCCAATACTTTGACTAAATAAAGATCGTTGTGAGAACTTAGATAGAATATAGGTTGTAATGTGGTTTTCCGACAAAGCCCTCACATCTTGTTTGGTCAATTTCCGAGAGGCGGGTTACCCTGCTCCCATTTGATGGGGCTCCCAAGGGGGGCTCCCTGGGCTCCTGCTAGGCACCCCTGGGAGCCCTGCCCCCTCTGTCCTCGGGGCAGGCAGAGGGCACACCCCACTCTCCGCCCAGCAGTGTCCCTGATCCATTGTCACTGTCTCATATTTCTACGTGGCCTCCCCCGGAACCCATGTTTTCTTCTACAAATGACCTCAATGAGGTGCTGTTCTGAAATACTTTAGTATTATTTTTTCTAAGATGGACACTCAAGGTTTCTGGCCTTTAGTCTACTTCCTGCTGTCAAGAGATTTTGCAGATGTAATTAAAATCCTAAATGAGGTGGCCTTCAGATGGGCAGATGATTCTGGTGTGACTGACCGAGCCCCCTGGACAGAGAGGGGAAATAGATGCCCTCCAGCTGGCCTAGGAGAGAGCAAAGCTCCATTCTGTGAACTGTTCGGGGTTGGGCAGCACTATGTGGGAGGAGCCTGAAAGGGACCTGTAGGAGCTGAGAGCCACAGACATCAGTTGGGCAAGGGCTGAGAACTGAATCCTGCCAGCAATAGGTGAGCTGGCCCTGGCTGGTGTGGCTCAGTGGGCGAGCGCTGGCCTGCAAACCAAAGGGTCACTGGTTTGATTCCTGGCCAGGTCACATGCCTGGGTTTGTGTTCTCACACACTGATGTTTCTCTCCCTCTCTTTCCTTTTCTCTAAAAATAAAGAAATTAATTTAAAAAAAAAACAGTGAGCTTTCGGTCGAATTCCCCTAGAGCCTCCAGGTGCTCGATCTCCCCCAGAGCAAAGTGGAGGAGAGACAACTGATTCACCTCACTCTATGTGAGGCTGCAATTATATGAAAGCCTCTGAAATTTTAGGGCTGAGTTGTCGATGTGGCAGAGCTGAGCCATTGCCTAGTTTAGGCTGTCAAACATTGAAAACTTGAACATGGTCCATAAAAATTCACTGGCTACAAATATGTAACTGAAATTTTACTTGAAAGAAGTCATTCAAGAATCTCTGCAATTTTCTCAAGTGAAGCCATGTTGTTAAGATGTAAATGCTAAACAAATGCTACAGACACTCAAGATGATAATTAAAGTAATCGGAAGGAAATACATTTCCCACGCACAGACATAATTTTATCCAAGAAGTAGGTTGTAGCCCCTCCCGTATTCTTTCAGAGCTCTTAATTATAGAGATTACCAGCTCAAGAAACAGGAGGTTAAACATCTGCTTCCTAAAATGAAGCCAAAATCTCAAGACAAATAGGCTGAATCATACAAAAAGTAAGGGATAAGAAGCATATCCACCAGCAGCTCACACTTGTTCTAATAAGAAGCTTTGTATCAAGGGCTTCATGGAGAGGTGCCCGGGTGGGTGGCAAGGGCACCTTTAAGAGAGGCCTTCATAGAGCTTCTGTGGCCACTCCACTCAGAATCCTTCTCTCTCCTCACATACACAATGGGCCGAGGGAGTGTGGGAAGGCTGGGTTTGAACTTTGTCCTCTATTGGCCCCCCTTGGGCTGCTCTGATGCTTGAAATGTTAGTATTTATCACTTTGGTAACAAACTCAATAAAAGTTAAAGGTCTTTCTATTTTGGAAAGCCGTTATTAAAGTGCATAAATCCCCATGTGTGAGCTGCATATCGCCCATTTGGACAGTTAGCTGAGACAGAAGACGGAACAGGAATGGAATGAACAAGAGGTGGAGGACCCAGAGGGACAGGGACGTTGTTGGGGGTGACAAGGTCAAATCCTTTCACAGTCCTGTCCTGGAGCCGGGATGAGATAGGGACGCGCTGCCTGTCCCCGGAGGGGTCCTCTCAGCCGCTTCATGCGTCTCGGTCACACGCTCCTTCTGACTTACCGAGGGGTCCCACTCTCTTCACGGAGCTCAGAAATGGTGGCCAGGCAGGAGCAGTGAGCTCCCTGTCCAGACTTGCTCCATCTGTGCTGAAGAATATAGACGGGCCTGGAGGGGGCGACTCTGAAGGTCTGCGCCCACATGCGAGCGCCCTGCTCACGCCGCCTGTGAAAGCGTCCCCCACCAGCGCAACAAAGTATCCTGGGAGTGACCAGCCTCAGCTGTTCTGGTCCTTAGAGAGTGGCGGCGGGACAACCTGTTACTTCACGCTAGACGTTCCCTGGCTTTCCTCTTCCTATTTCTGAAATTCAAAGTTCTTTGTGGACACATCCACTTCAAGGAGAAAAAAAATATTAAATGGTTTATGGAGTGTCAAGGTGTGCATTAGCATTATCAGAGCTTCATAGGGCAGAGACTAAGGGTTGAGCACCCACGTGGAGGACTGTCCAGGAAAGAGAGCGAGTGGGAATTTCATGAGTCTTCAGAAAGGATCTGGAGAGCTGGTTTAAATTAGTAATCTGAGTTGGGAAGGACACGTGTCTTCGCTGGATGAGAAAGTCTCAGCCGAAATGCGGAGGTGTCACAGAAGCCTGTTTTAGAAACTTAGTCCGTTGGGGAGCAAAGCTTAGAACAAGAAGGAAGCTTCTTGGAAACGGTGGAATTCAACAATGATGGTCCATTGTAGTCGCACTGTAATTGGCAAAACTGCCTTAGAATAAAATGTGGAAACGATGAACTTTACTGCTGAATATTCGTCGGGCAAACTAATGAGGGGATGGATAGGAATTCCAGGGACTAGAGCCAAAAAAATCTCCACCCATAGGTTTTAGTGATTCGTATGCTTTAAATTGCGCGCCCTTTGAGTCGCGATATGAAATCTCAGGGTTCCGCTCCATCCTGCCCCAGGAGGGACTCGTCCTCTTTCCTGCTTCCCTGCTCTGTAGATGCACCCGCGGCCTTGATTTCATAGTAGCTGCGCCCCTTATCAGGTGGACCGTCGCGGAATCGCCGTGCTTGTGTTCCAGTCACCCTTATTTTTCTTAATAATGGTCCCAAAGCGCGAAACTGGTGCTGCTGGCCACTGGGGCATGCTGAAGGGAAGCCCGAAAGCGCTGCTTCGAAGTGAGAAGGTGCAAGGTCTGTATACTTAACAAGGCGTTTTATCACCTCCCATCATCACAGGAAGGGTAAGAACCGTACAATGTTCTAAGAGAGAGATACATTCACATCACTTTTGTTTCAGTATGTTGTTACAATTGCTCTATTTTATCATTCGTTGTTTTTGTTAATCTCTTATTGTGCCTAATTTATATATTAAATGTCATAGGCATGTATGTGTGGGGTAAAAACAGTGTATATAGGGTTTAATATTACCTGCGGTTCCGGGCATCCACTGGGGATCTCGGACCACATCCCCTCGGAGAAGCAGGACTCCTGTATTTCCTGCAGGCCTGAGCTACAGAGGTGCTCCCAGGATGCCTGGCACCCGGTCCTGGGGTAACTAAGGCAGGAGAATATTGCCCCCTGGGGTGCACAGGCCAGATGGAGGAGGTGTGGCTGTCCTCCTGAGCCCTTTGCCATCTCTAAAAATGGCTCAGCCAGAGAGCAGCAGGCCCTGCCCAGCCAGAAAAGATTTTAAGGTCTCAAAACATCATACAAATATTAACAAATATAAACAATGCAAAGTCAATCAACATATTAGCATAAAAATGAAACATTATTTCATCCACATCCTCCCCCAACCCCTTAGGCAATTCTTCTCCTCCGAAGCTGGTGCTTTGGCTGTACTCCCCCACACCTTTCTCGTGCAAACGTATGCAAACAAACAGGTTGGCTTAAGTGCAGGATGTTTTTAATGGACATGGATTCACGTCCTGCACATCTCTCTGCTACTTGTGCTTTTACTTCACGACATTGTATGAACAGCCCTGCACATTAACACTTGGAACTATCACTCGTTACTGCCAATAGATGCTTAATATTTTACAGCATGGATATTTTAATTTACTCAGCCATTCTTTATAGACATGTAGGTTATTTTCAGTTTTTTAAAGATAACTACACATACGTTTTAGTAAATATCCTGGCACATAAACCCTCACTCATGTCTCAATGCTTTTATTTCTCAGTGGGATTGTTAGGTCCGTTGTAAGTGTTAATAGAAATGATAGTCACAGATTTCTATTTCAAAATGTGATAATTGAAATTGATATCAGCACTGGATGTAATGAACGTTTTGATTTTTAGAAATCTGATAGGTGATAATATTTTCATTATTTTTCTAATTTACATTTCTGTTTACTGCTGGTAACTCTGAGCATCTTAAACAAAGAGCTTCTTTATTGAATTTTATAAAAACCTCTAAGAACCCTCTTTTTCTCTTTGTCCCTTATGAAGGCTTGTTTTCCTGAGGAAGCTGGTAGACTTTGAGCACACCTCACAGAAGTGCAAATCCTTGCTCTTTTTCCTGCGTGTCTGTGTTACACATCTCCTGCCTCCTGGAACAGCATGAACTCAAACTCTGGCCAATTTCAAATTCATTTGATTGAGGCAGTGCACGGGTATTTTAAAAATTCTATTTGTTACTATCCCATTTTGGGAGATAATGAAAAGAAAATGGATCTCAGCTACTTCCTCCTGAATGTTCTAACTTAATTCTCCTTGAGGAATTAATGTTACACGGATGACATGTCGCTAGTGAATACACTTTGGTTTACAACCGTCATTTTCTGCTGTCACTGAGCCCTGACATCACGAACGCCCTGTGCTCCTGGTGCAGCTAAACCTCGTCCTGCTGGCGGGATGCATCAGAGAACAATGATAACTGAGCCCTGGCTTCTCTGAGTGAGTTTAAGGTAAATAAACCTGTGAGGGCTGAGCCCTTATTTCTGACAGAGTGGCCTCAGCGGGGAGATCAGCGAGGAGATCAGCGAGGTGCTGGTGGCCTTCTTTTAGTGGCCAGAAGTAGTGCCCAAGATCATTGTAAGCGGACCACGCTGAAGTGGTTGATTAGTCAGATTCTCTAGAGGAACAGGACCAAGGGGATCTCTCTCTCTCTCTCTCTCTCTTAAGGAATCATCTCATGTATTTAAGGGGCTGACAAGGCTCACATGTGCCAGGCCAGCCAGCAGGCTGGAGACTCAGGCAGAATTTCTGTGTTGCAGGCGGGCGGCAGAACGCCTTTCTCTCCAGGGACCTCTGTGTTGGCTCCTAAGGCCTTTGATGAACTGGATTCAATGAACTGGATGAGGCCCATCGCACTACGGCGGATAAACTGCTTCACTTAAAATCAAGTGGTTGTACATGCCAATCATATCTTAAAGAACACCTTTACAGCAATATCAGGACTAGTATTTATTTGACTAAGGAATGTTTATAGGTAGTTAGAAAACTACAACCCACCTGCTTTTTCTTAGGACAGACTGCAATGCATAAAACCTACCCACAGGAGCTAAAGCCACTGTGGTGGCAGCTTGGGCACAACCTCCTTGCGTTTCACGATAATGCTGTTTTCCAGGACAGATTGACTTACACAATTTCTTTCTTAGCTAAATGACAGCACACATGAATATGACATAACACCTGGCTTCTGGGGATTATATGTAAATAAATAGTAAATCCTCTTGTGAAAACAATGCTAGAATATTATTGCATGCCTGAACGGCCTCTAGTCCTAAAATCAAATCTCAAAAGAACCAATGACCAGAGGGAGAGCCTCGCAGAGGAAAAGGGGATAACACAAACCAGCAGCATCAGCCACACAAACCTTGTTTGTAACATCATTTTCTGCCATCATGAGACCATTCACTTTAAAAATAAATATCTTACCAGGATGACAGAAACAATCTTTCAGGTTGCAAGGAACATCTTGTTATAAACACTTTGTACCCACTGTAGAATGAAAAAAATTGAAGATGCAGGGAAATCAATTCAAGGGTGAAGTTATCCATGTGATGTCTGTGAACATCACATATTTGCATTAACTTAAATACACGAAAACATCAGTATCTGCTGACCTTGATTTTAGAAATGACCGATAAGGGCTGTTTAAGAAGTGCAGATATCAAGAAAAGTATTTTCAGTAATAAAGATAGTCCCATTTTGACAAAGAAAAAGAGAACTAGACCAGGGCCTTCTATGAACAAGGTGCTCTGTATGAATCACAATTTTAATTTTAAAAATGAAACACTTTACTAATCACACATTCTTCATTCCTTCCTTCAAATCATTGTGAATACCTGCGGTGGGCCAGGCACTTTCAGAAACGGGGAATCCACAAGTAAGCAACATACACAATCCCCACAGTCACGGAGCTCACATTCTAGTGGGTGGTGGGGGCAGAGACAACACGTGATAGGTTTATGTAGTATGTTGGAAGGTGAAAGGCGCTGGAGAGTTCAGGGTGCTTTTTAAGCACAGTAGTTGGGGGAGGAAGCAAAGAGTTGACACCGGAACCAAGACTTGAAGGGCAGAGGTAGCCATGCCAGTGCCTGGGGAAGCGTGTTCCCAGCAAAAGCAGCAGCCAGTGCAGAGAGCAGAGGAGAAAAGCTCTGAGAGGCCAGGGAAGGCAGCTCACATCCTGCAGGGCCTGGGGGCCACGGGGAGAACGCGGGCTTTCCTTCCGGAGAAATGGGAGGCCATTGGAAGGGTTTGAGCAGAAGGGTGACTTGATCTGACTTGTAATTTAGAAAAATCACTCAGGCGGCTGTGTAGCACGCAGAGGCCGAGGAGCAGATCCAGGTGACCAGCCGAGAAGCTGTTGAGATGACACCGAGGAGAGGTGAGGTAGCTCAGACCGTGGGGGAGAAGCACAGGGTGATGTGGGTGCTCAGGCCCTGGAAGTATCATTAAGGCACATTTCCCCGGGCCCCCGGTCTGACACATTGCCCTGCTGCTTCTCACACTGATAAACTAGCAGCAGAGTGAATCACTTCTGCAAAACTATTTAAAGAAACTCATCTTCAAAGGTAGTATGACCTTTCTTGAAACGGAAGAAGTGAGGAACGAACTGTGCGTGATCAGATCTGTAGCAGGAACTCTGAGTAAGGTCTGCTAGCACATCATCAACTGGATCACAGATTCAGCGTTTGTCACAGTAAGAGGCTTTAGACAGTAATTTTAGGGAGAAGAAGAAAGTATAGTGACTCGTTGTTGACAACTCTGACTTTCCTTTCTCTAAGACTGGTTGCATTTGCAACCATTGCAACCCTTATGATAGTATTGGAAATGTTTTTATACGTAGAAATCTTATTTTTCAAGTTGCTTCGTTTTTAACTATGTAATTAAGCTACAGTGCATTAGCTCTAAAAAATCAATTAAAAGTATGTTTTGATTCTTTCTTTTTTGTTGTGTTGGTTGGTGGGTTGGATGTTGGGTTGTGACTTATTTATCCTTGTTTATGGTCTGATATCAGGATTGCCTAAGATATGGTGAGTTTGCTAATGATGCTAATTAAATAAATAAATATATATATATATAGTTTTTTGTTTTTCATTTTTTAACACTGATCCTCAACCTTGATATTGAACGGCTCATTATACCCTGGAGCCCAGAAATAGGCTCTTTTTTGTACATCGATTGAGACCACTTAGCATTGAGAAGTAGCGTGGGTTGAGATCCCTTTAGACATTTTATGTGCAACTGTACAAAAAAAACACAACTAAAATAACCAGGACTCAGAGGGAGTTTTTATAGAGCAGAAATAATGAGCCTGATTCTCTGACTCACACGTCACAGATGGAGCCCACAGTCAGGTTAGCTAGAGAAAAAGGAAGGTAGAAAACAACTTTCCCTTGCCTACTAGCTGGGGGCAGGTGGCCTCCTGTTCTTTTGTCCCCGGAGCCTGCTGTGTATCTGACAACTGCACTGCCCCCCAAGGCTCTGTGCTCCCACTTGCCAGCCTTGCTGTTCAGAGAAGCTTTTGTAATGCAGTGCAGAGGTCTCCAGGGTCCGCAGGATCCCGTTTCCTGGAAAGTCTCCTACCAGCAGGTAGGAGGGGCTTCTCTGAGCTCCGGGACCCCGGCAGTACTATTGTGATGATTATTTCCAACAAAAGGGCAAGTGGGAAAGCTCAGGCTCCCTTTCCTACTTAACTGAGACCGAGGGGTGTTAGAACAAAGGAAAAACTCCCCATGAACGCCTGATGAAATCTCCTGGATGTTATTCATCCCTTCTGGAGATATTCACCCACCCCAGGGTGTGGAACTGAAAGCAAATCAGGGAATTCATTTGATCAACAAACATGTTCAGGGTGACTCCTCTCAGCCGAGGACAGTGGTAAACCCTGGGAATAGGGAGATACAAGACAGGACTCTCTTTCCTTCAAGGAGCTCCAAGGATAGAGGGATGTGGCAGGCCAGGGCCAAGCCTTCCATAGGCCTGATGAGCAGAACACAGAATTGCCTTATCTGATCATAGGGTAGGGCCTGGAGTGCCAGGCTATTGTTAAAAGGCAAGTTCATGAACTTCCTACCAAGCTCATGGTGGATGATTTCCTCTTCCGTGCCCAAGACTCCTTCTGGGACACCTGTGTGAGGACTGAGTGCGGCAGTGGAGAGGGGAGACTCGTATCTAGATCTGTTCCACAGCCCCATTACCCGCTTGGAAGAAAACAAAAGTGAAAACAACTCAAATCTTAATTGTCATTCTTTCCCATCTTTGATCTCAGACCAGCCATTTACTGCCTGGTACAGCTCATTATGGAGCCAGTGGGGTTGGCCAGAGTGACTTGTGCTTTAGCAGGGAGCGAAAGGAGTGGGGAAAGGTCAGCTCTCCCAGCCTCCACGGAGGCCTGATTCCAGCCTGGAGCAGCTGGACTCTGTGCCCTAAATGCATGCCACGTTTTGGGAAGGGATTAAGGTCGAAGACCAGCTGCTGCAACCTAGCTTCTCCGTTGGCCATTACCAAACGGAGCCAATGGATGAATGTGGAAAAGGTCTGGGTGGAGGAGAGCATGGTTCAATAGTTGGGAACAGAGGCCTAAGCTTAAGTGCTGGTGGTGGCAGTGATCCCGGCCCCTTCCTGAGCATTGTCCCAGCTACCATGCTGTCACTCCATTCCCTGCAATCCCAGGGGTCCCTCTCCCGTTCATTCCATAGGAAGGTTCCTAGGAAGGGGAGTCCCATCTGTGGTGGCCCCCGCCAAGGACTAGCACTAATGGAGGCAGGTAGCAGGCAGCTAATGTGGAATTGGTGCGGACTGTTCACCACACTGTAACCAGCTTATGCTCGGAGCCTGGTGAGGAGCTCCGTTACAGTAGACATACTGCTGCGACCAGAGTCTGGAGCTGGTTGGTCATGAACAGAGGTCTGGCCTTGGGAAGAAGCCTCAACCCTCTGCTAGTGCAAAAGGCACAGATGGTGGCCACAGAAATGTCATCTAAGCTGAATCAAATGAAGGTGCTGAAGAGGTTCAAGGCTAAGGAGAGTGTGCCCCTCCTCCCTGGGGGCACAGATGCAAAGTGAGCCTGAGCTAAGGAACACTGGGCCTCCTACTTGTCCCTTGGAAGTGGGTGGCCAGTGACAGTCTGAGCAGAGCACCTTACCCTCCTGTCCCCCGTGAAGGGAGCAGGGGCAGAAACCTGCCTGTGTGGCACAAGGCAGCCATTGAGTGCTGACATGGCTCCTCACCGGGAGGGAGACTGAGCCTGTGGCTCCCAGCTCTCCAAACCACAGGATTTCTCTCCGCCATCCTCCAGGGGGCGCATAGGAGGGATTGTCTCTGTCACTTCAGATGCATCTCACTGATAATGAATGAGGTTCCAGGGAGCAGTATTGTTAGTTTATTGTACTTTGTTCTGAATATCCTTTGCATTTTGCTGGACCTCAAACCTGGCCTGGAGTTTTGAGGTCTGGGGGAGCACACAGGGGAAATGTATATAAAGCAGATGGCTATTCAGCGTGGTAATAGCTGTGTCAGAGAGTCACTCGGCTTTACGGAAGCACACAGCAGTGACACCAAACCCAGCCTGTGGTGGGCGACCCCAGAGAAGTTATTCAAGAGAAGGTCACCGGGGGTGGGTGTGCAGGATACAGACATTCCAAGCAGAAGGGACAGTGTGGGTAGAGGTGTGGAGTTCAGGGGACCAATAGCTGAGTTGTGCAGTCTTTATTTTTATATTTGGTAATGCATCCCAAATCTTTCAGGGAGAGATTCTACAGAGAATTGTCTATTAACATTCGGCCTGACACCCAACAGACATTTATTAAATGCCCACAGTGTGCAAGGCAAAAGGCCTTTAAAGATTCATAAAGCTTGTTCTCTGTCCTCAAAGAGCTCACAGTTTAGCAAATATAAGTTACGAAGAGACAGGTGTTATGATAGAGGTTAGTACAAAATGTTACAGGAACATGAAGAATGGAATGATTACTTTGTGATTAAGCAGGTCAGAAAGGCTTTCCAGGGGGGTTGAAATTGTTCAGTCAAACGGGAAAGGACCATTTGTATTGCCAAGATGTTTAAGTATGTCCATACTTATTTTAGTTTGCTGTATTTGTGAAAATGCTTCAGCTGTTGAGATGCTTATAAATTAGATGCTAATTAATGAAGTGAAAATGATGCAGGGAAGAGATCCAGATTTATTTTAGGAGAGCAGAGTAGAACCAAGCTCCTTAGTAAAGTCAAGTTATGCAAATAAATCTAACGAACTGCCTGTATAAGAAATTGGAAATGTTATTTAAATATATTAAGTATATTCTGACATAGTGAATAGTTATAATACCAAATGATTTTCTGTTTTAATTATTATTTAAATAATATGTATTGAACATCATGCATTTGTAGTTCTCTTTTTGAAATAGTTTTCTCCTCAATATTAATGTTTTTCTTTTCTTGTGCATAAATAGTGTATTTGCTGTAACACATTTTCTCGAACTTGATGGTCCCATATTCTGCTTTCCTTTCTATTCTTGCTTTAAATGTATTTTTATTGAGCTATCACATACCTGTGCAAATTTTAAGTGTGTAATTCAATTAATTGTTATATGTGTATGTATTTGTGCAACTACCATTCAGATTAGAATACAAAATATTTCCAGTCTCCAAAGGCTCCCACACGCCCCCTCCCAGTTTCTGATTCTATCATTGTTGATTAGTCTTGCCTGTTCTTGAACGTTATATTAATGGAACCACAGAGGACATATTCTTCTGAGTCTGTCTGCTTTTGCTCAGCATTATGTTTCTGAGACTGAACCATGTCAGATGTAATTTGCTTTTTTCACCAAGGTGTTATATTCTATTTGTGAATATAGAAAAGCTTATCTGTTTCTGTTGAAGACATGTTTCAAGTTTTGGGCTGCTGTAAATTAGTCTCGTAGCTATCTTTTGGAGGACACGTGCTCACTGCTAGCAGGGGTGTCCAACCCATGGCCCATGGGCCGCATGTGGCCCAGGATGGTGATGAATGTGGCCCAGTGCAAAATCACAAATTAACTTAAAATCTTTTTTTTGCTCATCAGTTTTTGTTAGTGTTTGTGTATTAAATGTGTGTCCTAAGACAACTCTTCCTTTTCCAGTGCGGCCCAGAGACGCCGAAAGATTGGACACCCCTGCTAGGGTAAACAAGAGTGGCGTTACTGGCTCCTAGGTAGGAGTATGCAGAACTTGAGCAGATACCACCACAGTTCTCCACGTGTGAGATGAGAAAATCAATTCGCTTGAAAGCGTTGGAGTGAATCCCTGGTCTACCCCACCGTATCTGCCTAGTTTGAAACACCAATGTCTCCTTGACCTGCTTTGTATCGCCACTCCAGCAAGCACACATGCACACACGCACACACTCACACACACTCACACACACAGAAGATACTAGTCCAAGGGCAGGTTGGGTTTTCAGTCATCCATTCTGTGTTGTACTGTTCCTTGCTCTTCCTAAATGCATGTCATTATACATCTCATTTCATTTGGAGCAGGGCCGAAGTTCAAGAGGCAAGGAGCCCAATAATGCTATATTTTGAACAATTAAATACCCTAGGGGTTTTAGTTCAATAACTAAGACAGACAGGAAATGGAGTCCAGGTGGGTTGCCCTTCTTCACGTCTAGTCCACGAGGATCCTGGTTTCTGGGGAGGGCTAGATTTCTAGTAGGTTTTCTTCTGTTAGACTTTTCCTGAAACTTTATAACTGATTGTTGCACAGCATCCTCAGCAGAGCAATTCTGGTAAGTAATTTATATCGATTTGCAAAAGAAAAATGGAGAAGTACAGAGAGAACAATTTGAGCTGAAGATTTAGATATTCGTTCAACAAAAACCTTTTCATTATTGCTCACATAATGTGTTAGATTCATCAGCCCTGCCAAGTTACTTTTATTTTTGTTTCTTTCCCAAAGGGTTATGCTTCTTTTTTTTCACACCATATCAGACATATTTCCTACTTTGAGGTTATTCCTCAATAAGTTTAAATTTGTAAGTTGTTTTTATTATATAGGAAAGAATTGAGAATTTTTTTTAAAAAAGTTTGAGTCTCTCCATCAGTGGAAAGGAGAGAGGAAGGAAGTAGAAAAGGGAGAGAATGTTTGTATATTATCTTGACTGATACAGGGATCCAGTACAGGAGGAAAAGAAAGATATTTTCAAGAAAATTACACTTATGATAGGCCTTTCTCCAGTGGGTATTGAAAAAGTACAGATTTTATTATGGTCTAATATTGTCTAGATCTGGGGTATTAGAAGCAGTGATACTGAAGGCCTCTGAGTACTTCCCCACGAGAGGGCATTTATTAGTCTTGTTACAATCACTTTGTTCAAAATGTGTTTTTACTAACTATATTTCTCTTGCCCTATATCTGGTATTATCTTTTAAGAGTCTCAAATTAAAATCTCAATACTGTTGCCAGTATTATTGTTATGAGAAATAAAGCTGGCTCTTTGTTCCAGGCCCCAGATAACTCCCACATTCTGCTTCTGTACCTTTAGCTTCCGCATTCCACCTCTGTGCCCCTTGCTTGCGCCGCCTAGCCCCTCCCTGCCCCCCACCCACCGCCCCTATGAGAGTATGTAACCACCTACCCGACCCCTCCTCCACGCCCAGCATTTGGAGTCCATCTCCTCTGGGTCTCCGCACCCTGAATCATGTAAGAGTCCGTTTTTCCACAACATTACCAGCAAATACCTGATGTTTCAAAGGTAATTACCACCAAGATTCAGGTGGGTAGAAAAAGTAAAGCTCACCTTTAACGAGGCTCATTTTTATTTAAATGTGCAACTCCTGACATTCGCTATGATTCACTGGGTCCCCAAGGATATTTACAGAAGACATAGGGAAAGATTTTTTTCACTTGCTTGTAGGTGAAGTGAAAAGCCATGTATTCAACTGAAAGTTCAAAAAGTTCCCTTTAAAATTTTTTTTGCATTATTTTGAAATTTTTCTTTGACAGAGCTAATGTTCTGCCTTATGGTTAATATTTTCATGAAAGACTCTGAATTTGTTCATTGTTCTGTTTTTTATTAATTAGCTTTGTTTCCACAATTGTCAGCTCTTCTAAGTTTGGTGCTGCTTTTTCATCATACTAATTTTTCTGAAACATCAGGTGATTTTAGTTGTTTTTCTATGTTTATTTCTGCTTCAAGGTGAAGGGGGTGGGCGGCAAATGAATGGAAAAGACTTGTTCCTGGGTGGGTGGCTGTTGGTGCTAAGGTACCTGTGGGATTCATCAAACTCTCAACATTTAACATTTGATAATATTCTAATACTTTCATTGTTCTTTATGATCATTTTGCCATCTGTCTTGGAGGAGGTAGAACTTGACATTCCTAATAAGAGAAAATATTCCACTTGCAGATGAAGCTGGCTTTAGAAATATGAGTTTGTCCTAAATGAGCCCAGCAGACTGCTAGTATTTCAGACTGATAAAGGACTCTCTACTCAAATAAGACAGGAAATGCTGCACTGGAGATCCACCTCAAAGTTTCCTAGACATCCTACAATTAATAAAGGAAACAAAAACACAAAGAAAATCTACTCTTCGTAAAACCCAGTTTTGCCAAATTCATTAATCACAGAACCCTTTCTTTGCATAATAGCTGTAAAAACCTGGTGTTGACCAAGCACACGTTGGGAAATGTTGGTTTAATGAATCCATGGACATCATAAGAAGGGGATTTGCATTGATGAGCACCCTCTAGATTCCAGGCACCGCTTTATGCAACTGATATCCTTTAACTCGGTTAAGAGAAGAATCAGCCCCAAAAGGGGGCTATTAAGGTCCTGATTTCATAGATGAGGTGCAGTCATTGTGGAAAACAGTATGGAGAGTCCTCAAAAATATCAAAAATAGAGACGCCGTATGACCCAGCAATTCTACTTATGGGTGTTTGTCCAAAGAAACCAAAAACACTAATTTGAAAAGATGTGTGCACCCTTGTTTATTGCAGCATCATTTACAATAGCCAAGATATGGAAGCAACCTAAGTGTCCATCATTAGATGATTAGATAAAGAAGATATGATACATATATACAATGAATATTACTTGGCCATAAGAAGAAGGAAGTATCGCCATTTGAAACAACACCAGTGGACCTAGAGGACCGGTGGACCTAGAGGGTATTACACTAAGTGAAATAAGCCAGACAGAGAAAGACCAATACCATATGATTTCACTGATGGGTAGAATCTAAAAAACAAAACAAAACAAACAAGAAACAGAAACAGACTCAAAGATACAGAGAACACACTGATAGTTGCCAGAGGGGGCAGGGTGAAGGATGGATGAAAATGGTGAAGGAGAGTAAGAGGCCCAAACTTCCAGTTATAAAATAAGGCACGGGGCCGTGATGATGAGCCCAGGAGAAATAGTCAACAATACTGCGATACCATTGTATGGTGGTAGATGGTTACTAGACTCATACGGTATTAAATGTTGAATCGCTATGTTGTATACCTGAAACTACTATATCTATCATGGGTCAAGTATAATTTAAAAAACGCTTTTTAGAAAATTGCCATGAACACACAACTTCAGGTGGTACAGGATTTTTAGCCAGTGTCTGAAACCCAAAGCCCCTTCCTCTACAAAACTTAAAATTTACTAACAGTGAAAACAAAACAACAGAAAGTATTAGTAAGACTTTAAGCTCTGTTCTGAAGGTAGGGGTCTCTCATAAGATAGATTCACGGAATTTTCTCGACAGCTTTTTCACGAATGAAACAATGAACCTGCCTTCTCGTGTGCCCTGCCACCTTACGAGGCCCTAGAGACAAACCCTTCTTTTCACGGCAAAGCAAAGCTGAACGGCTACACCAGGCAAGGAAGATGGAGAATGAAGAATACCTCTGCGGAAAATCAGAGCTGATGAGCTTGCCTGAATACTGTTAAATCGAAACTCATACTGAGAGTGCTGTACATCTCGTGAGGTTCATTCCAGAGACAAATGTGCTAGGAGCTTAGCTTTTAAAAGAAATTTACAGACTTTTATGAACTGGCTTCCAGGGGGCAGTTGGGTCAAAATAAAAATGGACTCCCGGGCTTGCTGGGGTTAACTTCTGATCAGATAGATCCTGATGTACCCTTTATTCCTAAGACTGAAAATAAAATTTACTATCGGGCATCTTTTTCACTCCATCTGAAATGATTCAGTCTTTTGCTTGCTAGCTTCTCCAGATTTTCAGGAAACAATCTTTAACTGGTGAATCATTGCTCACATTAATATTAAAGGAAGTATCCATATTGAAAGCGAATCTGGAACTGAGGCTGTGTAGATACTCGTGAAAGTCCACATACAGAAAGAGAAACGTGCGGTTAGATTGGTGACTAAGGGGGCCGCCGGGACCAGAGATGACAATGACAGGAGACCCATTCAGAGAAAGCTCACTCTCCGTCAGCCCGAGGGACAAGCGGGGATCAGAGGCACCTGCTGGGCCGGCGGTGAGGCGGTCTGCGGTGACACTGACATGTGGCTGGTAAGCATGAGACCCGAGACTCCCCAGTAACCACTTCTCCCAGCCCCTGGAGAGCCTGGCCCCCTTCTCAGAGGGCAGCGTCCCTTCCCCAACGGCGGCATTAGGGGAAAAGTAGCAGCCACTCAGGCAGGACTGTTACAGAACACAGGGGCCAAGAGGGGGCCGTATACTATTACCGAAAGGAACCCCCCAGGTTCATTATGTCCGCTGCCTTATAGGAAAGACATCTCTCAATGTCAGAGATTCATGAAAAGGAAAGGAAATGTTTATTTAATGCCGTACAGACTTAAAGTAGTGACCTAGTGTCTTCATCAAAGTCCCAAAGTCCCTTAAAACACCCACAAACACACAGTCCTTCCTTCCCCCCTTTGCCCAGTCTGGGGTACCATATCTCAGGAAAAGAAATAGAAGTCCGTGGCTTAGGCAGCCCCTGGTTCTTCCCAGTAATCCGTCTTGGCTGGTAGGCCTCCCTCAGTTCCTGGCACCATCAGCTGTGTCACCGGGATCTCTACTAAAGCCGTGTGGTGGTTCTCTGCTAAGGCCGCGTGGTGGTTCCCCCTACTAAAGCTGTGGAGGTCCCCACTCTGGCAAAGCCTCGTGGTTCTCCTTTATTGTCACAACTGCATGGATCTCTGTACTGCCACAGCTGCATGGTCCTCTTTCCTCAATGGCTGCCGCGTCTGGGTTTAAATCCCTACGCCAATCTTCCTCTGCAGCCCCATTTCCGACTCCTCCCACAATCAGCTACACTTGGCAGCACTCCCACATCCTTCCAGCTTTTCTGGGCTGCCATAGGGAGTCTGGGCGGGCGCTGGCCCCATGTCTTGGAGCCAATCATCTCTAAGCTTCCACGCAGGCACTGTAATTAGGGGGAGTTGCCTCCCAGTTAAGTCTTGGGGGGAAGTTACTCCCTTCTCCCTGGCTCCAAGCACAGGCCACAGCTATTTAGCATATCTATGCAACCAGTTAAAGGTTATAGATATGTAAATGACCATGCCAGAGGTTAGCTGAAAAGCTGTTGCTATGCAAAACAGCTCTCAATGGCCCTGCTCCATTTGTCCCTTCCCCCAACTCACATCTGTGGTGTGGGAGGGGTGAGGACATCCTAATATTTCCTGGACACCTTGAGTTCTAGACCCCATTCCAAATCCTTAATTGGGGCCCCCTCTTTGCTGCACCCTGTTACAGGACTGTTCCCCAAAGAGCCACAATACCGTGAGGGCCCCAAACCAGAAGCAGCAGCGGGAATGGCGACGAGGGTGACAAGAGCCAGAGAAGCTCATTCTGGAATGCACAGGAGAAGAGCCCCTGAAAATTTCCAGAAAGAGCTGGGAAGATTCTTGAGGGTGGCTGATTACAACCATAAGTCAATTTGACACCACACAGGAAGCTGATGAGGTTCACAGGAAAATGAAATATTACATAGTGATCAAATCTTGGTTGTATGGATTTTACTAGCTATGGTTTGTGTCTTTCCAGCTCCCCCAGGTCTGGAAGAAAATTCTCTCCACCTGACCATGGCCGTGGGCACATGATTCACACTTGGCCAAACATAGCGGGTCACGCCCATGCCTCACTCTGACTGGTACAGGTATGAGCACATAAACTAAGACCAAACTGATTAAAATATATCCTTGAACTTGTATGAGTCTGGATTCAAATAAACAGTGACACATGTTTATAATATAATTGAGAATTTTTTAAGAGATTTTATTTATTTATTTTTAGAGAGTGGGGAAAGGAGGAAGAGAGGGAGAGAAACATCAATGTGTGGTTGCCTCTTGCGTGCCCCCTACAGGGGACCTGGCCAGGCAACCCGGGCCTGTGTCCTGACTGGGAATCCGAACCATGACCCTTTGGTTCACAGGCCCAGCTCAATCCACTGATCTACACCAGCCAGGGCTAATTGGGGAATTTTAAATGCCGACTGCTTGTTTAATGATAATATTAGGAAATTACAATGACTATTTTAGATGTGATGATAGTGTTGTCCTTATCCACTAGAGGTACATACTGAAATATTTATGAATGAAATGACTTGAAATCTAGTATTTGAATCAAAATAATCAAAACAATTCAAGGGGATGAGGGCACATGAAACAAAATCATCCATGTTGAAGCAGGGCGATAGACATGTTGGGGGTGGTGACACTGTTCTCTCTCTATGTCTACAGATAGTTGTCATTTTTCATAATTATGAAAGAAAAGAAATTGCTTATGGTTTATCCCCTGAAGCTGGAGAAGAGCATTTCTGTTTCCTCCGAGATCACAAACCGCTTCTCCATCGCTGGAGAAAGCCTATCTGCAGGAAATGACCAGATCGTTTTCCAGGGAGCGAGGGATGATAAATGAAGAACGAGAGAGAGGGTACCGATGTGCGTGGTGGTTTTGCGGGCCTTTATTTCTCCACAAGGAGAAGTGGTCACAAATGAAGCTGATCACATGATCCCTTTGCTTAAAATGTCTGTTTGTACAAGAAATGTATATATCCACGCCTAGAAGACAATACCAGAAGACATATATTTGATACATTGCATATGCATATATATATAAAATATTGCGTTTAAGTCTTTAATCCATCTGGACTTCATTTCAGAACATGGTGAGAGGTATGTCATTTCCCCCCAAAATAATTACCCAGCACCATTTATTGAATAACTTACAGTTTTCTCACCAATCTGATATGCCACTGTAATGAAATCCCAAATACAAAGGTCTATGCAATCTATGTTTCTTTGGTCTGTATATTTGGGCACGTTTCACGCTGTTTATTATGCTGTATAGTATAATACAAAATCTGAAAGTTAAGTTCTCTCTTGTAAAAGTTGTTCTCATTTTCTAGGATTTAAATTCTTTCCTGCTATTTTATTATTTCAGATAAAATTTAGAATAGCCCTGTCAGTTTCTTAAAAATTTAATTGAAATGTAGGTTGTACTTGTACCACATTTACATATTGTGGAATATGGAGGGGGATTTTAAGGGCTATGAACGGTTTAATAAGCTTTCTGAAGAATACAAAGTCTCTATGCAGGCCTGTATAAGAGAATTCAAAATGCACAGTACTTCTGACTTTTAAAAAACTGTTGTGACATTTTAAGATTCTCAGTTCTTAATTTGATGTTTCTACTCCATTATTCGTACAAGGTTCTCCTTTATTTCCAGTAGCATGGATACCGCAGACTTTCTCCACTTTATTTGACTAGTTTTTATCTGTATTTATTCCTAATGCATGTTTAAGTTTCTAAGAAATGTTATCAAAGCCAGGTCCCATATTTTTCACTTGATTCAAGGCGTTCTTCCAAGAGACGGCAAGGGTGTATGTTTGGGAATCAGGCGCCCCCTGCTGGTGGGTTTGCACCTTACAATGCATCTTTTCCTGTCTTTTGAAATCCAATTGTTTTTATAGCATCTTGGACCTAAGTGCTTGTTAGATGGTCTGCATGGCTAAGATTTATTGATGTAAAATTTTTAAAAACAATATAATTAATTCTAAAGTGTACAGGAACTAAGAAAGGGAGAGACCACTGGTATGCTGGTAAATGTTTAACAATCAGTTCTCTGTGGAGCACGGATCTGTAGCATTTGCCAACTTTTGTGGTATAAATACTTCCACTGTGGCTCATTTAAAGCTAATGACACGAACTCACTGAGTATGGGGTTGGGAAAAGATGCCCATAATTGGCTCTGACAAACCAGCTCCAATAAATACATCACTGGTTGAGGATGTGGGAAGGCTTGAGCTGGGCTTTGTGTATTGCATAGGATGTGTGAGAGGCAACAGTGCGCAGGAAAAACAAAAGCGCTTCAAAGTTTGATCCAAATTTAAATCCCACTCCACTGCTTTGTAGTTTTGAGCAATGTCTTCTTTGAATTTAAGTGTTTCTGTCTCTAAAATAAGTTCACGATATCTACCTTGCAAACTTATTATAAAAATTAAACTGGATAATAAATATAAATCACCTGACCAGACCATGTATTTCTAATAAATGGCAAGGTAACGATCCACATTCATGCACAGGGAGGAAGACCCTCTAGGTGAGGAGACAAGCTAACCAGACGCAGAGATGTTGGTCAGGTTTTGCTGTGTTTTTTTGTTCTTTAGATTCTGCATGTAAGTGAACTCATATGGTATCAGACTCACAGATACAGAGAACAGACTGATGGCTGCCAGAGGGGTGGGGGGCTGGGGGGCCTGGGTGAGAAAGGGGAAGGGATTAAGAAGTACAATTGGTAGTTACAGAATAGTCACAGGGATGTAAATCAGAGCTTAGGGAATACAGCTGATAATATTGCAATAACTATGAGAAAGTATGGTACCTAGTGGGTACTTGAAACACTACGTTAATAAGCCTAAAACTAATATAAAACAATACTGAACGTCCATTGTAATTGGAAAATAAAATAAAAACCAGCGTTTTTCATTTACTGGAATTGGGGCTGCTCCGCTGAGCAGGCATTCCTGTCCTCTGATGTCAGAGCTTCTAGTCCAGGAAGAGTGGCCTGCCCAGCTGGCGCTGAGGCAGACATTCTGACTCTAATGAAAGTTGCGTATTGGAAGAGTGTGGAACAGGAACAGATAAATAACGTTGTCTTCGGTTTTGGTTTTCTCCATAAAAGGCAAGACAAGGAACAATTGATTGTCAAATAATGGAGAACACATATTCTTGGGATGTCCGGTCCTGGCCCAGTGACAGAAGGAGCAAGACCTATCTGCCTTCTTGTCACTCATGCTGCTGGGGTGGATTAATTCCTGGGCCTTACGTTCAGTGAGGGAGGAGCCTTTTGAAAGTTCTTGCTCTGTGTGGGCCTCTTGGTTCCAACTTCCTACCTGGCAAAGACCCACAGCTTCATTAATCTCCTGTCCAGTAGGTGTTGAAAGGGACGCCCCGGCAACCAAGGAGAAGCGCCCACTAGGTTACCGAGGGGAACCACCCATCCCTGGGCCGCCAGAGCATCACCATCTGAGCTTGTCACCATCGTCAGTTCTATCATCACTTTTAAATTGGATCAACATTAAAAAATAAAAATAAATAGAGGTATGTTTCTTAGCTAGCACTCCTCAGGGTTTTAGTGGGAGGATTATCAGCCTATCTGCTCCACAAGAAGTAAGGACTCAATAGCTGTCCAGCAGGTCCCTTGGGCCCCCAACCCTATACGCCAAACAGTCCCCAACTCTACCAGCTTAACTCCCCATTTTGAGCCCTCCCGAAACCTTGTCCCCTACTCTACTCCCAAACTCCCCCAAATCTTCCACCTAGTCCCTCCAGGCCTATCCAAGTGCCATCCAAGTCCCCTCCCTCCAGCCAAACCAGTGAGCACTCCTCCTGTTTAAGAAGCCACGATTCAAACACCCATGGTGTGACAGAGGCCACAACAGATTTTTTTAAATTCAAACAAGAATAAAGGCAGAATAAACAAATCATAATCATCACCAAAAATTTTTAAATGGCTTAAAAAACTCCTTTCTGTATGGTTCTGTTTAAATCCTCCCACACTGTTTCTAATATTTAAAGAAAAACTTAAACCTAAAAGCTTCAGTAATTAAAAATAAAAGCAACACCCCCAAAATCATCGCAAATGAAAAAAAAATTGATGGCTTACTATAAAGTCTCCTACCACGAGAGCATCTGTGATGGTTCATTTTATGTGCCAATTTGGCTAGGCTACGGTTCCCAATTGTTTTTGTCCAATACCAATATAGCTGATGCTGTATTTTTTAGATGTGATTGACATTTGAATCAGCAGACCTTGGGTAAAGCAGATTGCCTTCCATACAGTGGGTGGGCCTCATGCCAGCCGTTGAAGGTTTCAGAGCATACACTGAGATTTCCCAAAACGGAAGAAGTTCTCCTAAGGGACGGCTCTCTGGAAAACCTAGTGGAGTGTTACCTGTGGCCTGGCAGGATTTGAACTGAAGACCACAACATCAAATCTTGCCTCAATTTCAAGCCTGCTGGCCAGCCTTGCAGAGTTTGGACTTGCTGGCCCCCATAATCATGTGAGATGCTTTCTTAAAATAAATCAATTCTCCCCCCGGCATGGGCTTACACTTCTAGAGAACCATAAGGGGTGACTATACAGGTGTATCATGGGAAATGGTACACTAAAATATATTTCACATTATTGCACAGTGATGAAAACAGTGAGAGGCTTGAGGGCATTATGTATAGGAATACTATTGTGCTGTTAAAGGACAAAGATAAAATGTGGATGCAGATATTTTTTCTTTAACTGAAAATTATCAGCTCGCCATATGCGCCTGTTACAAAAACCGTTTGTGATTCTAAGAACTATTTGACTCAAGACAAGGCCCAGGTAGTAATCGGAAAGTTAGAAATCAAAGAAAATGGACTCACAATGTTAAATCTGTATCCCGTCAAAGACTCAGATGAGTGGTTTGTGCTGTGGTGTGTTGGAAATGAATCTCCAAAACTGGTGGGCCTGGCTGGACCCCATAGCACGTGACCCCACAGAGAAATAAGCCGTGCGTGGTTCTGAATGCGTGCAAGAGCCTGTTCCTGTACCACAAGTACGTTGGTGCCTTAGACTTACCCAAGGGGAGCTTGGGATGGAATGAAAGGGCCCGAGCACGTTTCGGGGTATCAAGGCGTCCACAACGGCAGCCCTTAATCTTTCTGTACGGTGCCTGTAAGTTCAAAATGCCGTGACAGGTCCTTCATTGTGAGACTGCTGTTCTTGTCGTGTGGATCATTGCACATAAATATCAAAAATTCTTACCATATTTACCCCTTAATTTTCTTCAAATGAAGGTGGGGGCAGTTTACTTGTGAGTTCTCCTGGGTGGTTTCCAAAGGAGACCATATATCTTCTCCTCTGTTGCTGAAAACTACAGTCTTTTTCAAGTTGAAGACATCATTAAGGTGTCCTTTAGGTTCCAAAGGTCGCGCAGTGCAAAGCTGTTACGAAGGTGCCGGGTGTCCAGTGCAGCCTGTGAGGGGTATCTCTAACATATTTCTTCTAGCCATCGTCCACAGCACAAACGCCACATCAGCGACTGGAGGTCCAACCCAGTCAAAGATAAATTTTTATTTTTTTTAAAGCAGACATTTTTTTCATTGAAAAAAGTTTTTAAAGAAAAATTTGGAGAGGAAGTTTTAGAAAATATAGGTGAAATCTCTTTAAGGAAAAAAGCTAGTTTATTTGTATATTCTGATTATTTGTTTTAATTGGAAACTGAGCTTGGCAGGGTTTGAAAAGTGTTTAGCAAAATTTTGCCTTTGGATTTTGGGATGCTATTTTTGTGGCTTATTTTATTTGAAAACTTTGTTTATTTGTTTAGAAATTGAGGCTAGAGAACTTTAAACAAAATCAAATTTCTAAAAAGGCCCTCTACTTATTTCTTTTTCCTACTTCAGGTCCAGAAATGTGGTGGAAGATTTCTATTAAAAACCATTTCTTTATTTACCTTTGGACTTTAGTTAGTTTGTTTTTAATTGGAAACTGAAGTGGGGGATGTAACTTTTTTAAAAGCCAAGTCTAGATTTTACAGCAGACTTTCTTTGCTATTTTTATTCTTTATGTCTGAAAATTTCTGCTTTCTTAGCTTTTGTTTATTACTTTGCTTTATATTGGAAACTACAGCATGGAAGCTTGAAACATTATCACACATTGGAAAGCTTTGAAAAGACACAAAAATTGTACAACCAGGCTTTAAGTTGCATATTGCTGTTATTTTTATTTTACTTTAAAACTTTTAATTTCATGTTTAAAAGTTTTTATACCATATGTTATTTCAGTGTGATTAGTGGTTAAATTCATTCGTTCATTCTTTCTGTATTTTATTTAACACATACTTACTGAACTCCTCCTCTTTGCCAGCACACTCCTCGGGGCTTGGGAGTACACCAGTGAAGCCAACCAAGTCCCTGGCCCATGATGCTTGAACTCCAGTGGGTGCGTGGCAGGAAATTCTGCTTGGGAGTGGGGCCGGGTTTGTGTCTGGGCTGTATTGAGGGACCGAGGGCCTGAGAGTCAGTGTTCGTTCGGGTGGAGCTGGAGTTGGTGGTGACAGTGGTGGTGGGTGGTGATTGTAGAGTTGGGGGAAGGGACCGTCGCCAGGAAGAATGGGCTGGAAATGGGAGACTAAGGGATAGAGAACGGAGGCTGGGTTTGGGTAGTTGGACCAGGAACATACCAGGACAGCTCCAGAATGAAAGATTTCAAGACTGAAGTCTGTACAAGATTTCAGACTAGGAGCTTTGGGGTGTAGAGAGAAGACTCAGCTCCGGCCCCTGGTCTCACGGAGTTAGCCCTGGATTAGAGGCAAACACATGGGAAGGTAGAATACCGGTACGCACCAGAGGGAATCAGAAATTTATTCCAACACTTTAAGAGATATAACAGAGTCCCTACATACCAGACTCATTCTGAATAAATGGCAGTAATAACAGCATGCTTGTGACCTGGCTATCATTCTTACCTCTCACTGTCTGTGTGCTTACTTGGTCCTAGGCATCATGGGAAATGTTTTTCAAGTGTAACAGCTGCTCCCTAGTCCTTGGTTTTCTCTGGGTTTGTGTTTGTTTTTTTTTGTGTGTGTGTGTGTTTTTTTTTTGCCACGAGCCTCCATCCCTCATAATGTGCAAAGACTTACACTTTCTACAGTATTTTGGTGGCTTTCTGAGTGTGTATGTACAAGGGGGTAGAGGGGTGGGGGGGTGGGAGCTATGTCCTGCCTCCTCTCTCCCTGGTGGATTTTCAGGGGCCCCTCCCAGCTGTCCACAGCTGGTGCTCTTTCTGCCCCCTTTATCCCAATCACGAAACTCCTCCCTTCTTCTCCATTCCTTAACACATCACTCCCACACATGCGCTGTAGCAACAAATTTTTCTGAAAGTCAGAGGGGGAAAAGGCATTAAGTACAGAACAGAGTAGAAAACAACCTAAGGATGAATATCTCACATCTACCACTTCCTTCTCTCCAAAGATCTCTTTCATTTATTCTTTCGCTCTGGATTTTAGGCTCCTCAACCTTATGCCCCTCTCCCCCTGGACTGTAGAATAGTTCACTAAGCAGATACAATCAGTTCTCCTTGAATTCAGCCCTTTTCTGGGACCTGGACTTATGGGGGAGGGAATGCGGAAAGGAGCTTTGTCTTTCAGGCCCAAAAGGCGCATCAGGATATTTTCTAAACAAAAGAGCAGTTCTCTCCTTAAGAAGTATCCGTCCTGACCAAGGACTCAAATGGAAGCAATCTAAAAATAGCATTCTTGCTCTCCCACACTTCACAAGCATCTATATATACACCTGGAACAAGAAATTATCGCCCCCATTTTACAGGTGAAGAAACTGGGCCTTAAGGAGATTATTGTACCTCATTCAACCAGTGGGTAAGAGACAAAGTTGAAATCCATACCTATATCTACTGACTCTAAAGCCATTTCCACTTGATTAACCTATTTGTATGTCTCTGGTACAGAAGGCAGCGTTCCAAAGAAGTGAGATGCTGCAGCAAGTAGAGGAGAGGATACTGCAGTTGGAAGAAGAGACATATAAGTGAGAATTAGTCTAGATATAATGGTATAAAGACTAGGACTTGGGGGCAGCAATAGGTAAAGGGGAACAGAAAGAATTAAAAATGGCTTCACATTTTCTAGTCTGGGTGACAAGTACCTTTCATTCGTTTAACTAACAGATATTGGTATGCCAGGCACCGTATATGTCAGGCACGGTGCCCTATGTTGGGGACAGCAGCAGGAATGGGGACGTCAGGGATGAGGAAGAGGCATCTACAGTCAGACAGGAAATGTTTGTAGTAAGGAGACACTTCCCCTTGTAATGACCAGCAGGCAGCAGGAAATACCCAGCTCATTTGCCTAAAAGGTGGAGGCACGCAGGGAACAGCAGGGGGCAGTATGGACTCGGAAGTTAAGTGAAGTGCAGGACCAGCCACCAATCCTCTTCTGCTTTGCATCTGATTCAGATGAAAACAAAACACCATTATTATTACAGGACTGCTTTTAAAATTTCATAGTGATATTAATTCATTAAGTGTTAATTTAAATATTTATGAGCAAACTTTCCATTTGGGGAAAGGATTGTTTGTTTTAGTTGAAGGACATGTGTATCAATATTGCTTAGCTTCTACATAATATAATTTATCAAAAAATCTATCAGAAGTATGTGTGTGATCAGCGCCACAGCCTTTGGACTGAACACATATTCCAACTATTATTAAACTGTACATTACTGTGTTCAGAGTTGATAAGCTTAGTTACCCATATTGGCAGGGATGAAAATACTGTAAGTGTGAGAACCCTGAGGCTACACCACTGCTAAATGAGATGAATACTTTGTTACATAATTAGCGCGTTATATTCCTGTGTGTCTCATGTAAGTCTGTTTCTATAGTTAGCACAATCCTTCTGCTTTGCATCCCATCCCACCCCACCTCCCCTGAAATTAATAACCCCTTTGTTCTCGGGTTGTTTCATCTTTCTTAAAATCAGTTCTCTACCTTCTCACTTCATGTACTCACAAGTCTCCACCGTGAGCTGTTATTAGGGGAGGACCCCGCAGGAAAGCTCACCGAGCCAGCTCGATGAAGCCAGAACCTCGCTGGACAGGAAACAGTACCCTCGTTCCTCCCGCTGGAGTTCTGGAGATGCTTTAGAAAGATGTAGTCGGTAGGTAATGCCAAATACACACTATGGGTATGATGGCTTGTAAGTCCACGATCTGTGTTTTGCTGTATAGAATTATTCTAAGTTGTATGATCAACAGTTCATTCCCACTGTGAATTTAGTTCTTTTCAATGAATCCATCTGTGGTTCTTATGGAATTCTAAATCAGTGAAATTCTTTAGTACTGATCCATGAAAACTAAAGTGGTATGATCCCACAATGTAAAAAACAAACAAACGAAAGTTAAAATGAGCTTATTATGTTGTGAACAATCCACCCATGAAAACATGTGTTTCTGGTATTTGGTAGAATTCAAGGAGGCAGAAAAAGAAGCGGCATGTATGACACGTGGGGAAAAGAAAAACAATCCAGAGGAAACATCACACAGAAATGGAGACACAGGAAATCTGAGGAACTGTTCCTGGTTACAGGGACATGACGACTGACTGTGACGCATGAACTTGGATTGGATTCCGCACAAGGAAGTAAAGGAAATTGTTAGTTTAAGTGACAAAAATAAATAATGGACTGTACATATTGCATCAATGCTGCATTCCCTAAACTTGGTCACTGTACTGTGGTTGGTAAGAGAGAACTCTTGCTCCTAGGAGACAGGCAGAAATGATGAAGGAGAAAGGAGTAATATGTCTGCAACTTATCACCAGATAATTCAGAAAAAATATGGAAAAAGGTGAACAACCAAGCATCGTAAACTGTCACCAAATGTTGAATCCAGGTGAAGTTAAAAGGTATATGGATGTTCTTTGTACTACTCTTAAACCTTTCCATACACTTACAATCACTTTAAAAGTAATAATAATACCAGTAATAACAATTCAGAGAAACTGGACCTGAAGCTTCACATCAATTACGTTTTGCTGCTTCAGAGTAGACCAGCACAGTTGCTGGTTTTGTCTTATCTTCTACGATAGCTCTGAAACAAATACGTCAGGCTCTGCGTCTAAGGTTTACCTTAGACATTTTTGTTTTGATTATTTCCATATTTATTATCTAATGTGCAACTAGAGTTTTGTCACATTCAGCTTGTCAGTGCAGCGGCGCAAAACCGCTGTCCTCTGAGTCTCGGGGGGTTCCCTCGCCGTCCCAGACCCCGTCGGCGGGCAGCAGGGCCGGTGCGTGCCTGCCTGTGCCTCTGGTCGGGCTGCACTCCTTCACTACTTCTCCCTATGTTGAAAAAGCGTGTGTTCACCCTGATGCTACCAATTGTAACCCAACCCCGCTGGGTTTGTGCGGTTTCCCCCCTTTCTAACAGTGAGACACATCCCGCGCAGTTGATAGATCTGCCTATTTGGTCAAGTCCCCCCAGGAAAATGATCTCTGATGGCGGCCACCACCACACCCCCTGCGGGAACTTGCCTCACCACCTCTGGACCTCAGCACCCAAAGGTTTGGCTGCTTCCTCTGCCCCCCCAGGCCCCCGTCCTGATGCTCCTCCAGCTCCAGTCCCCACGCTGCCACCCTCCCACAGAGACCCCCTCCTCACCCGGCCCAGGGCTGGGGGCTCATTCTTCTAGCACACTTTGTTCGTTTGTGACCATTCTTTATAAAAGAAGAGGAAAATAAAAGTCACATGGATAAACTCCGCAGCTGAAAACACAGCAATGTGTTGATAAGCTTAAATGAAGCAGACTTGAAGGGAATTGTTTAACTATCAACATAATGACCCAGTAAGCTCTAAGTTCTCTGTCTTCCAGTGACATTCCGCCAAGTAGAGGTAGACAGCTTAAGCTATGGAAGCCAAAATAACAGAATCTGTTCTTTCTCTCTCCACAAGGTTATGGAATGGTTTCTGAGCTTCCCAGATGACATCGAGAATTCAGAGAATGTGCCCAGGGCCTGTTCCATCTTGAGGAAGTCATCTGTTGGCTCTGTGTTTATTATTGAACAAGCAGTCAGACGTACTGGATCTTTTCTTCTACTGCATGGCCAGTGTTTACCTGAACCATTGGGCCCCCAACATCTTCTGGCACAGTGGTGACAGGAGCCGTATTTGTCTCTGCTCTGTCCCCTGCCACTTAGCCCGGGTGGATGAGGCCGTTTGCATGGCTCCACTCCTGCCTCGTGGTCTAGATCTGAACGCCCGGCTCTTCAGCAGAGGCAGCGTGGCCCGCAGAAAAGGAGGCTGGGCTTTGGAGGCAGTCACACACGGTTTGAAATGCTGAGCTCAAACTCAGAGTGTTCGTCTAGAGAACAGCATCAAAACCTGTATCTATTTTGTTAAACTTCTGTGCCGGTTTGGGATAGCATAATTGTAGTGGGGAAAATAACTTGACAATTATATACGTTCTTTTTGTTTGTTTGTGTTTTTACTTCTGTCTATCCTAACACATGGCCTTGGTCCCGGGACACTCAAGATGCACAACAGCCTGAGGGAGGGAGACTAGGATTTCTATAAAAAGAGCACAAAGCAAAACTAACAACAACAAAAGGACAGGTGGTGTTCGGTTTCTGTCATTTAAACTATGGTTTAGTTTAAATGAAGCAAAACATTTAGAGGTTTAAAAAAAACCATTAGAAATTTAGCTTAGATGAAGCCACACAAAGACTTTCGGGAGAGGCTCTTACTGCAAGAAAGGATGGGCTAAGTTCATTTATATGTTTCTTTAACTTCGAGTTGTAAACAAGGGGCAAACTGAGCGGAAGGGCGGGAGAGAGACCTGCCCTTTTTCATCTCTGGGATGATTATGTGAAGAAGCCTGGGAATGAAGGGCAGAGAGGAGAGTGTGACAGCCAGTGAGGTGTGCCCTGATCTTCTCTCTGAAATGTGTCATGTAAGATGAGGATGGACTCTCTTCTCGCTCTTGTTTGCATCTCAGGGAGGAGAACACTTTTAAGCAGCCACATCCCAGATGAGAAGGTCCATCCAAACAAACTTGGAGGTGCCACATAGTCAAGTTCACAGACAGCTCAACATGTAGCTTCCCAGGCTACGCTCCACTCCCATGAGAGAAGGGCACTGTGTAGAGGCACTTATCCTGCTATGGGGTTGCTAGGAGAAGGCAAAGTGGCCCACAGCCAAAGCTAGGGGAGGACTACCTGGCCAGGTGACCACGTGGAGGGTAAGAGGCAGAGCCAGGAGTGAGCAGGTGGTGGGAGATGAGACCGCTTGTGAGAGCTGACAGGTGTTGCCCGGAAGCACGGCTCCAAAGAACAACCCAAAACAACAGCCCCAAACAGTAGGTTTGGAAGCAGTTGATCAAGCAGCATCACTCTAAAAAACTGCAGATGCTGCCAGACCGTGTACTTCAGAATCCACTCAAAAACAGAGTACTCCTTTCTCCTGCCAACTCAAGAAGTTGAGTCGCCACCCCCACCACCTTCTACACCAGCGCCTTTCCATCTTCTACACCAGCGACACCATCTTAGGGAGAAGGCAGAGAGAGAGGAGGAGTGACCTGAGAGGCAGAAGGTTCTTATTGAAATGAGGATTTCCTTTTTAATCTAAAAAAGTTTTATTCTATAGGTTGGACTAAGTGTGAACTACATCAGAGATTTGTTTTGTTGTGTCCCCCCACACTTGAAGGAAATAATTCCCGTCAAGTTGCTTCATTTAAGCCTATAAACACATTGCTGTGTTTTCAGCTGCAGAGTTTATCCATGCGAATTTTATTTTTCTCTTATTTTATACAGAATGGTCACAAATGAACAAGCTGTGCTAGAGGAGTGGGGGGAGGGGCCAGTCCATAGAAAAGGCTTTACACCTGGTCACAGACTAAACCCCCTGCAAATGCCCTTGCTTGTTCGCATGGTGCTTTTAGACCCAGTGCAGCACCAATGAGTCCCACTGACATACGCAGCCAGGGGGCTGAAAACAGGGCCACGCCACATTCCAAGAGGGGCTGTTGACATCGCCTCCGTCACAGGCTCCCTCCGCCAATGGTGGCACTGTGCCCGCATGGCCAAGGGTGGGAGTCTAGGGGGAGCCGTGGGTTCCATTTCCATGTTTGGTGATCAGGCCCAGTGAATAATATTCTCCATTTTTAAAAGGCAGTGTTAAGAGTGCTGAATTTCATGAAAATAACAGGGAACCTACTGGATACTTTCTGTAACCCTGCCCATGGTGGGCAAGGAAACCAGCCCCCTGACTTCCAGCAGGTGACGACAGGGACAATCTCTCTGTGCTCTAGCCAAGTAGAGACTCGCTTGTTAAGCAGAGTCCTGCATGCTTTTGAGTCCATAGCACTTGAACTAGAGGGGATGGGAGGATGGGGAGGGGAACACAAAGCAAAACATAAAAGGAAAATGTCTGGGCCTAAATGGTACTTTGCACCCGCTGGAACTGTGTCATAACATACCAATGATTCAGCTTGGGAAGCTACCTTGCCAAAACCAGTGCCTTTAAATGTGGTTGGAGCATAATTTGTGTTTAATTTTAAATGCAACTGCTTAGAAGCATATATGTTTTATTAACCAACAAGGCCAAATTGCTCACTAGTGTGAGCTGTGTTTTTGCCCAGGCTGTGCAGGTGCTGAAGCCTGCATCAAAACAGCCCTGATCCTGAAGGGAACAGAGGGATTCTCCTGCTGGAAGAGCCCTTCTTGGTTAATTCGCTGGTGTTAGGAAGAAAACGTCCGCCATGTTATGCAGAAGAAAGCATTATTAGGGATGCATTATGTCCTAAAAACATCTAATACCCTGTGTTCCGGTCTCGCACATGCCATCTGGAGCAGCTCCTTGGAGAAAATTATAGCGGATTAATAGGAATATAAAAAACTGCCTCACGTAATTTATTAAAAAAGATAAACGTCTCTGGATGAAAAAATAGCCTCTCGAGCGTCATTTGTGAGTCATGCTTTTACAGACAACAAATTTGGATGAGGAAGAGTCATAAGACTTATGTCTCTCATTAGGACCGTCCCTAACGTTTGTGTTGTTAGAAGCCACAAACTAGAGATAACTTTTTAAATTTAGAAAAAAAAAAAAGCAAGGTAACATTCTTTTAAAGTGAAGATTTAAAAACTACCTATTGACTTCTAAGTCTCATACTTCTTTTCTTTATTTTCTGACTAAAACAAGGATGGGATGTTCCGATGGATTAATCATTTTATCCAAAGGCAGATCCATTTTTAATTTTTTTGAGGAATCTCCATACTGCTTTCCACAGTGGCTGCACCAGTCTGCATTCCCACCAACAGTGCACCAGGGTTCCCCTTTCTCCACATCCTCACCAACACTTGTTGTTTATTGATTTATTGATGACGGCCATTCTGACGGGTGTGAGGCGATATCTCATTGTGGTTTTAATTTGCATTTCTCTGATGATCAGTGATGTTGTGATGTCTATTGGCGTCTGTATGTGCTCTTTGGAGAAGTGTCTATCCAGGTCCTTTGTCCACTTTTTAATTGGGTTGGTTGGGTTTTGGTGTTGAGTTTTGTACGTTCTTTACAAATTTTGGATATTACCCCCTTATCAGATGTATTGGTGACTATGTTCTCCCATTCTGTGGGTTGTCTTTTTATTTTGTTGATGTTTTTCTTTGCTGTGCAAAAATGTTTTAGTTTGATGTGGTCCCTTTTGTTTCCCTTGCCTGGGGAGATATATCTAATGAAATATTGCTATGAGCAATGTCCAAGATTTTGCTGCCAATATTTTTTTTCTACAATTTTTATGGTTTCAGGTCTAACATTTAAGTCTTTAATCCATTTTGAATTTATTTTTGTGGAAGAAGGTGGTGTAGCTTCATTTCTCTGCATAAATCTGTCCAACTTTTCTGACACCATTCTGAAGGAATGCAAAACACTAATCCAAAAGAACATAAGCACCCCTCTGTTTATTGCAGCATTACTTACAATTGCAAAGATAGGGAAGCAGCCCAAGTGTCCATCAGTAGATGAGTGGATAAAACAACTATGGGACATTTACACAGCGGAATTCCACTTGGCTATAAAAAAAGAAGCAAATTTTACCCTTTGTGACAGTATGGATGGACCTGAAGAACATTATGCTAAGTGAATGAGCCAGTCAGAGAAAGACAAATACCATATGATTTCACTCATATGTGGAATCTAATGAGCAAACTGAACTAACAAGCAGAATAGAGACAGACTCATAGAGGGAGAGCAGGGTGATAGCTAAGGCGGGGGTTAGGGTTGGAGGGTAGAGAGGGATTGAGCAAAAAGGAAAAAAAGGACTCATGGGCACGGACAACAGTGTGGTGATTGTGGGAGGGGAAAGTGGGGTATAAGAGAACTAAATGGTAATGGAAAAATACAATAAAAACAAAAATAAATATATAGATATTCTCCATTGAGTGGGGGCGGGGAGAATTGATCATTTGTTTATAAAGTCTCAGATATGTAAACTTTCATTTCAATAACCTTGTTTCAAAAGCCTTCTCATGCTTTCCATCCATTAGATTACGATGAGAAGAAAGATCAGAATGCTTAAGAAGTGATTCTCAAAAATGGGCGATGGTGAGCACACCTGCTACTTAGTTACTTCTTGCCAGATGCCACGGAAGGCCTGGTAGAAAGTGAGGAAAAATTGCTTGTCTTACAAAGATCATTTCAGCCGCCTCGTGGGCTATTGTGAAGCCAACAACAGCGGGACCATTTGGGACCAAGAAGGATAACAATACGGTAGCTTCACGCTCAATGTTCTCCATTTTTCAAGAAACAGAAATTTATTGGGGCATGATTCATTTCTGGTTTTGCTAACAGAACTGCTTGCCATTTTCTGTTTGAGAAGAAGAATTCACCATGCTGAATCCTAGAACTTTCTTAAAAAATAGGAACAGTTCTAACCCAAGACTTATAATTCGAATGCATAGAAGTTTGCAGCTTTATCTAGAGATCTCTTAGAGTAAATAAGTAGGCTTTAGAATGTTCAGTTGTTAAGAAAACAGTGATACAAGACCAAGACCAATGGGGCGTTTTAAACCCCATTTGGAGGAATGATTGACATGCAAAAACCATACATATTTATGTGTAGAACTTGATGAAGTGGGAGATAAGTATACACCCATGAAACTATCACCACACTCTGTGCCATAAACACATCTATCACCTCCAAAAGTTTCCTCCCACCCACTTATTATTTTGTGTGTGTGATAAGAACACTAAATATAACATCTACCCTCTT
>CM052548.1:71735976-71775128 GCA_028533065.1 Trachops cirrhosus | reverse complement strand
TGGCTTGTCAATTTCTGGTTTGGGCGATTGCTGACTATCTTATGGAAGTGGTATCTGAGTGAGGTCTTAAAGGATCTGTAAGTTCACAACAGAGTGATGGGAGGAAATAAAGTCATCAAAGACATGAAGTACAGAGGCTGTTTAAAGAACTCAGAAGGAATCTAATTTGGTGGCAGCCAGGTGAGTAGAGGGAGACAGAATGGAGAAGCTGAAGCTACACGGGAGTCAAGCAGAAGTGTGGTGGGGACGATTCATGGAGTGAATTGTGCCCAGGACAAAATTCCCAGCTCTGTGGCCTGGTTTCCTCTGGACAACAGAGATCAGATAGAATCCCAAACTCTCTTTCCAGTTCTGTGTCTATGCCTCCTTGTGTGGGAGCCTTTTGTCCTGGCTTCCCACTTCCCATCTCTGTCCCTGAGGGAAGCACACACTTGCCTCCTGCCCACCCCCAGTCCTCCAACTATCCCCGGTCCAAAGTAGAATGATGGTCTCCAGGTTGGAGAGAACACGGGACTCTCCCTGGGCTCCCTGAGAATGGCTGTGTATGGAAGGACAAGCCCATGTGAGTGGTTCTACTGCTGTTTCCTGTGTCCACCTGGTTGGTTCTGCACTTCCGGCTGAGGACCCTGAAGGGGCCTGCTGTCTGGCAGTAAGAACATCTCACCTATCTTTCTTGATGTGTTTTGGATGCAAACTGGACTCCCTGATAATCTTAGACTCAGGAACAGGGAAGCAGGAAGCTTTCCTTAGACTTCCTTACTTAAGCCTTGTTCTACAACTCTGCCCTACAGTGGGATTACTGACTCCTTGCCCAGCTACTAATAAAGTGGCAGCTCGTTTTTCTGTTGGATTTTGTTCTTTGTTCATATAGATTTCTTGGATGGAATTTCCATGGAAGAGGAGAAAGGGAAGGAGGGGGAGGGGGAGAAGAGGAGGGAGGAACTGGAAAGGAAAGAAGAGAGACAGGAGAGGAGAGGAGGGAGGGTTGGCGGTTGATGGAGGGGGTACTGGCAAAACTTTCTGACTTCATATTTTTTTAGTTCCATATCCAAAAGAAGGAAACACATTTCAAAATTCAGTTTAAATTTACAAGTACTTATCGGGCACTTAGTACATGTAAGAAACTTGGGAGTGGGTTAAGCAAGGAGAGGAAAGAGATTAAATAGTTTCCCTCAAGGAACTAAAGTATAAAATCAAGTGAATTTAGTTTATCACTGAAGTTCAGTAAGAGAATTCACTTCTTCCAATTTAGTGCAAACTCTACAAAATATCAAATGACAAATTGACTCATAAGAGCTCATAGAAGTGAGAACTGGGTGTCTTCCAGGGGGTTATATAAGAAAATACCATTTATAAAGATGAACTTCTTTTGTAATTTTTCTTGATTCTGGAAGCTTCAATTTACCCTTCTCACCTCTGATAACTTTTTAAAACCACGAATCAATTTACTCAACAAACGCCGATTTGAGTGAAGGCAGGTCACTCCTTCAGTCCATAATCCATCACAGATAACAGAAAACAAATGCTCAAAGTCATTATAAACAAAGGAACAAGTTAGAGATTTCCTGGAGCTAACACTTTTTAAATTAGATCTGAGGAAACACTATTCCAATTGTTAGATTTATCTTCATCTAAGAACATAATCCATAAGACAGCATGACTCTGGGAAAGTCTTTGCAATGTTCTTTCTCGCTGTTCAATAGCATCTTTGCCACCTCCTGGGCATATTATGCACCTAGACAGAGTAAAAAACTTCATGCTTTATTATAGAAAATATCTATAAACTTCCTCAGGCATGTCCTTAAATGTTTTGCTGCTTTTCTTGTGATAATTATGAGATTGTTTTTGTGTGTGTGGGGGGGGAGTTCTTTTCTTTTCTTTTTTTCTTTTTCTTTTTTTTGGTCAGGGTAGCTGCAGTGGTGTGACTCTATGCCTTTAGTTTCAAAAAGAAACTAAAAACTGGCCCTGGCTAGTGTGACTCAGTGCATTGAATACTGACCTGAGAACCAAAAGAAAGTAAAAAACCATGATTTTCAAGAGCTGCGGGGGGGATTCAAACCTGTGCAAGACTATGGGAAACGGGTGGGAATGAGCAGAGCATATTTTACTGTGGAGTTCTGGACAGTGGGACCCAACATATCTCTCGCCCACCCTTTTACTCCCCGTCCTGACTCCTCTTGGCAGCCAAGGCTCTTTTCAAATAAAGGCAGTGAGCTAAACACTTACGTGCAACTGTTGTGACTTTTACACATGCAACTGGGGAAACCCAGTCAATACTTGTGCAAAGGGACTGAGCAGAGCATTGAGCCATGTGAGTTTTCCCAAGCATGCCCTTCCCTGGCAGAGTTCACGGGGGACGTTTTATAATGCACTTTAGGGAGGGTGTGGCCTTTTGTATGCATGGTCTTCCCCATCCCTGGAGCATATGCAGAGGGAATATTCTGCAGTTTTCCTGGGGGCAAATCAACGGTGCCTCAGACACTGTCGCATTTGGTTCTCACAGGGAGGAAGGGTGACGTTAAAAAGAAAAGAAGATCATCTGCTCTTGCCATCTGAAATCACCTACGTTTCAGAGGGTGTCCCTGTACTGACCAGGGCGATGGTCTCCAATGAGCTCCAATTATGCTTTTAGGTAGAGAGATGGAAAGTAGAGAGAATCGGGTTCGTCCTCGCTGCCTACCAAGCTACCACCGCCCCACTCTGTGTCTATTCATGGACAGGTATGGGCCCTGGCCCTCCCACCTTATTTTGTCCAGCCACAGAGAAAATGTCAGTATTCATTTCTAGGGCCATTATTGCTTCTCACTAAGATTTTGTACCAAGTGGTTTCGCCATTTTTGAAGACTGAACTATGGCGTCTCTCGGTCCAGCTCCTCGCCCACACCAGCCGAGATCTCATTGTCCCCGACCCTGGAGCAGCAGCTCGCTCGTTCTGCATGAGTCAGGTTTGCGTCCAGCTCACTGTCATCTGTGCACTCGTGACTTTCAGCCGACTCCCTTTTTAAAGCCCTAGTTCTTCAGCAGTGCCTCCCCTACTGTTCAGGCTATGGTGTGACAAGACACCACAGACTGGGGAGCTTCTTATAAACAGCCAAACTTATTTCTCACGGTTCTGAAGGCTCGGAAGTCCAAGATCCAGGGACCAGCATGGTCATGTTCTGGTGAGGGCCCTCTTCTCGCTTCATGGCGGCCCCTTCTCCCCGTGATCTCATGTGGTGGAAGGGGCCAGGGAGCTTTGTGGGGTCTCTTTGATAAGAACACTAATCCCACTCATGGGAGCCCCACCCTCATGACCTAGCACCTCCCAAAGACCCTACCTCCCAATGCCACCACGGGGCAGGGTGTGGGGGGACACTTCAACATGGGGCACTGGGGAGGACGCAGACATTCAGATTATAGCATAGGCTGTCCCGTCAGACTTTATTGCTTCTCTGGTCCCGTCATCTCTCCAGTGGCTGGATTTGCCTGCTGTTGACTTCATTTCCTCCTCACTTACAGCATCCCTTCCACTGCCAGTGCCACTGCCCACCCACTCGGGCTCTCATAGTTGGCCAGTTACTAGTAACGGAGAAACCCTGGTTCTTCTCGCCGATGCTGTAAAACATTACAGGTCAGCAAGTTTATTAGCATCCGGGCAGTTTGTTAGTAAGTGGGAGAGCAAAAGCAAGGGTGGCTAGAGCAGGGTGGCCAAAGGCCCAGGGTGTCAGCACCCAGATAGCCAAAGGCTGGGTGGCCAAAAAAGGGTGGTCAGCCCCCCCGACCCCCACCGGCCAGAGTCTGAGTCACCAGGGTGCCCCCCAACCACCATGTGGCAGGAGAGCCATGAGCCAAGACAAGAGGCCAAGGGCCAGAGTCCTTGGTTCTGAGGATGCATATGGTTGGTCGGGTCGGGGCGAGGGAGTTACATTTTGATTGGTGGGTAAAGGTGGTGCTGGCCTTCCATGGAGACGTGACTGCCTAAACGTAGGTCTGGGCTGGGGTCTGTTTAGCTGAAATCCTTATCTCACTCCAGACTCTATTTGTTCATTTTGTCCTTGACAGAAGGCAGGCAGTTCACCAAAGGTGTTTATTGGGCTTTTTCCTCTGGGCACTCTGGCCCCCTCCCCTTCTCCTTTCCAGGCCTTGGAATGAGTACACGGCCTCTAGGTTTTGCTTCTCCCAGCCAGTGGAGATGATACACACAGACTTTCAAGGGCCCCCCTCCCCCTGCACTATCATAGTTTACTTGTCCTTCGGGACCCCTGGCAGCCTTATCAGACCAGGCTCAGGACAACTAGGTCACGGGTGAGGCATGTCTTCCTTTGCTTTTGGCCTCCTGTATTAAGGTCTTTGTTAGTTTTCAATGGTGAGGGTCCTGCCTTTATCTCTCCTTTGGCTGCTCATTCCCAGGGGCTACCTAAGTATTAAAAGGTGTTGCCTGGCAGCCAACACTAGAGTTGCTGGCCAGCACCAGCAGCTCAGTCTCAGGATTCTCCCCATGCTGTCGCCTGCAACATTACCACGGGCTTTGACTTTGTGAATTACCTGGTATTCTCTTGCGGACTAACTCATGTTTTGAGTTCCCTTTAATCTCACATTTCTGAGTACCCCTTGTCCTGAAATAGCTGACCCTTGACCTTACTTGTTTGTTCAGAAATCTAGTTTTCCGTCGACACTGTGGCTCTAATTGGGTACCTAGTCTCTTCTTTTTCCACTTTGGCTCATTTCACTGCCATCTACACTCTGCTTCAAGAAGATTAAAAATGACAATGGAAAAGAACACTTAAAATTTGTTAATTGGGGTTTTCTGTAGAACTGTGTTGTCAATTATATTATGCGTTTCTGCCTTCTCTAAAATTAATATTACTTTTCATGAGTTTACTTGAATACTATTTTATGTTTGGTTTTCATAACACATTTTCAGGCAGTTAATATGTTTGCATAATGACACCGATAGATAAAGCTTGAGAAATAATACATCGTTAGCTTACACCTGAGTTCTGTGTTGAATCCTGATTCCTTAATTAGCTAATGGTCTAGTGTAAGAACTTAGGATCTGAACTGGGTCACACCAGGTTCACCCATCCAGTGTTCATCTAGGAACAGCTGCCTCGAGCACTATGCTGTGGGAACATGCAACCACTCTACCTAGCAAGCTTGAAAAGTAACTACCCCAGAGCGCTAGGAGCCATTTGTGGCTCTATTAGTCATGAATGTTTTCATGGCTTTTATGACTCCATTTGTGTTTTCTAAGAGAACCAATAATACCATAGATATCAGCCACTCTCTTTGGCTGTGTCAAATAGAAAAACAGGTAAAGAGAATGGTGGCGTGAGGGAAAATTTTATTATTCCTGCTAATACAATGTGATAAAGGAATGGTTTGATGTAGACAAACAAACATCAATAATTTTAAAATGTTTTTATGTGTTTGGTATATTTAGTGTAATGTAGTAGAAAGTATATAGAGCTCAAAGTCAGGCAGACGTAGGTTTAAATTTCTGCACTGCCCTTTACTATCTTCATGACCTCTCAGAACCTGTTTTGTCTGTTAAAAAATCAATATCTATCTTGAAAGTCTGTTGTTAGAATTGAATTTTAATAAATGTACTCAGTATTTAGAAGGTATTTGATACAGTTGACTTTTGAACAACAAGGGGGTTACAAGTGCTGAACCCTCCCAACGTAGTCAAAATGTTGTGTATACATTTTGTCTCCCCAAAACCTTCCCTACTAAAAGCCTGTTGTTGACCAGAAGCCTTACTGATGACATAAACATTTGATTAACACACATTTTGTGATGTGTGTATTGCATACTGTATCCTTAAAGTAAGCTATAGAAAAGAGAATGTTCTTAAGAAAATCATAAGGAAGAGAAAATACATTTATTGGGGGAAAAAAGCACATGTAAGTGGATGCAGGCAGTTCGAACTTGTGTTGTTCAAGAGTCAACTGTATATGGGTATAGTAAGAGTAGCAATACTAATTTGGTATATCTCATTTAGAAACACTATTTCAATAAAGAAAATAAAGAAGGCAGAAATGAAAGAATTCAAGTGTTGTTGGGTCTTGGCAACGCATAGCAGAGTTCTCAAAGGGAACATGGTCTAGCCCTGTGCTCTCTAATACAGTAGCCACTAGCCACGTGTGGTGACTTACATTTAAAATTTTTCATTAAGAATTCAGTTCCTCGGCTGCACTAGCCACAGTTTAAATGCTCAGTAGCCACGTGTGGCTTGTGGCTACCATATGGGATAGAGCAGATGGAAGACTTCTCCATCACTGCGGAGAGTTCTGCGGTCAGTACCAGGGCAGACGCAGAGACTCTGCAGGCTTTCTTACCTGCGCCAGAGGCCACGGTTGGGGCTAGGCCGCCTTCAGAGTGCCGGAAGCTAGCCAGTCCTGTCTGAAGTTCCCCTTCCCACCGCCTCCGTTGGCTTCTCAGTCCCTGCTCCCTTATCGAAGGCACACTTTGCCATTCTCACACCACCTACCAGAGGACTGCCTCTCTTCAAGGTATCTGTTCACTACACCCAGTTCAGATTTTAACCTTTGGGAGCATAATATATACTCTTTTACAGGAATAACTCAGTTTTCAAATTCAAAGCAATGATGGAAATGTCTCTCATTATAGAATTTCAGGAGGAAAATTGGGGATGTGGGATAAACTTTACACTCTAAAAACCATGGTGGCCCCCTAGTTTTCTATGTCCACAGCTGGTTCTATTCTGTCTGCATGGACTGGTTAAATTAAACATGAAATGTCTCTTAGAGGGATCAAATTTTTAGAGACAAACATGGCATTGTATTCAAGTTACACATCGGGAAGTTTTAAAAATCAACTCCACACATGCTGTGTGCCCCACAATGCTAATGAGGCCCATGCCAATGAGACAGTGAGTATGAAATGGTTACACAATAAAACTGAACTTCTGCTGCCAAACAGAGAATTTTAATGATGTTTGACCTCATGTGTTGTGGTGAGAATTGACTTAGAACAGCACAGGGTTCATATCTGCTCAGATGAGATCAGGAAATTGCTCCTCCTGCTTGACATTGCTAAGTTTTAAGTGCTTCAATTGCCATAATAAAGCAGAATACAGGAGTCTGAATCAGAGGGAGAAACGCATCAGAGGGAGATCTCATTAGAAAGAAAAGAAACTTTCCCGTTGTGTGGCAACATTTAACAGGGATGCTTGGAGGAAAGCAACCTCTTCAAACATACCTGGTGGAGGCTGTATCTAAAACCAGCACTTCAAACACCTATAATACAAAAGGCTATTTTCTACCTTTAATATGTGAGAGTGACAACCTCAGCACAAAACAGCCTAGGACCAGGATCACACAGAAGTTATATGAAAGGGACGATAGAACCTGGAGGCTCAATATAAGGTGCAAATTCTGACCATACCAGAACAGAAACAATTGTAGTAGTCCCATCAAAGAAGTCAAGAAGTAAAGACTTTTCAGGGAAAAAAAGAATATAAATCAATATCAGAATTCTCACAGTATATTAAATATTATTAAATTTTTTATTAAACTCTATACTTGTGTATATAATTTGTAGTGTATAGGGTAAATCAGTCTTTTTCTATTAATTATTTGTTGTTGTTTTTTGAAATCCCAGTTAAAATTTATCTATTTATAGATAGATGTCTTGTATTCATCATTCCTGTTCATAGGTAGGTAGATATTTGGATTGGCTGGGCTCAATTTGTACTTGAATTTGAGACTTTGTGCTCCCAATGACAAGGTGAGAAAAAGGGTGCTCTACCCTAACACACCTTAACAGGGCTTGTTCCTGAAGTTAGCAGTCTAGAAAAGATAGACTCACCAAAAAAAAAGAAAGAAAGAAAAGAAAAAAAAGTATTCCAGTTTGCCATAAGGGAGGTGACTATTACTTTAAAGCAGCGGTCCCCAACCTTTTTGGCACCAGGGACCTGTTTTGTGGAAGACAGTTTCCCCACGGGGTTGGGTGGGGGACAGGAGGTGGACCTCAGGCGGTAGTGTGAAGGAAGCCTCGCTGGCTCACACTCCCACACGAGTTCACCTCCTGCCGTGCGGTCAGTTCCTAAGAGGTCACGGACCAGTGCTCGTCTGCGGCCCCGAGGTTGGGGACCGCTGCTCTAAAGCAAACCTGTTTTATGAAAAGCCAGTTTGTCAAGCTGCTAATTCACTAAAGGCCCTTTCAGCAAAAATCAATTCACTGTGATCAACTGTTCCATTGCTGAGGGTCCTTTAATTTTTTAATTTTAGCTTCTCCTCAGTGTCACTGCAGTCACATCGTCATGGATTGCTAAGCCCTGCTCAGCTGAATGTGAATCTCAAGTGTGTTTCCAATTTCAGATACAAGAACACTTCTGTCCTGTGTAATGGGAAGCAGTGAGCCTTCCTTAAGTGATTTCGCTATTTTTGAGGACTTCTGTCCTAGTTCAGTTCTTCCCCTTACATTTGCTCCTGCTTCCCAAGGCAAAACACCAAAACACCTGGTTTAAGACACTCGTCTCTCAGCATTCCCTTGGTCAGTTGGTTAGGTGAGCATGCAATTAATTGGCTTTTAGCAACTGCATCATCCAGGGAAGCGCCCACTAGTTAAGTGGTCATTTAGGGAATTGAATACAGTCAGCTTCAATTCTTTCTCCTCTTGAAGGTGACGAAAGCCCGGGAGCCACCCCCAAGGATAATTTAGATGATCCGTGACATGCTCTGACCCAAACGTTGCTTTTCTTTGCTGCTTACATTAATGTTTCCTAATTTTCAGTCATTCTTATATCAACTTCATAATTTTTTGAAATATCCCCATAGTACCTATATTATTATTTTTTAAATATTTTTATTTCAACTGACTCACTTTTTAATTTAGTTAATTTACTTCTTAAAAAATGGCATACTACCTTACTACCTCTGTAAATTCACTCATTTGGACATGCTCGTTTTTCTTTTTGTTTTTTTTAAGTACACATATTGTCTTTAAGTGCACATGCAAAAACATAACTATGTGGATAAAAAGTGTTCATCTCTGACCTACCTAAACTCATCTCGCATATCATTATAGAATGTGATGGGGTTTAGGACAGGCCACCCCAAATATGCCACATTGCATATCGATTATTTCGAATTAAAGTTACTTGAATAGTAGCCAGTGAAAAAAGGACACTCTAACCCTCGTTTGTTTCTCCTGGAAGCAGGAAATAAATCTCCCATGTGATTGGCACCAGGAGGTAAAGAGACATCCTTATGCCACAGAGAAGGAATTCAGGGCTGAGAAGATGACGTAAACAGAGTCTGTTTAGATTCTTCACTAATGAAGTGCCGAAGCCTAAGTTTGTCTTGAGGATTCCTCACAAATTAACGGGGGTTTCTTTTTGGCCTAAAAAATCTCAAAGCTGCCCTGTTTTGGCCACTTCTTAGTACCATATCTATAAGACCTCCATACATACAAAATTAATTTTTTTCTCCTGCTAATCTGCCTAGTGTGACTCAAACTCTTCAACTAGCCAGAAGAACCTGGAAAGGTAGAAGGAAAATTTCTTCCCTTCCCAACATATGAATACATCCTTTGGGAGGACAGTTTAAATAAAGGAATAAAGGACACGGTAATGTAACATTCTGTTTAGCAGCTGCTTTCTCCATGGCAACATTCCACTGGACCGGTGGTTCTCTCCATGGCTGTACCCTGGCTCCACCCCAGGCCTAGTGATGAAGCATCTCCCAGGAAGTGGGACCCAGCCATGACATTTGATAAAAGCTTCTGGCTGATTCTTAATGCAGACAGGGTTGAAACCCATCACTCTGGCCTAGTTCATCCCCTGAGAAGAGTTTGTTCAATGCCACGTTCCATGCCACTAAAACAATAGCCACCCAGAGGCAATCTTGAGTTCATTAATAATCTAAAAAGGGTGCCAGCAAGCAGCTAGGACCACCACCTGGGCAGCAAAAAGATCATTCATAATTTTTCTGCATTAGAGTAAACCACTAAGACCAAGACCAAGAATATCCTAGAAGGCTGTGTCCTGAATGACAAGATTAGCAATTCCCTTGAATTTATCTTCTGTTTTTATTTTTTCTCCATGTGCCCTCTTTCCTACTCCTTGTTCTTGTGGCCCAAGCAGTATCTATGAGACCCAATTCATCTTGGATTCTGATTTTCTCTTTGGCCCGGAGTGGAGTCACTCAACCTTAAATAAGAAAAATAAAATTCCTGAACCAGTTCACAGCACTGCTAGCCTTCTATGCTCGAGTTACGCCCTATAAAGGGCCTGATGAATAATAACAGCTTGTTTTAAAAATGACTTCAGTCATTGTACATGTTTCTACGAAAGATTAAAGGAGTCGCATTCATCATTTTAAGCGTTCTCTCCCTCTGCCTTTCCCTTCCAGGCTAAGCATACATGAACATACACAATATGAGCTTTGACTGTGTTGGCAAGGATGTTTATAAGTGTGTGTGCGTGCGTGTGTTTACACAAGCGATTTAAAAATAACCCAAGTGAACTAAGTAAAGTAAGCGTATGGCATGCTTACCAGGAATATTAGGAAGCACAGGCCCTTCAATATCTGAATTAGCTCTGGCACCGTTTCAGGAAAGAACTGGCTCACATCTCTTGCATAAGACTTATTTATGTAAGAGGTTGGATGTGGTGCCTGCACTGCTTCAGCATGGGGAAAAGGGAAAGCCCGCTACATTGTCGTTACTTGCTGAGCTGTCTTGGTTTCAGTGGATTCTTTGCTTATAGAAATAAACCATCTTTAACTCTTAAAAAGAAGAAGCTTAGTTTCTCCAGTCTTTGTCACACATGCATAAGTGGATGTAAACCAAGGGAACCAAGCTATGGTACAGACAGTAAGTAATTTAGAAACTGGGTAAATATTTAAATAAGTTCATATAGAAATGATAACAAGAATAGCAATTGCACGGTGAAACTGGAAACCCCAAAGCCACATTCCAAACACAGCTATTGTATATCACTGAAAACAATAATTAGGTTTTCCCACATATCATAAATGAACTCCTCAAAATTTTGAGCTTACAATTCAGTGTCATAATCATCATCCCCTGAAAAGGAGTTAGATCAAACCTGATTTCCAGATATTTTGGCCGAAATAGAAGTGAAAGTCAGGCATAACTGAGATAGCCTTCTGCTCTGCTTGGTTCTCACTTATAACAGACATGCATTTCCCCAGGGAGCTGTGTGGTGTAGAGAAAGGAACTCGTCAGACCAACCAGTTTAGGTACAAATGCAAGTATCATCACTTACTTGCTCCATGACCCAGGAAAATTGCTTAATTACTCTGAGATTATTTGCTCAATTGTAAAGTAAGAATAATAATATCTACCTCTTAGAGTTGTTGAGAGGATTTAGATGAAAATAACCAACATGCATTGAGTGCTTATGTAATATTTTAATTTATATTAAGAAATATGTATTATCTTCTGTCCCATTCCCGGAGGATTTTAGGAGCTCTTAAAATCTTTGGAATTTCCTAAGTGATATGAGGAGTAAATCACAAGCCCTTTCAACTACACCTGAATTTGCATTAACCAGGTGACTTTTGGAAAGCCCCTAAGGATGGGTGCTGTTTGCCAGGGGAATCAACCACCTGATTAAGTGGTTGAAATTTTCAGCCCTATCCCTGACTTCCTGGGAAGGGGCAGGGCACTAGAGGCTGAATCCATCAACAACAGCCACTGACCTCATCAACCATCCAACTTCATGACGCTGCTATACAAACCCAAAAGACTGGATTTGGACGCTTCCAGTTGGTGAACAGTGGAGGCGCAGGGAGGGTGTGTACCCCCGGAGGGCATGGAAGTTGCACACCTACCCAAGTACTGTACCTTGCCCTGTGCGTCTCTCCCATCTGGCTGTTCCTGAGTTGTGTCTTTTTATAATAAATGAGTAGTCTAGTGAATATATAGTTTTTCTGAGTTCTGTGAGCCACTCTGGCAAATTAACTAAACCCAAGGAGGGGGGTCATGGAAACCTCCAATTTATAGCCAGTTAGTTAGTCAGAAGCATAGGTGACCACCTGGACTTGTGATTAGTGTCTCGAGTGGGCAGGGAGCTGAGACAGCCTTGTAGTTCTGTGTCCTGAACCTGTGGGATCTGACACTAACTCCAGTATGAGGGCCAGAACTAAACTGTAGGACCTTCCTGCTCATGAAGCAGAATTGAAGCAGAATGTGAGAAACCCGTCCCCTCCACTGGGCGACCAGCATACAGAAGCACAGAGTAAAAGCATAGGGCAGAAGAGAAATGAAGGAGTATCTGTCCTAGCTTCCTGTGTAACTGGCATGTTCTCAGTACTTTATCTAGAAAAAACATGATATAATTCTCATAGTAATCCTATGAACTAGGTATTATTATTATCCCTCCTTTCTTGATGAGCAAAACGAGACCCAAGTCACCCATCTTGTAAGTGGGGTAACAGGACGGCATGAAATTGTGTGACTCCAGAACCTGCAAGTGGGTGATATAACAAATATATTAGCGCTGAGCAGGGTTCATATTAAGTTCTCCTGATTGCTAATCACACTTACTTCTCCTCTTTCCAGGGAAGAAATTTTGGAATGAGGTGATACACGTTTTATGAATCTGTAGTGTCCCCATTGAGCCAAGGTGTAGCATCTGCCACTCACTGTGAGCTGCCTTTCTGAGCGATCCCAGCCAGGCCCTCACACTGAGAGTTACCATGGGCCTCGCCTGGTCCCTGCTCCTGGCTTCCATTAGAAGGACAGCAGTGCTAGGGGGTGGATCATCCATACACTGTATTTTGAAAAGCTTGAGGTGGAAGGAATTAAAAGCAGATTTACTGGCCCACTAAACACTGGAATAATTGAAATAAGCCTAAGATATCTGCATAGAGAAAACTTGGGCTTAGAGTGGTTATCAGGGAAACCAAAGTCTGCACATGTGTTTGGCTTATGTGCGTGAGGACATCAAGCCGTGGATGTTTTAGGATGAGCCATAATCAGAACCATCAAACTTCTTTAGAAGCATTATGTAATGAGATAGATAATGTGCATACCATAGTGCCATGCCCCGAGCAAATGTGAGCTAATTTGGAATTGTTTTATTACATTCTGTCTTAAGAACTTATGGCTGGAATGAGGAATGGGCCTCTCCCCAAGTGTTCCTAGATGAGAAGTAGGTTTCAAGCAAACTGCACTGATTTCAGTGTCTCACTCAACATCAGAAATAAAAAGCTGTGGCCCTGGCCAGGTAGCTCAGAAGGTAGCATCATCCCAATATACCAAGGGTGTGGGTTCGATCCCAGGTCAGAGCACATACAAGAATCAACCAATGAATGCATAAATAAGTAGATCAACCAATTGATCTTTCTCTCTGTGTGTGTCTAAAACCAATTAAAAATAAGTAAATGAAAGTAAAGCAAAATGAAAAGCTGCTCAGTGCACCTGGTGTGAGTGAGGAGGTTGGGTTCCTACGGAAGGTGGGAGCCCCACATCCTGCTTCCCTCAAGGCACTGGCTGCTCTCCCTGCATCCTCTTCTGGTGAGAATCATAATTCAGGGCTCCTAATGGTTCACAAATCAGCTACTTTGGTGGAACTGGCTCATCCTTATAAGTAGTTATCATGGCTATGTACCTTCCGCATAGACATTTGGCCAAGTATAGTGAACCATGTACAACTCAAAACTACTGGAGCCAAAACTGTTATAGCTCGGCTTGAAGATTATAAAGCAAATGTTACTCAGCCCCACTGGGAAGTAGTTCTGCCACGTTTCGTTTCTTTAGATCTCAATGGCTTGAAAGTGACATTTATTATGCATTCATTGCCCAGTTCAGCCTGGGTATATGGAGTATTTTTCTATTTATTTTAGTATTACCTCTCTTTCAAAATGCTCAGACACATCAGTTGGTAATATGTGCCCCAACTTAACTGGGTCACACAGAACAATTTATATCTAAAGAGGCTCACAGCCGAAGGTGTGTGTCCACACGTATGTGGTGGGACCCCCACTCTCCCCTCGGGTCTCCCCAGTGTCCACTAGGCCACGGTGAACGGCTGAGGTGCAGCGGGAGGGACAGCAGCAGTGCCAGCCAGAATATTAAATATTAGTGAAGGCCACTTCCCATCATGTTTTTAGACGAAACAGAAATAGAAGCCCTCCAGGGAATCTTGTCATCTACCCGTAGAGCAGTATGCACCCCACTTAGGACACCCCTACTTCCTCCGAACATAATTAAAGAGTTATAGATGCTAAAAGTGGAGCTCCTCCAGAGTTATCACTTTAAGATTGCTGTGTATAAAGCAAGAGTCCTTGAACGTTTTTCACAGAGTTGTTTTTTCTGCCTCCCCAGCAAGCTCGCCCTGGAAGTTGCAATTTGATGCAAGGTTGCTTTTCAGCCCCGGCTCTCCTCCAGCACCACTTGGTAGTCTGGCTGCACAGGAATGCGGACCTGGCTTCGGACCACCTGGGAGTTTGTGGCGTGCCCATGATGGATGGACCGAGGCTGGCCTGTAATAGCAATACATTCAGTTTGCCAAATGCCATCACCTCCAGTCCCCAGAGAGCAGTAGGGTGTGTGGCCGCAAAAACAGTGCCGCTGTAGGTCAGCTCTGTTTTTATACACAAACATCGGCCATGTCGTGTCATGTGTGACATCGGTCTGAGTAAGATATTTAGATATGATTCGGGTAATTCAAAATCTATTTTGCAGTGAGAATAGAAACATTAAAAATCACTGTCATGTTTACACACACACACAAAAATAACTTCGTTATAGTAAGAGCTTCTTATTGTGTCTTATTGTGACAAAGGCTTTGAAAACAGTGGGGTGCCCTGGCTGGTGTGGCTCAGGGGACTGAGCGCTGGCCTGTGAACCGAAAAGTCGCTGATTGGATTCGCGGTCAGGGCACACACCTGGGTTGTAGGCCAGGTCCCCAGTTGGGGCATGAGAGAGACAACCGATCCATGTTTCTCTCCCTTCCTTCTCCTTTCTCTAAAAATAAATAAATAAAATTTAAAAGAAAAAGAAAAACAATGGGCTTCTTTGAAGACCGCTGTAAGAGGATTGGTTGATCTGAGGACGGTACCAGAGTGATGCTGGAATCCACGAGCCTCCTCTCGGACCGGCACCACCGCGGAGACAGTTCACAGCCGAAGAGGAGACCGGAAGGACGATCTGGGAGCACAAGGACACGATGGGATGTGACTATTTCCTCAGATGTTTCTTGAGACAGGTGTACATCAATAGGAACAGGGAGTGAGGAGCAATGCGATTTTCCTTGCATGTGGATAACGGCCACGCTAAGCGGCTCAATCCTACGTGCAGCTGGATGTTGCATTTCCGGTTTCAGGCTCTCAATCAGCCTGGTTCTCTGCGGTGTGACAAGTACCCCGCTAGGCCGCTTTTTCTTGTTTTGCAAACTCTTCTGCCTACTTGCCAAGCAAATCATCTTGCAGCTCTTTGGAATTAAGCTCTCTAGCTAAATTCAGCAGCCAGCAGAAAATCCCTTCCATCGTGCATAATTTGTGTTTGAGGACACAAGCAAAGCAATGAACATACCACAGTCCTTGAACGAGTCAGGGATGGATTTTTCCGGGTCAGGACTGGGTTTCTATACTCCCGTCAACCATGGGGTGGCGCTGGTATTAGAGAAGCTTTGGTATGTTTTGGGGGTTTTCAAACATGCAAAGTGGAAAATACGAGGAAGTCCGTACACCTGAGTCATAAATTCAATATCAATATCATTAACATTTTACATCTTTCAATGCACTTACACACACATACACACCTTTTTTTTCAGCATGCATTGATGATCTTTGTATAACTAATTACTGTTATTTCAATGATGGTGGCTATATGGTGATTTTTAGGCTATATTTTCTGTAACATACATGAGCTGGCATTCTTCTGAAAATAAAATCTTTCTTTCACTCAACAACTGGTAATGACTATAATTCCTCTCCAAAAGACTGGGTAAATGCTTAAGTTTTTCTCTTGAAAAATTTTCAGATTAAGGCATTGGCATAAAAGTAATCTCCAATTATAGTAATTCTTTTTCTCCCTCCCTCTGTTTTCTTCCCTTCCTTCCTTCCTTCCTTCCTTCCTTCCTTCCTTCCTTCCTTCCTTCCTAGTTGAGGACTCATGGACTGTTTATTCATTGGGTTATATTTACAATTGTCCTTCTGAGCTTCAGACAGTCCAACATCTGGCCATGTGAAGACCCTTCAAAGTGTGCCCTTTCTTATTTGTTTTACTTGTTATTTTGAAATAATTTCAAATATACAAAAATGTTGCAAGAGTAACACAAAAAACTTTCTCAGTTTGTCACTCAGCCATTAACATTTTACAACATTCTCTCTCTCTTTGCTGTCTCATTCCTGAGCCGGAGCCGTATAGGAGTGAATCACAGCCACTGTGCCCCCTTCACTACAAACACTTGAGCGTGCATTTCCCAGAAACAAGGCACTCTGTTATGTAACCAAGGGACAGAAATCAACAACAATGCAATATTGCTGTGACCCCCCAACTGCTTCAGTCACCACCTCACTCCGAAAGGAATTCAGTGCCAGCTCTTGGGGGAAAGAAGGCCGTTTGGAATGTTATAATAGGCAACCTAAAAATGAAATGTCTGTTCCCTATGTAGTGCTTGCATCCTAGTAACTGTCTCTAGAACTGGAACATTGTTTCATGAAATACCCCGGGGAGGAAGATAAGTGAGAGAAATTAGCCATAAATCCATTTCATTATTTTTTGTCTTTCTCCGGCAAAATACATTCTTTTTCTATATAAGGACATAAGTAACTACAGATAGTTACTCTGAAGAGCAAGAATTAAAAAGAAGACTCCTAGCATATGCAGAGCCTTGCTGACTCTAAAATTGCTTTCACACACCGGTTGACCTTTAGAGGGACTAACTGAGTGAGAACTCGCGGGTGTTCAGAGGTAACGACCGGGCTCCAGGTCTCGGTCTGCGCACGGCGGAGCGCACTTCCCACGGCCCGGGAGTCTGGGCGTTACAGAGCTCGAGGCTCTCAGGGGTTTCTACAAATATGAATATTGTGAAAAAAATAAATATCGAGGCTTGCTTTTCTCTCCTCCATATTAGTAGCTCTTTTGTTACTTTTGTTTTCTACCTACCACATGCTGTTTAAAAGTAATGTTTATTTTCCATTCAGTTTTTAAAAATAATATTTTTTAAAGACAAGCCCCAGCCTAAACTGCAAGGTAGTTTGATTGAGTATAAACATGTTCTTGTAAAATTCTTAAATTATAACTGGTGAATTAAGGGTGTGTGTGTGTATAATACTTCTGTGTAAAACTATACAATGTGTGAAACATTCTGGTGACTGCTTTCAAATTAAAATACTCCACTCATAGATAAAATAGTCACGTGTGACAGATCCTAGGGCCATCGTACCTAAAATCCTTCACATGATTTGTCATTTCTGTCACTGGTGTGGAACGGACATGCACACAGCGCTTCGTTTAAGGATTTGTGGGGCTTGTGGCCTTCTGCTCTTAGTGGCCCTAGCGAGGCTGTCCCGGACCCTTGGACTTCCTTCATACCTTCCTTTTCTTCCTGTGCTCACCCGCAGATCGTAAGCAGAATGGCGTCCACCTCAGCATGCACTCGAGGGAGGTAAAGCTTCCATGACGGATTAGGCCCCAAACCTCCAGCCCGCTCCGCGCCCAATCAGGACGGGAGAAGCCAGCTGTCGCTTGGTGGCTTGCCGGCTGCACTGCTTTCTGTGCGACTTTGATCTTAGCCCTCTCCTTCTGGTCTGCAGGTCATTAATATTTTATGCCCTTTCCCCAACCTTAGGCCTGCCAGCTCTGTTTTCTCTTTATCTGAGGTATAAGATGAGCCAAACTATCTTTCCTTTTATAAATACTTAAAAATATATTTTAAACACACACACACAGAGCAAACAGTACCTTTAATACAGAGTACAAATATTTCCTCAGTCTATGTTTACGGACACATTGCCTTGCCATGTAATTTATTTGCACTCTAGGACTGAGGAAGCCAGTTTAAGTCTCGGTTTAAAAGTCCCTGTTCATTTTTTTCCTGTAAATCCTATTCTTCATGGCTAGAGTGAAGTGACAGCTCACATGTTGTGAAATGCATTTGTTTTGATAGTAGACATTTGGATCACATCTGTTTACAGTCCTTCATTAGGCAGCCATGAGGGTGACACAGAAGCCACATGACCCTTGGGGCCCCAGAGGAGAGTCACTCCTCCCTGCGTGCGGGTACTCGTCCCTGCCGGGCCGCCTCACACGTCTACTAGCTTGGACCTCTCCCCACCCTGACGGACCAGTGATTATTCTTCCTTATTTAGGACAGCCTATCTCCAACAAGAATTCCAGGCAGCTTCAAAATTGATGAATAGCCATTGGCTGAGCAGATTTCAGGCCAATGTCAGGTCTCTGCTGGAAGAGAGTTTCACCACACTAAGTGTAACATTTGCTCAGCGCTAGGAGTCAGCTAAACATTGCGTGGGAAGACTCATTCATTCACGCTCACCCTGTACTTTCCGTGAGCTGGAGGCGCCGGTGCACTTTCAAAACCACTTACCATAGATTACGCCCCCTCCAGACCACTTGCAATTAGGGAAAAGTTGTTGACAGCTTCAAAAAAGAAGGGACATTCATGTAACAAAATATACAGAGCTTGTCTTCTGAGAGCAGCTCCTTATTTACATACAAAATATTTCAATTTGGTCCAGCTATAAAATTTTCCTATTTCAAAAAAATGAAATTTGTTAATTTTTTTTTTTTTGCCAACCTGAAGAATTAACATGCCAGGAAGATTTTTTTTCTTGAACATGTACACGAATAGGCAAAGATTCCCCCTAATAAGACCTAGAATTTGGGATAATATTTTATTTCTCAATCTGGAATCTTTTATTATAGGGATCTTGACTTGTATGGGGGTGTCTCTGTTTTGTTGTGTTTGGGACTTTTCAAAAGAGCATTTGTAAAATACATCCCACATCTGCAGATCCCAGTCCAGGCCCCATTATTTTGTGCCTACCCTCCTGCCGTGGCCTTCCTTCCAACTGGTCTCCTTCCTTCCACGCCCGTTGAACTGCGGTCTCTTCTCTACCAGGCAGCCAGTGTAACCTCTGAAGATGGAAAACACATGATAGACTCCTCTCCTCGCACCCTTCAGAGGCTTCCCACTTCCCTCAGGGGTGTGAAGCTGTTACATCCTGTGTCCTCCCCCTCTTCCCTGCTACTCTGATCCTGTCTCCTGCTCCTTCCCTTTGCTCATCTGCTCCTGCGTCTTTAGCCTCTCTACGGTACTTCCAACATACTGAGCCCACTCCGACCTCAGGCTCTTTGGGCTTTGTTCTATGTGGAACATCGTTACCCTGGTTATCACTACAGTATCTGCCTCAAAACGCTCAGGACTTGACTCAAATCACGCGTTACCAAAGAGAGCCTCCTCTAACTGGTCACATGATAGGAAATAGCACACCCGTTCTCTCTGTCAACGTTCACCCTTGCCTTGTTCTTCTCGTAATACCTTATTTGATATGATTTGATATGATACTATATGACATTCATTTGCCTGCTGTCTCCCCAGCCTGAATGTAAGCTCCATAAAGGCAGAGCTGTGTTTCTAACCTCTCATAGTCCCAGCATCTAGGGACCTGGCAGAATGCTCGCTGTTGAATGAACAGTTACTGCCCACAAGCTGAGATAATGACTTTCTTTTTTTATTAAAGATTTTATTTATTTATTTTTAGACAGAGGGGAAGGGAGGGAGAAAGAGAGGGAGAGAAACATCACTGTGTGGGTGCTTCATGCATGCTCCCCACCGGCGACCTGGCCTGCAACCCAGGCACGTGCCCTGACTGGGAATCGAACCGGCAACCCTTTGGTTCACAGGACCACACCGGCCAGGTGAGATATGACTTCCATTTGCTTTCGACTGAAATTTCAAATGAATGCAATAGTGCTGATAAACTTACACAGATCAAAAGTTCTGATTGACATTCATTTATATGAGTGCATCATTACTATGTTTTTTTTCATTATTATCTCCCATGGAGTAGTATTTTTAGACATATTTTTTTCTAATCACCTGCCATGAAATTTTAGTTCCAGAGATATATTTCATATGTTTTATATATTGTATACTTCTTTCTTTGTGCATATGTGTATACATATTTCAAATATATTACATAAAAAGTAAGATTTTTTCACCCACTCCACAAAAATTAATATTTGTCCCCTTTGAGAATACATACTCAATATTTACATTGAGTAAAATTGGATAAACTAATTTATTACTCAGAATATATCAGTCTAGTGAATAAAATCTTCCTTAATAGGGAGTCTATAGGAGAAAAACAATGATCCTATTTGATTTTTTAAAAAAGTTGAGAACCACGTGAATTACTGCTAACTCTCACCGTCATTTTGCTGTGAGAGTTATTTCTTCTACATGCCAGTTGTATAGCTTCTTCCACGCAGTTAACAAACTATAAAAAATACATAAAGCATACTGCAGCCGGAGCCCCGCCTTCAGTTTGCTGGCTAGTTTGCTGGCTGTATTGGTTTTGACTAAATGCCTGCTCAGGAGAGCCTAGGGGGTTGGGGACAAGTTCAGGGATTAGCCAGGGACAGCTGCCAGCTGCCCATTGTCTTAGGGGAGGTCTCAGAGGAGGGTTTCTATAGAATATTCATTATTTCTCCAGGTGTGCCCTTTCGGGGTCTTTAGTCATTGCGTCTGGCGTCACTCACCCAGTTTTGCTGCTTTTCTGGGCCTGGAGCTGAAACACAACTGAGGCCTAGATGTTATCTCCAGGGAAGAGAGACCAGGAGAGGAAAGTTCACCCTGGAGGCAAGGTTCCTGTTTTCCCAGTTTTCCCCCTGCCAGGCACTGGGGCCTTGTGCCCTGGTGACTGTCTGCACCTGGCTGTGAACTGCTCAGCCACTGTGTTCAGCTCTCCGTCTCAGTTCCCCTATCCCTGTGTTTTTACCACCCTGTATTACTGGGACATGACACGCCAGGAATGAGCCTTCCTGGTAACTGAGTGTGATGTTTTCCAAAAAAGATTACAATCAAAAAGGGGGAGATAGAGAAAAATAATATAAACAGAGCCCCTCCAAAATAACGTCAGACCCGCCACCCTAGAGGAAATGCCTTGCACATTTTAGGCCTCAAAGCTTTGGAATGGTAAAACAAAGTAACCTTCGGGTTGTGCCGAACGCAACGTTGAATCCCACAGAACTGTTTCTAAGGAAAAGCACACAGCAGGTATCATTAAAATTAAAAACATTGTTTAGAATTGGCATTGCTGTGTAAGGTTATCTGCACCAATAATGGGGCCTCCTTTCTATTGATGCCATTGTTCCCCTTCCCTTTCTCATAAGTACCCCTTGACTTTGTCCCTTAATCAGAACACTATTCAGGTTTCCGCCTTAATCAGCACCTTCCAAATAGCTATTCCTTTTCATCGCAAATACATGCTTGTGGCCTCTCACTTTGGTATCGTTATTTTTAGGTTATCAGTTTAAACTATCTTTAGCCCCTAAGACACAGTAAAATCTTTCACAAATGAATGCTCACTTACATGTTAAATTTCCTTCTAAGAGGGACTCTCAGGGATGTGCCTATTCAATCATATAAACAAGTAGTTGGGAGTGCTTTACTCCAAGACGAGAAACTACCCAAAAGACGACTTGTATCTAGGAGGAGTCGTTTATGTGCAATTCCTACGAGATACTTGCACAGGTACAAGATTATTAATTGACTTGAAACACTGACTGTCAGACAAAATTCTGGGGTGTGTGTGTGTGTGTGTGTGTGTGCGCATGTCCACAAGGTTTAGAGTATTCTGCTAGGAGTTTTGAGGCTTGGAGAGGAAGACATATATCCATCCGGTAAAGAAACCGCTTTCAAAGTAATAAAAAAAGAGTCAGAGCAAATTAAAATTTGTACAGCAGATATATAAAGATAATTATTTATTTACAGAGTAGACATAATGCTAATTAAAACAAGTGTTGAAGTAGTAAGGGAGACCAAAGGAATCTGGTATAACCATGGACAGGTTTAGTGGGAGACAGTGTCTTTTTTTTTGAGATTTTATTAATTTATTTTTAGAGGACAAGGGAGGGAGAAAGAAAGGAAGGAGAAACATTAATGTGTAAGGGAAACATGATGAAGATTGCATGCCTTCACCTAGGGACCTGGCCCACAACCCAGGCATGTGCCCTGACCAGGAATCAAGCTGGTGACCCTTTGGTTGGTAGGCTGTCACTCAATCCACTGAGCCACACCAGTCTGGGCAGAAGACAGTGTCTTTAAACACAGTGATTTAATGTCAACATAAACACTTCTCTGAACTAACACAATTAGCAAACCTGCACTATTTTACGGGTGAATCCTTCAGACCTATTGTTAACTTCTATAAATGCCATTATAAATCATTATGTCTAAAACATTTCATAACAATGAATTTTTACAGAAGACCTTTAAGAAGGTGACTATGTATTTGGCCAGGTCAGTTGTTTAAGCTTCGGAGGATTTTATAATATAATTCCTTAAATCCAAACCTAAGTAATCAATGGAAATTAATGACGACCCAAAAGAAGCAGTAAAAGTAAGTGAAGGGACATACACGGCCAGGAGGAGTGTTCTCAAGGTGAGCAGTTTCTTCTGTGCTAGAGACCATCAGAAGGCAGCCCCGAGCCGGAGTGCTGAGCTCCGCAGTACTTCTCTGTTCCCATCGGGTAGCGTGACGTCCTGGGGCTGCGGCTCTGGACATTGACGTTATAGGAACGTGCTTGTACGAGGAAAAGAGAAACACAACCAGTGCAGTGCGGGCTGCGGATCAACCCCCTTCAGAGCATGCGTGTTTGGACTGTGCTTTCTATGCAACACAAAATACTCCTCCAGTAAGTTGGTAGATAAGTTGCAAGCTGTTTGGAAAGAGGCATCAAAATACGCAGGGTGGCTGTGCATTTTTGCATCCTCTTCAGTGGGACTGTCACTTCCAACCAAATGGATTCACCTGCGTTCCGATGACGCTCTAATGGTATATGCTTCAGGGACACCTGGTCGATTTTTTTTTCTGTAAAAAAATGTTCTGTGTTTCTATAAAAGCTAAGGCCTATTTCTTAGTATTGCACTTGGAGTTGATTGTGCAAAGTAGGCCCCTCTTCTAGTCCCTTCTCCCTAAAATGCCCAGACACATTCTGATTGCTGTTTGTTGCAGACCACCGGACCGTGGTGTTCGCAAAAGTTGTGGATGCTCGCAAGTCACGAGAAAAACATACACACGGACTACCGAGTCCTGTGGAGGAATAGGGATGGCATGGCTACCCTCTCAAGGGGAGGGTGCCTCCAAGTGGCCTGGCCACTCTCTCAAAGGAGAGCGCCCCGAGCCGCTGCCTCAATAGGCTTTTTATTAGGTAGTATTGGTTAAGTGAAGGGATACAGAATGTGGATTCATTGTCTAGCAGAAAAGATCAAAACAGGTAGATAATTTACATAGGGTTCAAAAGTCTCACGCTGGGTTTTGGGGCTGGTATCACCTAACAGGTACAGGATTAGTCTAGTTTCCTGCCAGAGCCTACACATCCAAGAGCATCCTAGCAAGCAGGTCTCACAGGATTTTACATATCTTATGGCCCAGGTCCAATTTACCCCAGGTGTGCGCTGACTCTAGTCTGAGCCTCACCGCCCCTGCTATTTCCTGCTATTTCTGCAGGCCCTGAGTTGGGCAGAGGAGACAAAGGCAGCTAGAAGACTTGGATTTCTCACATCCAGAACAAGGACTCAGGCTATTGTCAAAGCCGAGGGGGCAGGGGGGATGTCGATCACTCCCTCACTTCCACAGCCCCCTGAGTCTCTTCCCTGATGACTTATTCCCACGTGATCAAGTCTGTCTTAGGTCCATTCTTTCCAGAGAATGGTTGCCCATCATTGACTATCCGACCAAGCTGAAGGGAATAGCAGAGCAGGCAGTGCCCATGTTCAGGGAAATAAGTTTTGTCTTCTTAGGCCTCCTGGTTCTCAGAGGTTTCTCACTCAGCCTTAGCCATGGAGGGTTACTGCTCCTGAAACCAGGCAGGGCGGACACCACAGCTGTTCAGAACCTTGACTCTTGGTTTGAACTCAGGCTCCACCTCTCACTAGCTGCACAACTTTGAATAAGTTACTGATGCATTGCCTTATTAGTAAAATGTGGACCGTAGCACCTATCTCAAACATGTATTAAGCGACTTAAAGGACATAATGTTCTGGTGTGTGGCACATTGTAGCTAGGAAACCGTAGCTGGTTTGCTAATAGAACACCTAGTGGCATTCAATGACGCCCAAACAGGCTTTCTGGTCCTCTGGGAAGCTCTCTGAAGGGATGTCACACTGGCCAGCAGAGGCAGCCACCCAACAACTGTGCTGCCTTCAGGGGGTCAAAGGTCGCTTCCCTGTTGCACGCTGGGCCTCACTTCCCAGGCAATCCTTTACATAACAGAATCTTACGCAGCCTGCCTGGGCCTCCACTGCCTGCCACCTGGTATAGAAGGAGAAAATCCTTCCCGGGGAGACGCTGTGCATGGTCCCTGTGACCCTGTCTGACATGTGCGGTTGGTCAGGACAGCGATTTGATGACACCTCCCCTCTCTTCCCTTCCTTCCCACTCACGTCTTTCTCCTGCAGCTGTAATGTCCGATGTCCTGCCTGAACCTTGGGAGCTCAGCTCTTAGTTTTGGTCAAGTAAACAATAGGTGTTGACCACAGTCCTGGTCCTCCTGTAAAAATATTTGCGGAAGGCTTTGTTCCTTGTATTTACCTAGTGTGCTTCCTGAGAAATGGTGACTCCCTCCTTCGCCCACTGTTGACTAATCTCGGGGCTGGCTGTGGCCGGGACTGGCTGTGACCACTGCAGAAACCATGCAACTGGCCGACCACGTACATTTCTATCGCCAGCCTACCGCAAGGACAGGCTGTGATAAAAAGAAAATACCCAAGGAGATCGTGTTTTCTGATTGTCTTGGTATTGGTGAAAAAAATACTTGATTTCTAATGTGTTCTAAAATTACACAAGTTTGTTTTATTTAAACATATAGGAATTTATTTTATTTTAACAATGAATCCATTTCAGTGGCTAGAGCACGTTATAATCACCTCGAATTCATCCCATTCGTGAGGGAAGGATTCCTGCTCCTAGAGTTATGGGGACAGCACACTGGACACCTGACACTGGACAGACAACAGTTTGTCATGCACACTCACAACCGAGGGGAGGACACCGCACATCTGCGGGGCCACTCGGCGATGGAGTGAACAGACAGAGGCCGTGGGAGGCGGACTGAAGTGAGGCCCGGTTGCCTGGGGGGATGTGATTGGCCTGGGTGAGTAATGTCCTTGGCCAGCAGGGAACTGAAACTCACCCCTTCGGGAAAAAAGGAACTGCCTCTGGCTTCCTTGATAAGGAAGGTTGTTTGGCTGGGGACCTTACCCCCAGGTGCAGAGCGCGGAGGGGGAATTGGGCCAGTGAGGGCCCTCCCAGTGTCATCACAGGGCAAGGCAGCACAGAACTTGGGCCGTGATGTTAGGCTTACACCAGACTTGGCCGCATTGTGAATCCCTCACTCTCTTGGTGTGTAGGACCAGAGCAGATGAATTTTCCAAAGGTGGCTGTCGCTTGCTAAAAGACTTTTTTTTTTTTGCCCTACAAACTGCACAAGGCTGGGACACGGTGATACACGGTGGGGAAAAGGAGATTGGTTACAGGACAGGGCCCTGGCCCTGAGCGGATCTGCCTGGGGCCAGCTGTAGTGTGTGGGTTCTTGACTTCGTGTGGGAAGCATTTCACAGCGTGAGTCCACCTGACTAGGAGGGTACGTTCGTTAAAGCTGGGGACAGTGAGACAAGGAAGGGCTCAGCATAGAAGAAGCAGCAGGAGAGCCTGGGCTGGGCTGCCTGAGCTCACTGGGAAGTCAGAGGAAAGGGGGCTTTGGGGACAGTCTCAAGGGGTCAGCCTGGGACAAGCTGCCTTGCACTTAGGAGATGATCCCTGTGCGGAATGACGAAGGGACAGGGAATGGCACAGGCTGCTCTGCAGAGGGAGGGACTGTATTGCGCTGGTCCTCTGTCTTGAGGTTTTTCTCTCTTTATTGCAGGCTTGAATCTTAAGGGAGGTCTCAGGGGAGGGTCCAGTAGAACATTCTTCAGTTCTCCAGGTGTGCCCTTTCAGGGTCATGGTCTCTTCTGATTGGTCAGTGACAGGGTCTTTGGTCATTGTAGGTGGTTCTGGAGTCCCTCACCTGGTTTTATTGCCTTTCCTGAACCACACTTGAGGCCCTGAAGTTACCTCCAGGGAGGAGAGGCCAGGCAGGGAAAGGGATCCTGGGGGAGAGGTCCTTCTTTCCCAGTCCTCCCCCTGCCGGCGTGACCACCTGCACCTGGCTGTCCATCGCTCTGCCATTGTGTCCCAGCTTCCCTATTCCACTCCCAAAAGAGTTTTCCTAGCTTCTCACTACCCTGTCTCAGGTCTGCAGTTGTGAGTACATGAAACAGAGTTTATTCTCGTACTACTATTTATTCATTATTATATCAGTTTCCACACAAACAGCTATAAACCTACTTTTGCTCCGCTCTGTATCGTGAGAAAGGAGCAGTTAGTTGTTATCTCAAGACAATAAGACAGAGACATTTTATTTCCTTTCCTGACATACGTATGCTGTTCTAGTCCTGCAGACACGGGAGGAAAACACGTTTTTCTCTTTCTGAAAACAACAGAATAATTTGTAATTTTCTTATGTATTATGTACCAGTGCTTCACAACCTCTTGAAACCAGGAAAAAAAAAACAGCATTCATGCTGCTTGTCACATACTGAACCCAATAAGCAGAGACAGGGATTGAATCTTTATGGGCACTTTTATTCAGATGGCCGGCCATCTGAGAAGAGGGTGGGTTCATGCCCTAAAAGACCATCTTAAATTCCATTTTAAAATGGCCCTTTTCATAAGAAGAGCAAAGTGTAGGTAAAGGGTTTGGAATTCAGAGAAAAGTTGATGGGATTTAAAAAACTGCAGTATTCCCCCCTGGGTGGTGGTCAACTCACCCTGGAGGACGGCGGCTCAGATACCATCTTGAATTGCTCGCAGCCCTCCTGAGTCAGAGCGGTGGAACTGCTTATGGCCTCCTGGAGTCAAGGGGAGGTCATACCTTCAGTTCCTGGCACAACAGCTTTCACACGCATTGATTACTAAGCTTATTAGCTCTTAAACTAAAATTTTCCAACTCTTGAGTCCTCTATCACAACTTCTCCCTTCGAGGACAGGTTATATAGCACTCGCCCATACGACGGCACGCTGGGCAGCAGCTGAAAAAACTCAGGGAGGTCTGTAGGCAGCATTGTAAAAGTAAGTCAAGAACTCTAAAGACTGAACTAATAGAGCAGCTAAAACAGCGTCCAGCACAGACACTGTTATTCCGGTATCTGTTAGTGAGTGAATGAATGTCAGTCACAGGTATCATTAAAATGAACCAGTACCTAGTTTAAAAAGAGGAGGACATCTCCATGGAAGCCTGCAGGGCCTGCTGGATGAACTCTAGGTCAATGCTTAAACTGAACCTTGTACCGGTGTTCCTCTGGGTGCAGATCTTGAATGATCTCCATCGGCATCACTCCAGTCGGTCTCAATCTAAGAGATACAGGTTCGGTTTGTCTAGGACCAAGACTCGGTGTTTCAGAATCCTCCCAGGCGAGTCTGAAATCTCCTGCTGTTTGAGAATCACTGGGCTAAATAATGAAATATGTGCACTTTGAATGTTTCTGTCCCCCTGAAATGCATATGTTGAAGTCCCAAGTTGATGGCTTTAGGTGCGGCCTTTAGGAGGTCATTAGGTCACGAGGTTGGAGCCCTCACAAAAGTGTTAGCGCCCTTATACAAGAGGGCCCAGAGAGCTTGCTTGCCCCTTGTGCCATGTGAGGTTCCAAGGAGAAGGCAGCCATCCATGAGGAAGCGGGCCCTCACCAGGCACAATGTTTCAGCACCATGAACTTGGACTTCCCAGCCTCCAGAACCATGATAAATACATGCTGTTTATAGCCACCCCAGTTTACGGTCTTTTTGTTGTAGCGGCCCAAACAGATTGTGACAGGAGGTAAGAGACCCCTCTTACCAGCAAAGGCCCACTGGGTCGCCATGTCATTCCAGGTGTGAGGGCAGGTGTTTTGATTCTCCCTTCACCTGCCATGCTCTTCTCACTAGCACATGCACATGAATTTCGTGATGAAAAGAAATGTGCCTTCGTCCTTTATGAGGATTTTTTAATTCTTAAAATGTATTTTACTCACTTTTATTTATTTACTTAAATCTAAGGCACGCTAAATGACAACACCAAAGTTTTCACATTTAACTCCTTTTTTGTGGGTTTCAAAATTATTGTCACCTTGGTCTCAGATAGGGTCCCCATCTGCTGATGGCACGCAGCCCTCCCCAGACGACGTGAAGCTCTCCTCCACCGTCTCAGACTTGGTGTCCACATGGTGGAGAGGTACAGTCAGGCAGGCTGGAAGTCAATGCAAAGCTATTTCTGCTGGAAGACCCTGAGCTAATCATAGTTCAGCTAGAAATTTTTGAGATGACCGAGACTCCTTTGTGGTGGGGTTGAGGCTGGTGTTTTCATGGGGCAGGGGTTGTATCCCCTGGGCTGCTGGCACTCTCTCCACTTCTTCACCCCTAGTGGTGGCAGGCTAAGGAGCAGAAGGATGGCAACCTTAGGCTTCACTTGCCCTCCAGTCCTATGGTATTGGGGATGACTTCTGGTGGGAATTCAGTCCTGTTCCTGTCTCTCCCTCTGGACTTCAGCCTTGGGTCGGGACACTGTAGCTTCTGTCCTGTTCACTGTGGAACCTTCACTCTGCAAGGCTGAGACAAGGGGTCCTGCTATGGGACCTGTAACTGTTTCCACAACAGGCTGGCTGGTCATCTCTGGTTCTGCAATCACCACACAATGCAGCCTTCTGGGGAGACACCAGCAGCTCCTGCTGACATGCTGAAAGCATGCACTTGAAGCAAACACATGCTCCAGCTACTCGAAGACCCCTGGGGGCACTGTAGAAGTACCTGCCACGGACAGACTGGCTCCACTTCCTGCTGGACGCACAAGGGCTGCTCCTGCCAGGGCTGTATGTACGTGCCAAGTCGATAGACTCGGTCGCCTCCATGCCCACGGCACCTTCTATTGTGCCTGTTATTACCACTGCTGCCCTTTATCAGGCCCTGCAGGTGTTGTGATTAAGAGTGTGCTTCCAGGAACACAGTTTGTGTGGGAGGCATGTTGGGTTCCTTTCCCTTCAGCACAGTGAGAAGAGGCGCCCCAAATGCCTCAGGGACCACGAGAAGGCTTTCAATACTGACTTGATGGTGATCCCCTTATCCTTGGAGCTCCATGGCAACCAGGCTGTGCCTCCCACACAGGTGCGCCTGTTGTGTCCGCAGCCGGGATGGCTTGGGTACAGCAGCCAGTCCCCACTGGTGCTCCTGGGGGGCAAACAAGATTCTCTGTGGGCAAAAGAGCTCTTGCATCTGAAGAGGACACAGCTGCAGGTAAAGGCTTCTCCACTGGCAAGTTTTAGGTGGGGCTGTTGTTTCTTGTGACTGCAGTTGTCTGTCTTTGCAAATGTCAAGGGAAGCTGCCTGGTTAGCTCCAAGGTCTTTGCAGGCTGTGGCCTCTTCCTGGGTGTCTCAGCCACATCTGGCATACTCCTCACAGCATGCAGCTCTTTGGGCCAGCAGCAAAGTGTCAGGTATTGCGAGGCTGGAGCTGGTGGATACGAGGCTCGAGGTCACCATTTGTACACCGTGCATATGCTCCTGCATCAATCACTGGTCTCTTGCTGGTCTGGATCAAGTGTTCTGGGTGCATTCTTGAATATAGCGCACTGTTCCTGTAAAGCAGTTTCCTGTGAAGGTGTTAAACATGCTTGCTACACACCCTTCCCGCTGTGTATTGAGGTATTAAGATAACACAGAGTTGCTGCTCCTGTCTGCCTTCTATCAGGACAGCTCTGGGAGGCTCACGACACCTCTGTCACTGTGCCACACCTGGCAGGCCGCCTGTCTCCCCAGGCCCCACTGGCAGTGCCTGAGCTGCAGTTTTTGCGGCTCTGTTTTTTGTTGTACAGTACCCTGGCAGGGACAGCTAGGAAGGGATCGGGTGCTGAGCACCCACCACTCGGCCCTTTGGTGCCAGCTGGGGAGGAGTCTGGCGTGTGGATCCGGAGTGTGCCCACCTACTGCACCAAGATCTGACAACGTGCTCAACAGGGGAGTCCCTGGCCAGCCAGGGCGTTCACTGTCGCCTCCACTTGAGCTCCACTCCTCAAGTGCCTGCCTCTCCCTGGCCCTCCACCTGAACCACCCTGCGGGCACTTTTGACCCTCTACCTCCGGTCGTGATCTTGTCCACTACTCCACTCTTTATCCTCGCCCCCCCCCCAGTGTAAAGGCATGACTCAGCCTGCCTCTCCCAACACTGAGACTCTGCCTAGACCCCCCCGCCCCCACCTAACCCCCTCAGAAGAGGGGACATAAGCACAGACACCACAACCATGGGGAACGGCCCACCTCTGGGTTGGGGGTACGGCAACGGCAGGGGTTAATTACAAAATCGAAGACTTCACATGTGGGCCCCGCTGCTTGGTTTTCCACTAGAAAATCGTCCAAAGACAGGGATGTGCTGGTTCAGAAATTACAACCTCTGTGCGCTGAAAGGGACCGTAGAAATCAGGTATGACAGACAATGCAACGCCCTCATCACACACAGCGTCGCAGGTACTTGGCCCTGGTGCAGGGGACCTGGGACACTGCCCCTGGGGAGGACAGTGTGGGACCCCCTGGTAAGCAACCTCACACCACCTTGGCAGTTGCAAAGTTTTCTTGTGCATATCAATGGCTCTGTTTTTCAGATAGACACAAATTGTTTATCCAGTAAACAATTTCAAAACATTCTTTGAAGCAAGTTGCTTATGTACCCTGATATAGATGAAAACTTCGTCAATCAGTTATTGCTGGCTACGTCTGAGCTGTCTAGTTATACTTGGAGCCAGATTACTCAGCTACGGCAAATTTAGGGGAGGGGGGAAAAGAAGTTGTTCAGTTACTGAAAATGCCTCTTCTGCTCTGAAAGGTTTGTTCTGAATTTGGAGAAGCGTTTTCTATGGGAAAGGCCTTCATTTCTTTAAGCCTGGGTTGATGTGATGGAGGAAAATGATATGGTGATACTGATGACGGAACTCGGAGTTAAAAAATGTTAGCTTTAGCTTATAGTGAGGAGGCTTAGTGAGTAATGCACGTATTAAAAAGCTGTTGTTCCAGGAACTGGAGCGCATGACTACACCTAACAGAATGCAGGGGGACTGCAAGCAATCCAGATGGTATCTGAGCTGTTGTGCCTCAGGAGAGAACGTCTAGACACAGATAAAGAATCACTGGTCAGCTGCAGATGAGACATTAAGGCAGTTTTTTGGGTACATCACCCACTGTCTTCTTAGATCACCAGCATCTGAATAAAGTGCCCATGAAGATTCAATCCTTGTCTCTGCTCACTGGCTCTGATAGTGACGGGCCTGGAGAACAAACAAGACTTTCATGCAAAAAAGATCTCTTGCATCAGAAGGGAACGCAGCTGAAGGAAAAAGCTTCTCCAGTGGCAAACGTTTCCAGTTTCCTATTCTGGCAACTCCAGTCAGGACAGCCCTGGACTCTCCAGTAAGACTGGGTATTTGGAGGGGTGTCCTGTGGGCTGCCTGGACTAGGGGGTCCTGGGGTGCACATTTGGAGACTCCCTAGCAGCTGCCAAGTGATTTTACTTAGGAAATCTCTTTCTCCAACTCTTGGGACGCCCTCTTGCTTTTCTCTTTTGATTGAATCACTAGGCTTTCTGGTTCAGGATTATGGTCTTGGGTTAGGACTTAGATTGGTCATCAGGAATTAAGGTGCCTTCTGGTTTGTGTTTTATTACAGAGGTCTGTCTGGTAGAATGGTGAGGGGAAGCCTCTGTTCCAGGAAACAGCCTTTTGGAATGAAATTTTTTAAAATTATATTTTATTGTTTATGCTATTACAGTAGTCAGAGTTTTTCTCTCTTTTCCTTTCTGTACCCAAGGCCCCCCGCCACACTCCCTCAGTCAATCCCCACACTGTTTCCCAAGCCCATGGGTCCTGCATTTATGTTCTTTGACTACTCTATTCCCTACGCTGTGCTTCACATCCCCATGACTATTCTGAAACTACCTGTCCGTACTTCTTAATCCCTTCACTTTTTTACTCATCTCCCTGGCCCCCCTTCCGTCTGGCAACCATCAAAATGTTCCCTCTATCTATGATTCGGTTTCTGTTCTGCTCCTTTGTTTATTTTGGTTTTTACAAACAATGGATAGATATGTATTTATTGCCATTTTATCATTCATTTTTTTATTTTCTTCTTCTTAAAGAAGACTCTTTAGCATTTCATATAATATGTGTCTAGTGGTGATGAACTTCTTTAGCTTTTTCTTATCTGGGAAGCACATTTTCCTGTCTCTTGATTCTAAATGATAGCTTTGCTGGGTAGAATAATCTTGGTTGCAGGTCCTTGCTTTTCATCACTGAATATTTCTTGCCATTCCCTTCTAGCCTGCAAAGTTTCTTTTGAGAAATCAGCTGACAGTCTTATGCAAGTTCCCTTGTAGTTAGCTAACTGCTTTTCTCTTGCTTTTAAGATCCTCTCCTTGTCTTTAACCTTTGGCATTTTAATTATGATGTGTCTTGGTGTGGGCTTCTTTGATCTCCTCTTGTTTGGGACTCTACACTTTCTGGACTTGCATGTCTATTTCCTTCACCACATTAGGGAAGTTTTCTGTCATTATTTTTTCAGATAGTTGTTCAATTACTTGCTCTTTCTCTTCTCCTTCCAGCACCCCCATGATACAAATGTTGGTATGCTTGAAGTTGTCCTAGAGTTCCTTACACTGTCCTCATTTTTCGGGGGGGGGATTCCTTTTGTCTTCTTGTTGTTCTGAATGGTTGTTTTTTGCTTCCTTGTGTTTCAAATTGCTGATTTGATTCTCAGCTTCATCCACCCTACTATTGATTCCCTGTAAATTATTCTCTATTTCAATGAGCATATCCTTTGTTTCTGATTGGATTTTTTCATGCTGTTGAGATCCTCATTAAGTTCCTTAGGCGTCCTCATAACCAGTGTTTAGAGCTCTTCATCTGATAGAATGCTTATCTGCATTTTGTTTAGTTATTTTTCTGTTCTTTCATTTGGGCCATGTTTCTTTGTCTCCTCATTTTGGCAGCCCCCCTGTGTTTGTTTATATGTATTAGGTAGTTTCTATGTCTCCTAGGCCACTAATACATTAGTGGCCTAATGTATTAGACCACTCTAAGTACATTAGAGTGGCCTAATGTATTAAGTGCCCCGTAGAGTCTCATGACACAACCTCTCCTATACCCAATTAAGTATTCAAGGTGTGCCCACTGTGTGGGCTGGGTACATCCTCTTATATAATAGTTGAGCCTTGATTGCTGTTGGTACGTCCAAGGTCAGCCACTGATTGTGTTCTGTCTGAGGTTACACAGCATAAGACACAAAGTGATCTGCAGATGGCTGCTACTTGTGCTTGGCTTGGAGGTGCCTAGGCAAGGCCAAGCTGTGAACCAAGGCCAGCTGCTGCCAGTGTTGGGCCTGGGGCAAAGTAGTAAGAAGTATGGGGTTCATGAAGGAAGATGCTGCTTATTTGAGAGAACTTAGGAAAATCTGAAGCATGGGCCAAGACAAGACATTCATATAGAAGTAGAATAGCCACTGGAAACTTGGGTGGGCTCAGAAGTTGAGTGGGTCATGGCCTCAGGAACTCACCAGAGTGAGACAAAGAGTGTGAACCAGGTTGATGGAGTCTCAGATATGGTACCTGCTTGCTGGCTTTGTGGCTCTGTGAGGGGAGAGTTCAGAAAAAGAACAATGGCTTCCACCAGCATTTTTGTCTGGGAGAAAGCTGCCCCCAGCTCTCACCTTGATGTCAGACAATTCAGTTCCTCCCCATCTGTTTCTAATGCCTTTTAATCTGCTGCTTCAGTGCTGGAGCTCAGAGAGAATGAGTCCAAGTAAGTGTGTGGGGTTGCGGGGGTCCTTTAAAAGGAACTACCTGAGTTCCAGAAGTTTCTGTCTTCCTCAGCCTCAATCCCCACTAGTTTTGCAGTCAGAGTTATGGGGAATTAACTTCCTGGCACCGAAACCCTGGCCTGGGGAGCTAGAAATGGGGCTGGGGCTCCTCACTCCTAAGATACCCCCCTGATTTTTATCCTCCACATGTGGGTGTGGAACTAGCCATTCTGTGTCTCTGCCCCTCCTACCAATCTCGATGTGGTTTCTTCTTTAATTCCGTAGTTGGTTCCTTCTTTAATTCTCTAGTTGTAGGACTTGCATTGTGCTTGATTTCTGATGGTTCTGAATGGTGGTTGGTATATAGTTTAGTTGTAATTTTGATATGGTTTTGCAAGGAGGTGAGCCATGTTTACCTATCTTGACTAGAAGATTGGGCTGAATTTTGGCTGATTGGTTGACCTATGCTTATGAACCTAACACTAAAAAGGAAATGATTTTTATTGTAATACTGCTTGGCTTATGTATAATCTGTACTAGGGAGAGTGCTGGCTGCTAAATCTTTAAATTACTATACTATACTGCAGTTAGAGTTGTTTTGTCAAAGATCAGGGAAATACCTTCCGTATAAGCTTTTATAACGTGACATAATAAGGGTGCAGGATTAATATAAAATAGATTAGTGGTCCAGAGAAAAGGGAATAGCAGAAGCTCAGAAGACAGGGACCAAGAATATCAGGGTGTTCGGCTGCTGCAAGCATGGTCAAAGGTGTCCATGGCCCCTCCAGCCCTGGGGGTGTCTTCCTCCTTACTCAGCTGAAGGAACCAGAGGAGGTGAGCCTGGAATTGTCTCTCCATTCTGAACCAGTCAGAGAACCAAATTCAGCAGAGGACAGACTCCTACTGGGGCAGGACAATACCCTTTGCAAAGACTTCCAGTGGGAGTCGGGCCAGAGGGCCAGCCCACTGGGTGTTATTGGACACACACTCTGCTTTCTACATCAAATCTGATAAACTGAAAAAAATTCAAATCCTTATAGGAATGATCTCATGAAATGACTTAGCTACATTAATTTTTGCCACTCACCATCCCAATTGGGCAGACGTACAAGACTTACTGAATATTTTGCTTACAGGGGATGAATGGAGGTTGGTATTGGACGGGGCAAATGAAGAGGCTTGGAGACTGCATTAAGAAAATCCAAATGCTGCTTCCAACCCTACGAAGGCAAAACCTTTAACCAATCCCAATGGGAACCCTAATGAGACCAGTCTTTCTCTCTTAGAGCATTATAAGAGGTTCATCCTTGAGGGAAAGAAGAAAGGAGTTCCTGAGCAGAAAAGTCTGAATATGGTACAGGTGGTACAACAAAAGGCCACAGAGAACCCCTCTGAATTTCTTGAAAGAATCTACCGGGCCTATAGAAAATATGCTAATTTGGATACACAAGCCCCTGAAAATATTAGAATGGTGAATATGACCTTTATTTCTGAAAGTGCACCTGACATCAGAAAGAAACTTCAGAATTAGAGGGAGGAATAGGCATGAATCCTTCCCAATGAGTATATTTTGCCTTCAAAGTTTATAATAACAGAGAAGAGAAAAAGGCTGAAGTGACCACAGTTTTCCTGAAGCAGGTCTCAGGGCAATCCTGTTGCTGGGCAAGAGGCACCCCACCCCCATCTAAAATGCTCGCCACTGATCAGTGTGCATATTGCAAGGGAAAGGGGCCCTGGAAAAATGGGGGCCCCAGTGGGAAAGTCAGAGTCTGAGAACTCGAGAGTTATGCTAAGGAAAGGATATGGCTCCAATGATGAATGACAGGGCCCAGAGGTTCTGTTACTGTGACAATGTATTAAAGTCACCTGGCTCCTCCCAGAACCTCAGGTAAAACTAACAGTGGGGGACAAATCGCTGACTTTTTGCTTGATAATGAAGCAATGTAGTCCATGGGCAATAGACCTCCAGCTGAGTGCTTGTAGCATGCTGTAACTGTAACTGAAATTTCTGTAAGCCCTGAGAGCCAATTTTTCTCAAAACCATTAGAATGTGCTTTTCTTGAAACCATTAGAGTATGGGAAATACAGTTTTCACTCATAAATTTTTGCATATTCCTGAGTGTCCTATTCCTGTTCAGGGAAGGGGCTGGCTATCCAAACTTCATGCCCATAACTTTCTCTCCATGAGAACAATAGCTCCACCTGCAGGTCCCTCCAGAGCACACCTGGCAGTTCCTTGTGAAACCATGGGAAGAAGAAGAAAAACAACTCTGGCCAGAAGAAATTGAGAATCATGTAAACCCCACTGCATGGGCTGCTGGAAAGCCAAGGAAGATTAAGTGAGCCTCTTCTGTTAAAGTTGACCTCAAACCAGGGTTGGGTACTCTCAGCAAGAGGCAGTATATCCTTTGGGAGAAGAAGCCCTAGAAAGAGTATACCCCCAAATTCAGAAGCTTCAGGAAAATGGACTTATTTGACCCTGCCACTCCCCATATAATATGCCTATATTACCTGTTAAGAAACCCCACTCAAATGAGTATTAACTTATATAAGATTTAAGGGCCATAAATGACATTGTTCAGGACATTCACCCCACTGTCCTGAATCCTTATGCTTTGGTGAACAGTGTACCTGGGGGCAGCCTCTGCTTTTCAGTATTGGACTTAAAAGATGCCTTCTTTTGCATCCTGGTTGATCAAAACCCTCAACCATTGTTTGCCTTTGAATGGTAGGACCCAGAATCTCGGGCCAAGACTCAGTACCACTGGACAGTCTTGACAAAGGGTTCGAGAACTCCCCCATGAACCTTGGGGAGACCCTGAGCCAGGACTTAAAGGACCCAGAACTATAAGGAGGAACTCTGTCACAATATGCAGATGACCCCTTAATTACGGGGACACCATTTTAGCAATGTTTAGTACTAGAGCTACTTTGAACCATCTGGTACCTTGTGGCTATAAAATATCAGCACAGAAGGCCCAGGTTTGCCGACAAGCAGTAAGATTTTTGGGGTTTCTGCTTTAACCTGACAAATGGAGTCTTATTAGAAATGGAAAAGAAACCAGAATTCAAATAAGAGTTCCCAATACTAAGAAACAGTTAAGAGGATTTCTGGGAATGGTGGGCTACTGTCCCATTTGGGTTCCAAGCTGTGGGCTCATTGCTAAACTATTGTATGAAGCTCTGAAGGGACCAGAATATAGCCCTTTAGAGTGTACAAAGGAGTGCACCCAGGCTTTTGTGTCCCTGGAGGTGCATCTGGATCCTGCACCAGCCTTGGGGCTTCTGATCCTACTAAAGCGCCCCCGCCTCCACTTTCTTTTTGGTTGTTGTTTTTTGCCCATTCAATTATACTTCATGAAAGTCAGGGCATTGCCCTAGGAGTCCTCACCCAGATACTTAGTGACATTCCACAACCCTTGCATACTTGTCAAAGAAACTAGATCACACTGTCCAGAGGTGGCCAGCCTGCTTCAGAACTGTGGTAGCCACCTGTGAGGTCCTACAGGAAGGTGTAAAGTTTTCCTTGGGACAGCCTATCACCATTTCTGCATCCCACCAAGTATTGAGCCTGCTAGAGAAAAAAAAAATTGTGGCTCACTACTGGAAGAATGGGCAGGTACCATGTAATTCTTCTTGACAATCCCAATGTTTCCCTCAAAACTATAAGTAAGTTAAATCCTGCCTCCCTTCTCCTGGAGCCTGACTCATTCATGCTAATGCATGGTTGTGCTGAAAGAAATGATGAAGTGTCTTCTAGCAGAATTGATTTACAAGACCGTACTCTAGAAGAGGCAGACTGGACTCTGTAATGCAGATGGAAGCAGTTATATGGACAAAGGAAACAGAAAGACTCGATATACAGTTGTGACTCTTGAAGGAATAGTAGAGGCTAAGGTTTTGCTCCCGGGAGCCTCTGCTCAGGAAGCTGAACTGATTGCATTGATGAGTGCATTGGAATTGTCACATGAAAAGAGAGGGAATGTGTATACCGACTCAAGGCAAGTTTTCCTAATTTTGCATGCATATGGTTTGACCTGGAAGGAAAGAAAACTATTAACCTCCTAAAAAAAGGAAATTAAGCATGCAGCAAAAATTTTAAAATGTTACAAGCCGTCCAGGTACCTTTACAGGTGGCAGTTATGCACTGCCCGAGCATCAGAAAGAAGACACTGAAGTGGCTAAAAGTAACAATCTGGCTGATCCAGCAGCAAACGAGGCTGCCAAAGGGACATTTATAATGGTTTTGGTACCTGTTCTAGACTTGTCACCATTTGACCCTGGACATTCAACTGCAGACTTAGAGAAAGTTAAGAGCTGAGGTTTTGGTGAAGAAGGTCCCAACGGTAGATGGAGAAAAAATAAGAAAGGAGTTATACTGCTTCTTTAACATTTAGTAGAGCCGTCATGAAGCATTTGCATGGGGCCACTCACTATGAAAGGGGTTTGTTAACCATGGGTGTTAAACCATGGCTCACAGGTCCTAGAATTTCTAAAGCCATATGGCTTGGAGACCTCGGGCTTCTGGGAAGGCAGAGAAGATTGTCAGAATGTACTGGGATGTGGAGGACCTAAGCCACCACCTATGCGGGAACAAAGACGTGTGTCACCGCCTGAGTACCTGACCGTGAGGTTCTTTATTATCAGAAGCAACTGAAGCATAGCTGCTGGCATCTTGCTGGAAACCGGCTGTGTCCTCACTGCCCCTCCCCTTTCCCTCGAGCTTTCCCCAGAAACCAGGCCCATAAATCTCCCAGACTTTCTGTTGCTGAATCAGCCATCCCTGACCAGAGGACATTGTCTTGCAAACACCTATACCCTGGGCAGCTGGGACAGATCAGGAGGGTGACTCACCCTCCCCAGGGGTTGCTACATTCCCTTAAAAACCCTTCTCCCCTTTTCCTTGCCCCTGCAGTCTGCTCAGATGGATGCAACCCTCCTTACTGCAGTGTCCCACCTTGAATAAAAGCCCTTAATTGGACTTTTTGGTTCCTGGTCCTTTTTCAGCTACCTTGGTTACCTGACAAAGATGAATCACATCTTGAAGAAAAATATAGCCAAACTGTGTCAAGAAACT
>CM052548.1:71712957-71735476 GCA_028533065.1 Trachops cirrhosus | reverse complement strand
GGAGAGAAAAACAATAAATAAGGTAAAACATACAGTGTATTAGGGGTAAATGCTAAAAATAACAGGAAAGAGAGAGAGGGAGAACAGGTAAGTCACCCCATAGAAGATGTCATTTGCACAAAAGTCAAAAGGAAGAGAGGACGGTGGCCTTGAATATATCTGTCACAGAGCATCTCAGGCCAGGAGCACAGAAAGGACCAAGGACCTGATGAGACAGGTGCGCCCGGAGAGCAGTGAGAGAGGGGAGACCAGCAGGAGATTAGATCAGAAAGGCTGGAGGGTGAGCTAGATCAAGTACTGACTTCTGGGACAAGGTTGGGGCTTTGGATTTGTTCCTGCTGTGTTTCAAAGCACATCTTGTTCATGTTTTAAGGTGATTACTCTGGTTGCTCTGCTGATAACAGAATGAGGGGTTGTAAATGACAAAAACAGAGCCCAGTTAGAAGGCCGTTGCAGTAATTCAGGCGTGAGTTGCTTGAACCAGGGGGGTGGCAAGGGAGAATGGAGATGGGGCGAGATTCTGGATATATTATGACAGGAGAGCCAAAAGGATTTCTGGCCTAGCATATGTGAGGTGTGAGGGAAAGAGAAGAGTTGAGAATGTCTCTAATATTTTTTGACCCATGTAGTCATCCTACCAAATCTTCTCAAATCTTCAAAGAATTTCTGATATTCTCAGTTTAGCAGGCTTTTCTAACTAGCAATTATAATATGGATTCTATACAAATTATTGCTTTATAATTTTCAAATTATAAGAGCTATATTTGCTATGATAGACTTGTATTTGTTTTCTTGATTTATATACACAGATGTACATATATGTATATTTTGCTGACTATAACTTTATATCTGTTGCCAATTGCAGAATTACTTCTCTTGACCTAAAGGATGTCAGACCAGTTGTATTATTTTATGAGGAGAGAGGCTGATGGGGTGGGCTGGCGTGATGGTGGGGGCGACAGGGGGTTGAGGGGATGGAGAACACAGTGAGAAGGGGTCACACTCTAGATGGATTCTGAAAGCAAAACCTGAAGGATGTGCTGGTAGCCCAGATGGGACGTGTGAGAGAAAGAGGGGAGAAATGAAGAAGATAAATTGTCCTAGTATGTTAACAATAATATATTTTTTGTCACTAATAAGGATAAAGAATATTAGGCGATATCGTTAATTTGTGTGTGAATCATTCAACAATGATTATGCTGTGTCTTCTCAGCGCCCTAGGGTGCTAGACACACATCAGTGAACAAGATGGGCAGTCATCCCAGTTCTCTCACAGGACAGAGAATGCAAAATACACACACACACACACACACACACGTAATGTCAGATGACAATAAATGCCAAGGGTGGGGGCACAGGAAGGAGAAAACACCAGGGGAATGCATATGTAGTTCTCGGAATTCTTTAATATATAGGATTTATTCACATGCCTATTTCTTTTCTTTTAAAGACTTTATTTATTTTTAGAGAGGGAAAGGGAGGGAGAAACATCAATGTGTGATTGCCTCTTGTGCGTCCCCTACTGGGGGCCTGGCCTGCAACCCAGGCATGTGCCCTGACTGGGAATAGAACCAGCAACACTTTGGTTGGCAGGCTGGTGCTCAATCCACTGAGCCACACCAGCCAGGGCCTGGTGAGAAATACATTCATTTTATCAATTTGACTACCAATAAAATACAATATGGGTTACATACTGTTTCTAGATTCTTCAGAGTGTTAGAAATGAAGGGTTCAGCATGGTGCCCCTGGTAAGTGGTCCTTGAGCACTTCGACAGCTCCCCACAGGAGTGACCGGGAATGTTTTAATAATGAGTAGTAAACTGTACTTGGTTAGACAGGAGTCACTGCAGGCAGCTGGGTTTAGACATCTACTCAGCGTGACCTCTATTTAACCTACTCAGGTTGTCCTCATTGGGACTTTTCACTTAGAACACCATTATAGCAATCATATACTGTATTTTTAGCATCTTATATAAACTTCCCCACAAATGCCCAAGTTATATAATCACCCCCCCCCCCCCGGTTTTCCTCTAGCTTCTCACATATTTACAGTAGGGGCAAGGAGGTGTGTTGCAGGGGTGGGTGGGTAAGGGGGAATCCCTGCCCAGTGACGGCAAACATTCGTGTTCCACGGATGGGCGCCCCTCCTCTGGACAGGGCTGGGTGTGCACCAACAAACTGAGCTTCCCGACGCCTCCCTCTTCCAGTCCCGGAGTTCACCTTCTGCTGTTACATTCTCATCAGGTGTCACGTTGCTGTGTTCCCGAGCCCTGGAGACTCTCTGCCTCCTCCCATTGTGTTCAAACAACCCCTAGGGCTCGGCTTCAGGGGCAGAAGCACCTGACAGTTCTGGTTCCCTCCTTTTACAGATGACAAATGTCGTGCAGGCAAGCCAGGTGGTTTCCTGACCGGCGTGGAGGTGTACACACTGTAAATTCCAGGTCTCTGGATTCTCTCTCCGGCAGGGCTTCTTTAATTAACCCAGCATCTTCTCCGATCTGTGTTCTCGTGTATATAACATGCAGCGTGTGAGTGGAGGTCTCTGAAGCCCCTACCATCTGTGCATTATGTATAGATGTGCTACTGAGTGTGTCCTGATTACATTACACTTAAGAGCTTACTGTTTTCAATGCAGACTAGGATTTTAGCAACTAAAATGAATCAGAAAGAGGGCATAATTTTGCTTGACTCTTAAAGCTTGAATTTAGTCTTTTAAAATGATAAGAATGTGAAGAAACAAATAGTAATTCACCCACAGCAAAAAAAAAAAATGTTCAAATACACATCTTCAGCTGGCTGGTATTCAAGGAAAGCACTATGCTACGTTACTGTTTCACTCTTTCGTAGGAGTTTACCTAGCTCAGGAAAAGTCTCCTTGTGTGGTGTGGAGGGGGGGCAGGGCTACGAGAGCAAGGATGGTGATAAGCATTTTCCAAATTAGGAAACAGATATGCTTTTCTTCTTACTCTCTTACATAACTGATCTATTTTAGAAGACAACACTAAAAACTGAAATGAAATACAAATCTCATGATTTTACTACTGTTAGAAAAGACACAAGCAAGTGAGGTTTGAAGGAAAACAGAGGACAGTCCTTTATCCCTGTCTCCCTCCTGCCCAGGGGGCTGTTTCACAGGCTTCTCCCTTCTCCAGGGCAGCCTGCTGGGGGAGTCAGAGACCAAAGGCCAAATTTTAGAAAAGGAACTAAGAAAGGTACTCCTTTCTCTCTCCCCTGAATTTAAGGAGCAGTGGCATCTGAGTGCACTCCCTCCTTGGGTGGCACAGGATGACAGGAGAGTGAGCAGTCCCCCGGCCAGTGATTGTTTTGCCCCAGACTTCCGGATTCAGAGGGAAACTGTGCAGCACACAAAGGCCACAGAGGCAGTACAGCCTCTTACATAAATTAGTTACATAAATGAGAACCAGTTATGTAAATGTACAAACCAGCAAACATGAATTATGACCATTCACAAACATCAGGGAGAACACGGCAAGGTTCCTCCTACAGGCTCATTTTTTTTTCCCCAGTGATCATAATTGTACCAATTTCCCACCAGAATTGGAGGTGGTTGTCACATTGATTTGGGAAAGAGACTCCAAAGGACAAAAGATACTTCCTAGTATCTTTTGAACTGTGTATTGGGAAAGAAAGTCCACAATAGATCCATCCTGATCTAAACTATATCTGATAAGAAATACATGGTGTTCATCAGTTTATACTTCTAGTGTAATTTATCATGAGTGCACTTGTATTTACTATGGCACATTTTGTGAGTTGCTGTGAAGGACAGGCATGCATCACACAAGTCAGTGTCACCGTGCATAAGGATACTCCTTGTACCACTGACAATTTCAAGTCTCAAATGAGTATGCAGGCATCTCTGAAGCCGTTCTTCTGCTTATTGAAGGAAGGCAGTCATTTGGGAGGTAGAAATAGATTCAAGCTTATATGCATGAATTAATTTCAACATTCCCCTCCTCAAATGATTAGGAATTGAGCCTTGGGTCTTAGCTGTAATATGATTCATGTTTGATGTGAATGATAAATTTGTTTGCATCTGTACCCTGTTGGTACAAGAACTTCAGCTTTTCCTCACTGAGCTTTTCCCTGGTTCCTATTGGGGAAATATACCTACATCTTCTCTGAAGTGACATGATTTGCTCATTGTGTAGTAAAAACACGTACAACTCAAAGCAGTTTTGAGCCCAACTACCTGTCCTGAATAAAGAGAGATGTTAAATGTTAGCTGGTTCCAGATATAACATGTTCAGGTTAACATTTCATCTTAGCAGCTAATTTCAAAAATCTCATGTAAAATATTTCTAAGATATAACATAGTAACATTATAGTGGAAGCGGAGCTATCTTAAAACCTCTGTAAAATATTGGCTGTGTGGTTTTGAGCAAATAACTTTCCCTCTCTGGGCCATTGTTTCTAACCATTTGAAAAAGAAAAATTCTAAGTCATGTCCAGCAACAACAATCTAGTACCCTATAATCAAGTCTATAAATATTTCAACCTAGAGCTTTAAACTCGCTGCCATCAAGTTTAAAGACAAAAAATTTTTTTTTCTGTCGGCAAAACTGCAGACCCTGCTTGGGCTGTAGTGATATGGTGACAGTCACGTGAAAAGCATTCATCTTGGTGTTCTCGCTTTAAAACCATCAGATATAGGCCTTCACCGGCTGAGAGGCAGTGAATGAGATGTGGAGAGTACAGAGGAAACCTTGGGAACCTGTGGGCTTCCTCCCTGGAAGTGGGGGTGAGTTTTCAGTGACAAAGGCAGCAGTAACTTGGCATCAGATAAAACTGCCTGGCCCTCCGGGAGTCACCTCGAGAACTGGCTGGGGTACCTTGAGACAGGAAGCTAGAAAAATTCCTTGGTGAGTGGAATAGGGAAACAGACACGTAACTGAGCACAATGGCCAAGCAGTTTACAGCCGGGTGCGGATAGATGGTCACCAGGGCCAAAGGCCCCAAGTACCTGGCAGGAGGCAAAACTGGGAAAGCAAGGACCTCTTCCCCCAGGACAACCTTTCCTCACCTGGCTTCTCCTTCCCGGAGATAACATCTAGGCCTCAGCTGAGTTTCAGGTCCAGGCCCAGAAAAGCAGCAAAACCAGGTGGGGGACTCCAGAACCAACTGCAATGACTAAAAACCCCCTTCCGGGCCACTGACCAATCAGTGGAGACCACGGCCCTGAAAGGCACACCTGGAGAACTGGTGACTATTCTACTGAAACCCTCCCCTGAGACCTCCCTTAAGATTCCTGACTGCCAGAGAGAAAAGCCTCAAGACGAAGGAGCCAGAAGTCAAGAACCCACACACTAAAGTTGGCCCCAGGCAGACCTGCTCAGGGCCAAGTCCCTGTCCCGTAACGTTGACAGACTCTAGAAAATTCAGGAGTCACAACGTCATTAGACTGCCTTTGTGCCTTCCTAGGTCCTCTACCTCTGCAGGTCCATCTATCTATAACTTGGGCGTAAACTAATGAAAATGCAACCTTGCACCTGACAATTGGGACACTACACAGGGAGGCCCCACGGGCCAGGAAGAGGGAGCAGGTTCCCCACCCGGGTGGGGGTATATCAAGGGAGGGATGGCGATTTGGGGCTCAGTCCCACGAAGTCGTCTCGGGAGAGGAGCGTCCAGGAAGCGCGAATTTGGAGAAGGGCCTTAGCAGGTGGGGAGAGCAGGGCGGGGAGACAAGGGGATGGAGGTCTGAGCTCTTGGAGCTTTGTTCAGTTACAAGCCACGCCCTTCTTTCGGGAGAAGCCAATTAGATCCCCGCTGGGGGATCATCTGACGTCGCGTCCCTCGCCAGGAGGGGCTTCGGAAGGGGCGGGGCCAGCTAGTCAGGCCCTGGGGGACCCGGGCGGTGCGGGGGAGTCCCGGAGCACTAGCAGAACCGGGCCCCACCCCGAGCCCGCAGGCCCCGCCCCCGGGGCTTCCCGGGCGCGCGCCGCCCCGCCGTGTCCGCGCGCCACGCCCCCCTGCTCGCGGGCCGCGTGCGGAGCCGCGCGCCCGGGAGGCTCCGGGACGGTGGCGGCGGTTGGCGGCGGCGGCGGCGGAGCAGTCCTCCGCGGGCCATGTCTTTTCCGGCCGTGGCGAGGAGCTCCATGAGAGGGAGTCGGGATATGGCCCCCAGGCCGCGGGGCCGGGGCCGATTCTGGGAAGTGGACGGCGGCAGCGGAGACCGGCTGGAGCGCGCTGCCGCGGAGTCGGAGCGCTGGGAGCTGCTGCTCCGCCGCGGCGAGCTGCTGGCCCTGGGCGGCCACCTGAAGGGAGCGCTGGAGGCGTACGCGGCGGCGCTGCGCCGCGGGGCCCCGGTCAGGCCCGAGTGCCTGGGCACCCTGGTGGACTGCCTGGTGCTCAACTACCGGCTCCGCCACGGGCTGGGCTGGAGCGCGGCGCGGGCGGCGGGCGCGGACGCCGGCGCCGGCGGGCTGCTCAGCTGCCTAGGCTGCCGGGGCTTCCTGAGCGAGCCGGTGACCGTGCCCTGTGGCCACAGCTACTGCCGCCGCTGCCTGAGGAGAGAGCTCCGCGCCCGCTGCCGCCTCTGCCGGGACCGACTGCCCCCCGCTGCCGCTGCCACTGATGCTGAGGGCACCACCCCGCGGCCGCCGCCTCTGGCTGCCGCCATCGCCGCTTCGGGCTTCAGAACCAGTGTCGTCCTCAACCACCTGGCCGAGAAGTGGTTCCCGGGCCAGCTGGAGCGAGCCCGGGCGGCGGGCCGGCTCGGGGAGCTGCTGCACGAGGGACGCTACCGGGAGGCCCTGGCCGCCGCCTGCGAGGCGCTTCGAGCAGGTGACCGAGCCGGGATGCGGCGCGGGCCGGGCCGAGCCCACCCTCCCGTCCCCGTCGGGCGGCCCCCCCCCCAGAGCTCGTCTGCGCCCCCGGGAGGCGCCTCTGCTTCCCGGAGGCCGCCGGACTCCCGTGTATCGGGTCTCGGGGTCCCCGAGGGTGTGGGAGGGGGCGGCGCCCCGGGGTGCTTCGGTCACAATGGGGATGGCCCGCCGAGCTGACTGTGACGCGGCGTGGGGAGGGGCGCACGGGCGCGGGGTTCCCTCGGCCGCGGCCTGGCCGTTGGGCGTGCGCGTCGCGGGAACCGCGGGGCCCGGGCCCGGCCGCCCGGGGTGGGTGGGAGCAGGGCGAGCCCGGGCGGCCCCTGTCTTCCTGCCGCGCTCTTTCCGGTCATTGGCCGCGTCCGCCGCGGGGAAACGACAGCCGGGGCGCGGAGACGATCCCCAGCTGAGCGAGGCTTGGCGGGCAGCGTTTACCTTCGGCTCCCACAAAAGTCACCGGGGCACTTGGAAGCCGCGGGAGGGCAGAATTGCATAAGCTGGAGGGGGGGCGGCGTTGTGTAACGGGTGACGTCCGGTGGGCGTGGCGGGCGCGCGGCGCCCGCACCCATCACCCGGGCCCCGCCGGCCCCGCGCTCCCTCCGGCGGGTGTCCGAGCTGCCCAGCGTGTTTGAGTCTTAACCTGGAAACGCCTGCAGGAGTGGTTCCTTTGAGGGTTTCCACCCGCCTATTTCAAATCATACTTACTTCATAAACACATTATGCGCTTACTTTTGAATACACCTAGTTCTTGGTCAAGATAAAGAGGTAGTCTCCTGGAAGTCTTCGCCACGCTTCAGTTTGCTTTTCCATTCCCGAGCGAGCTGTGGGGAATGGCCTTCAGGTCTTCTGTCTCCTCCTTAGCAGCTCAGGCCTCCTAACCTAGGCTAGTACTCTTCTCAGGGTGGTTTTAGGTTGTGGAAGGGGGGTGTTGCCTGACTTACCATGTGAGATGTGGGGTTGTTCTCTAAATCAGAGATTCTTTACCAGGAGGTTTTGCCCCTCTCCCCCAAGGGGACATTATCTGGAGCACTGTCTGGAGACATTTTTGGTTGTCACCCCTTACGGGATTAGTGCTGGTACATTAGCTAGGGATGCTTCTAAACACCCTAGGACGCACTGGACTGCCTCCCACACAATTGTCAAGCCCCAAATGTCAAGAGTGTCACTGTTAAACCTTGCGTTAACTAAATAGACCTATTTCAAGCTTAGCATCTATATTTGCAGGAAATAATACTTGGGGGAATAATCCCCAAGAAAGTAAACATCTAAAATATAAACTGATGTTAGGTATTAGGTAAATGTATAAACTATGTAACTGAAAGTATTTTGTTATGGTTCTTTATTTAATATCTCCAGACTTCAAAGTACAAGCCTGCTACATTCTTATACACGTTGACTGTTTTTTATGGAGTGTAGGCAGTTATAAAATAGAATAGAATGTCAAGTCCAGAACAAAAGAGAACTATTTGGTATACAAAATTCTGATGCAGACAACTCCACCTCTAGGCCACGTCCTGATTTTAAAAGCAAAGAAGCAAAGCTAGGGCAGTGAAATGACTTGTCCTCAAACTAGCTGGTTGGAGAGGCAGCAACACTCTCCTCCAGTGCTCCTAAATGTTGGACCAGGGGTTCATCCTGCCGTTATAGCTCATCCAATGACAATGTTTAACAGAAATCTGTAAGAAGTGGTTTTTTTGTCATTAGTGTAAAATAAGGATGTAACTTATTGACAGCTCTGTTCAGGATTGTGATTTCATGATTTGACCTCATAAATTAGGCGTTTCATAAGAATTCATGTCCTAGTCCATGGAAGAACAATTGAGCAACATTTACTAATTAAGGTCTAGCTTTGTGTTCTGTAACCAGTAATCCTTCAATTAAAGAAGATTGTGGCCCTTAGAATGATGTTATTATTTTTTTTAACAGAAAAAGACTCTGAAAGATGTACTCTCTCTCATTTTCAATTTGCATAGACAGCACTTGGGAATTTTTCCCATTCAAATACTCAGTCCTACTTTTGCATGACTAGAACCCAGGTCTCCTGACTTTCACCTCATTAGCCTGTTTTCCCCTCATTTTTAGGTCTTTCAAAAATTATTACGTACTTAAAATATGTCTGAATGATACTAATGAGGATAACATTTTTCATCCTTTGATTTTTTAGTTGTAAAATACAGGTATTGTGTGCATAACAGTTTAGTTTATGGGCATACACAAAAATATTTAGTAGAGTAACCAATCTGTCTGTACAGTTAGCCTTTAACTTTTCTGAGAGTTGGCTAGTTAGCTAGATATGGATTTGGAATGTATTTATACAATTGTACAGTTGTAGTTAATAATGACTGGTCATTGTTGGCAATGAAAAAAGAACGTCACTAATTTCATGTAATTCTTAAAATGAAACAAATAAATACTATTAACTAGAAAAAAAATCTAGTCTGTAGTTAGCCCACGCACATTCAAATTTCTCTGTCAACAAGAAAGGAAAGCTTGAAAACCTTTGCCAAAATCAGAAATTTCCCATTGAGATTACATAAGTTTCTGTTGAATTGAAATATATTTAAATAACACTTAATCCATTGATCTTTTGATAATAACTCAGATGTTTCATAACTTTCTGTCTTTTTAGCATTCAAGGATATTATGTAAAAGTCTTGTCTGCATTGAATCTTTGTACTGGAGTCTGTTGAAATGATCCCACTTTGCTCTGCTGTCTTTTAGTTTCAGTGAATGTTTACAGACTGGCCTCCTCCCTTTGTGCGCCCCTTTCCCCAAAGAAGGGAGCAGAACAGAATAACAGAGGAATTTATGGTTTGGATGTGTTTTTTGTTTTTAAATAAAGGTCATAAATGGGAGGACATTTTATTTAAAACAGTTGGAGGAGGAAACTTTTGTGTTTAATGTATTTCGTCTTTATACAGTCCTTGACTATTATTGCCAAGTATTTTTAAACTCTTTACAGCACTTGATCTTCACAAAGAGTCCTGGGGAGCACTATTGTCCTGGGAAGGAAATGAAGGCACCTCGGGCTAGAGATGCAGCATGGCCTGGTGGGGAGAGCTGTGCATGCTGGGAGCTGATGGCCTAGGTTTGAATGCCAGTGTAGCCATTCCACTTACTCTCTGACCTTGGGCCTGCGGTCTGACCGCCCTGTTTTGGTTCCCTTCTCTGAAAAGAGAGAATAGAACCTACTTGGTAGACGGGTACAAACAATAACAACCCCCTGGGTCTGTTGTGAGACTTGAGTCAAAACCTGTAAAGCACTTTGAATGGTGCCTGACATAGAAAATGCCCAATAAATATTAATTAAAACAGTACTTTTTTATGAATGTAAAAGTTGTGCTACAGCTACAAGATGATTTAGCTGGAATTGAAATCTAAATCTTACGATGTCAAGTCCTGTCCTTTTCTCTCTGCCACATTAATAACGTGACCAGAGTGAGGGTTAAATTCTGGCTTGCATATGTTAACTAGTGGTAGGTAACATTTTAGCCGACATCAATAAAATATAGATACTGCAAGGCTTTAGGCATATAAAGATTAGTCGAGTTATGGGTAAATACTGAATACATTTAAGGAAAATGTAAAAGGTTTTTAATAATCAACGAGGTTAATGTGAAAAGATTTGAATTCAGTCAGTAAACTTATACATGTTATACTTTATAAAGGACTTGAAACATTGTATCAAGATCTAACCTCATTTTTCTGTCAACTTTTGAAATTTTTTGTATTATAACAATTTTATTCATTGAGCGCTTGTGTGCCAGGCAGTGTCCTAACTGTTTACATGCATTATCCCATTTAGTCCCCACAAAGCCTTACGCTGCAGGCCAGCAGCATTTTATAGCTGAGGAGACGGGTTCAGAGAGCTAGGTGACCTTCCAAAGTGGACCTGTGCCCAGCCTTCCGAATCCAGTCCTTGTGGTCTTCATCACTACATCAAGCTATTATTCTTGGACTTTATTAACCAATCACTAATAACTTGTCATAGTTTAACTGTGATAACCAAGTCCTCCACACTGAACTGGAAAAGTAAAAGTAGTAAAGAAATTTGGTGTTTTGATTAGCCATTGAAATTTATGAAATAGCTCCACATATAAACCAAAGAAAACAACACTCAGGAGAATGAGGAAAAGGATATGAATAGTGAATTTTTATACTTATACATAATCACTGAAGAAGTGCATGTATACTGGGTTTTTAAAAAATTTTTCCAGGAAACAAAAGCACAGCTTGTGGAAGTGTAAAATAATGTTTTTTTTTTTAAATAAAAGAAGGGTTAGAATGTACTGAAAACTACATATATAACTTTCTACACAGTCACTCAGCTCTATAAAAAATAACTAAGGGAATGAACAGATATGTAAAGCCATATAGATAGATGTTCATACTACTTTTTATATTCGCAAAAGTTGGAAGTAAAAATTGCACAGTAGGGAATTTTTAAGGTTGTGTATATAGTACAATACTTTGCAACTATTACAAATCAAGGGGACTTAATTACATTGACAGAAAAGCAGGTTATAAACAGTATATGTGGTATATTTTATAAAACTACATTAAAAAAGTACAGATTATATGCCAATACTTGTTGTGTCTTTGTGGTGGGAAAAGTAATTTTAATTCTTAATTGTCTATTTTTCAAATTTTATAAGTAAACAACTTTTATAATTGTGAAAGTTTCTTGAAAATAAACTAAAGATGGAACCTATTAATCACACATATTCCTAAGATTGGAAAAAGACGAAGGATCCCTTAGGACAGCCAGGCTTTGGGGATACGGAAACAGGAAATAATGGAGGAAGCACAAAAACAGATTTTAAAATTAACGCTGTGCGCACACAGTGAAGAAACGAGGCCTAATGCGCACATAGTAGCGCTGCAGCGGGCCCTGTCCTAAGCGTTTTGTGTGCATGCACTTAGTCTGTGCTTGGGCGATGCGGAGGGCCCTGGTAAGTGCGTTTGGCTCTCTTTAGAATAAGGAGAGGTGGCTCTGATCTCTTTAAAAGGGACTGACAGTTTGAACTCACTTGAATTTTTTCCCTAATAGTCATTCAGTGTAATTATTGCACTAATATTGTTAGTTCTCAATAAAAACATTAACTATGAATAACTGAGGAGCAAACGCTTTCAAATCTGACCCTCCGGTCAAGTCTTTGGGAGTCTCGAGGCCTGAGTGCGTTGTGTCGGAGCAGGGGGACACGGGGCGGAGCGGAGCAGTGGCACAGACTGGCTGCGTGTCCTCAGAGGGGCCTTCTCCCCCCTTCCCTCCCTCCAGTGGCGGTCCCTTGTAAGGACGCTGTGTGAGCAGGGTGTGAAATTCAGTAGTTCTCAGTGTGGGCGCTGCGTCAAGGATGAGGCGATGGGGACTCGCTTTGCAAGAACAAAGTGGGGAGTTTTTTAAAAGCTCAGGAAGGGGGCCAGGAGTGGAACAGGCTACTTGTGGCTACAGCGAAGTCCCCCTCCCTGGTGGTGCCTGGGCGGAAGCAACGCCCCAGGCTGCTATCAGAAGCCCCCCCACCCCACGAAACTGCCCCGCCTGGGCCCAGCCCCTTTTTCACAGCTCAGGGTGGCCGATGCATCCGCTGCTCACTCTCGTACTCTTGGCACGTGCTGCTCTCCACTTTCTGAACTTCAGCTGTGCTTGTCACATCAGGATTACATGAGATGCTGTTTCACAATAAAATAAAAATTTCTAATTAGATCGTAAGCTCCTCAAAGGCAGGCATAAAGTACAATGTTTCGAACCACCTACAGGTCCAGCTTTGTGCCAGAACTTTTCATTCTTGATTGGTTAATCATGGCACCTTTTGGTTTCTATGTTGTTTTTTGTTGTTTTCAGAGATAACGACTTTCAATTATATTGCTTTAAGAAACAAAAGACAAAATATTCTAGACATGTCTTTCATTTAGGAAGTAAGAAATATTTTCATGAAATACTAATTTCATTCTTTAAAGTTTTTCATTGGTATAATTTTGAGGGAACAGTATCATTTCCATTCTCAAGCACCAGCAATTGAAAAAGGCCTGTTTACTGTAATTTTTCAGTCCACAGTTTTCTGTAGAAAAGCAGTCTTTTAAAAACTGGAGTAAACCATGGAGTAGTTGAGGAGTTTTATAATAGTTTTTTTGAATGAGGTATAAGTCTGTATGCCCTTTTCACAATGAATGCTTTATTTTATATGCATACTTGCTCAAAAGTGTCAAAGATGAATAGCTTTAAAAGAAGAGTCAAGTTAATGTGCATGTACTGAAGATTATTTTTTTCCTTAGACGTCCATTTTAAAATCTATATATTTGTAGTAATTGATTATGGTATAGAGGGAACCAGCTAAGTGTCTGAAGTTGTGATGGCCATTGGGTACTAATTTGGTTTCTCATGTACAGAGGTAGAGGGTAGAGAAATTAAAAACACAGTTTTTTCCTCAGGAATATTTGAAATTAACCTGTTTTGGAATGGCTTGACACCAGTCTTGCTAATGGCAGGGATTAAAGTTTTGATGTGTTTAGGAAGCTGACTCTCAATCAACCTGTTTCCTCCTGAATGAGGACCGCTGTGCGCCTCCTAAGACTGGCTTGTCCGTCTTGGTCACTGTGAAAATTCCCTGTGCAGTACTGACCCACGTGCTGTTTGTAAGGAAGGAGTCGGAAACTAGGCTGTGAAAAAATTTAAAACTTACCATAAAAAGGCAAATCGAAACATCTAAGACTTGTATTTCAAATTGTATAGAATGCCCTATCTTAAGAAAACATTTGTTTTCTTAAAGGTGATTATTCATATTATAAAAATATTTCCAGTGCTTATGAATCATAATTCTCTCCACTAAAATAGTCTACTTATGAGTTCATGTAACTTCTAGATAAAATTCAACGTGTAAGTAGGTTGTACCTATCCTGTGCTTGGTTCATAACATTTAGTTTGGTGGCTAATGACTGGACTCAAACTAGGTTAATTGTTAAATCTAGTATGATGTATTTTGTGGCTTATACAATAATCTTTTAAAAGTAATCAACCTTTATAAAATACTTATTTCAGAGCCTGGCAACTTGACTCTAAAAATTTACAGAGCTGAATCATATGCTGGTCTCCAAGAGTTTAAAGCAGCCATAGAAGATTTGAATGCAGTTCTCTTTCAACTGCCAAATTGGCCTGAGGTAAAATTACTGTTTTACATTTTGCATACATTTAAAAACTTCAGCTGTAAGGAACATGCATTCAGTTATGGTTATAAGTTTTAACAGAATGGTTAGGTTGACTCAGAGTCCTCAAAATCTAAGTTCAGTAAATTATAAGAAATCTTTTGTTTCCTAACTAAAAAACAACCTGAATTCAAGGCACGGTGGTGGGGGGGAGAGAAACTTCAGTATACAAAGTTTCCTCAAAGAGATACAACTGGCCACATTGTGAAGGTGGATACAAACTGGCCATCGCTGCAGGGCATCGGTCATGGAAAGGGAGGAGGTCCTCGAGGCCAGAGAGCTGAGTGGGGCGGAGAGCTGAGTGGGGCGTCGTGCGGGGAGCCAGGTCATTGGGCGGTGGTTTCCTGCAGTAGATGCGGGCAGAGGAGGTGGCCTTGCCACGTAGGCCGAAAAAGACCTGTGGTGTGTGTGTACTCAGTTTTCCAGTTTTCCTGTTTAGCAAACTGCCGAGGCCATCAGTCCATCTCCCGTACGTGTTTTGTAAACTGGAGGTTACTCTATGTTGTGACTTCTTCCTCCATTCAGAACTGGGCCTTCGAAGACAGTATATTAAGGGTGGTCCAAAAATTATGAATTAATTGCAAAAATTATGTAGAATTCCATGCTAGCATGACTGGTTAGTATAAGGCGCATATATAAAAAGAAATAAGAGGGAAGTGATGTGTGTGAACGACTCAAGACCCCTCTGGACCTGTCCCCGGAACGAGGGAATTAGGAGCGTGGTCTGAAGTCATTTTCTCCGCCTCAGCTCCTCGGTGGGTGCCTCCCCAGGGCAGTGTGTGAATGCACCTTTAAAGTGCTCTGAGCTCCGAACAGTTAGTCATTCCGTTTCAAAATGGGCATTTCCGAGGAGACCTGTTTTTCTTTGCTTGATGCTAATTTTTTTAAAAACAGTTCTGTCAAAAAAGTCATGCGTGTGTGCTTTCTCGCAGGTCTACTTCAGGAAGGGGAAAGTGCTCCACGATGCGGGCTTTCTAGGTGACGCCTTACAACTATTTCTGCAGTGCTTGGCCCTTGACGAAGATTTTGCACCTGCGAAGCTAGAAGTGGAAAAGGTAATCAGTTTACCAACGTTAATAGTTTAAGGCAGGGCTAAAACGCATTATTTTGAAAAATGCTGATTAGAAAACTACGATAAGAACATAAGGAATCCATAAGTCAAATTTAGTAGCAGTTCGACAAGTGGTTTTCAGGTTCATATACTTAGTGTTTTGAGTTCTTACTGAAATCAAAACGTTTCATTCACAAATATGTAAATGCATTATAGCTTAGTTAAATTTAGATGTTCCCTAATAGTCTGTTTTATCTGAGCCAGACTAATTATCCTTAATTAAACATAGTTGTCATGATGTTTCTGCTCAGGAATTTTTATTGGCCTGGTTTTGCCTTTCATTTCACGTCTAAACTTTGCTTACTTTTTATGGGTGCCAGGAGTATCGCCCCAGTCACGTTGTTTTCCTGATTTTTCTTTCTCTCTTTTTTTTTAAACATTTTTCTCAGTAATCAATATTCCCTTTCTCAAGTTTGTTCAGTGGTGTGTTCGTAGGTGTCAATTAAAAGAAAAAAGGGAGGGCTTCTCTGATCAAATGACTTTGGGGAACATTAGGTTAAACCAAGTTAAACGGGTTTCTTCAAAGCTTCTCAGGTTTTGCTCTGCAGGCATGAGGGTAGCTTTCAGCTTTTGTCAGACTTACAGAGCATCTGGCAAGACTAGAGTCTTCGAAACTGTTTTTGGGAAATCCTTACCCTAACACAACTTCAGTGCCCAGTCATCATTCTCTCTCCAGTGCCCTCAAAACGTGCCTGGTCATTTAATCACCTTTGTCATGTTTCTTAGACTGTGGCTTTTTGTCCAGAGCATCTTGGGTACGTGGTGAACACAAAGATTCCTGGGCCCACCACAGACCTTTGGAGTTAAAATCTCTGGACCTGGGACATAGTTTAAGGAGCACCTTGACAGAGTCTCATATACCCTGAAATATGAGAACTTTAAAATTTTTCTCATATCCCCAGTGTCTATTCAGCAGGCTGACACTGGGATATCCTCTATGAGGGTTGTGTGCATATATGTCTGAGCCCACTGCTTTAACAAGAATTTGTTAACTGTCCTGTGTTTTTCGACTGTTCTATATTTGTTAGTATTACCTTCCTGATGAGACTGCACACTTTTTAAGGGCTTATAATTTTGTATTTTATTTTCCATGCTGTTGGATATCCTCATATATTTGTAAATATTTGTTTGTTGGTTAATACAGTCAGGTGAATGCAAAACACCTGATACTTTGAAATATTTGTTTTTCCCAAATATGCTTCTTGTACATTGGTGTAACTTACATGTAATGAAATGCATGGATTTTATAATTCAGTGGGTTTTGAGAAATTATAAACCTGTGTAACAACAGCCCATCCAGATATAGAATATCTTCATCACCCTAGAAAATTCCCTTGTCTCCTTTCCGGTACATCCCCTGTCTCTCTGCTTCCAGCGGCATCTACTGTTGGGGTTTCTATTGCTGTGGAGTGGTTCTGCCTGTTCTAGAAGTTAATATGCATGGAGGCGTACAGTGTATGCTCTTTTGTGTCTGGCTGTTTTTCCAACATAATATTTTTGAGATACATCCAGCGATTAAAAAACTTCTGTTGTTGCCCTGACTGGTGTAGCTCAGTGGGTTGAGCGCGGGCCTGCAAACCAAAGGGTTACCAGTTTGATTCCCAGTCTAGGAGGGCACATGCTGGGGTTGCAGGTCAGGTCCCCAGTAAGGGGACACATGAGAGGCAACCACACATTGATGTTTCTCTCCCTCTCTTTCTCCCTTCCCTTCCCCTCTCTCTAAAAATAAATAAATAAGATCTTTTAAAAAAACCCTTCTGTTGTTCACTAAGTATTCCATTGTATGAATATACCACAATTTGTGGTATTCACCGTGAGCAGTGACTTTCATTCAGATTGTTTCTAGTCGCTGCCATAGACATTCTTGTGTAAGTCATTTTGTGGACATACATTTTTGTATCTCTTTGGTGCACACCTAGGAGCAGAGGGGCTGGGTTCTAGGGTGAGCCTGTGTTTAAATCCATTTTTTCAAATCAAGGGAGATGTGAAAACATACAGATGTTCATTAAATGAGGCATTGCTTGAATGCCTCCCAGATATGCACATTTACATTGTATGTATTTCCTTTTATTTACATTGTAATGATCAGGAATAATTCTAATTTCTGTGTATTTGAGAGAGAGTACAGCTGAAAAATCAAACCTCCAAATTTAGACTTTAAGAAATGTTCTGCTATACATACAAATACAGCTAATTTGGCAACAACAAAAAAAAACCCTGAATTCTTCTCATTTCCTCTAGCCAGGTTCTTCCCCTGTCTTGACCTACCCTGTTTCTCTGAGAGTTTTAGGTGTATTCCTGATAGAAGTGCCCAGAAATTTTGATATCACAGCTGCCTCCCAGGTAAACCCCCAGCTGTTATGGGGCAGCTGCCGTTCCGTGCTCCCAGCCAAGAGCTGGTGCGGTGACTGCCCGAGCAGGTTAGTTGTTCAGTGAGAAGCTGAATTCCTAAGCTAAATGCATGGAATTTTAGAGTTCTGTAGTTACAGGTCCAAGTTCTTTAGTTCACATAAACACTCTTAAGTCCAGCCTTAAAATAGACATTGGAGGTGAACCATGAACTTGACAGGTGGGACTCCCTGATCTTCAGAGGTAACTGTTTTCTACTCCTCTAAGATCTCCTCTTTTTACCATCCTGACATTAAAAAGTCAGCCTTTATCTTGGATGCCTTCGCAGGCTTCCGGTTGAACCATGCCCGTGCCTTCCCTTTGAATCATTTCTCTGAGAGGGCCTGACCCCACTGAGGCACAGTTTGGCTTTGCATGACTTCTACGCACATTTGGCAGTCTTGCTTTATCACTTAATCTCGTCCTCCCCTGTTCCTTAAAAATAATGTCTGCTACAAGTTTTCTAAAAATTCTTAAATATTAGATAACTTTTTATTAACTTGTCCTTTATATTTTTCATTTCTTTTGTAATACTTCTCTTGCAGATTTTATTTGATTTATTATCACCTGAAAACTTAAAAGAAGGCCTGAAGGATTCTTCCTGGAGTTCATTGCCGTGTACTAAAAACAAACCTTTCGGTTTTCCATCAGTGATTGAAGAGCCTCACTCTGCGAGTGAGCTTAGCCCAGAGCAGGTAAGGGGTCATGGGGTTATTAGTGTTATTAGCGTTATTAGTGTATCTGTTTCCTGACATATAAGATCTTCACTCCCCTAATTTCAGTTCTGGAACCTGTTTAGGTATTGTGAAGCTATTTAATAATTGTCTCAATAGGACCTTTTTTTGTCTATAACCTTTTTATTTTTATACTAAAAACTTTTATGTAAAAAGACTTGTTCATGAATCACAATTTTAAGTCGCCTGAATGTTAGAAAACTTCTAGTCTACTGGAAAATGGAGAATATTGTATTTGTTTTAGTTTCTTCAAGAGAGAAACAGCTATATTAGTATAATTGCTTAAACCTCTTTGTAATATAAGTTAGCTGGATGTCTAGGGCTGTGTAAGTACTGGCAAAAATCATTTACTTGCCAGGGTTTTAGAATGAAAAGTTGGTGCTGTTAAATGAAGAGTAAATGGACATGACAAGACATGGAAATTTCATTTCAGTCTGATTCTTGGCGAGAGCACTAAAGGGTAGGAAAGAAGTACAGGTACCCTCATTATTGTATTTTTGCAGAATGAAGAAATAGCAGAGGTCCCATCGGAGCCCGTCAAGGGAAGTCTGAACCGCACTCGGTCCGCACAGGCTATCAGTTCCGCAGAAAGGCCCGCCCGGGAGGACGGCTTGAAAAGAGTGTCCTCGGAACCTTTACTCTCTGTTCAAGAAAAAGGTGCTCTCCTGAAAAGAAAGTTGTCTCTTTTGGAACAGGACGTGATTGTCGATGAAGATGGACGAAATAAGCTTAAAAAGCAAGGAGGTAAACATTTCACTACATTCATAGGAAGCATATTTACTTACTTAGAATAACTTTTAAGCTTTTTCCTAAAGATAACCCTGTTTCTCTGTTTGAATAGAACCTCCCAGTGAAGTCTGCACGTTTTCATTAGCTTCTGGCGACGTCCCGGGAGAACTGATAGATGCCTCAGACTTTGAGTGCTCTCTGTGCATGAGGTGAGTATGCAACGTTTTATACAAGGTGATTTTTTTATGTTAATGTAAGTAAAACAGGGTAGATAAAGGTGACCCCCTCTGTAATAACAGACAATGTAAATGAACAGAATATTGAACTAACTATCAAAAGATGGGAATTTTACTCCTAGGCTGACCTTTCACACCTTGGACAACTAACCTTAATGTATGAACCTTGGTTTTCCTTATTTAGAAAGGGGGGGGTCAGTATTTGTATACTCTTTGTCACAGTGTTATACAAATCAAATGACTTAAATACAAAAAGTATCTGCAAAATTGTAAAGTGCTGTAAAAGCTCTACTTATTATTATTACTTAGAAACATCCAGGCTTTTAGATTTGGGTAAGAATTCTATTTATGTATTATATATATATCTGACTCTGTCTTGTTTATATATTTTAACCATAAAATCCTATTAAGGTACATTGCCTAGGGATTTCCACTGTGTGGAATGCTTAGAATCCTAAGTGACCGATAGTGTGGGCAGAACGTTTTCCCCTCACACGTGTTGTGTGGAGTCGCAGGACCAGTGACAAAGAGTCGGGAGACCGGTACTGGGCCCCCAAGGCCGGCGGTCACTCCCTGCATTCCCGAGCAAGCATCCCCACTCTGAGTCTAGGTTTGTTCTTTTATGAGGTAAAGGGATGAGACCCGACCATTTCTGAAGTACCCATACATCTAATAATACTTCTAGGAAATTCAGAGGTGTTTTCAGGAAATAATTTTTTATTATTATCTATCATTAGCTTTCCTATATTATTGGAGTATCGCATTTGGTATTAGGCCTCATATTTCTTTAGGATTTAACTATAATATTTATTGGATTACTCTTTTTAATGAATTTTATATAGTGGAGCTTTTATAAGCTTATTAAGAAAACCAATTTTAAAGAGATGAGAAAATTATGAAAGCTATTTAATAATTATTACTGATATATTTCACATTATTTATATCGCATGAAGACTTTGAAATCTGGCGTGTACGTTACATTTCCTGCACATCTGAGTGTGGACCAGCCCCATTCCAGTGGTTAGTGCCCCATGTGGCCCGTGGTCGTTACATGAGTCAGTACAGCCCTTGGCGCTAGTCAGGGCACCTCTGTCGACAGGACGTTTAAGATGCTCTTCAGGGGAGTGTGGTTGCATCACCACTGTGCCTTTGCTCTTCTGCCCATCACACCCTCCTTCCCCCTCTCAGCAGAGATCAGTGTTATGGTTCTGAATGTGAAAACTAACATGTATTTTGGTTGGTTTCAGGTTGTTTTTCGAGCCAGTAACAACCCCTTGTGGACACTCGTTCTGCAAGAGCTGCCTTGAGCGTTGTTTAGACCATGCGCCGTATTGTCCCCTTTGCAAAGAAAGCTTAAAAGAGGTGAGCATTTTATCTGTGCATTGGTCTCAGCCTTGGCAGCACGGTTTTATTTCTGTGCAGCCGTAGGAATAGTGACTATCATCCGTTCAGAATGAATTACCTTACGTATGCTGAGTGACTGTCAAGGGGAGCGGTTCATTGCCGTACGTTAGTGCTGGAGAAGGTGAGGTCAGAGAGGGTAGGGCAGAGCAGAGAGGTCTTGGAGGCCAAGGCCCCTGCACTGAGTTTTTTTTTAGTAAGCAGGTATGGTCAAGTACCTGGTCAGGAGTAGGTTCAATTTTAATGAGACAATATTGGGGAAACCCAACTGCCCTGCCTTATTCCACAACAACAGGCTAAATTTCTGGCCTAGTTCTGGCCCTGTAACACCTGGAACAACTCCGTCCGGTAGACTTTCTGCATTGATGGAAATGCTCTTTCTGTGCCATCCGATGTGGTAGCCACTAGCCACATGTGGATACTGCACACTTGAAACGTGGTCCGTGTGACTGCGGAGTTGTATTTGAGGAGGCACATGTGACCAGTGGCCACCACGTCGGACAGGGCAGGGCTAGGCAGGCAAGGAGCGGGAGGCACAGCTCCCCACACCCCTTCTTGTGGGCTCAGCGATCAGCGCTGATGACCTGTGTCGGGAAAGCGGCTAGATCCCCGTGGGCACCTCCTGCAGCAGGTGGGAGGTCACACCCTCAGTCGAGCCCGGGCCGCTGGAGCTCCCCTAAGTGGGGCCAGGGCCCTGTCGGCCTGAGCTCCGGCTGCACTGGTGGCATTGACTGGGGAGAGTGAGCCTGTCTCTGGTGGTTGACAGGACTGTTTGAGGAAAAAGTGACTTCCAAATCTGGATAAAGAAGCGATAAAAACCATTTTGCTATTGAACATTCATAGCTACTTCCCACACACAAAGCACAACTGTGTCGGTATTGTAATACTGTATGTGTGTTGTTATGTTGGACATGTGTCTTATATAACAAGCTGATAGGAAACCACGAAACCATACGCAGAATGTTCACAATGTCAGGAAACGAGATAAACTTGTTCTTAAGGAGTTTGTCGATTACATGTTCGACTAATATGCTTCAGTGTTTTCAGGTGAAGTACTCTAAATATGCTATTTTTCTGTGTTTCTAGAGTTTTTAGACTAATTAACAATTAGATACATTGCTTTAAATTTAGAGATAGCTCACCTTAAAAAGATGTTTGGAGTTTGAGAGAAAATAAGCCTATTATTTAAAAATAACAAACATACTGTTTCAAAACAACTTTATCTGGTGTCCCGACCATGAGAACACCTTATGTAATATAATCTGCACAAGCTAAGTATATATTTAAAAAAATTAAAATTGGTATGCTCTACAGTTTTATGTTTCTCCTACTTGTGATTTCATTTTGCTCATTTTTTAATTGGAATATATTTTAAACATAGAATTTCTATAGCAGTATATTAATCTAATGATTTAACGTTTTCCTGTTGTTGGTTATGTAAATTGTTTTGTTTTCTCTTTTTTATATACCGTGTTTTATGTCTTTGAATATTTCCTTAGGATAAATTCCTGAGAGATAAATTACTAGCTTAAAGGTTTTATGTTTATAAGATGCTTAAAACCAATTGCCAAATTACTTAGGTCCCTAGAAGTGTGCAAATTTAGATTCCTATCAGTAATTTAAGAGAGGTCATATTTCCCCACATTTAATGCATGCATATTAAATTTTAAAACATCTTTATTAATTTAATAGAAAAGTGGTAATAAAATTGCTTTTTTAATGCCTATAATTTGATTAATTTTATAACATACTTGTGAGTTGTCTGTATGCATATTACCTGCCCATGAGGGCCCCTCGTCCGTGGGGCTCAGTGTGGGCCCCGACCAGCAGCGTCTGCATCCCTGGGAGCTTGTTAGAAACACCAGGCCCCCCCCC
>CM052548.1:71696387-71712457 GCA_028533065.1 Trachops cirrhosus | reverse complement strand
GCCCCTGGGCAGTTTTTGGTTCGGTTACCGAGAGATGATGTACTTCTGTCCATGTGGTGCAGTGCAGGGTATGGTTGGTAGCTGACTTTTATGTGGTACCAGCAGTAAAACATGGGGTTCTTGGGAGACAGAAAAATAATTAAGGAAGACTGTACGAAAAACGTAAAATAGAGCCAGACCTTAAAAGATTGGTGGGCTTTTCATAGGCAGGAGAGAAAGAGATGGCTTTTAGCAGTTGGAATAATGACGCCAGAAGGCACGTGGGTGGCCGTTTTTCAGGGTATGGAGGGAGTGGTGAAGTGTGCCACTTGATACAGAGTCCGGGGGGTCGTGTGGGAAAAACCACCTCTCAATATAAGGACCACCATCTGAGTGATGGCGAAGCGACAGGGGAAGGGGCGTCCGAGAGAAAACGTTATCTGGAGACTCTGCCCCGGCATAGAGAACAAGGGGCGAGTTTTGCTTTTTTAAAGTAAGACATGCATCATTTTCTTTATTCCTTATATATTTTTTTCTCAGTAAAAATGCCAGTTTCAGGGGCCCATGAGCCCTGGGGTTGGAACTGGCCTCTGGTGTGGGGGGCGGCAGGGGCAGGGCTGCAGCTGCTGACACGGGCTTGTGTGGAAGCAGGACCAGGCCTCACGGGGAGAGCTGGGCTCACTCTGGCTGCGTCCTCAAGCTCCTGGGCAGAGCCTCAGACAGCTTTGCCGGGTCGTCGTCATCCACTGTACACCGGTCCCCCGCCACGAATTCAGAGTTGACTGTGTGAATCTGTGCTAAAGGCTTTACTGTGTCAGCCAAACCGCTTTGCTTGTTTTATCCTGTAGGGAAGAAAGTATTGAAATGTGAAATAATACTGTCTTTTAGTATCTCGCAGATAGGAGGTACTGTGTCACGCAGCTGTTGGAAGAATTGATAGTGAAGTATCTGCCTGAGGAGCTGTCTGAGAGGAAAAAAGTGTATGACGAAGAAACTGCTGAACTCTCACAGTAAGTTTGTTCTCATAAAAACCCAATCGAATTAGAAACTACTACCTTTTAAACTAGGAGAAGCCTTCCTGTGGGAAGCTGGATCCTGTCTTTAGTTCAACCCATATGGTCAGAGGAGTGAGTGGTTTAGACAAATATTGGTCAGCTTCCCCGTCCTAAAAAGAATTTCTAAGAAGTTCATTTGGTAACTTCCAGATGTTCTGCTGGGAATTACTGACTCAGCTCTTTGTACTGAGGCAGTGTTTTCGGTGGGGGAGGGGCTCCTCACAGTGCCTTCCGGAGCGGAATCCCGAATGGAGAAGGGGGGCTGGTGACTGGCTGCTGGGGCCAGCGACCCTCAGGCCTCAAGGCAGGGTAGGAAGGAGGGAGGGAGAGGATGGATGGTCTGGATTGGCAGGGGGTTAGCCAGGTAGAGGTTTGGAGGGTGGGACCTTGAGGCCTGAGATTGAAATTGGAACAGGGGGCCAGGATTTAGGGGCCAAATTCTAGCTTAATGAAAATGCTGAGTTAGTAACAGGAAAGTGAAGACTCTGGAGGTAGCTTGGTAGCTTGGGGGTTTAGCAGAACAGACCACTATTAAGAGCACGTCCTGGCTGATTCGGGCTGGGTAGGTTGGACTTGGTTTTTTTCCTCTGTATACCTTTCTTTCTTGTTCTTTTCTTCCAAATCTTTCCCTCTTTGACTAGTCACTCGAGTTCCTTTGAATTTCTTTCATAGGTTTTTAATTTCTTAACTCTTTTTCTTTCATTTTCCTTTAAGTAGACACACTAAAGAACAAAACTGCCATTTTCCTATGCTCTTTTTATTGAGCAATTTGGTTTCTATCATTTTTCAAATTATATAAATTGATGATTTTATATTTCTCAATTTCTAAGAAAAATGTAATCGTGCTTATAGGCTCTTCTTTTTCAGTAAGTGCTCACCAAATGTCTTCATTGGGCCAGTGGCCTTCAACAGAAGAAAGAAAGACATCTTTTTTTATAGAAATCAATATTGATTTGTCTTCTCATGGAACTGATGTTTCATTGTGTGGTTTTTTAAAAAAGATTTTATTTATTTTTAGAGAGAGGGGAAGGGAGAGAGAAAGAAAGGGAGAGAAACATCAGTGTGTGGTTGCCTCTCGCATGCCCCCTACTGGGAACTTGGCCCGCAACCCAGGCATGTGCCCTGACTGGGAATTGAACCAGCAACCCTTTGTTTGCAGGCCAGCGCTCAGTCCACTGAACAACACCAGCCAGGGCTTATTGTGTGATTTTATTATCAAAAATATTATGATATGCAGATTATGAAGCTTTTTGATCAACGCTGCAAAAAACTGGCTATAAGAAAGCTGAGACATACTTTTGAACTCTTAAACAGTGACACAGCCAGACCCCGCCCCCCGAAGGGTGCAGTCCACGCAGGACAGGCAGGACAGGTGGCGTAGGAACTCAAGGGGCTGATGGGGTGGAGAGGCCCGGAGGGACTCTCGCTGCCTGCTGACGAGGCTGTTTTGTTTAGGAAGGGTACCTCCCCTACTACCTGCAAGGTTTGCTAATGAATGGGTCTTCTGGGGCTTTTTGTCCCACTGGTTCTTTTGTTTATGAGGAAAGTGCTCAGTGATGGCAGAATACAGGTGTAAAAGTAGAGGAACTAGCACTTGTGTGTTAAACATTATTTTAATATATATAAATACATTTCAAACACAGGTGGGGTCATTTTATTCATATTATTCCATAACCTCTTTTTTCATTATATAGACTTTTAAATGTATCCCATTTTATGGCTATGCCAAAAATTATTTTACTAGTACTCTTTTTTTGCTTCTAAGTTTTGGCTACTATATACAATACCATATTGAACATTCTTTTGGTACTTGTGGGCGGGGGGGAAGTGAGCCTGTTGGTTCAAATGGTTAAGAACATCTTAAAAAGTTTTTGATGCTTTTAGCCAAATTCTTCTTCAGCATGACTGACTGTACTATTTCAGTCTGCCACCTGCACTGACAGCCTCCCTACACCCTTGTCAGAGCTGGGCGTCGCCTTTGTCCTCCTTCCTGTCCGTCAGTCTGGCGAGGAAAAACGCGTCATTTTAATTATCTGGAAAAAAGTTACTGAGTAGTGAAAATAGGTTTAATGGTTTCCTTTTTGTCTTACGTGAGCGCTCATCCTCGTCTTGTTATCTACGAGTAACTGCGAGTGTCTTACTCTCTGTCCCGTTACAGATGCTTCAGACAGGTTTCTAATGGGAAATAGTAACTATGTCACTGGCTTTTGGGTTCGTAAAGGTACTTGGTGCTATGTGATGCCCTGGTGTCTCGAGCTCAGATCAACTTGGATCCGTAAGAGGGTCAGAAGCAAATTTCTTAGTCTAATAATATATCAATGTGAGTGCAATGAAGGCGATGCCACTTCTCGTTCCTGGCAAGAGTCAAAGTCACCTTATTTGGGGCTAATTTCTTTCTGTTTTATATTAACTTATTACTGTTGCAAGCTTCATTCACTCTGGTTGGGTGTTATGATGTATAATAAACTTCTTTCTTCTTCAGCTTGACCAAGAATGTCCCAATATTTGTTTGCACTATGGCCTACCCCACTGTGCCTTGCCCTCTTCATGTATTTGAGCCAAGATACAGACTGATGATTCGCAGAAGTATACAGACTGGAACCAAACAGTTCGGGATGTGTGTCAGTGACACACAAAATAGGTATGCTTTCTGTGTGCTTAAATATTCTTACTTATATTGGAACTTTCCTTGAATATTTTGAGAACTTACGTGCTTGTTGTTGGAACTTTGATATTAACTAGAGTTTTTCTTTTAGTTTTGCAGATTATGGTTGTATGTTACAAATTAGAAATGTACATTTCTTACCTGATGGAAGGTCTGTGGTGGACACAGTCGGAGGAAAGCGGTTTAGGGTTTTAAAAAGAGGAATGAAGGATGGATATTGCACTGCAGACATTGAATACCTGGAAGATGTCAAGGTACCGTGAAGTATTCTTTCCCTGCACACTTTGGTGCACGCTGTCCCCAGGCATTGCACTGGTATCCAGGCTCTTTTCTAGGCAGACAAAACTGTTCCTCCTATCAGAGGCCCTCATCAGTACTTATGCAAATTAGCTCCAGCAAACCTTTTTCCTATCTTGCTCCTCATCCTCGTGAGTTCCCAGAAAAGGTGGGAGATCAGAACCTAGATCCTCTTCATTTCTCCAGGCTCAACAGCCAGCACAGAGCCTCAAAGGTGTGTCACGTGCAAATGCAAAGGCATTTGCACAGCAGGCACTTAACAAGAGCAGTTGGTTGAATTGTGACCATTTTTAAGTGTAAATAGTTCAGTGGCATTAAGTGCATTTACATTGTTGTGCGAAAGTAGATGCCCTTTAAACTCTTGTGTTTCATTTCAAATCTTCAAAAGTGAAAAGTACTTTCTCATGTCTTATGTGCTGTAGATTGACCTTTCATATTTCAGAATGTTTTTAGAGTCCCTTCATTGTTTTTATATTGAGTCATCCTTGAGGTGGGAAAGGCTGAGTCAAGGCCAGTGTTTGTTCAAATGCGCTGATGTACATGGACGAGAGCGCTCCCTGGCAGGCAGTGAGTGGGATGTAAATGTGTGTTAAGGAAATCACTAGGAGATGGACGAGTTGACGTTGCACCTTCCCACCCGCGTTCTGTGGTGCCACTCCGGATCTCGGGCTGGAAGGCTGGTGCGTTTAGTTTCACGTTCGCAGCTCCGCGGTCCAGTGGTCTGGAGGGCATACGGAGGGATGGCGGAGGTGGCCACAGCTTTGGGTCTTTACAGCAGAGTTTCGTCATCCCATAATTTATTCTCTGTTTTTTGATATGCTGACTTATATGCCAAGTTAGTTGGTACATTTTTTTTTATCCAGTTCCTTGGTAAAAGATATAATTATGCTTGTCTTCCATCCTGTTACACTTTCTGCATGTCGTCTGTACCTTAAACCTCCTCCCCACAATCTTTCCTTTTATTGTAGCAACTATATTCTCCCGCTTTCTTAGTTCCACTGCTTTTAAAAAGCCATTGATCCATAAAGACAAAAGGAATTGCAACTCAGAGTAAGCCTTGGTCCGAGCACTCGCTCTCAATCTAACCCCTCCCCCTGACTGGGGCTGTTGGTGGGGGTCTGCAGACTGCTCTGCAAGGCTGCGTGGTGGGCTGGCTTCTTGCTGTCTTTGTTTGGGGTGGCCCGTTGGCATTCTGTGAGGCAGAAGTAGATGGTACGCATCGCACAAGCGTAATACTTTCCGATCTAGAACTGAATAGGTATTGTTTTTCTGGTTTTTTCCTCATTGCAGTAGGGTTGGTGATATTAGACAAGGAAGATGAGACACAGAAATCTTACTGACTGTTGTATTTCTAGGTTGAGAATGAAGACGAGATAGAGAATCTCAGACAGCTTCATGATTTGGTATACTCTCAAGCCTGCAGCTGGTTTCAGAATTTAAGAGACAGATTTCGAAGCCAAATTCTTCAGCACTTTGGATCAATGCCCAGGAGAGAGGAAAACCTTCAGGTATGATCGCTTTGATGTTGTTTCCAAAAGTCTCACTTTTTTTTATAGATCCAAATGAGTACATTTTTAAGTTTCTTTTTTGTTGCCCTTCCCACACAGCGTTTCCTTTGCCCCGTCTTTAGGATCCGACCACGGTCTCTGGTGCAGTGGCGCACACTGCATGTTAGGTAGCAGCGAGGGCCGCGGGCGGAGGGAGCCTTAACCGAGGGCGCCCTTTTCCGGAAGGAGAAACAAGGAGTTAAAAATGGGACATGGTACCACTTAGCAAATTGTGACTTTGAGACTACTGTGCCTTTGAGCCAGTCAGCTGTTCTTCTTCAACAGTTGAGAGATGTATCATGTTCTATACTTTAAAAAATTCTTTTCTCACTTTTACTTCCGACTTTCAGCCTGGCGATTATTTTCATTTTTGTCTCTTCATGGTTAATACGTCACTCCTCAGGCAACTGACGGTCCAATGGTCCAGCTCAGGTGCTTAGGGTTTACATTTAAGCTTAACCTGATCAATACGCAGGGAGCACTTTGCGGACAAGCAGAGCTGTCAGCAGGCACTGTGAGAAGCAGAAAAGGGTGTCCCTGTCCTGGAAAATCTGGGTGTGGGCTCAGCAAAGCACTGACTTTTAGGTGTAAGCACTCTGAATTGAATTGAATAAAGACGTTTGTGGTGGGAAGGTAGCAGATTCCATGAAGTACTGACTGTGGATAACTGAAGGTGGAGAGAGAAGCCCGCTGTGGCGCACACTGCCTCTCATTCCAGTTTTCAAAGGCTGGCTGGAGTCTATGGGGATCCCGGCTGAATTCTTCACCTGAACTTGAGATTTCAGCATCAGACCATCTCCCCATTGAGTACTGCGTGTAGCGTATTTTTAAAAAAATCCTGTCTGCCTGAATCTGATTAAACTTGATGGAAACAGCTTTCGATGAGCACCAAATTGAATAAGGAAATTTTAAATGTTAGGAAACCAACTTGTAGAAAACTTCAACGATACGTTCGCGTTGCTTTTACCCCCCTCAGCTTTCTCTGTCCTCTCCTGCCCCTCTGCCTCCTGGGACTCTGTGCGAGTCAGGCTTCGGTCGGGGACACAGGAGGGCAGGGTTTTCGGGGGGGTGTGCTGCCGCCCAGGCACGTGCAGGGAAGCGGCTGTCACCCTTAGGAGCCCCGGAGAAGTCCCCGCCAGGGTCTCATCTGCGACAGTGGGTGGAGCAGGTGGTTTTCGAGAGTTCTCTGAAAGCTTCTGCAAATCTCACGTCTGCCCGCACTCGGCAACAGTCTCCAGGGAATCATGGCTTCCTGTCTTCCGCCTGTACACGCCCCAGGGGCCCCTCTCAGGGGCCAAGTCTCACCTGGAACCGTGTGGACGGGGGTTCTAGGAAACGCAGTTTTCTGATGTTTCCCACGTGCAGAAGAGGTGGTCGTGGCGCTGAGCCGAGCACAGGCGGTCCATAAAGGTGGCTTAAAAGTTCTCGTATGTAAATTTCTAGTCCCTTCCACTCCTTTCAGTAGTCAGCCCTCACAACATCAAAGGGATTTCTTTGCTGGACATATGTTTATGTCCCAAAAGAAGCAAGAAGCTAAGGCCTTTTTCTTGTATCTTTCCTGGTATTTCACAAGTCTTTGAAAAAAATTTAAAATACCAACTAACTTTAAAAAAATGTTTTAAATATCTATTTGAAGAAAGTAGTTCTCGCCCTGGCTCGTGTGGTTTAGTGGATTGAGGGTGGACCTGCAAACCAGGGCATCACCAGTTCGATTCCCAGTCAGGGCACATGCCTGGGTTGTGGGCCAGGTCCCCAGTAGGGGACATGTAAGAAGCAACCACACATTGATGTTTCTCTCCCTCTCTCCTTCCCTCCCCCACTGTCTAAAAGTAAATAAAATCTTTTTAAAGAAAGAAAGGAAGCAGGGACAATTCCACCCCAATGGGACAATTTGGCAACATCTGGAGACATTTTCGATTGTTACAACTAGGGAGGTGCTAGCTACTGACAGAGGGCAGGCATACTGCTAAACAGGCCACAGTGTGTAGAACAGGTCTCAACAAATGCCGGCAGCCTGAGGCTGAGAAACCCTCTGAACTTGCAGGCAGTTCAGTGCAGAGAAAAGTGCGTTGGCTGTGGAGTCAGGTCTAGATTTGAATCTTGGCTCTGCCACATATAAGCCGAGAGGTCTCGGACGATTTGCATTAAATTTCTGAGCTTCAGTTTCCCTATTTTATGTGGGCATAGTAATAGCCTTTTTTACGTTATTGTTAAAAGAATTTGAGATAGGACCTGATAGGGGCAAGTGCTCAATAAAGACTAGTGTAGTGGTTTGTTATTGTTATTACATAAATATTTGTTTTATTCTTTAAAATGTCGATTGTTTGTAGGCGACTCCTAACGGACCTGCCTGGTGTTGGTGGCTTCTCGCAGTTCTTCCCGTGGATCCCCGATACCAGCTGTCGGTTTTATCAATGAAGTCTCTGAAGGAACGGCTGACGAAGATACAGCATATACTGACCTATTTTTCCAGAGACCAATCCAAGTGACTAACTGCTCGGATCTTCCTTCGACGTCACCCTAACCTGGCCGTGTTGACAGCCAGGTTGTCCGCTGCCTTTGCACATCCAGTGCTGGTTTGAGAAATGTAATGACACTCTTGTGGTTTTTTTTTCCTTCAACCTCCAGAATCATGCGGTTCTGCAAATGAATACCCTCAACTAGGATTTAGACCACTAAGAACTTGCACAGAAAAACACGCAGCAAGTGTGTGTTAAACCTCTACATGGTGATGAAGTTGCACTATGTACCATATTCTAAAATGAAATGAGAACTCTGTGTATGTATGTGGAGTGTGTGTGTGTGTGTGTGTGTGTGTGTGAGCTAGCGCAAGCGTGTGGGTCGTATGTGTGCATTTTCTCTGGCTTTAAGATTTTAAAAGAAAAAAAAAAGCCATAGAGAGCAGAACTTGCCGAGGGTCACTTATTGCCCAAGTTTACAACAGCAGCGATACGAGTTTTGGCAACTAGAATTTGCCTCAGATTTCTCCGTCCTAATGCTTACATTTGCACACGTGTGTAAACTGTGGTACTGAGTGTCGTGCTGTTGGAAACCCTGCTCTTGCTGAACTGTCTTGACCACTGACTATGATGCTTTCTTATTTATGTAAATGCTTGTGGTCCAGGGGCCGCCAGGCACTGGGTGCAGGTCCTAGAGCCAGTTTTCAGGAACCGTCGCAAACCTGATATGGTACTGTGCATCTATTCATAAAACACTTAAAACTGTGAAAATATGGTTTACATTTAATTGTACATAAAGGTAAATGGAGAACTCAACTCAGTACCAGTTTAGTTTGTACATTTTAGGAGCTTTTCACATCAACTGCCCATCTATGTAATTTATAGTTTGACATGATGTGTTTGTTTTAAAAAATTACATAGTTTAAACCCATTAAGGATCTGAGGGAAGAGAAGCTTAATGTAGAACTAAGCTTTTAAAGTATGTTTTATTTCTTAATTCTGGTCTTGGTGCAAATGTTAGTTATGCCTTATTCACCATAATTAGATCACCATGCTGTGACATGGTTTATATTCATGCTGCCCTAGATACTTTTGTAATTATTTGTTGCAAACTTATAACTCTCCCTATTAACTTTCTTTTATGTAAGTAATTTGTAAAAGTTTCTGAAAAATTTGCTTTTGCTTATTTAATTTTGAATAAAAGCTAAATTCATAATAAATGTTTTCTTACATTTTATTTAGGTCAGTGTAAAAAAAAAGCGGAGGAATCAGACTGCCTAGTAAAAGGGCAGATGCGTTTTCCTTGCTGTTTTGTGCCGTGAGACACTTCACATTAGCTTTCATGATACTTTTTTGCTCAGGTTTTTACCATACAATGCAGTGTCTTGGGAGGCTTGAGGCCCTTGACCCAACCTCTAAAGCACTGTTTTCCAACCTTTTAGAAATCCATAGCCCTTTGGGATCCATCCCACAAGAGGCTATAACCCTTGTAGACACGGTGCGCCCAACAAGGAGCACCTAAGCGGAAAGAAAATCTCGGTGTCCATTAAGGGAGAGATGGAGGGCGACAGAGTCGGGCTTCAGTGCCCCACTGTCATCCATGGACAGGCCTCCCAGACAAAAATACCACCACAGCAATGATGACTTTAAATGACACACTGGCTCAGAGGGACTTAATGGATATTTACGGAACATTTTATCCCAAAGCAGCAGAGTATACATTCTTCTCAAGTGCATATGGAAGATAGAGCACATGTTAGGACACAAAATTAGTGTTACCAAATTCAAGAAGACTGATGTCATATCAAGCACCTTCTCTGACCACAAAGGTATAAAACTAGAAATCAAATACAATTAAAAACAACATTTAAATGTTGAGGTTAAATAGCATGTTGTTAAAGAATGAATGGGTTAATAATGAGATCAAGGAAGGAATCAAAAACTACCTAGAGACAAAATGAACACAACCCCAAATTTATGGGACACGGTGAAAGCCGTCCTGAGAGGGAAGGTCATAGTAATACAGGCCTACTTCAGGAAGTGAGAAAAATCTCAAATAATCTAGCCTTACACCTAAAAGAACTAGAACAACAAAGCCCAGAGTGAGTAGAAGGAAGGAAATAATAAAGATCAGAGTGGAAATAAATAACAGAGACAAAAATAATGAAAAAGATCAATGAGACCAAGAGCTGGTTCTTTGAAAAGGTAAACAAGATTGATGAAACTTTAACTAGACTCATCAGGAAAAAAGAGAGGACCCAAATAAACTCAGAAATGAAAGCAGAGAGATAACATCACAGAAATACGAAGGATTGTAAGTAAATACTATGAACAACCATGTAGCAACAAATCAGGTAACCTGGGTGAAATGGATACATTTCTAGAAACAATCTTCCAAAACTGTATCAGGAAGAATCAGAAAACCTGAATAAACCAATTACAATGAGTAAAATTGAGCCAGTAATCAAAAACCTTCCAGTAAACAAAAGTCCTGGACCGGATGGCTTCACAGACAAATTTTACCAAACATTCAAAGAATTAACACCTATACATTTCAAAGTATTCCAGAAAATTCAGGAGGAGGGAAGACTTCCAAGCTCTTTTTACAAGGCCAGCACTATCCTAATTCTAAAACTAGATAAAGACACTACAAAGAAAAAAAAATTATAGGCTAATATCCCTGGTGAATATAGATGCCAAGATCTTCAAAAAAGTATCAGCAAACTGGATCTAGTAATACAGTAAAAAGATCCTACACCATGACTGGGATTTATTCCAGGGATGTAAGATTGGTGCAATACTCACAAATCAATAAAAGTGATACACCACCTAACTAAATGAAGGATAAAAATCACATGATCGTATTAATAGATGTAAGAAATCAGTTGAAAAAACCCAGCATCCATTTATGATAAAAACTCTCAGCAAAGTGGGAATAGAGGGATTGTACTTCAACATAATAAAGGCCATATATGGCACACTCACACAACCAACACACTCAGTGGGCAAAAAATTAAAGTGTTTTTTAATATCTGGGACATGACAGTGATGTCCACTTTCTCAACGTAGTACTGGAAGTCCTAGCAACATCAATCAGACAAGAAGGAGGAAAAGGCATCCAAATTGGAAAGGAGGGAGTGAAACATGATTCACAGATAACATGATATTGTACATAGAAAACCCTAGAGACTCCACCAAAAAACTCCTCAATCTAATACATGAATTTGGCAAAACAGCAGGATACAAGATTAGTATTCAGAAATTGGTGTTATTTCTTATATACCAATAATGAACTATCAAAGAAATTAAGAAAACAATCTCATTTACTGCTGCAACAATAAAAGGTTCCTAGCAATAAATTTAACCAAGGGTGTAAAAGACCTGTACCCGGAAAATTATAGGACATTGAAGAAAGAAATTGAGGAAGATACAAACAAATGGAAGCATATGCTATGTTCATGGATTAAAAGAATTGGCATAATTAAACACCCATACTACCTAAAGCAGTCTATAGAATAAACACAATTCCTAGTAAAACACCAATGGCAGAGTTCACAGATCTAGAACAAAAAAAAAGACCTCCAATATCCCCAGCAATCTTGAGAAAGAAGAAGAAAGTTGGAGGTATGAAAACACCTGATCTCAAACTATACTACAAGGCCATTGTAATCAAACAGCCTGGTACTAAGGCATATAGATCAATGGAACATAGCAGAGATCCCAAAATAAACCCAAGCCTTTAAGGTCAATATTTGACAGAGGAGGCAAGAGCATACAATGGAGCCTCTACAGTAAATGGTCCTGGGAAAATTAGGTACATCAAAAAATGAAACTAGACCACTAAGTCACACCATACACAAGAAATAAACTAAAAATGGATAAAAGATTTAAACATAAGTCACAAAACAATAAAAATCCTAGGAAAAAACATAGGCAGTAAAATTTCAGAGATCTCTTATAGCAATATTTCTGCCAATATATCTCCTTGGGCAAGGGAAATAATACAAAAATGGGACTACATCAAACAGAAGCTTTTATACAGCAAAAAAAAAAAACAAAAACCATCAGCAAAATGAAAAGACAGCTCACTGAATGGGAGAACATTTGCCAATGACATGTCTGAATAGGGTTTAATTTCCAAAATATATAATGAACTTACACAATGCAACACCAAAAAATACCAATCCAATTAAAAAATGGGCAAAGGACCTGAATGGACACTTCTCCAAAGAAGACACACAGATGGCCAACACACAGATGAAAATCTACGCAACATCGTTAATCACAGAGGTGCAAACTGCAGCGTTAGTTACAATAACTAGGATCTGGAAACAGCCCAAGCACCCCTCAGTAGATGTGCAAAAAGCTGTGCTACATTTTCACAGTGGAATACTATGCAGCCATAAAAGGGGGAGTCTTCCCTTCTGTGACAGCAAGGATGGACCTGGAGTTTATTATGCTAAGAGAAATAAGCCAGTCAGAGGAAGACAAATACCATATGATTTCACTTACATGTGGACTTCAGTGAACAAAATAAATGGACAAAATAGAAGCAGAGGCATGGATACAGGGTACAGGCTGACGGCTGTCAGCGGGGAGGATTTGGGGCCTGATGAAAGAAGGTGAAGGGATGAGCCAAAAAACATAACACATAGACACAGACAACGGTGCTAACCAGGGGGGAGGGGGGGAGATAGGTGGAGGTGGGCAAAGGGGCGGAGCTGGGGACAGAAAGAAACTTTGCTTGGACGAGTCGCACATGATGCAGTGAGCAGAGGATGTTTTATTGACTTGTACACTGAAACCTGTGTGGTTTTGTAAACCAATGTCACCCCAATAAATTCAATTTAAAAAAAAGTTAAAAAAAATCCATGTTCCTTTAGGGTAAGGATAAATACACAGTACCCTCATTTGGGTACCACATTTGGGACTCCTCTTGATTCAACAGACTTGACCATTTCAGTCCCCAATTTCCCAGCTAGGATTTTTCAAATAGAAATAAATCATCTTTTAATATGGAATGATTTTTAAAGATGTATTCAGAATGACTGCTTAGAGGTGTCCTCCACACCCTCTGCCCCCCCGCTCAGTTACACTGATTGAGAATCTAATCTGTTCATTAATTCTGCAGAAACCATTGTCTAAAGCCTGGGTCTAATTCCCCAAAAGTACCTTATCAGTCGTTTCTGAAGTGTTCGATGAGACTTGCTTTTAATAAGCTATTAAGTGCCTGCTAAGTGGTGTCTGGTACTAGAAGAGTTACATGTGCAGTTCTCAAAATGTGTATGGTATCGGGGGCAGTAGGAGTTGCCTCGTGTTGAGTCTAGGTCTGTAGTGTGTGTGCCTGCACCTGTACACACGAGTGTGCACACACACAGATGGGTGTTAAGTGGCCTCCAGATGCACACATACTAATAGGAATCATCGGTTTTCATTTGTCGCCTGACCTTGACTTTGTGATAGATGTTGTCTGATAGTTGCTCTGTCTATAGATTTTCTTTTCTTAATACCTGGACACTATTTCTCGCTACACTTTCTGTACCATTTCCTTTAAAAATGTGAGCAAAAGGATCTGACAGACTTCCCCCCTTATCACTTTAAGTGACTAAGTTCTGTCGTGAATTCAACATTTCAAGCCGAAGTAGCTAGTTGTCGCGTTTGCCTTCCATGCCTGTCTCTACATGCCCAGCTCTTCCTGTTCTCCAAGGTCCCACACAGAAGCCTTCTCTCAGCTGCACCTCTGAACGCTTCAGCATTTGCCTTCTGCTTAGCTTCCGGCACGCTCAGCAGGTAACTGAATTAAGTACAAAAACCCTCTCCCGAGCATTCTGGCCAGTGTCTAGCAATTCAGATGGATTTAAGCTCCAAGACACATGCTGACTACAGAACAGAACTGAAATAGATGCCAGTTAAAAGGGAAATTGGGTAAAGATGACTAGACTGCAAATACCTTTCCCTTTTCTTCTTTCCCAAATCTGGGGTGGGGTGGGAATGACGGAAATGGAAGTGAAATCTAATGGCACTGTGAAACCAAAAGTTCATCAGTTGACCAGCTTTCGAGGAACTCCTGGGATAGAGAAACAGATCTGGCACAGACTGGAGGAAAGCGCAGCTTTACAGAAAGGGAGAACTGCGGGGAAGCCCCAAACTTGGAGAGCGCCTTGGAACGCTCCCGAAGATTCTGGGGGAGGCTCCCCTTGACACAGCTGGATCATCCCGCCCTGTCCTCCACTTAGGCCGGGCAGCAGGTGGCAGCAGCAATTGCCAGGCCGACGCCCTGAATGTGGGCATTGGGCCCAGGAAGACACACAGAACCTTAATGAGCTACAGATCCCCAATAGGATGGGGCACCCTGGGCAGAGGCCATGGACTACTGACCTTACCCATGTGGCGGTGTGTTCCAGGGTCTCTCCCACAGTCAGCGGGGGGCTGACCGAATGAGCAACCCCAAATGCACAGGGATCCCCAGTGACAAAGATGAAAAAATAATCAACTCCTAGAAATTTGAGATAAAACACCCTAAACAGGACAACAAACTCAATATCCTTAGATTTCAGAATGTGCAATTCCAAAAAACAATCTGGGAATCTAAGAAATACTCTCCAAATAGTAATTGACACCATAGAAGCATTCAATAAAAGTCTGCTGAATCAATGAATGAATCATAAAAATAAGCAAGTAGGTGAGCTAACAAGGAGAATGGATTAAACAATGAATTATTGGGGTGGAGGATTGAAAGGGGGGGGTCTCCAAAACACAGTGCAGAGATCACTACAGTCAAAATAAGAGGAAAAAATTGAGACACAAAACATGAAGTTTCAATGTCCAGGTAACAGAAGTTTGAGAGGAGAAGAGAAGAAACAAATAATACAAGTGATTTTCCCAGGGTTCAAGACGAAGAAAATAGTCTGCTTTCTTAGAGACCTATTTAAAGGGAAGCAATAAGACAAACTTAGGTGGGCCAAGGACTAACGAAATAGCAGTAACTCAGTTGACTGGTTTGCCATGAGGCGAGGGTTTGATTATACAAATTTCTTTCCTAAGCCAAAGTTTAAATGCCAACATTTGAAAAATGCTTGTTTGTTTGTTTGTTTTACAGAGAAGACATTTATGACCCGGCTTAGTAAATGAGCTGTCTTGCAGACCTGCCTCCAAATAGCATTTGGCTGTCCACCAACATTAAATGTATCCTTAGAAAATTTTCTTGTCACAACTGTGTTTAATTTCAAACTGTGGTTAAGCAGCACATTTAATTCTCAGAAAAATCCTATAAAACAGGAACTTTTGGACAGATTTCTGTACAGAATTTTCATACAGGAAACTGAATTGCCAATCAGTGAAGTCTTTTACAGATGGGTTCAAAGTGTCCCCCGGAAGCAGATGCCAAAGCCCTGAACTGCCGGAACCTCAGACTGTGACCTTATTTGGGAACAGGGTCAACTGTGCAGATGTAATTAGTTAAGATGAGGACGTCCTGCAGTAGAGTGAGCCCTTAATCCTATGTGATTGACACCGTTATAAGAAGAGAAGAGAAGAGAATGCCCCGTGAAGCACAGAGACAAAGAGAGGGTGGCCGGGTGGCGGTGAGGGCAGAGATCTGAGTGATATGTCTGCAGGCCCACCAGTGCCTGAGGGGGCTAAGCTGGCACAGGCAAGCACGAATCCGCTCCTACAGGTTTTGGAAGAGACCTGACCTTGGAGACATCCTGATTTTGGACTTCTAGTCTCCAGAACTGTGAGAGAATACATTTGCATTGTTTAAAGCCACCCAGGTTGTGGCATGGCAGCCTCGGAAAATTAGTAGAGCGTCCATTTCAGGTTGACACAGGATTGTGAGGCAAAGGCCATGTGGAAGTGTGTCTGAGACCGGTTGAAAACTTTCTTTGTCAGATTAACACTGATTCTGGTAACTAATCTGTTATCATTTATTCTAGAGTTGGAGAATTTGTAAGTAGCGATGCAGTTGCCAAAAATGAGGAACGGAAGGGATTTAGGGACGAATCAGCAGATCAGACTGAAAGTAATCATGCCCTGGGCTCCAGAAACATCTATTCATAAATCCATTCAG
>CM052548.1:71552090-71695887 GCA_028533065.1 Trachops cirrhosus | reverse complement strand
GTCTTCTCCACAGTGCTACGTGATCTTAGGCAAATCTTTATTGGAGGGGGGGCTCATTTTCCCCAGCCATATAATTAAGGGCTCAGACTAATGTTTTTTGAGGTCTCCTCCAGTTCTAAATTCGACGAGGCTAGAGGATGGCAGAGTGGAATAGTAAATAAATAGGGAAGACTGAACTCCACAGAGCTCAATTAGAGTTTTGGCTTTATCGCTTCATAGTCGCTTGATTTTGAAAAAAAAATTCTTAACCTTTCTAATCTCAGATTTCTCATCCCTAAATGGAATTATAAAAACAACACATGGCTTTATTGTGAGCAGTTAAGGTCAAATGAGATGACTGATGTGAAACTTTCTGATGTGAGCTTTCTGAACTCAGAAGCTCAGCACAAATGTGAGTTTTATCACTATAATTATGACAATGAAAATAAAAATAAAGAGTACCAACCAATACTTATTTTTTAAAGCCTATGAATATGTGGTCTCTTCGTCTTCACGACGGCCCTATGGGACAGTACAATTATGATCACCATTTACCAGAGGGGGAAACTGAGGCAGGGACATGAATTGGCACAACTGGCTGAGAGGCTGGGTTGGTGGCAGAAGGGGGAAGTCTCCAGGCCACAGTTTGGTTTCTGGAGCAGTTCTGATTCTTAAAACTTGATGTGAAGGTCGCATTATAGACTTAACGTGACCACAAATGAGGGGTAGTTCTACTCTTAAAACTTTGTTAGTCATTTCTAAATTGCAAAAGCTTTTTGAGGAGGTAAAATTATCCCAGATGATTCAGGTATTCACAACCACGCGTGAAAATGCATGGTTTTATCCCTGGCTGGTGTGGCTCCGTTGGCTGGACCATCGACCCTTACACCAAAGGGTTGGGGGTTCAGTTCCTGGTCATGGCGCATGTGGAAGGCAGCTAATTGATGTTTCTCTCACGTCAGTGTTTCTGTCTTTCTCCTGCTCTCTTCCTCCCCCTTTCTCTCTCTCAAATCAATAAACACATTTTTTAAAAAATCACGGTTTTAGAATTTTCCCTAAAATCGATATGGTAAAAGAAATCAGGATGACCACCAAATAACTCTCTTCGTCAAAGAGAGATTCTGGAAGGAAAATGCAGCAAGTTTAAACATGTAGTTCCAATACCTCAGAAATCCAAAAAAACTGAAACCAGACAAACAAAGAAGCAATAAAAAACCACCAGTTTTTGTGTGCCACAACCTTACCCTCTGCGAGGCCATCCCGCATCCTCACGCCCACCCCCAGCAGACACTGAGGAGACACGTCTGCGCCCCAGTCCAGCTCAGGCCTCTCGCATGAAGGCTGTACAAATAGCAGGCGTGTTTCTGTGGTGGAATTTCAAAAGCAGCAGGCAACAATTTAATTAGCTCTAAGTCAATAAATCTCCCCGAACCCCAGCAGGTCAGTAAACCATAAGCCTCACTAGCAATTATCTGCAGAAGAGTATTCATGTGGAACCAAGATGCCTAACATTTGGCAATCCCCGCCATGAAATAGTCATAATTTTCTGAGAACGACAATGGAGAATGGCATTAAAATGCATCAGACTTAATTCTGCCAGAATCCTTAATTTAGAAAGAACTCACACAAAAGGATATAAAACACAGGAAAACCCCAAATGACAAATGGCCAGAGGAGAGACAAATCACAAGATAATTTCACAGGTGAGTTGTAAAGTTTTTCTTTTAAAACGTGGCTGCATGAATATTTTCAGTTGGAAAATGTTAATCCTGGTAGGAGTGGGTAGGACACACTGTGTTACTTACGTATGAGTTATATATAACTACTCATCATATTATAATTCTCTCACTTGAATAATTCCTCACATTAAGCAGTCCCTAAAATCTGCTTCAAATCTCATTTATGATGCTAAACACTGCTTTAGGTTAAGAGGTGATTTTGGCTTCGATATAATTTGAGAATGTGTGATAGTTTTGATCGAAGAATCTACTAAAATGAGACAGATGAGCATATTAATTAGGCACTCAGAACAATTCAAATCCAGCATATGTACCCGAGTTCTTTAGGGCTGACTCCCCGCCTATCTATAGAAAGTAGAATACGAGACTTTTTCCTACAAAGTCGTGAAAGTAACTCTAAGTTTTGAAGAGTAGTAGGCTAGTGGAATGCTATTTTTCCTGTATTCGCCAGCCGACCTAATTCTCATAGGATTACTCTTACCGTCTGATCTTTTCAGGGTTTTCACTGTCTAGTCCTGCTGACCTTGCTAACTGCTGTGATTTAGGTTCAGCTGTGAGTAATGGAAAACTCAAAATATGATTCTCTTAAACGAGAGAAGCGTCCACGTAGGTGGGAAGGGCTGGTGCGATGGTCGGTAGTGACTCAGAACCCTTCGGCTCAGTTGCTCCAGCACCTGCCTTGACCTCGCGGTCCAGGGTGGAAAGAGCTGTTTCCCAGGCAGCCGGACAGAGGAAAGACGAGGAAGAGGACAGGAGTTCCTGCACACACGCTGCTGCGAGAGGGAGGGCCTTTGCGACAGTTCCAAACACACCCACAACCCCCGCCACTCACATCAAGTGGGGTTCACATGTCCCCTCCTCTTGAACCTGGACAGGCCTTTAGAGAGTGGCTGACGTGACTCTGTGTGATTTCCCAAAATAGGAGAAACGGTTATGAAACGAATGCCAGTTTCTCCCGGGATGTTCATTCTGAGAGCCTTCAGGTGTCATGAAAGAACTCTGAACCACGAGGTCCCCCTGGAGGAGGGAGAAGAGATGGGTGGTAAAGAAGCAGGGGAGGGGCAGAGAGCTCCTTCGCCTTGAGTAGGTAAAGGAGGCGTAGGTTTCCTTAGGTAGCTCCCGCACTAAGCAAATGAAAGGAGGAAACCAGATTGGGAGCATCTTCATCACTGAACGCAGTTGTGGAAGTGGCTGTTCCTGGAGAGAGGCACCGGATCAGGAGGAACTCCGCTGTTACGCATTCAGGAAGTATTAATCCGGCACCTACTTCGTCCTGGGTGTTTCGCTTTGCCTTGGGGCAAAATCTCTGAACTTGAGTTCCTCTCAGTCTACTTCTAGGTTAAATGGAATTTTCTAGATATAGTGCATTCCAAACAAAATATACAAATGAAGTGGGTAGTGAGGATAAAAATAGAGCTGATGATACGCTTAGTTTGTCTAAATTAAAATGCATTTATTGGCCTCATGGATGACGTTTTAAACAAGTGAAAGTAATGCAAACAAGTGAAAATAATGGTAAGTTAAAAATAACTTACCAATAAAAGAGTATTTTATCAGTCTTGTGTATTGGGGTTCCATTGCAAAGTAGTCTGGAAACCACAACATATACGAATCCACTCTCAACAGCCCGTATCAGGGGTCATCTGTCTCGTCCTGCCGGTGACAATGTAGCCCATTCCGTTGTCATAAGTTCTACTAGAAAAGTTTTCTCTTTGCCTTTGTTACTTCACGTCTGGATTTTTGCTGACCTGTCACTCACGTTGATCTCCATGAAATCTCAGGGAGGCACCGGTTTTTGTTTTTGGCCTCACATACCTGTTAGCGGGAGCCTCTCTACTTTTATGATTCTTATGTGCAAAGTCTCAACTTTGCACAACCAACAACCCCAAAATTCAGAGGCTTAAAACAAAAGCAGTTTAGTGATCTCAAGATCCTGTGGGTCCCCTCGGTGGGTTTCCTGATGGTCTCACCTGGGGTGGCCTGAGGGCACGCATTCATTGGCTGGCCGACAGCTGGGTGCCTTGCTTCTCCCTCTCACGCCTTTTCCATGTCCTTGTTTGGCTGCTTCACTGTGTGTTGTTCTCGGTTTAGCCGGAGTTTTTATGCCACGACTGGCTTCCAAGAGGAAGAAGAAGTTGTCTGTTAAGTCCCAGGCTCAGAAGTCCCAGAACGTCATTTCTGTCGTGTTCTGACAGGGACAGAAGTTAAAGCAAGAAAAGCAAGTTACAAGGTCAAGCCAGATTCAGGGGAAGAGGAAATAGACTCAACTTTTTAGTAGGAAAAGCATTGAAGAGGGAATTTTTGGAGGTCCTATTTGCATACAACCAACCATATCCTGAAAAGCTGTAATAAGACATTTTCCTCTCATAGATTCTAATAGCCAAGAGAGGTTTATACATGGTTGTCCAAAGTGTTTGCATCCAGTAGGAGAATGACTTGTTCTTCTAAGAGCTTTAAAATCAGGTAACATTGTCCTCCTTGCTAGTGTAAGAGAGGTAAAACTTTACCTCCACCATTTTTGGGGTCTCCAGCTTGGCCTGAGAATGAAAGAGATATAAGATAGAGTATAAAAACATGAAAATAATGGAAATTTTATTTTTAAATGTGCATAAAAGTCTCCACAATATAATGAAAACTCAAAGGACTGGCAAAACCCAAATGCTTTTATACTAACGGGAACAATGAGAGGCAATGGTGGAACAGGATCCGGAATGTATGGGGAGGCTGAAGGAGAAGAGAATTATGTCAACAAAGTCTGTGCACAGAATTCGCTGGTCCTCGCCTCCTGGTCTCTGGTGGTAAGCATGTTTCTTTCCTCCTGGGACGGGGGCACATTTGTCACATGGGAGCTCTATCTCCTGCTTTCAGGGAACAAAGGGGAGGTCAGAATACACTTTGTATACCTTCTGTTTATCAAGTGTCTTTAGCTCCATATGATTCTTATGCCAAAATGGCATATTTTGAGGTGCCATATTCAGCCACCCTTAAATGGCATAAATTCTTATACCTGTTTCCAAGCCAGACTGGTTTTAACCATAACGAAAATCTGGTGGGCAGGCATCCCCTCTCCAAGGGACTGTCACACGTATTGTGGGATGTTATCTAGCAGCCAGATTTGTATACGCAGGCAGGCTGGTCATCTACCACTGAGGTGGTGAGTGAGAGCTGAATTCCTACCCCTGTTCCTTTCCCTGAGCCTGGTCCCCGGTGTGGCATTGACGGTCCTGCAGAAATTCATCTGCTTTGGACACGGCACCGCCGACTGGCACATCATGCAGATCTGAAGAAGCCTGGGCACCTACTGCGTGTCCCCAAGCCGTAGTGGCTTCCTACTTCGGCCACGCCGAGATTTTGGACCACCTCCTAGCCTTCTCCTTAGACCTGCCGAGCTCTTTTCTTTTTCAGTTTGCTAGTTATTCTTTCTAATCTTTTGCTAAACACTACTGTCATTATTGTATAATTTGTAAAATTATTTATTGACTTGAGAGACAGGAAGAGGGAGAGAGAAAGAGGGACATTGATGTGAGAGAGAAACATCGATTGGTTGCCTCTTGTACGCACCAACCGGGATCGAACCCAAATACTTACGGTGCATGGGACGATCCTCCAACCAACTGAGCCACCCAGCCAGGGCGAGAGCCGCCCTCGTTACACATCGCTTTGTCACACCAAATGGTTCCAGTGCACCAATGAGTGATGCCTATAATATGTCTGAAGATATATAATTTTCAAATAATTTTCTATTATTTCTATGGTTGTTTTCCATTATAATTGGGTGCGTCTTCAAACTTGCACATTTAACAGCCTTTGTTTTTGTACTTATTGGAGGTAGTGGAGCAAAGCTTGCTCATAAAAGGACCTCAGTGCTAAAAGTAAACAGCAGATACATGCTAGGCTAATGCCTAAGCCACCGGCAAAATTATATTCAAATAAAAATGATGGTGTGTAACTGTTACTGCCATCTGTTGGTAGTAGGCAGAGTCAATGTGATTTTGTTCTGGAAAATAGTTTTGCTCCTGTGTATGATGGCTTACAAGTTACATTGTAAGTACAGTAGTCCCCCTTATCCACGGTTTTGCTTTCTTACCAATGGTCAACTACAGTCCAAAAATATTAAGTGGAAAATTCCAGAAATAAGTAATTCATACGTTTTATGTTTTGAGCCATTCTGAGTAGCATGAAGAAATCTCCATGTCCCCATGTGTCCTGCCTGGGATGTCACTCGTCCCTTTGTCCAGCGTATACATGCTGTAGACCCTCCCTGCCTGTTAGTAGCCCTCTCGGTTATCAGACAGACTGTCGCGGTACCTCAGGGCTTGTGTTCAAGTCACCCTTATTTTACTTCATGGTGTCCCCAGAGCAAAGAGTAGTCATGCTGGCAACTTGGACATGCCACAGAGTGAAGGGCTCTGGGACTGTAAAGGGCTCCCTTGAAGTGAAAAGGTGAGTACAGTACAGTAAGATACTTTGAGAGAGAAGAGAGACCATTTTCACACAACTTTTATTATGGTATATTGTTATAATTCCTTTATTATATTATTGGTTATTGTAATCTCTTATGGTGCCTAACTGATAAATTAACCTTCAGCAACGGTACGTATGTGTAGGGAACACATAGTTTCGATAGGGTGTGGCACTGTCCATGATTTCAGGTGTCCACTGGGGTTTCGGAGCTACGCCCTGTAGTCGAAGGGGACCACTGTATAAGAGTTTCCATAACAACCATGAAGCTTTGGAGAACAGTCAGTCTTTAGGAGACACTGTGGACATGATTCACTATTTTATAAGCATTAATTGTCTGCATTGAGAGTGCTTAAGTAGTCATGCTTGCAGTCAATTTTTAAAGTAATTGAGTTTTTGTAAAAATAGCATTTTATGAGTTCAGTGAGTCTTGAAAACATTAATTAACAGTTACATCATCCCAGTGAGATAATAAAATGCATTTTTTTTATTTTTTGGAGAAAGAAGATTGTACACCATTTACAGCAAATAATTTCTGGATTAACTTCCAATATAAAGACATCTGCCTCTTTGGTGTTACAGGGTAAGGTCATTCTCTCTCCTCCTTTTGAGTGTAAGTAGGTCTGTATTTGTTCTAAAAGAGCCACTCCTTGGCCACACAGACTTCTGCTTTCACAATGACTGCTGTGAGCCTCTCTCCCCTGGGAGACTTCGTCCTTTCTTCCTTAGGGCCCTATTGGACCCCAAGCCGATGGCTGACGCACCACTTAAGTCAAGTTAGTGAATGTGTTTGGGGCGTGTCTGCCTCCTCTTACTAGCCGGTAAGTTCCGCTGAGGTGTGCCATTTTTGAATTTCCACAACACCTACCTCAGTGCCTATTATACTGAAGACAATAATTGCGTAAGTAACAGTCACCGAAGAAATGTGTCCTTAACTTTTCCTCGGAGCTTTATATTCCACCACTTACTCCTCAGTTGTTTGGCTGCCTTTTAGGCCCTGCCAACTCTCCCACAGCTCTTTAGAAGGGGAGTAGATGACATTCTTTATTTTAATGATGACAGCTACTTCCGGTTCGATCAGTGTGGCTTCATAATGACAACCCAGTCTAGGGGATTCGGGAAGGTCTGCTGAATAAGTGAAGTTTGGCCTGACCTCTGAAGGGTGAGTGGGCATTCACTGGGTAAAGGGGGTGGGGACCACCGCGGACAGACAGAAACGTGTATGGACAGGAGAATTAGGCATTGAAAGGATGGAAAGAGCAGTAGGGCATTTTTTCTGATAGAAACTGTGTACTATACCTCTGTACGCACACTTCATGGTACCTAGCTCAGTACTATGAGCGTTGCGCTGGCTAGATACCTATTAATGATGAAGGGAGGAAGAAACAGCGGGCCGTAAGCTGGTCTTGGGCACACAGCATCCTAACACCTTCTCTTTGCTTCTAACAATCCTGAGATTCTCTAAGCTATTTTTTTCTTCTTCAGCCATTATTGTTAAAGGGAATTCCAGCAATGGTCTTAGCAATGTACACTCTGTGTTAAAATAAGCTCATTTCTGTTTATTTTCTGCATAGAAATAAAGTACAACCAATGATCAACATTCTTTCCTTTATTCAACAATTCTTTACTGAACATCTACAACTACTAGTTTCCACGTAATGCATTTGGCTTTAGAAGGAGCCAAAATTACCTCCCCCGCCAAAAAAACCCCACTTCAATACAGAGCAATAATTGCACTTTACTGTGCAAAAGTCTGTATAAAGTGCATACTTTTGGGTACTGTCAAAGCATTTCCCAATAAGAACTAAATTACAAATGCCCGTTAAGTTTTTAAAGCAGTCCAGCAAATCCTGTGTAACTTGCTGGCAGTGATGAAGGAACTGGTTCAAGTCCCTTCAGGGTGTCTGTGTGTGTGTGTCTGTCTTGCTGGTAGATAGGTCACACAGTGCTTCTCCTTTTCTACGTGTGGGATTTCCAGCCAAACTTCGGAATAGATGAGGTTCACCTTTAGTTTCCTTCTATCTCCGGCCTACGTGCTGGCCTAGTGGCATGCGCTCCCCCGACCCCCAGGCGTGCAGCACCCACCTGCAGCCCAGCCTCGGAACGCACTGCCCTGCCTGCACGCAGCACTGCGCTCGGGGCTGTGCTGGTCCCCACGGATGTCCCAGCTCTTTGACAGAATAGCTAGGTGTGAAAACCAAATAGAGGGCTGGGCCAGGAGTGGGCTTAGAGAAAAGGAAGCCCAGAAGAGGAGGGAACTTATAGTCTGCAGGGAAGACAGACATTAAACACTTACCCGATTATAACTGGGAGAAGTTCAAGAAGGCAAGGGTCTGATGAGAGCGTACAGTCCAGTGACTGACCGAGCCTGGGGCACAGAAGAAAATCTTTACTGAGAAATGGCATTTAAAGGGAACTCAGGAAGGATGGATAAGAGTCTTCCTATAACATAGGGAGATTGTTTTTTGGCAGGACCTTCTCTTTGTCACTTATGAACCCCTGGTTCAAGGTGTCCTGCGCCTCTAAAAGCACCATCCTCACCAGGCCACCCCCAGGACAAATGTCTTGGATTGGGAGCCCCTGGGATAATCAAGGCCCTCTGCATTCATGTCTGTGACCTTTGACCTTCTGATCAAAGTCAGATTAATCATGTAAACAGAGGCTCTGAGTTTGAAAACAGGTTTAGAAGTTGAGCCACGTTGGGTTCAAATACTGACTCTACCTTAGCAGTTGTCTAATCTTGGAAACATTGCTTAATGTTAAGCTTCAATTTCCTCATCTGTAGAAGAGGGAGAAAAAAATCTTACCTTGTCATATCAATAGGATGATTTGATGGCAATAGGCAGAAAGCCCGGATGAAACTGGCTTACACAATGAGATTTATCATCTCATGGTGAACGCAGTCTGCTCCACAGACAGGCTATCAGAAATCTAGTTTCAGTTCTCTGTGGTTATCTCGATCTACCCAGCTCCCTGCCTGCAGGCTCCAACCTCTGGCAAGTAGGTTCTAGCAAGCAGGCTAAAGTCCAACAGGGAGTAGAGACAAAAAAACTCCTTCTCTCGGCTCGCTCAGGAATGAGGGAGCACTTCCCAGAAACTCGGCGTGCTTCCTCCCTCAGGTCTTGTTGGCCAAAATTTGGTCATAGGTTCTTTCCTGCAGTAGAAACTGGTGGAAGGAATGGGCGGGCCCTTGGACAAATCAGGGCCACGGTAGTGCTGAGCATGCGGTGACCCCTCCTGGGGAGAGGGTGGGGAATGGAACAGAGTCGGGGCTCTGGGGAAAAGAAGAAAGGGGCCAAGAATGCGGGGGAGGGTCTGTGAGAATCACATGTTAAACGCTTATCACTGTGCTTGACATATAAATAATTAATCCACATTATTTGGTAACAGGGCAACACAGGAAGCATCGGCAGTCCTACAGACAACCAAATAACCAGTGCAGCCACCCCAACCAACGGGCATTTGCTCTAACAATCCACGGTCCCCTCCCCCAAGAATATCCCATTCGAGAACAACAGGCCTGGCTGTCGACAGGCACCTGTGGTGGGAGGAACTGTGACACCTATAGAAGCCTCTAGAAAACCATGTAGTATGTAGAGGGTCCAAACAAGTCCTACAATGACCGCTGTCCATCCCTAAAGGAGGGCATCCCGGTGGAAGACGCCTGGGCTTCCTCTAGAATCTTACAGACCTGACACCTCAGAAGCCGGAGGTCCACGTGTGGTCTCCGAGCTGTCAGAGGCCATCATTCCCGTGACCTTCTGTCCCTAGTTTTCCTCTTCTGCAAACATCCCCACCATGGTCCATCGATTCCTGCTCCACCCAACCCACCCTCCAAAAACTGACCCTGAACACTAGATCCCAGTAAGAGCTCCAGTCGCTTCTCCACTGTGACAACCGAAAACTCCCTCCTTTTAGAAATACGAGCTTCAGGCTTCTCCAGAGTCTTCCACCAGGCAAGTTGAGGGAAATCCTACGGGAGAAAGGTTGGTGGTGGTGGAGGGGTGGGTCTTAGCTCTGAACTACTTCAGTTCTAACTGCGGTCAGCTGACCTCAAAGAGCACCCTCCTTGGGTCCCACCTGCTCCGGCCACTTCTCACGTCTCTTTTGTTTTGTTTTCCTAACCCATTTGGCGTCTTATCTCAGTTGCCACTCACGATTTGGCCTCTGGGGCTGCTGACCCGGTTTCGACTGTTTGCTTTGGCTCTGACTTTGCATTCCGTTGGAGACCTGACTTTCAGAATTACCTGTCTGCACCTTGCACAACTTTCAGCAACAGAGACCACATTCCTCTGACCTAGTCCAACCCATAGGCTGCGTGGGTGCCCCTTTGCCGGCCCCACCGACCCGGGAGGGCAGTGGAAGGAGAGAATTCTGTGACCGAGAATCGCTCGCTTGCCTCTACCCTCTGAACAAGGCTGTGCTGAACAGATGGCGACAGAGCCACCTGATGGAAGTGGGTCCTCCTCATGTGTGAATGAACTGTGCCATTTGCACTTGAGCTGATTTCTCATATGCATTTCTAGTTCTTAGAAATGTATACATGTAACAATACAAAGTGAAATATTCAATATTTGGGGTCCAAGAAATTTCAGGGGGACACGAGGTGGGATCTCCCGTCTCCCTCACAGTAACAGGCGGCTCGGGCCTGTTACTTCCACCTTCACCCTTGCTTTGCTTCAGAAATCACAGCCCACACATGCCTCCGTTTTTCAAGTGACTTCTGTGGTGGTCGTAGTGGGTACCCAGATACGGCAGAAATCTAGATATTCCGCTGTTCCTTGATTTTTATGGTTTGATGTGAGTGTTTTGCTACCAAAACATATATCTGCTTTAACCAGTCTTGACTCTTCCCTTGCTCCTTTCGGCTGTGGCCGAGGGCTGGCGTACAGACCGGCTTGCTTCCGCTGGAGCTTGAACGGGCGCTCCACTTACTACCTTCACGTGTTCTGCCGCACCCGGCAGAAAAGAGCTCCGCGGAATGAAAGACAAGAAGGACGATAAATTAAACTTGACCTACGAAAGAAGTAAATCAAGTTTTAAAGTGCACAGTAACTGGTGTCTTGGATTTAGTAGGTACAAATCCAGGTTCTGTTCCTTCCTTATAGCCACCCTGTGGTCATGAAACGCTGTGAACGGCAGGTAAACAAAACCTGCTGGTTAACATTCCCCTGCTTAACCTCTCTGGTGGGTATTTCAAAATGTAGTGAAACTATTAAGGTTAGTGTGACACTGTGTTATAATAATGAATATGTGTTTTGGTCTTTGTCCCTGGCTCTTGGTCAGAGCTCTCCCAATCTTATAAAGAGGCTAGGAGCATCTTTTGTCCTTGTGTTTGGTCAAGTTTCTGTCACAGAGCTCCTAAATCCCTTGGCATTTCCTGGGTGATAGGAATGTCTTCTCTTCTAAGGTGGGGGCTCTCGGTGGGCTCCTGGATCACTGTAGGATGGGAGCTGGTCACCAGGAAGACCGAGCCGTGGTCGGAAGCATGGAACTCCCATCTCCACTCCCATCCTCTAGGCAGGGGAGGGACCAGAAACTGCGTTGATAATTAATCACGCCTATGCGATGAAACCCTGTGTGTGAATTCCCCAAACAGCAGTGCTAAAGGGCTTTTAAGTTCCTGAACACATCTACCTACTGAGGGTGGCGCACCCCAATTCCACGGAGACAGGCGCTCCTGTGCTGGGGACCCTTCTGGACCTCACCCCACATATCTCTTCACCTGGCTGTTCATTTGTATCTTTCCCCTCTTCATCATTATACAGTAAACTGGTAAACATAGGGAAGCATTTCCTTGAGACCTGTGAGATGTTACAGCAAGTTATGGAACCTGAGGCAAGGGTCGTTGGAACCTCCAGTTTGTAGCCAAGTCAGGCAGCAGCTTGGGGAACCTAGGGCATTGGCATCTGAAGTGGGGGCAGGCGCGTGGGGCTGAGTCTTTAACCCGTGGGGTCTGACACCAACTCTAGGTGGGTAGTGTCAGAGCTGAACTGAGCTGTAGGTCACCCAGCTGGTGGCAGAGAACTGGTCCATGTGGGGGAAACCACGCCCATCTGCTGTGCAAGGTTGTGAGTAGAGAGCAAGGAATAGTGTGTTTCCTTCATCAAGTGAATGGTCATCAGGGCTGTTACCAGGTGGCGTGGGTTCTATGCATGAAACCGAAGTCAATCTCTGAGTCAGAGATGCATGTGAAATGTATAGGTTTGAAGACACTAAGAATACAGAGATATCTGTGATAACCACTTACCTGCACCTCCCACCTTTACTGAAAAAACATAACAGGGGCTTGTAAAATGATCTACAGACAATTCTGTCAGGAGCTGCTGAGTCCAGTAATAACTCTAGATGTTTTTATAAAGCTGATTCATAAAAGGGCTGAATAAACACATGTAACTCCTTACAATATGAAAGATCTGTATAACTCTTATAAATAAATGAACAGGATGATACTATGGAATCCAGTAAGGAAAACACTTGCTTTTGGGGTCCGTGTGCAAAGCCAGGGACACCGGGACACGAGTGAACTCAAGAACAATTCCATTAGCCAAGGGACCAGGGGTAGTGAGCTGTTCGTGAGGCAGAGGCTTGTGTCAATATCAACTTGAAATGGATTTCAGTTTGCAAGTCCCTTTCAATTAAACGGGCATCAAGTTTGAGAATAAGCACCTCCTTGGTGTAGGATGTTTATCTTCCTTCCTCGAATGTAGCTAATGTTGCTATCTCAAAAATAAAATGGATGATTTCTGGAACATTCTTCTGTTTACCATGGCAAAGCCAGGAAATACGTCTATGACATTCAAAATAAGAAACACATTTGTAGCTAGAAAAATAATAATAGAGAAAACAGTTTTCAAAAACAAATATCTTCCCGACGTTCGTCGCTCCTTTGTTTAATTTGAACCGCTGACAGCAGCTTGTCAAACAGCTACCACTGTGTCTTCTGCGGAGAAGCGCAGACCGAGAGGAGCCAGAAGACTGAGGAACTTAAAACTACTATAAAACTGCCGTCATTTTCCCTAATTAAAGAGTAGGCTTGTCTGATTCAGAGAAGGGCCTGAATCAGAAGACGTTTTATGAGGAATGTAATTTATGGCAGCCCTTAACAAGGATAGGAGAATCAAATGGAAAGCCTTAGAAAATAAAAGTAAATTAAATGAAATAAAGACTGATCACTTATAACTCATTCATTATTTGTATATAAAGGCTACTGCTAGGCTCATTTTCAGTTTTCTTAGAAAAGATGCGACCCTTCTTTGATCATCACTGGCAGTGGGTCCGTCTGGAATGACACCAACGTCCAGACTAAGAGAGTCCATATTAATAAACTATGTTGGCTTTGCCTGTATCATGTCAGTTAGAGATACATCAGTTGCTGGCTCTGGGGGCAGGAGATGTTTTATTTGCATTCCCAGAAAACAGGATTTATAGCTGTGTGACAAAAATGATTGTACATTTCAGCTCTGGCCGCCAGAGGTCCACTTGTCACTACAAATATCCCAAGCCTTGCTGCTACCGAGCTGTGAGAGCTGCAGACGCGGGTGGGTGCCTGCTCTGTGAGAAAGAGAGAGACACGTCCGCACTCTCCCAGACCCACTGCATCAGAACCTGCACCGTCACACCTCCAGGTGATCTGTATGGACAGTACGTGTGAGAAGCATTGTTCTAGGTTATAGGGACACACATTTGTGTTCCATATATGATCAGGATTAAAAAAATTTAACAGCTCAGTGGAGCCTGCCGCCCAGTGTCAAGCTCAACCTCCTGACTCACTGGTTTTTTCCTAAAAGCATTGCAACTCAAAAACTCTTCTTTCCTTTAAAAATACTTGTCCTAAAGTGTTCCTTTCATGACACACTCTAGTCCCATAAAGGATCATAATCATGAATCTTTTTATTTAATATTTGATTTACAGATATTATATTGGTGTTGGAAAAGCCCTTAAGTACTAACACTAGTCTAAGATTCCTTGTTTTGCAGAAGAGACCTCTGGCAGGGCATTTTTAGAACTGGGCGATCTAAATGAGATTCTGCTCCTCTCTACTTCCAAATCCAAGAGCCTTGCCCTTTAAGAGCCAGGACCTACGGTGGGTGTAAATGAACCCTTGGGCTCTCAGTAAGAATGTTCGCCCCCCACACCAAACTTTTTTATGCAAAGGAAGTGGTGCTGAGGTGGGAAAGGGACAGGGCTTGTGATCAAGATGTGCGACCCCTGGGGGTAGCACTCTGCCCTACTGGAGTGTGCCAGGATTCCTGAAGAGATGTAAGGGACTGGACAAGTCTTTCCTGCCGTGGGTGCAGGGAGAGCCCAGGGAGGTCTGAGGGCAGGGGTGCCTCCTCGGGGTGCTGCAGACGGGCAGTGTCAGCCCCTCCACCAAGCTCACAGGGAGAGGACCCTTTGGCTCGACAGCTTCCTGAGTTTTAGAGCAGCACCCCCTCCCCTAAAAAGGCCTCAATTCCAATTGGCCAGCAGAGAAAAATAATCATCTCTTCAAAGGGGTCCAGAAGCCAAAGAGAGGACAGATAAATACAACAATCGGATCACTCCCCCAGTGGAACGGGCCTGCTGGAGCAGACAGTTGGGCTCCTAAATCAACAATTGAGAGGAACACGTAAGGACAAAACTACAAAATGGCAAAAAAAAAAAATTAAAAGACTTAAAAAAACCTACTGAATTGTAGGTGACTCAAGAGGTGGGTGGTGACAGATGAGAACTGTGTTCTCAGCCTGGAACACGGACAACCACCAGCGTCACAAACCACAAAACACGCCAAGAGATGGAAATCGAGAAGGAAGAGGTGAGAGATCTGGAAATGGGTGCGGGATGCCTGTCATGTGGATAACACATTTGAGAGAACGAGGAAGGACCACATGAAGGAGAACTAGTCTAATAACTCAGGAGAATGTTTTCTAAGCCAAAGAAAGGTGTAAGGTTTCATCACCCACAGAGGTCTTACAGGTCACTCGTAGGCAGGGTGACCTGTGGCCCAGTGCACCCAGAACAGTCCCAGCATAATGAGTCATGACACCTCCTGTCACTCTCAGAAATGTCCTCGTTTGGGTGACACATGATATGGTCACTCTTCCTTTAACTGACAGCTTTTAACTTCAGTGCTTCTCACTTGTTCATATTGTCTAAGAGGTGTGTTTTATGTTATGGAAAGACAGAAGTCATTAATTTTTCTATTGACAAAAGCACTCTGCGGCTTAAAAGACAACTTCAGAGTTATAACACATTTGGTCCTCACAGTCTCTGTAAATGGGTGAAAATTTAATTAGTTCCTGTTGCAAAGGAAGCAACTGTGATTCTTCATAAATGCGGCAAAAGGGCTGCTCTGCCTTACCGGCTGGGGACACTGAAGCATTGGTGCCCCAGGGGCTGGGTTCGGCCCACACTGCCACCCACAGGCAGTTCCCCCACCAAGACCTCCTGTGCTCCTGCCTCCCAACCCAAATATTTCTGGGACTCTCCAGATACCCAGCCTGTCCACATCAGTCTCCCCGCACATCCGCCTCATTCCCTTCCTAGCCTGTCTCTCCCTTTGCCACGTCTGCTGCCTCACAAAGGTACTAGAAAGAGCCACATTCCTGCTACAGCAGACTGGGTCACAAATAAGGCCCAGTGTCTGTGCAAAGGTGCCCTTGATCAGTGCTCTGCAAGCGGTCTGTCACCAAAGGGGCGCAGAAGGGCTGGGCTCCGTGAACAGCTGCAGAGAAAGGCTCTTTGTGGACCACAGGTGGTAGCAGGCTTGTGCTTGGAGTCTGTCATTTTTCTGGCCCTTAATCCTTACTTCTACCAGGGCTCCAACCAGGCCAAAGGGCGAGAATGGAAACTCTATGTGGTCTCTTTCTCTTTGTCTTCCCTCTCCACCTCCTTTTGGTCAAACAAAGCTTTTACTCATATTACTTCATGCACAGGATACTCGATGAGGGACATGTGAACTTTTAGCAGTAGCCAGCCTCCTCCCATCACAGACGACTTTGTGACAATCAGAACTGTTTGAAAGTAGATACCTGGTTAGGTCACAGCTTGCCCGTCCTACCCGCAATATTCAAGAACACCCTCGGTCTGGGTTAGCCCCCAGGGTATTAGACAAGGAGTCCCTTCATTGGGTGAGAACTTCCAGGTCAAGGCCGCCAGGATAGCTGCAATTCTGGGTCCACTATTCTAAAATGAAGTTACTTACTGCTCACTGGCACAGAGATGTGAAAAAAAGTTTCTTTCAATCATGGCACATTGAGTAGATCATGTAATTTATAAACCGGAAAAAGGGCAATGTACCAAAGATGCATTTTCGAAGCAAAGCTACTCTTTTTGCTTGCACGATTATTCTTCGTCCCTCCCTCCTACTAACCTTTCGGTTTGGGGCAGGATGTTCATTTTGGACTCTTCACACTATTGGCTTACCTACTTAGACCGGAATGCCAAGCCCTTTATACCTCCGCTGCATAACAGAGCAGAGGCTGTCGACCGCAGTCTGGGTGATGAATGGCCCCAGCCCCTGCTCTGTAGTGTGTGTGGCAAGGTGCCTGGTATGCAATCACTCAGCGCTCCACCTTCCCCGTCAAAGACATGGGGCTGGTAGGTCTTTTATCACTTCCTGGTTTCCCGTCATACACTATTCACCAAGGCATGGTAATTGACAGGATGTATACCAAGTTATGAGTAATAGTCTTTTTCCAACGGCTCCTAATCTTTTCTTTGGTCGCTGTTGCCATCTCATCAGCATTTCTTCCCGGGGCACAAGGTCTGCCGGGCGGAAGGGCTGACATTTGTGCAGAAATGAAGTTGCAACAAAGGTTACTACTTGAATTCCGTTTGTAGAAAACTTAGGACTTGGGAGAATCAAAGAAGGCCAAGAGAGTTAAAATAAATAGTTCTGAGTGCTTGGTTACGCCCTCCCATTTAAAAATATGACTTTACATAAGCTATGCATATGCAAACCATATGTGATATCCAAATCCATTCCCTCCTCTGTAAATGAAGGGGTTGGATACAACAGCTGTGCTCTCCACCCAGAAATTCGCTAGGCACTCAAGAGTAATGAACATGAAAATAACTAATTCTGGAAAATGGAACAATTGAGCCCTGTCATTCAAATGTGTTTCTGCACAAATACTTGCATTTGCCCTGCACAAACAATACAAATATTAAAATACGTATTTATCTTCTCATTTGCAAATAAACTAGGAGAGTGACTTTGCTCTCCTGGCACATTGCGACATGCAAACATTTCCGACTGGGCCAGGTCTGGCCAACGGTCATGCTGTGGCTGGGGCCCCTCTGCCTTCTGGAACCTCACCTGCTACATCCCTCCGTTCCCAATCCTGCGTCTAAGCCTGTTTCTCCAGCTTGCAGCTTCCTAGTGATACACTTTGGAGAGTTGCAGCTCTTTATGTAGTTCTATGATCCCTTTAGAGAAAAGCATTTCTACAGGGAAACAGAGACACACATCCCCCTTCACTGCCTCTGTCTTTACTACCATCTATCTCGTTCTCCTTCCGTTTTTCTACCCTTGTTATCTCTTCAAACTATTACAACAATTTTATTAAATCTAAACACATGAGAAAAGTGCATATTATGGTTCACTACTTATGCAAAAATATTTCATCATTAGCCAACTAGTGGGACTGAGCAATATTTCCCTGTAATTTTCCTCCATCCTGTGAGTTTCTGCCCCCATTGGGTCACAGCACAGGTGACGCAAGGCAGCCTAGAATCGGTCTCAGGAGACCCAAGTTTGAATTCCCGTTGAGCTGTTACTAGATTTGACTTCCCCATTTCATCTGTGCTATGCAAATTTAAGATACATGCAAACATATACATATAAGCACACCATGTGCAGATACATTTTTATGTGACCCTATAGTTATTACAACCTTCATTATTTTCTATTGCAGTATGAATTGATAGCCCTCGCCTTGCCCCAAATTTTACACAACTGAAGTTGATTTTTTGAGGGTATAGTAACATTATTTTTCATTTTGCTCTCAAACAAACAAACAACAGGAGGAAAAGCAGGTTTATTCTACGCTGACGCCCGCGTTCTCTGTGCAGGGACATCAGATGACTGCTAACTCTCAGTTGTGTAAAGAGATCATCTCTAAATCCCTTGAGTGGCTGTTTAGCTGAAGTTTAGAGTCTCTTAATCTTATATTTGATGCTAAACCAAATAGACCCTTAGGGAAGAATTAAGAACAAGCCAGACAGTATACAATTCTTATTTTGTTAAAGCTAAATAGTATTTGTTGCATTAGGTATAACCAGGGCAACTCCTGTGAGGGTTAGTCGAGTGACTGTTTACACATATACCCTCTAAAATAAAGTGATCTAGGTACTTGGTGGACTAATGCAATTAAATACTTTTATTTCAATTCTATTAATTGCCTTTCAGAGTATTATCTTTTAAAAAACCAGAAAGTCATAGCTTCCAAGACCACAATAAAAAAAAACAGGTGAGTAGCAAATCTTGATCTAAATGCCATGAACTTTCTTTTTGTATCCTGAGTCTTGGATTTCGTCCACAGAAACACTAATATTTTTCAAACAATAGGAAAGAGAAAAGATTCATCAACAGTCAGCAAAACTTTAAGGGAACAAAAATTAACATGAACTCCTAAGAAGCTGATATTTTAAACATCAACCCTTCTTTGGGTTGATATTGTGATAACTTAAAATATATTATTTTGCCTTAGGAAAATTATTATTGGTGGACGTGTTTTTCTGTTAAAATACAGATTGTCCCTAAAATCTAAGTTAAAATCAAAGCAACTCAAATACTTCTCCATATGGCCATTTGAATTTTTTAATGGAGGTTACATTTACAGTAATCACTTGTGTTTATTGCTCTTGCCACAGATTTATTTTCAGGAATTCTTTGGGGTTTGTTCTTGTGTTTATCTGTGCATAATATTATTTCTCTTTTTTCCATTGCTTCTGTTTGGACCTTGTTCTGCATAAGTAATAACTACCAGTTCCAACGGTCACTTCAGACACTACAGAAGCTTCTACTTGGAGCCAGGGTTCTGGTTGGGACCTGCTGCCTCCCCCGGACACCACTCTGTCTGTACTGGGTACCAGGCCTCCCCGCTGAGCGCTGCCAGGCTGCTGCGCGCTCCAGTCTCTGCCGTCCTGCGGCATCGCTGCCTCCACTGTTCACTTTTGCCCAAGACGACCTGGAGCCCATGCAGCAAAGACTAAGGTACTGAAACCTCGGGTCTGCGGGTGGTGCAGGGATGGTGCTGAGTCGCATAATGTTCCTGGGAAAAGTGGGAGAGAATTCTTGATTCCCTATCAATGCTACAGGCCATTCAACTGGTCCAGCAGTTCTGCAGCTTGTACCCAAGCATTTTGTGAGCACTTATAACGTGACTCTGCTTATATTCTGTTTAAAATAAGAGTCAGGCATGCGTCCATGGGGCAGGACTGGGAGACAGATCTGAAAGATACACACAGCCATCCTTTTCCTGGATCGCTCCATCTTCAGTCTTGTAAGAAGCAGGTCTGCCTGCCCCTCTTTCCCTAAGGACCACTTTTACATATCTGCGCGTTTTTCTTCCCCAGGAGTCATTTTGGTTTTCACATAAATAGGCTACTACTTGCCCAGGCCAGGTCTGGATCCCAAAGCTGGAGGTACTTCAGGCTTAAGCTGCCATGACGCCCCACAGGACCACCACTCTCTGGCGAGAACCCAGAGCGAGGGGAGGATGTTCCCAGAACCCTTATGCAAACTTATTTTTTGTGCACTCTTGTTGTAATATACCCAGACTATTAATTCTTATAGCACATAGAGCCATTTTTTACTTCTTTACTTCTCTGTGCCTCAGTCTCCCCATCTATAAAGTGGGGGCCATACTAGTGTTGAACTCCCAGGGCTTCCATGAAACTTCAGTGAGTTAATAAATGCTTTATGCTTAGAAACGGGCTTTTAGAGTGACTGCTATTTTAGTGTTAGCTATTATTACTCTCCTTCACTTTTTCTAACTCATTTGGTCATATCCTGTATTTTATTCGCTCGCTCAGTGATTTTTTACAGGTGACCTGAGTTTGTTTTCCCCTTTCTCTTTTTTATTTTTGTCTCTCTACTTCCTGTCCGAGGCTCTTCCTCTGAAACATCCTTCCTGCTTTTGTTGGACCCTTTCGCCAGGATACCTGGAGTGGCTGATTTGTCATTCGCTTACTTGCTAATCTCATTCGGCCTTTCCTTTCCAGCCCAGGCAAAATGGCCGAGCAGGTGGTTCTTACCAGTCAAATCAGGGCCCAGCAGGATTTGTGACCAGGAGGCCGGATCCAGATGAGAGGGATGTAATAATAGGTCATCCCAGAGGCAGAGAGGAGTGGGGGTCGAGAGGAAAGTGTTCCGTGGGGACCACAGGCTCCTCCAAGGCCAGGGGCTGTGCGGGCCTTGATGGACAGCCAGGAACCGGAAGTCCCGGCCCCGCCCCTGCCCCTACTCCACCCACAGCCCTGAGCCTTCTGCAGAGGCAGGGCATCCTCAGCTGCCGTTGCTCTCCAAAAGCAACGTGCTTCTCAGGTCCTGGGCCTGTGTGCACGCCTCCCTTCTTCTTGCAATGAAGATCACATCCCTTTCTGAGAGAACCATACTCCACCATTCAAGACCTGCCCCCAGTCCCCCCCCCTCCCTGACAGGACCCTTTCCTATCCCCCCACGGTCCCTCCCTCTGGTCCCCAGCACAGAACTTACCAGAGGTCCATTCTGATGACATGGACTTTGTACCTTTGGACCTACTGAAGGTTTTAGCACACGCTGACCACTCAGTGATGGGGATGTGACAGGCTGAATGACAGAGGCAGGATAAATGAGATGAGGTGATGGCAGGTGAGACTGTTCCTGTGTAAAGAATAAGGGGCTGTTGGAAGCAGGACTCCCTGCAAGCCCAGGTTAGTGAAGTAAGATGTCTCTCTCTGAGCTGGGAGAAGAGAGCGGAGCAGCGGGAGGAGGGGATTGTTTGAAACAAGTCAGCGCGCCCCCTCCTGTGAATGGGGCTCTTGGCTGAGCCTCACCCCCCAGAGCCTCCATCTACACGGCTCATTCATCTGGGGCTCCTGCACGTAACTCCCATGACTCCACATGGCTGAGGTCAAGTTCACGGCTCTCCATTCACCCCTTTCTGGGCATGCAATGGACCGCTACTAGGAGGGTGAGAGCCGCTGTGAGAAAGGAGCAGGGGCCAAGCCCAGGAAACATGCTCCATGAGCACCCAGGTCCAGCCACACCAGCTGTCCGCGCCTGCCCGGGGCGTCTTTCCCAGCCTCTGGGGCTGTCTGTCCTTCATGCTCTGGGGAGAACTGAGACACCAGCTCAGGGCTCCGAGCGGTCCACTTGCCCCGACTCTAGGTTTTGTGCCCAAGGCCTCAAGTCCATGCCGGTTGTCCTGCCTCAGTAAGACCTGTGGCACCTCTGTGGAAACTCTTTTCTAAAAAAATCACAAGCTGAGTTCCACATGGATGGCCACTACCGTCTTCTCCCAGCTGCCAGGTCCCAGCGTGGAAGTGCTGAGCCCCTCTGCTCCATCCGTGAGTCTGCCACTCGATCCGAGCTCCAAGACTCTGCACGAGTCTGGGGGACACAGCTCTGCGGGGCGGTGCCCACGCAGACCCCGAGTTTCTCAGCTCCCTGAGAAAATGTTTGCTGATTCCCTACCACGTGCCGGGGCAAGACACCGCCTCGCTTTGTCCTCCACTGGACGGACTTTCCCCTCCTCATCCAGGTGGCTGGTGAAGGTGAGGGGCTCCCCCACCCACTCACTCCCAAGAGCCCGGAAGAGCCCACCCATCGGAGGAGCAACCGAAAGTTGGATTTGCTGGAAAAAGCGAATGTGTGGGACGGGACAGATGGAGCCTCTGCCCAGGCAGAGGAGAGTGACTAACCGCCTGCTCCCTGTTGGCGGGGGCGGGCGGGAAGCCTGCTCCCTGGCTCTCCTCCCTCTGGGAGCCCTTGCTGTGCAGTTTGGCCCCGTCTCCGCGGGGCTCCTCTCCCCCGTGACTCACAGCCCTGGACCGGAGCGGGTGTTACCTAGGAGCATTCCAGCCGGCTGACCTCAGCAGTCAGCCCTGACCCCGCCCTCGCGTGCAAGGGCGTTCGGGGCACTAGTTCACGACCACAGCAGTTTCCTGCCTCCCCTCACCCTCTCTTTCTGCGAGTAGGCCAATTTCCTGGGAACTTGGCAAGTGACCTCTATCAGAGACCTTTGTTCTTCGACACCGAGGGAGGCTCGTGCAGAGCAGCAAGAAAAACCATTTCTCAGGAAGAGGGGTCAGCAGGCCAGGGCTTCGAGGGTTCTGCTCCACAGCTGGGGTCGTTTGTGGGACAGTAGGACATATGCTTAGTCACAGACCTGTGTGGTAAACCTGGGCTGCTGGGGGACCTGCCCCTTCTCCCAGGCTGGAAAGAACACCAGAGAGGCCAAGGGTAGCGGTGGGGAAGGGGCGGATCTGGGAGGTCTTTTCTCCATTATCACGAGTCCATGTGGACAATCCCTGTACAGGTATGAAAACAGCAGTGGACAAGACGAGAGTGGTTCAAAAGATATTATGAGGTCTACTAATTCAGATAAAACTTGAAAAGAAAACAGAAGATTTAGGCCTCCACATGGCTTTTGAGTAATTGTATAACCAGTTAGTGTGGTGACTTGGATGCCCTACGGTTTCCTTCTTTTTAAAAATGGAGCTGATGGTATCTCCTGCTGTCTCCCAAAAAGCTACAGAAGGAACAGAAACACTTAGACAGTGGTGGCATTGTGGTAGAAGTCACAAGTGCTCAGTTGTGCCAGAGCAGGACCGGGAGCGCACTGGAAAATGACGAGGGAAGAGCAGGCGTGGCTGGGACTTCAGGTCTGAAGCTCTGCCTGGGGAGGCGCACGGATTCCGAAGGGAAATGTGCAGTGTGCCCCTCGGGCTGGCCCCCTAGACAGGGTGGGTGGGTCGCTGGGCAATTCCTATGGCGAGGGAAACTCTCGGGCGGTGTTTAACAAGGGTTGTGTCTCTGCACAAAGGAAAGGCAGAAATCAAGAGAAAGCCAAAGAGGGTGAGAGAGAAGGATAGTGTGAGAACAGGAAAGGAAGAAGAATCAATGTCTAGTGTACAGAGACTCATTGCCAGGAGAAAACTAATGTTAACATTCAAGTAGGTCTCCTACAGTGAGCCATTCGGCCATCTTGAGGAAGCCTTCACTTCTTGCAGGAATGCTTCAGCTAAACCCAAAGACGATGAGAGACCGGCCAGAGGAATGGTGCCGAGAAAGAGGACACAGTAGAGGCCCTTCCTTAGTGACCTGGTTGCTAATAGTGGCTGTAGAGGGTCTTTATCATTCATGTATTTGAGTAACTTTAATCTTAAGTTAAAAGATCGGTTGCATCTGGTCATCGAGAGTTTATCAGGTACCTCCCCATTTGCCCCCAGACTGGGCGTTCAGAATACCCACAAAGCACAAGAAAGGGCCAATGTCTGATGCACCCCAGGACCACCAACCACGTGCAGGGCGCCGGTCAAAACGAAGGGGCAGAAACTAAGTCTAACTCTAATCAGTTTCCCTCTGATGAGGGTCCTCGCTGAGCCAGGAAGCCCGTCCTTTGCATGTACAGGGTCTTCCGCTCATTCTGACTAGTGTTTAAAAACAATTGTGGTATCCAGTCCCTTTTTAGGTTGGCGTGAGTCAGTTGTCTAAGGCGACAAACCCCAACATGCCTCCAGACGGTCCCTATAAAGCATCACAGTGGTTAAATCGTGACAGGAAAAATAAATGCCTGAATTGCCAAGTGTAAGGTCAAGGTAAGGTGCCGGGGTTGCATGAACGATAAAGTTCTCTAACATCTGTGAAAGGGCGGAAACCTTCACTGCTTAAAAAGACAGAAACAGTAGTGATTTGTTTTTCCAAAAGGAAATAGCCTCCGGAGAACCACAAAACTGGAAAAGACATTACAGGTTACACTCTAATGTAACCCCTGGACTACATTTTTCCAAAAACACTTTAGATGGATGGATGATAAAAAATAAACACATTTATAAGTGATATAAATAGTGGTGCTTGAGAGACAGAAAAATAAAAGGAGTTTTAATCAAGTTCAAAGGAACTCCAAGTCAGTCCTTATACTTGAGCAAAAATGGAGCTTGCGACCTAGACACTATTAGAATATCTTCCAGAACTGCTCCGGTCTGTGCGTCCTGTCTCTTGACCTCAGCGACACCTCCTGCCCTGTGCCCTGAAGTCCTTACGTCCAGAGAGATACCCGAAAATGCAGGGGCCAAAGAAGGCTGATGATTGAAAAGCATACAAACAAAAAAAACCCAAACCCCTCTCCCCACGCACTGCCCCACCCCGCCCCGCCATAGGATGGGCATGGGACCTTTCTGTACAGGAATTCCACAGAAATGAAAGAGGATTTTAAGAAGTGAAGGTCAATAAGATAAAATCTTTGTTAGGAGGGTGGATAAATAAAGAATTTTATGGAAACCAGTTGGCAATATAAGACAAGAGATTTAAATGTTCATTTAAATATCACCTCGATGATTTTCTTCCAAAGGACTCATGGGAAATGTGCCCTGGCACGCACAAAACGTGTAAAATTAAAGTGGAAAAGACCTGCCAGGCCAGGTCATGTGGAGGGACCAGACTCACGCACTGCAGGAGGCTACGTCTAACAGCACAAATAGTGCGGAACACTATTTGGCAGGCCCTAAAAAGTTAAGCTTGTGTCTACCCAGTGACTCAGTCCTAGGTATTTAGCCACACCTAGGTATTTATTTACCCGAGAGAAAAGAAGGTGTAAGTCCATACAAAGACTTGTACGTGAATGTTCTTAGCAGCGGTTTTATAAAACTAGAAACAACTCAAATATGCATAAAACGTGATGACTACCATGTAGTATATCCACACAATGAAAATTGCTCAACAACGAAAAGGAACACATTACTGATATCATAACAACATAGATTAATCTCAAAATAATTAATGCTGAGGGAAAAGGATGCATGTCCTATGATTCCATTTATATGCAATTCTAGGAAAATGCAAATTGATGTGGTAAGAAAGCATTTCAGTGGTTACTTGGGGATGGGATGAGCGTGCAGTGGGTGGGGGCAGGGGGAGGAATTGCAGGGGGCCCCAAGGAAACCTTTGGGAGTGATGAGTACATATGTTCCTCATCTTGATTGCGATATAATTTCTTGGGTGAGTGCATCTCTCAAAACTTAACAAATCTGAAATTTGAATGCACCTTGTGATATATCAATTATACCTCAAAATAGCTGTTAAAAAATAAAGCGTCCTTTCCACTCTTGTCTATCTTACACACTTCTAATTATTCTTTAAGAATTTCCTCTAATATCACTTTCTCTGTGATCTTTCCTGGTTTCTCCCCTCTTCTACTTCATAAGGAAAAAAAACACAGCTTTTCCTTCCTCTGTACTCTCCTTGTACCTTAGTTCCTGTCTCCACTGAAGTTCACATAAATGCTTTTACTTCATATTTCTGCCACACTAATAATTTCTTTTTGTCTTTTTTTTAACCTACACTGGGACTCATTCCTACGGATAATCTAGTCAACGTTCAGATGCTTAGAGTTGTATAAAAATACCATCCTAAAGATTATATGACCAATACTGCGAGCTCTTATGTGGAAAGGTACTATAGAACCTTAATAAATAAATCATAAGGAAATGCACAAATGTGTTAGAGACAAGCCACTCACCACGACGAATTCTTAGCATCTGGCAAAAGCAGAGGGAGCCACACATTTTAACTAGCATTGCAGGTCACAGTAGAGGGAACACTGGAAATAGGGAGCTCGCCTTGCACTTGGCTTCTGTGTAAATATCTTTAAAATGGCTTTTGTGTAAATAGCTTTAAAAATGTCTCCCCTTCAGACTGCCTTGCATGAGTAAAACAATGATTAGAAGAAAAGTTATGAAACAGTACATTTTTAAATTTGAGTTCAGTCTAAATGGTAGAAACTGACTAAGCTCCCAGTTACAACAAGGCCTTGGAGAAAGAATATTGTCGATCCAAGTTGACAACTTTTCTTCATTAAACTAAATCTTTTGGGTGATCTTAGAAAACCCAATTAACCTGTTCTCTGTTAATTATACCATTTACCAATGTAATCAGCATAAAGTCAAAAGACAGAATTAAACAACTCTAAGGGTCCACAGGAAGTCAGCGCCTTGGATCTCTGCTCTTAAATGGGGTAGCAGACTCGCTTTCTGTGAAACACATGCAAATGCTTTAAAAATATAAAGCATGACCCAGCAACTCTGCTCCCAGTCCTGTAACTAAAAGAGATGAAAACGTGTCCACACAAACACCCACACACGAATGTTCACAGAAGATTTATTCAGGAGAGCCAAAGAGCAGAAACAACCCAAATGTCCATTAACTGATGAAGGGACAAACACAACGTATTATCCACACAATGGAATATTATTTGGAAACACAAAGAAGCGAAGTATTGATACCTGCTGTGGATGAACACTGCAAGTACGCCGAGTGAAGAAGATGGCCACAAAGCGCCCGTGTTGGATGGTGTCATTTATATGAAATGTCCGCAACAGGCAACACCACAGAGACAGAAAGTAAATTAGGATCTGCTGGGGTCTAGGGGAAATGCAGGGCTGGGAGGTGATGGTGCAAAACTCTGTGTCTGCACTAAAAGCCACTGAATCACACACTATATGTGGTTGAGTTGTATGGTTTGCAATTGTATCTCAGTGAAGTTAAGAAGGAAGCATTTATATCATACCTGAATGTTATGTGTGAAGATCAGTGGTGTGGAGATACAAACGGTGCACAGCAGCACTTCTCAAGCTTTAAATGCAAATCCCCTGGCGATCTTTTAAAGATTTTATTTATTTATTTTTAGAGAGGGGAAGGGAGGGAGAAGGAGAGAGAGAGAAACATCAATGTGTGGTTGTGTCTCATGTGGTCCCCACTGGGGATCTGGCCTGCAACCCAGGCATGTGCCCTGACTGGGAATCAAACCTGCGATGCTTTGGTTCGCAGCCCGAGCTCAATCCACTGAGCTATGCCAGCCAGGGCCCCTGGAGATCTTTTAAAGTGCAGTTCTGATTCAGCAGGTCCTGGGTGGGGCCTGACATTCTGCATTCTCTGCAAGTTTGCAGGGCATGCAGATGCTGCTGGCTTGTGGATCACGTTTTGAAGGATGTAAAGTCTATAGGAATAAAGTCTTTTTCCTTGAAGAAATTGTACAAGGATTGGTGAGAATAGGCACCCATAAAATATGATTAAAGAGGATACTTTTGAGAAAGGTGTGTGTGCAAATACTGTGTTATACAATTTTATGAGGACTAGTCAAGTTCCAGCACTTAGAACCCTCTAAGAAAATGACCGCAACTTTTTGCAAGACCTGACTCAATACTAACTTATTTTGGCGACTGTTTCCTGATGCTCCTTATCTTAAGCCGATAATCTCTGCTTTTATTACTGTCAAGGTTGTAAGTCAAGGATAAGATCGTGACTTTGTTTTCTAGTGTTTTCCCCACACGGCCAGCCCATTCCTTACTAAGAGCGCTGGACCAGTGGTTGACAACTGCGAGGGAGGGTCTCGCCTGAGTATAAAAGCAACTTAGGAAACCTTTCTGGGATTGTCATAGTTCTTAGTAGCTGAACGGTGCTACAAATTTCTATTAATCAGAAAAGCAATGCCTGGAGAAATTGGTTAGGGCCCAGGACATCCAAGGGTGATCGCATTACTGCTCCGGGATTGACCGTGAGAAAACACGGTTTCTCGCTGCAGGATGCTGGTATGCCACTTGTTTCACTGACTTTCGAAAGCAGACAACTTTCTTAAGATCTATGGATGTGTGAATGACTTAAATAGGAAGACTTCCATGTTTATATCTATGTTACGACTTTACCATGGGCTGGATCTTATCAACTCAGAAGCTTAAAGAGAGCTGTTATAGCCTCTATGGCTCACCTAGCAGCCTCAGCTGGAGATCTTCCGTTCTTGCATTGTCTAACCTTCCTCCGACATTTCTGGATGATGAGGGCTGGGAAAGGCCTGGCACCCGCCAATCTACCCTGCTGCAGCCAGAAAGTGTCCGTAGCAGTCAGCCCCTGGCTCCGGATGCAGAGAATACGCTCGGTCTCAGCCAAAGCAAACACTTCCCCATCTGGGAGGCCCACCGAGTGACAAGCCGCTTTTGATGTAGACATCACTCCCCCAGAGAGCCATTTGTTTGGAGGTGGAGAGGGAGTGGGAAGGAGCTTGTCTGCCAAGATGCCATGCGATCGTATTTTTTGCTTCCTGCAATGAGATCCTCAGGGGTTTGGGTAGGAGCAATTACACTGGCCCTTTAAAAGAATGTTGCTTCTGAAACCAGATTCTTTCTGGCAGGGCCCTGACATGCCTTTATTAGGGCTGATGAAATAATCTGCAGAGGGTTTAGCTTAATTTCACAGACCTTTCTACCAGAAACGGGGAGAAACCAGGCAGAGGTCCGAGCTCCACCAAGAGTCACCGCCAGGAACGCTGGGATAGGTTCTTGAAGTTTATGATCCTCCATCTCAGAAAGACCGGGGAATTATTTTGGAAAACTGAATTCCTGCTGTAAAAACATCATACCGAGAAGCAGCTCATAAACAAGGCACCCTTGGACCACACCCCAGGCAGAGAAGTGTGTCTGCAAGCCGACCCAAATTTGGGGAACCTCAGAGAGCAGAACCCTACAACATAAGGAAGTTTTTCCATCAACTGTATTCCTTTAAAACCATGGACAAACATTTCCATGATTTGTAAACTTATTTATGTACACTTACGGATTCAGGTGCTTCTCATCAAATCGCATCTTACGTTCCACCTAGGCATCGAAGAAAAAATGTGCCTCCTGTGCAAGGATTCACACAAGGACCTTGTGTAAATGCGCTGCCTGTAGACCTGCTGAGTTAGCAGTGTGTCCAGGATGCCTTTCCGCACTGAGCCCTCCTCTGCCAAGCCCCGTTTCAAAGGTGCAGTTGCTGGGAATATTGGGACAGTCTCGTCACACACCTGAGGTGTCTCACCAGGCTGGCATCTTAGCCTCACAACACAGAGTGAAAAGCTTGGGAAGCTGCAGGTTCTTGCTCCCTTTCTGCCCCGGTAGTCTCGGTTGGGTGCAGAGAATGCAATTCGGTGTTTGATGGCACTCTGCCAGAGAAACTGTGCTCCTCTCTCAGTCCAGCTTTCCTGCTTGGGGTTTAGCCCCAGGCAGAGAAGTCGGAGGAGGAAGACCCCTCAGGAAGGTGACCGTGGAGTCACAGCAGCTTCGCTGTAGGTATGCTGCCGCAGGGGGCTGGAAGCAGAGCCTGGTGCGGGGCCTGGCAGGGGCTGACATGGGCAGACACCTTGGACATGTTCCACACGCCCATGGGACAAGTCTCTCAAAGCCTCAGCACGGGGGAGGTGGCAGCTTGGAAGAGCATTGGCCAGGGTTGACCAGATGATCCAAGAGAGAATGCTCTCCCTCCAGGGTACCGCAGGCAGCACACTCTGTTGCTGTGGAAGTGTATTTAAGGTAGTCAAATTGAAAACGGTTCTAAGAAAATTTGTGTGCATCTGTTACTACCCACCTCTTCACTACGCATTTCAGAGAAACAGAGCGTATTTGCATGACATGCCTAAGAAAATATAAAATGTTCCTTTGATTTTAACTTTTGATATTCATAAATGGAGCGCTATGCAGTCCCTATTCTACTGGAAGCCACTGATTAGAATAGAAAAAATACACAGCAGTTCTGATACACAAAGCCGAGGCCTTGGGGGCCTCAGAGTGAAGGCAAGGGCAATGTTCTTCAGAAACACGGGTGGTGGTTGTGCTGTGCATTTGAATAGAGACGACTTGTCTCTGGCCTGAGTCCTGTCACTCACCAGTCACAGTCTCTGACGCTCATTGTCATGCTCTGTACTTGGGGATGTTGTATGACCTTAGAGGCTGGTGAGAGATAAGGCCTGTGACAGTGCTTTGCCAACTGTAAGACCCTGTGTTGTTTGCGGGGCATCATTTTTCCTAAGCAGTGGCCATTGTCACCAACTGTAAACCATGCACCGTCATAAACGGTATCAACACTTTTATTTTTTATTTAAAAATTTTATTTATTTATTTTTAGAGAGAGGGGAAGGGAAGGAGAAAGAGAGGGAGAGAAACATCAATGTGTGGTTGCCTCTCACGTGTCCCCCGTTAGGGACCTGGACTGCAACCCAGGCGTGTGCCCTGCTGGGAATTGAACCAGTGATCCTTTGGTTCACAGCCCATGCTCAATCCACTGAGCTACACCAGCCAGGCTCAACACTTTTATTAAGCACTGACTGTATACAACACAAGGGGGTAAGGAACAGGGAAATGAAGTGGTTTCAGACAGGACCATTGTCCTCAAGGGGCTCACAGTCTCCTTAGTGGGAAAGAACACGCTACATCACCACTCTTACTACTAAAACAAAAGAAAAAACCCTAAGAGATACCCAATTATTAGTGAGTTAACAGTACTGGGTTGAGAATGACCCAGGAGTGAGTGCCGAGGAGAAAGGGACACTAGCTTTTATGGGCAGGGTAAAATGACCTGAATGCTGAAGGACAGCCAGGCCGTTGCTAGGTCCCCAGTGAACCTTCGACCACATGTGGTACAGGGGTGCGTAGTGGAGAACAGAAGGCACGGTGCCCAGACACGAGTCCTGGGCTCCCAGTTCACCTATCTGTTCCCCGCTCCAGGCCTCATTTTCTCTTGAAATATAGGTCACCCATCCTGGTCCCTACATCTGTCGGAAAAATATTGTAAGACGGTAAAATGATATTTTAAATACCAGGACTTTAAGTCTTTTGGAACAGAGAAGCCAGGTAAACAAGGAGACTATTATTATGTCATTCACAGTTTTTCAATGTTTTCATTAGACACCAAACTGAAAACTTCTGTTTATGCAACCCGGGGAACGTATGAATGAAAGGTTTGCTCTTATTAAGGAATTCCTTTCATGGTGCTCAGAACACAGGGGTATGAGAGTGAAAACTAGACAAAGGGCTTGGATTATCTGGCCGGTTTCTGTTTGCTCAATGTCACACAGACACCCAAGGGAGCCCAGCTGTAGCCATTCCCAGGGCTTGTGGCTTCTGCCCTAACGACATCACTCCAGGAATGTGGCGTCTGTCCTACATCCTTTCTTTCTCTTCATGGAAATGTTAGAGGAACCACAAAGGAGGAATTCCAACCTTCCAGGGCCTGCACCCCGGGAAGTGATAATCCCACCGCTCCAGCTGCAGCTCCAGAGAGCTGTTCCCAGAGGCCTGCGTGCGCCCTAACGATAGCCCTTGTGTGGGAGCACTGTGAGCCGGGTGCTGTTTAGAAACGGTCATCCTAGCCCAAGGACAGCGAAGCCACAACCCCCCGGTGACAGTGCTCTTGCTTTTACTTTTCCCGAAGCTTTCTCCAATGAGCTGCTGCCTTTTCAGAGTTGAAACAAAGAGCGCTGTTCAGTGATAACCGAAGGCCCGGGGGCTGGCGCAGGCCGGGCCTGTCTGCGGGATGAGGGCTGCGATCGAACGTGTGAGTCACAGCTGGGAGGAGGCTGCCAACCCCAGCTGCTCTGTGCCCCGTCCTTTCTCTGCTGGGAGCACAACTTCCACCCTCCTCTCTCCCCGACCTTTGCCTCTGCACGGGGCTGTTCAGCGGGACAGAGCGCCCAGCGAGCCCCTTCGTTCTGTCCAGATTCAGTCAGGTGCTGGAAACAGCAGATGACTCAGGCTGGACTCAGCCAAGGCCAAGGGCATCAGGCTTCTTTTGTTGAAGAGTTAACCGTAAGTTCCATGAACGATTCCAGTGAGTGGAGTCCTTGTTGCTTACAGGGCAGCTCCTTAATGTCTGTGAAGGAAACAACCACACTGGAGCCACAGAAGAGCCAAGCCCCAGAGTGACACAAACTTTCTTTCTTCAACACGCTTTCTGGAAGATCATCCTGAAGTATTTTCCTCTGAGATCTGGCCATAGTCACCAGACTGAGTTTGCTGCAAGAGATGAGTACACAGTCTATCAAAGAAGTGTTGGGTTTCAAGTTCAAGAGCTAGCAACATCACTCCAGAACTAAATAAGGGCCCGAGGATGAATTTCCTTGTTTAACTCAGGGGTTTGCTGCCAATGTCGACTGTGGTTTGGGGGCCAGCCTCATTCATGGTTTCCATCTGGAAGGAAAAACATCCGTATCTCCCAATGGAAATAAAAAATGTTGTCCAAAGAACCAAGGAACACCACCAGTGAGAGATCATTAAAAGTTGAATGGATTAATGAATTAATGGGTGGGACCAGGGTGGAAAGGATGGATGAACGGGTCAGGGTATGGGGAAGTGGTACTTAGCTCTGAGTATTTTTTAAATGGTTTTGGCATTTAGTGTCATGTTATTTTACATACTCAATATAAAACCAGTAAGACTGAGGGCTAAGGGAGGAGAAATCTCTTTAGGAAAAGTGAAAACAGTCTTTATCATCACAATGATGGGGATGGTCTGTGAGCAAAAGGCATAAACAGAGATCACAATATTTAAAGTCTTTCTGACTTTTAAGGGATCTGATACAAGCTCTGAAATTGAGATCAACACCATCTAGAGTTCTAGAGCTTCCTCATCCCTGGAAATCTTTGAGAAGAGAATAGACATACAAGCATTTGTGAGATCCCAGTACAGGGTTGACAAGTGTGACTCTTGACTTAGTGTTTGTGATCCCCTCAAAATTTGTTTGTTGAAACATAATCCCCACTGTGATGGTATTAGGTGGTGGGGCTCTGAGAGGTAATGAGGTCAGGAAGATTGAGTCTTCATGAATGGAATTAGTGCCCTTATAAAAGAGACCCTTGAGAGGTCCCTTGCCCTTTCTGCCAAGTGAGGAAACAGCAAGAATACAGCCCTCCATGAACAAGTGGGCTCTCACCAGAACTGAACTGTTGGCACCTTGATCTTGGACTTCTCAGCTTCCAGAACTGTGAGAAATAAGCTTCTGTTGTTTATAAGCCATGAGTCTACAGTATTTTGTTACAGCAGCATGGCTGGACTAAGACCCATGCATAACATTTGGGAGGTTGTGAGGACTCATCGGGGCTGGATCCAGGCGAGTGGTCACACAGGTGATTTGTCTCTGAGTCTTGCCTTCTCATTTCCTATCTTCTCTTCTTTCCTTAAACCTCCATGCTTAGTTTTCTCAACCTGTCTCCATGCCTGATTGTCCCCAGTAATGCATTGTCCGGAGTCTGCAGAATAAGCTTTAAGTCCTAATAGCACACATAAAGGTTTTGATAGTCTAAGCATATCCACTGTTCAGTACAGTGTTCTTAGGAAATAGCTATTACCATATCTGGTAAAAGACCCAGAGGATTTGAATCCAGAATTCAGAATATGGGATGTGTATGTGTTCAAGTCCCCACCGAGATGGCCCAATATCAAGTTGGCTTGTTGGCATGCAGAAAAATCCTGAGTAAACTTGACTTTGCTTCCTCCACTCCAGAAACTTAGAATAGATATAGTCAAGTTCCAGGAGAAAAGATGCAGATCAGAGAAGACTGATTATCCAGGATCCAGTAAGGATCCAAATTGCTTCTGGAAGTTCTGATCCAACCTTGGTTCCCTTTAAATCAATGATACATGTTTGGGCTAATTGGACTCCTTTGCTCAATCCTACCAGGCCACCTCATAACCTCTTTCCCAGGCCACGAGTCCTCCTAAGATGTTTCTTGCCAGGAATAGTTCTCCTTTACCCTAATTAGCATTAGAATAGAAAGAAAGAGTAATTTGTCAAGATATTCACCCCATGGAACTTGCCCCAAACATTTTATTCTTGTCTTTTATTTTTAGCAATGACATCAGTTGGGTTTGATTTGGGTTTCTAATGAGTCAATTCCATTCACATCACCCTCTATTAAATATGCCAAGCAGATTTTACATTACAAAGGCTACTTTTTAATAAGATTTAGTACGCTTATCCTTAGATCTTCAAGGATTTATAGATATTCAACAGAGTGGGAAAGGGCTGCCTCATTTATTGGCTATATATTTAAAGAACAAATTTTGGAGACGTCATTCAAGTAACATGTGTTTTCCCTCTTCACCCCGCCCCCATTGTACATGTGGACATCACAAAAGAGCTTTCTCCAGCCCTAAGTTCTTGAAAACCAGGAAGCGTTACACAGAGCAGTAACTACAGCTCCCCAGGGCCCCGTCCTTTTAGATCTGAGCCATGTGTTATGATAAATAAATAATCTCTGAAGTGCTTATCTTGCTTCTGGCAAGGATATAACAATTCAGATGTATAGCTTCTTAACGCCTACAGGAAAGAATTTAGGAGAAGAAAAAAAGAATCCCCATCTTGGCATAAAAAGGTAAAGTCACGTCAACAACAGAAATTATAAACACGAAGAGGGTATGGGGGCGACTTGACTGAGCAGGAGCAGGAAAAAACCTGGAGGTTTCAATACCAGTAGTTGGGTCTAAAGCCAAGAAAAAGGGAGATGAACTCACAGATACCAGGAGTATTAAATAACCAGATGTTATGAGACTGTCATCATCCAAAAGTCCCTGCTTATTTCTGAACCTCAGTCCTGAGGAATCAGCTGTGGTTTCTGGACTTAATCTATTTAGTGCTGAGCTTTCTGTGAGAGAAAGCCATGCATCCGGGTATATTTTGGGTTTACCAAAAAATTAGTGTGACTGAATTTAGTGAGACTGAAACTGTTCGCCAAACCTAGTACTTGTAGCCACGTGACCCACATGGCTTATCATTTCTGGAAAAAGCCAACCCCTGGACAGGAATGGGTGGCAATCACCCTATAGAACCTCTTTGAGGTTCTACAGAACCTGGCTTGAATGCTACCCACTTGGATTTCACCAGTGATGGGCACGAGAAATTGCCCCACCTAGAAAAATGTCTTTAAACAAGGAACTCCTTGGCGAAGTCCCTTCAGAACCAAGCTCTGGGAATAGGTTTCTTCCTCCCGATGAATTGAACTGTTGCTTAAAATTACACTCAGGATTCTGCAACCAGCTGCCTTCCTTTTTCTAGGTTGACGGAAAGCGCAGAAGTGCATTTGATGTCTGATTGCTATCATTCTCCGTCAGATTTTACTGCTAGTTTCTTTTTTTTTCCCCCACTTTGACTTTTTGGTTCATTTTGGTTCTTAAAAACTGTTTTACAATCTCTCTCTTTTTTTCTTTTTTGCCTGAAGTGGGCGGTATATAAAAAAGATTTGATTAATTCAGAGATTTAAAATGTGCCTCTTCAGACATGTGTTTCCAAATGGCACCGCATTCCCCTGGCAGAACACGTCTCCTCCCTCTCCAGTGTTTGCTTGCCCAGAGTGAGACAGGACAAGAAAGCAAGACAGCAAACCCAAGGTGGAGGCTCGGGTTGGCCTGGCAAATTCTCAGGAACAAACAACTGACAAAATAATACCCTCTGAAACTACGAGAGGTCTTATGGAGAGTTATGATTTCAATGTTCAAAGGCTCTTTCTCTTGTACAAAAACATAGTTGAAAGCTGGTTTTAGCCAGTCCTTTCCTGAATGCTCAAGTGACAATTGAAATAAGAAATGTGCCCCACAGGTGCTGTCTTCACCCCAGATGCACGGGAATGTGGATGTTTACCTACAGTCCCCAGCGGGAAGGCGGAGCTTGCAAAAACAGACCTCACCAGGCGGACGGTGAGCTGGGAGATTTCCCCACCCTGGTTGCTAGCCACATTCCCAGGTTTTTAGGACAGCCATTAAAATCTTTGCATTTGTTTTAAACTGCCCATCATTATTCATGAGGTTTTAGAAATTTATTCACGAATTGGAAGATTATCCTTTACATAAAAATACAAGGGTCTTGGGGGCTTTTAGGGCTCTTAACTCTTCAAATGAGCAATTGTTTCCTTTTACAAATGCTCTTTTGAAGAGGAAAGCTCTGGAGTTTCCTAATTCCTCCCCGTGCACGTTAAAGGCACGGTAACAAACATTGACTACAGCAGATAGTAGGTGCCACTAACTGTGTTGAATGTGTGACTTTTTACAACCGGAAATGTAAAGAAGCTTAGAACAGCAGGCAGCACCCGACTTCGGCTCCTGAGCTGCCATGATCCGGTTCAGCAGGAGCAGTGAGCTGTTTGCCCACTGGCGCCCCATCCACCCACCCCTTTTTCCTACTTGGGGAGGCTGACCCTGCCCGGTGTGTTACCCGAGCCCCTCCTGTCTGGTGTCCCATTGGTCTTGGCTTGGAGGTGACAGCTGGAAAACAGAGTGAATAGGTGATTCTCCTACTCCAGCCCTGGCTTTTGCCTCATCGTTGTTTTTTCTCTTAACCCTGCCCACTCCTTTCTAAGTGGTCCCCTGTTGTGGTTTTTACATTTGACCCTTCTGGAGTGGATTTTGTTTTCAGCCAGGCCTCTGACTGATACAAATGGTAACCAGCAAGGAAAGCGGAAGTGGTTTGGAGCGGTGGGACTGAATTCCCGAGCTGTGGGATCACGCCCGAGGCTTCTGGATTCTTTCTGAGACTGCCGGGTGGGGAGAGAAGCCGGGGAGATGAACCGTTGGCCTGCCCAGGGCCCTAAGGGCCCGCTGTTGTCTCCTGGGAAGTGGAAGGCCAAGGACACTTCAAGGGGCCAAGCCACTGCCTCAGAGGTTTGTACTCAACTCTACCCACCGCAAATGCTTACTGTACTTGGGCATTTGGGGATAAAAGAACTCATGACTCAATCAAATTTTTTTAATGACTTTTTTTTTTTGTAAATAAACACTTGACAGGAAGGGGAGCGATCCCACGGTGGGGCCGTGGAGCGGTCAGAGGCCAGGCTTCATTCCTCGGGCAGGACTGCCCTCGGGACCGTGCGCTGCACTGGAACAGCGGGAGACAACTGGGCAACTCGGCAGCCAAGGAGGCCCGAGCAGACAGCGACATCCTCAGTCTTTTATATTTATATATTATTTGTGTATATATATATATATTACATCCAAGTGTGGCAGTCATTTGTACCATTTCCCAGGGAGACACGAATGTTTCCGAGGCGGCAGGGTGGGGGCTGGGGCGGGAACAGAGGGCTCAGCTAAAGTGCAGGGCTGGGGGCTCACAGGAGCTGCAGGAGCCTGAGTGACTGTAAGAGCGCCCCGGGCTCTGCGGCCGCCAGGTACTGGCAGCACAGCCAGTCCTCCAGCTCCACCCCGCGCCTGCGGTCCACGGCCTTCTCGGCGAACTTCATCATCATCAGGGCGCGCTTCATGTCGATCCAGTTGTGCAGCGTGTTGCACAGCGCCTCCTCCGAGGTGCCCCGCGGCTCCACCAGCTCCCGCCGCGGCCCCCACAGCAGGCACTGCAGCACCCGCCTGGCCTCGCTGATGCGGATGCGCCTGCTGGGGTCGGCCTCCAGCAGCAGGTGGGCGAGCTGCTGCAGGCCTCGGGAGTAGAGGGACAGGGTGGGCAGGGGCGGCAGGTCTTCCTGCCGGTAGCCCTGCTCCCGCTGCTGGGACCGCAGCTGGGCCCGCACCTCGAATGGGTTGGGCTGGTGGAGCAGCTCGTAGATGAGAATGCCTGCTTGGAACTCGTCGGACTTGCTGTACTGGGAGGCAGACACGATCTCGGGGGCCAGGCGGGCCTGGCTCTTTACCTGCTGCAGGTTGGTGGTGGCCTTCAGGAAGTTGCTGATAATGAGCCGGGGCAGGTGCTTCTCACTGGGCAGCCCCTGGCAGGTGGGGGCGGTTGGGGGGCTGGGGGTGACACTGGCTGGGAGGGTGGCAGAGGGGCAAGGGAAGGAAGTGGCAGCAGAGGCAGGGGATGTGGTGGAGGGAGGGGCGCCCGAGGGGGCAGAGGAGACGCGGGGCCTGGCGGCGGCAGCAGAGGGGCCAGGGGAGGCCTGGGGGGTGCAGTGCACCAGCAGCAGGTTCTCCAGGCACAGGTCTCCGTGGATGACCCCGTGCTCCTTCAGATGCTCCAGCCCGTTGCAGAGCTGCAGGAGCAGGAAGCAAACGCGCCGCTCGTAGGCCTCGGGCTCGGACTGATGGCTGCCGGCCGAGTCCCGCACAAAGTCAGAGGCAGTCTGGTGGGGCACCTCTCGGGTGATGACCACCACGCAGTCCTGCTCCTGTGCCGGCAGAGGGTCCTTGGGCGCGTCGGGAGAGGCGAGCATGCTGGAGGGCACGGAGGCCACGAAGTGGCCGCAGTCCTGCTGGATGTTGAAATGCATGGGCACGGAGGGGCTGCAGTAGGAGGCCACTTTGGGCTCGGGGGTTTTGCAGATCTGTGGGGAAAAGGAGAAGCAAGGTCAAGAGCAGGATCCACCATTCTGTTCAACGGGGGGTTGGGACACTTGGAAATCCCCACACAGAAGGTGAACCGGGACTCTTACCTCACACCATACACACGAACGAACATAAAATGCATCGCACAGACTTAGGTGTAAGAGTCCAAACCAATTTTAGAAGAAAGCACAGGAGAGAATTTTTGAGACCTTAATTTGAGCAAAGATTTCTGATACCACAGCAAAAGCATGGTCCGTAAAGGGAAGAACTGAAAACTCGACCCCATCAAAATTCAGAACTTCTGTGCTTCAAAATACGCTTTTATTACAAAAACAGGCAAGTAACAGACTGGGAGAAAATATGTGCAAAACACATATCTGATCAATGATTTGTATCCAGAGTCCCCTGCCGCCCCGCCGCAAAAAAACTCTTATAACTCAGTAGTAAGATAAACTTCCTAACCAAAAGAATGGAGCAGAGACATTAATAGGCACTTCACCAGAGATATATGTAAATGACCATAGGCACATGGAAAGATGTTTAACATCATGAGTCACTAGGGAAATGCAAATCAGACCCACAACGACACACTAGCTGCCCCCCACTAGAAGGGCCATAAGACACATGACAGACAGTGACAAGCGTCTACGAAATGTGGAGAAATGGGAACACTCCCTATGGCAGGTGGTTTGTAAAATTGTGCAGTCCTTTTGGGACACAGTTTGGCAATTTCTTAAAAAGTTAAACATAAAATTATCGTACAACCCAGCAAGAGTGGGGTCCTAGGACAAGAGCACACAGTGTGGCCCCCTGGTATTGGTAGAAAGACCTCCCTCTGCCCACGGTGTGGGCCGGGCAAATTCCCAGGAAGCCTGATCAGAGCTGACACAGCAGACGGCCTTGCTGCCCACCCCTCGCACCTGCATCGGCAGCTACCTGATGTGCTTGACCGCTGTGGTGCACCCGTCCGGGGAACCTCACGGGCAGGTGCAGCCCCTAAGCCTCTGGGGCAGGAGTGTCCAACCTGCGGCCCAGCGCAAAATCGTAGATGCACTTAAAGCATGGAGAGATTTCTTTGTGATTACATATCGCAGTGTATTTAATGTGTGGCCCAAGACAACTCTTCTTTTTCCACTGTGGCCCAGAGACGCCAAAAGGGGGGAATTCCCTGCTCTAGGGCTTGGCCACGTTCTCCAAGGCTGCCATAGATTCTAGATCTAGGTAAATATGCCTACCAGCTGGTATGACCAGCAGGGCTGCTTTTAATGAAGCTGCTATGTGGAAACTTCTACATGAGTCAGAGCAGCTGAAAGAAGACAGAAAGCTCTCCAGGGCCAGGGAACCCAAGGGGCCATAGGCACCCTCGGGAATAAACAAAGAGGTGACCTCAAGCTCCTCTGGAGCACCCCCACGACCGTCTCTCCTCGGCCTCTTCAACATCTCCTTGTCCTAATGACAGCACCAGCCACCCGAGGATCCTTAGCTCGCCAATCCTCATTAGGCCGCCCCGCGACCGGAGAAGCCTGACCCAGACACCGTGGGCCCCAACTTCCCTGTAATTACACTGAAAGGGACTGAACGTGTGGTCTGCGGTCTCCTCTCTCAAAGGCTGTTGTGCAGCCTCAGCCACGCTTTATAGAAAGGTACGGATCAGCGTGTAATCCCGAGAAGAAAGGCACATTGCATCTACCGAGACAACATCACCCTGCAAACGATCCCCAAGTAACCCTTCGGGCTGCTGCGGTGTCACACTCAGATGACTGCAGCAGTGGCCACGAGGCGCCGCAGTGCTCACAGGTGCTGTTTGTGGAAGCTGCGAGGCAAGCACCTTTTCGCAGACATTTATTTATATTGCTGCTGTACAAACCTTCTCAGCACGACACCTGAGATCAAAGAGTTCAGCCGCTTAGGAAACTTTTATCTAGGTAGTTGGGAGGTGGGGGAGGTAACACATTTATCTAGTAATCTCTCCATTATGGAACTGGAATAGAAATAAAAGGGAAGTGCATTTATCCTAGATAGCGGTTCCAATTACACCGCAAACATGACTTTGGAATACATATCTACACGTGCTTTCTTATTCTAGCCCACCCACTGTTTTTAGCTTTTCGATGGCCAGCTTCTGGAACGCTGTGACACTAAAGGTAAGGTGGGGGTCCTTACAAATAGTCTTGCATAGAAATGCCAACTGCTGCGTAAGGACCTGTCTGCGGTGCCCTGTGTGGATCTGCCGGGGTCACTCCCCTCCGGCGAGGGCTCTCAGCCACGCAGGCACCTCTGGGAGCCGGCTCAGCATGTCACACTCAGTGTCTCATTCGATCTCAGACCGCGAGGTGAGGTGGGTGGTGTTGTCACAGAAGGGGGACTGAGGGTCCAAGAGGTTAAATTATTTGCTCAAGAGCATACAACCGAGAAGTATCTGAGAGGTCAAGGTATGGGCTTTGGACTGCACAAGACCTTGGTCTAAACAGACACTGCGAATACTGCACGTTGCAGTGCAGCCCGGTTACTGGCAGTGGTTCTGTTCGGTGAGGCAGCCACCCACCGTGGGTTACTGACTGCTGAACCACTGCTTCCGGGGGAAATGTGAGCTTCGGGCCACAACATTTTCATCAACTGGCCAACACAGAACCTTGTTTTGTGTGGGTTTCTGTTTAAAGATGCCTTATTAATAGGTACTGTTGATTCATTAACACTGAATTCGTGGCCAATAGCACTGTACCTCCTGCCTGAATGAAGCTGAGCTAATACTCTCCCGAAGGCACACCTCGGCCTTTCTGCACTTGGAAACACCAGACAGGACCGCAGGGCCATTTAAACAGCGAAGTCACCACCAATAAGCACAGAAATGTGAAGAATGGAGAATGAAGCACTAAATAGACCACGGAAGGGACACCATTGGCCACGTGAGGGCTGAAACAACACAGAGAGCTCCCTGGTGCCACCTCAGCTGGGAATTTGCATGTCGGGTGACTCAAAATCCCCCAGCCCGTGCATGTCCAGAAATGACCACAAAAATACCACATATGTGATTTGGGTTCCAAATAAATTCTAGCAGTGAATCCGCAACACAGAATCCACGAACAATGAGGACTGACTGTATCTTGAAGTCTACCTTCTCCTCTGTGTATCAGAGGCAGTGACAGCTCCTTCCTCCCAGGGCCACTGGCAGCATTAAATAACACAACACAGGTGTGGCTTCCAGCACAGCACCTAGCGCCTGGCGCAGGTGAGCAGCCACCAGGAAAGGTTGCCATGGTGATCACTGGCAGGTTTGGCTGCAGCCATGCTTAGCACACAATCCAGAGCTGGCGGGGAGGTTATTTTACCAACCCGGAGGGCGCAGCTGCCCGGGGCCTAAGAAGTGTTTCCAAGGATCCCCGTTCTCTAGGGTATCAAAGGCCTGGGCCCAGCAAATGCTCCCAGCAGAGCTGCTGACAGTCCGCACAGAGATGTAAATGAGGGCGCAGAGAGAATGGCAACGGGGCTGGATGTGGTTCAAAATCTGTGAGCTGGTCCTCTGGCTGCTTGGAGAGAGGGGTGGAGATTCCAGGGACAGGAATGGGGGCAGGAGGCTTCCCGCCCGCCCCCCAACTCCCTCATTTCATTTCCAGGGGGTATGTATGCACTTGTGTTTTGGCTCAAGACCTTCACACAGACCTTTGATTCAGCTCAAATTTCAAACGTTTTGTTGAGCCAAGTCTCACTTTAAACTTCGCAGCCTGGGCCTGGTTCATGGTTGAAAATCTGAGCAATGTCACGTCTGTTAAACAAAAAAGGCCCAGCCGGCTAAACACAGGTCCCTAATTACTCAACCGGAGTTCTAGTTGACTGAGGAATGAAACGGGCTTCGAAAGCTCGCACGCACCTAATGATATTTTTCCGCCATATCCTCACGGAGCAGGGCTACAGGGCTGGCCTCCTCTCCTCGCTGCTGCCAGGCGCTGAGCCCAGGAACTAGGGCCCAGCATTAGCGGGAGCAGGTGCAAGCCTTACCAGGCACAGATGAAATGAGCTCAGCGACAGACAGGCCTCGGAGAGGGACCCAGGCCCCCTCCCTTGGATTCCAGACGACTGCCTCCCGTCTAGACTGCGAAGGTAACGAAGTGGAACAGCTGCACGTGCGAAGCGATGCTCCGCACCCCGCCCCCGGCCCCCCATCGCCAGGCCGGCACACGTGCAAGTTCATGTTGTTGTTCCCCAGACTCTGAACATTTCGAGCTCGTCTCCAGATCTCCTTCTCAACGGCACCGAGACAACCCTCGAGCTGCCGAGTGTCTGGCAAAATCAGATGGGAGACCTCTGGGCCCCGGTTCCTTAGAGGACCGAGGCTATCTTCAGTTTCCTCCTAGTTTACAATTCTGCTGACGTGAGAAGCAGTGCTTGCTTTTACCATCCTCTGGGAAAGCTGCATCCTCTTCAGAGAATGGAGCTGATTCCACATTATTATAGGGGGTTCTAGAATGCAGCTGCACATCACAACCGCCCGTGTATAAAAACCCAAACCCTGGCAGGCCTTGCCAGGTGGCCCTTGGGTCTCTGCAGCAGGGTCACATCACTCCTGCCCCACGGGCAAGAGGGATCAAGCCTCTTCCCCCAGGCTTTCCGCCTCCGAACAGAGAGGTCAGCTGTCTCTGGACAATGAATGGGCCCCCAGCTGAGGCCAGAAGACCAGTGAGAGTGACGGATACCCATGAACACAGGGAGGTGTGTGCAGCTCCCTTTCTCTGGCTCACTGGGGCCGCCAAAAATGAAGTTCTTCCTAAGGCGCCTCCCTCTGCTTGGCCTTCAAGGATCTCAAATCTATGTTCCTTTGATTGGATGCAGACTCGTAGCTCCGGGCTGACTGGGATAACGGGTCAGTCACCTTCAGCCCACTGGAAGGTACACTCCCTCCTTTCTCTACTGGATACAGCATCATCCTTATAGGAAGGGAAACGCGGGGATTGTTTCTTTTGCTTTTTAATCACAGCTGGGGGAGCGGCAGGAAGGGACCTTACCAAGAGACCAGCTGCTGGGTTCAGATATAAAGAGGCAATGAAGTTCAGGAAACCCACAGACTCGCGGTCCAGACCTTCGAGTTTTCTTCCATGACTGCCACCTTAGCCACGCCCCCATGTCTTTCAGGGGGCCTTGGTTTCTGTGCAATAACTGGATCCCCCTAGTAGCCACCCCCTCCCTAGTTTTTTCATAGGCAGGCAGAAAGTAATTACATATAGTTCCTTGAACATAGAAATCGGCAGTTCCCAATCTATATTTTATGGGGGTGTCACCAATTTCTTAAAAGAAAAATTTCATAAAATTCACTGCAATTTTCCTTGGCTAATAATTATGAGATTTAAAATTTTTTTCAGCACTCGTAAGTAGGAAGCTGCCCCACCCACCAAGGTCATTTCACTATTTACGTTTTTTTCTAACTGGAAATAAAGTATCTTGGGACAGGTGATGGCAAAAAAGAGCTCAGCGTTTCCCTCCTCATTCCTGACAAAAGCCTGCATTTATAGGAGGGCCACAGAGACATCAGATATTCAGGGGGCACTACAAGAGGATGAAGAAAGGAGTCCTGTGGAAAGACTTGAGGCCGTGGCCAAGGTCAGAGTGGCCGGCGTGTGCAGACGCTCGGCCAGCTGGCCCAGAGCTGTCCCCTGAGAGAACAGCGGGGTGTGGTGGCACTGGCCCTGGTCCCCTGGCCAAGATTAAAGGGCTGTGTTACCTGGGACTAATCACTTAACTCCTCTGAGCTTCACTTTTCTTAACTGACATGATGGTAACAGAGGCTTTGGAGACGAGACAAAGCAGGGTTTGGATCCATCTCGGCCACCAGCTAGCAATGGGCAAATTACTTAATCACTGTAAGGTTCAGATTCTTCATGTGTAAAATCCACCTACCCCGTGAGGATTCAAGATCACGTAGTTAATACACTAAGACAAGAGTCCAGTTGTACAGTAAATGTCAATCAATGCTTTTCCTCTTATTGTTCAAGATGATGCCTAGGTCTAACTTTCCTTCTGGCCCTATTCGAAGAACAATACCCTAAATGTCCATCTTCTGTACTAGAATACAAGCTCTGTATGTTACCCTCTCTATACTCAGATCTTGACAAAATACCTGGCAAATAGTAGGCTCTCAGTAAAAGCCCACAGAATAAATGAATAAACTCTCTGTTGCATTAAAAGGCAACTGTTCCCTCAATCCAACTAGATCTCGTAAGTTCCTGCCTGAAAGCACAGAATGAATCTTCTATTCATACTGTAAATCTCGTCGCACCGTGCGCCACGCCAGGCAGAGAGTGAGATCACTGAGCGTTGTGTGAAAAGGAACCCTAGGACCCGACCCTCCTCCTGAAGCCTGGAGAGGTGAGAGGGCTTGCTCCTAATTCTGCCCCAGCCAGGCCCCGCTGGCTGGACTGCAGAACTGGAGGGGCGGTACCTACTTTCACGGCATAGGTGCTGCCGGGGTCCTCAGAGCAGGTGGCACAGTAGTAAATGGCATCCCCCGAGTCACAACAGGGCTTGTTGCAAGTCAGCTTGAAGAGCGACCAGTTATTCTCATCGAAGTGCAGCTCCTTCTTCTGGCCGCCCATGAAGAGGTCCTCACACTTGGCCAGGAGGCGGACCAGGGACTGGGCGTAGAGCCCCACCAGCTTGGTGTAGGTGCCCTCCTTGCTGCTGATGCTGCTCAGGAGGCTGTGGAGCTGCAGCTGCGCGCTGCCGGTGGAGGCCTGGCTGGCCACGCTCAGCTGGGACAACGAGGCCGACGGGACCCCTTTGCCCTGGAGGCTGGGGCTCGCGCAGCCACTTCTGCTGCCTGCCAGCCCAGGTGCTGGGACCCAGTGGCCATTGCCTTTGAACGTTTTCTCCAGAGGCTCCGAAGAGAAGGGGTGATGGCGGCGGTTCCCGGGGCTGGAGGAGAAGCCGAAGTGAGACTCCTCACGTGCACAGACGTTGGATTCTGAGTGGCTGAGGTTCAGCTTGGGACTCGCTGTTCTCGGCTTGGGGGAGCCCTGGTTCCAGAAGAAGCCATCTGGCGAAGAGGCCGCCCGGCTCACTAACTTCTTCTGGGGGAGCGGCGGGGGCTTCAGGGGGCTGCTGGGGGACACATCCTCAGCGGAGCCCGAAGGGAAAGGAACAGGAGCAAAGAGCTTCTTCCCGCTGTTGGTGGGCGAGTGGGTCGGCTCGGAGGATGGGCCTGAAAACAGGAAACGGAAATGATCAGGCTGGAGGTCAACGCCACACAGTTCCAGGGCCCTGTGGGCCTGCATCCATCAGTTTATCTACTCTCTCTCTCAAAGCAATTTATTTCTATTTTTATTTATCTCTTGAAGTAACAACATATACACAACGAACCAAATTTAAATGCAAAAGCAGTGTACAGAGCTGACGAAGCCTTCCCCCTACCCTGGCTGTCCGCACCCAGGCCCTCTCACAGGAGGAAACCACCTGGCAATTCCTCGCACGTCCCTCTGGGGATGCGCCAAACCCGCCCACAGACGCCGCACACACACACTCACACGAAGGAAGGCTAACTTGCCCACTGCTGGGCATATTGCTTTTCTTCAGCTGATGCAACATCTTGGCGCTATTTCACAGTGGTTTACGGATCTGTCTGGGTCCTGGTAACAGCTACCCCATCACGTGCCATCGCACGCGAGTACCACGATTCACTTATCCGGCGCCCCCCTGATGGTCACAGAGGTCGCTTCCGACATTCTGCAAAAGGTGCTGCAGCAGCAACCGCAACCCTGACACGTGTGTGGTTAGATCGGTTTTTTAGGAAGTCCGGTTTATAGAGGGTGCAATTTACCTACAGTAAAATTCCACCCTTTTACGGTATTGTTCTAAGAGTTCTTCCCGTTTTACTTTTTTATTGACTTTATTGGGGTGACATTGGCTAATAAAACTATACAGTTTGCAGGTGTGCAACTCTAGAACACATCATCTGCATATCGTGCTGTGTGCTCACCACCCCAAGTCAAGTCTCCTTTCATCACCACTTACCCGCCACACCCCCCTGCCCTCTCCTACCTCCCCCCTCCCCACCACGTGGTTCTTTGAACTTTGACAAACACGGCAGTGGCTGGGGGCAGCGCTGGCCCACAGACATGTTAGAAGGCAAGGAATGTGGTTTCGTTAAAGAAAAAACAGATCTCCAGTGAAAGCAAGTGGAGAAGGCTCCACAGGTCTCCCCAGGGCACAGGGAGATTCAGAAATGTCCCAGATGATGAGATCACCTAGACAGGGAGGAGACGCATTTTACTCTTTTTTTAAATCCTCAACCGAGAATGTTTTTCCATGACTTTTAGAGATGGAGGAAGGGGGAGAGAGAGAGAGAGAGAAAAACATTGACTGTGCCCTGACCGGGGATCGAACCTGCAACCTAGGTATGTGCTCTAACTGGGAATCAAACCCGGAACGTTTCGGTGTACGTGATGACGCTCCAACCAACTCAGCCCAATGGGCCAGGGCTGCACCTCCGTCTGTGCATTAATGTATAAAATGGAGTTTTACGGAGAAACAAGTCAGGCGATAAAATACGCAGGAAAAAGCTATGGACACTGGAAACAGGAAAGGCCAACTGAACTACTCATTTCTTTCATTCTAAGAACTGAGACTGGAAGAGGTGCCCATTATTTTAATAACAACTTTTAGGGGGATAGAAACAAACATTAACTGTATTCGTAGGTTGGAAAATGCATCCTGTCATCCTGAAGGTTAAAGTGCGAGAGCAATACGGGTCTTCGATTCGAGGGAGCAGGTACTCGTGCTGTGAGCCCCTCACCCAGCTCACTGTGCCAGATCGCCTTCAGGACAGGGCACGCGCCCTGTACCGCTCCCCACCTTAGCAGGACGGCCGGACAGGAGGGGGCACGACAATCACACAGGCGGGAGGCAAGTGGTGGAAGGCTCCTAAGGACGCAACCTGTTCATTAGTTTTGTGTCACCTCACTCAGGTGCACATGCTCTCCCTAGGGCTGCTCCTGAATGGTTAGTAACCTTCGATGCCCACAGTGAGTCCTCCTCTGCTCTCTCCAACCCAAATGGGGACAGAAGGACAGCTAAGGATGGGCACTGGCACCAGGCCCCTCAGATGATCACTGGGCCTCCTCGCTGGGGATGCTCTGTAGGGACGAGGGACCCTCTCAGGACCAAGGTGCTCAGTGCTCACCTTGCCCTGGGCAGGGTGGGTGCTGACACCCATGCCCCAGCCTCACTGCCACCCAGACACATGACCATGTGCGACAGCAGTGGGCCTCCTGCCCAATACCACGCTGAATGCCAAGCTCGCAGGAGGACAAAGTTGGAGCACTCAGCTAGCTGGACACAGGAGCCGGGAACTAACAGGGTCATGCAAAGAGAAGCCCAGAGCAGCAGCAAGGCTGCCCGGCCCCACGTCTGTCCCCAGACCCGGGAGGAAGCACGATGGTTTGCATGCTCCCACGTCTACAGTGGGCTGTCACTCTTGCTTCCCAGTGGTTTGCCAAGATTGTGGCAAGATTCCCGACCTACCTCGCCACACCGGCTAATGACAGGTGGGGCACCTGCCGGCAAGGCTGAATGAGCAGTGATTTCCACCTATCCCAAGAAGCCCAGGTTAATTATAAATCAAGCAGCAGTGGCACAGTGGGGACCAGTCACTCCACATGCCTATGTATCTTCTTCCCTTTGACCGTCAGAATGGGGGCATGAGAACAGCCGGCATCATAGAGGAGTGGAGATCCTATCGCAGCTGATCTTGGCAAGCTGCAACCCTGAAGTCCGTAGGTCCTCCAACCCACGCTAAGGGGTGGGAGCTTTTCTCCTCCTGGGGCTCAGTCAGCAATGGGGACAGATGAGGGCTGGGGTGGTGAGTCATTTCCTTCCCTCCTTCCTCCAGCAGCACAGGCTGAGTTGGGGGGAGGGTCACTTACCAGCTTCCAGGCTACAAAAGGGAGGCGCAAGATCGTTTGTGTACAGGGCTCTCAGAGGTCCAAGCACCTCATCCACCCAGCACCCAGGGGCAGGAGAATGGCCGGGCCGAACCACACCCATTCCCTGGCCTTTCTGCATTCTGGATAGCAGAAGCCCACCCCACCGGGCTGTTGGAATCTCAGCTTCTTTATTATCAAAACGCAGAACATGGGGGACGAGGAGACAAGGTGGAGTGTGATGAGAATCCCCAGTAAATGTGTTAATCAGCACCTCCAGCGTCAGGGACAGCCTGCCGCTGGTCAGGACCCTCTGGTCCCCAGTCCGGCGGCTGGGAAGGTTCTGACAAATCAGTTCCTTGGCGAGTTTCCTCTGTAAGCCTTGTGCCTGTTTTACTTCCCTATCCTTATTGGTTTTTCCTCTTTGACTTCCTTGTAGGGTTCTCCTTGATGCCTCCAATATGTCCTTATTTCTGCCTATGCTCTGCTCTGAGGGATGAACCCGTAACCAGCTGGCGACTTCCCCCGGTCGAGTTTCCTCATTTAAAAACTGACCGGATGGCATCACCGTGAAGGCCCCTTCCAGCACTAATAGTCTATAATTTCAGCCACTCCCTCGACTTTCGACCTCGGCTAACATGCATTTTGTCTCAGAGCTGCCCCTGAAATAAAATACCTCCAGGCAGGCAGATGGTTATGTTGCTCCCGCCTTTCCACTCCCTGGCTCTTCCCATAGCTGCCCATGGTGAGCCTTCCAATCTGTTAGGACAGCGGGGATCTTTAAATTAAAAAAAAAAATCTGTACACTCTTATTCCACAGATTACCAAAGAGAATCAAGAGGTTCTGCTTTAGTACAAAAAAGTAACTCGCGTATTCAGGCAGGGGGAAGGAAACGACCTTCTCTGGCTTCTCTGGGGTCTGTGTTTGTCCACGGCTCAGATCGGACCCAGGTCCCACAACCACTAAGGCTAGGAGTGCGGCTACTAGGAGGAGGCATGGCTTTAAGGATCGGCATGCAGGCTATTTCGTTTTTCTTCGTTTCTCAGATGCCATGTGTTTGTCACCCAACAACCCCTGCTAAAGCATGTAGTAATCAGAGGGGCGCTCCCCACACACCCTCTTCCCCAGCAGCTGTCAAGGACTGTCCTTACGGGGACCTCACCAGGTGAAGTGCCCATCTTCATGAAGTATGCACTTTGCTCGAATAACAGAGCATTATGTAAGCATATTCTACATTTTGTAGTCAGAAAAAAAGAATACCGCCGAGTTCTGTCACAGGCACACCACCTTCCGCCCGGAGGCACCCTTCTGAACTTATGGGTCCTTTGAGGCTGTTCTCCAGATTTGTAACCACAGCAGGTGAGAAGCCCGTAATTCACGGTGACAGCCCTAGTCACCTCAGGACCACATGGCACCTCAGCTGTTAGTTTCCTGGGGCTACTCGAAACAGACGCCCACTCGTGGCCCATCTGGATGAAACCGATTTCTCCGCAGGTCCAGCAGGAGCGGCCTGCTGTGGGACTGGGGCTGCCCCCGAGGACCCACTCCGGCTCTGTCGTCTTCCTGACTCTTAGGCGGGGAATCTCCTAAACACAGCAGCTAGAGCCTTACTTACTATTTGCAGCAGCTGCCACACTCTGATTTAGAACAGCACCCCGCCCCCCCCCCAAAAAAGAGGGAACCCATATGTCTGGACACCTAAAATAGTTTCAGAATTCACAGGCAAACCACTGGTTCAGAAGATTGTGCCTAAAAACATCTGAAAAACTCTGGCCAACCACCCACCCGTATCCTTAGGACTCAGCTCCAAGGGCACATGAGACAAATCCAAATACAGGCAGACCTCTGCAATAAAGTGAGTCGATGTCTTTCTGCTGGCGGGGGGTCTGGTCCTCAGTTTGTAAAAGAAACATGAAAATGCAAAGCACAGTAAAACGAGGTATGTCTACATGTCCTGGTTTTATGCTGGCGTTAGATCACCCCAAAGTCTGGTTTACAATTAGGGCATAAAAGGAGTGAGAATGGAAAAAACTTTGCAGAGAAGTCTACCTACGTCATAGTTACAACACTGCATTTTTTAAAAATGATTTTGCATACTAATTGGGCCAGAGATCTCCAAATCCCGGCTCCTGAGTTTCCCTCCCAGTTTCGAATGCTGCACGTAAAGCCAGTAGCCCACGACAGAGAACACCTCTGCAGCTTGAGTGCATGTGCTTCGGGGGCGGGCGAGAGAGTGTTTCTAGCCGGAGGCTACACATCAGGCAGGGTGCGCTGGGTGGGATCTTAGAGGAACCTAGGGGAACGTTAGTGCCATTACATTTAGAGAGAAGAGAAGCCAGGATTTCAATGGCCAGGAAAAACAGCTTAATCCCTCTGCAGAAATGCAGGCCAAAGTTCAAACCTAGTGGGCCTGTGAGGTTTCTCTTATTATAGTGTCCTTTTCTTGCTGGTTTTTAATAGGCACTGTCATTGTTCTCTGCAGACAAAATGAGAGCTGAGCTTAAGGAGGAAGTGGTCAGTCCAGTTTTGAGCGGTAGGAATGAACACAGTTGGGCTCCTTGGGTGCCCGGCTCTGCCTTCTGCAGCTGCTGGGCTAGCGCAAGTGTGGAGGCCAAGGGCACAGTCCCCGTGCAGAGTCCCCAAGCGCCCCAAGCTCTTGTGTCTGACTACCCTCCAGCTTCAGGTAAGGTAGAGCAAATGGAATTTTCTTTCAGTCAAAAAACTTAGACTCTTTTTAAAATGAGGATAATAGATTGTAGAGGTGGAAATGGCTATATAGATGCATCCAGTCCTTCGGTCAGTATTTCCTGAGCATCTACTAAATTACTAACTAAATGAAAGGCCCAGGGAACAGAGCAGATGGCAAAACCTTGCCCAAGCCCCACGGCTCCTTCAATCCCCTCCTGTTAAAGGTGAGAAAACTGCAGCCATCTGCATAGGCACCTTGCCAAATTCACACAGGAAGCCGAGTCTTGCAGGTTTCTGCAACCCCTTTTCGCCACCCCCCCCCCCGGAGATGGGAAGGGTTGGGGCAAGGGAACGTTCTAACCTCACGTGTAACTTTTTCCTCCAAAGGAAAATTGTGCAACCTCCTGTTTGGTCCCAGAGTCTTAATAGTCTTAACTCTCAACATTAAAAAAAAACAAAAAACCCAGCAACAAAACATTCCTTCAAAAGGAATTCTTGCTTTTTCAAGAAGGTAAACGTGGTCTGAAAATGGAAGCATGTTATTAGCATTTTACAACTGGATGGAAAATGTGGCGCTTGTGAGGGGTCTCTCCGGACCACTTAATCATCCCAAGAAACAATGATCTAGACATGAATGCGATTTACATGCAGAAGAGACACACTGTCTCGGTTTGGGGAAAAGGCTCACGGAAAACATCCCGTGCCCACAGCCCAAGTATGTATGCTTCAGGAATCCTGATCTTTCAATTCCCTGCTATAACACGACCGATAAGGGGTTTCCTCCAAATTGACAGTAAAATTACAAGTTGGCTCAGAGCACTTGTGCACGCTGTGGATGGAAGTATAAACTGACATTTTTAGAGGATAATTTGGTAACAGCTACTTAAAATGCATATATATTTTGACACATCGATTCTTACCTCTAAGAATTTATCTCACAGATATGTCCACAAATGTATTTCATGGTATGTCACAGGATCTTACTGTAGACTAGTAATCAAAATAACCTAAACGTGCATCGCTAAGAAGGGTTTAACTAACTCATACAATGAAAGACTATGCAGCATTATATAAAAAAAAAATAAGGTAGATCTAGAGGTTGTGATTTAAAAGACTTCAAAATATATTAAGAACAATGCATAGAAACAAAGTTTATGGTATTTAAAATATGGATGCAAATTTCTGAGGCGATACAGAAAAAAATGCCCAGAGTGGTGGTGGGAGCTGGTATGGGGCTGTGCGGGGTTGTCTCTGCCTTTCCGTTTCACGCCTTTCTCCGCTGTTCGGATGTTTGGTACAGACGTGTCCTGACTGTACTGAAGCATTATATATATATTTAAAATTCGGTTTGAATGGAACAGTTTTAACAACGACAAAGCTTCACTTCAGTGATAGTGTAAGGGCTCCAGCCGCAAACAATCTAAAAAACAAGTGCTTTTTCCTTTGGGATCCCTTCTCCCTCCTCGGTAATAGATCTCCCAGAACAGAACCCATGATTCAACATTCCATATTAGACAAATCCCCCAGTTTAGGATCAAGCACTTTAACAAACCTGTTTAATAGTCAGAGAGCATACTACTTTTAGCTAGAGAGTTTTTGGTGGTGTTTTCAAGAACCCCTCTAAAAAAAGACTATTTCTTCGCAGAGACTCGGGTGACAGCCTGAGAGGGAAGCGAAGGCTCGGTGGAGGTCGGGCTGTCACTTATCGGGACTGATGTTGGGTCTTCGTGGACTTCCTGTCTCCCCGAGTGACAGGCCCTTCCACCCGCCCCACCCCCTTCCTGGCTAGATTTGCCCCGTAGCACCTACGGCCACGTGACACCCTGGCTCCGTCACCCCTTTATCTTCCTCACTGTCCTGTCTCCCCACTAGAATGGAGCTCCATGGGAGAAGGGACTGGACATTCTTTTTGTCATTGCTGTATCTTCAACAGCTGAAATTGTCCCAGCACATAGTTTACGTTCAACAAATACCTAACAATCAATGACTGAATTAATGTATATATTTTAAAAACCTACCTGGCATTATTATTCAGAAAAACAAGCCGACTATCATCAAGATACATAATTAACTTTCTTTATCTCTGATTTGCTGGCTATAAAAGTAAGAATACGGACGCTGCCCAGGTACATATCGTCACGTGGTCTCTACCCGTGCTCACTGTATAGCTGGACCTTGTACCCAGTGTTTGTGCCAAGAGTGTCAGTTCAGTGAAGCCCTCTCTCGCCTCCCGCACTGTGGGAACCTGGCGTCCGTAGACGCCGCCTCAACGGCTGAACTGAGTTTTGTTCCCCTAAACCAAACAGGAAGATCACCTCAATGGGACGGGAGGCTGGCGTACGTAAAAGTAACCGTTCAGAGGGCGTTTCATTCAGCCGATCACTTTCCTTTGCACCCACCCGTCCGCTGCAGCTCAGGTTCCCCTTGGCAACGGCCGGGGATCTGTCCTGACACACGCACTCTGCCCCTCCCACACGAGGCCGAGGCAACTGCTCAGACGGATTTGCCTTCCACCGAGCTGACTCACTGAACTGCCCACATGGACAAATGGGGTAACAGATGTGCTTTGAGGAGCACGAAACGTGATACAAGCATAAAGACATAAAATTAATACTGACACAAAAATGATCTTTTGTAAACGTAAAAGGTAGACAAATTTGTTTTAAAATGTGATGGTTATAGATTATCATTGTTTGTTTTTCTTATAAAATGTAAAGCTTTTTTTTTTGGCTATAAAACCTGAATAGGAGAAGTCTAACTTTTAATAATGAATCCTTATGAGCTTCCAAGAAGTTCACACAAGCTACTATTATGATATGTCCTGGAATGACTTTGTCCCTGCCTCACTCCAGCCAGCTTACACTGTGGGTGCAAAAATTCAACGCATTGTTTGTGTTAGTGAATTCCAGCTGGCAAAATAAATACATCGCCTAAAGGTATATTATGTCAATATGTGACATTAGAGGTAGACACTCCATTCTGGTTTCAAGGAACTTCGCTTTGAATTAAGTCTCTTTCTCCTATTCTGAGCCGCTCTCTTGGCTTTAGTACTAGATGACGAACAGTAGAAGAAGTCACGAAGGATGATATTTTGGCTACGTGGTAAAAGTGACTAAAGACTCATGAGACTGGAAGATAGTTATTCAATAACAGATCTTGAGCAAGCGGCCTTGGTTGATGATGAGAAGCTAAATGAAGGGTTTCTGATGTTTCATGACTGGTGGTTCTAGACATTCTCTGGATTAATGTTTAAGAGATGTCAGAGATGGGGGGGGGGGGGCAAAGACAGAAGGAGTGAGCCCCTCTTAGATCTCTTGCTATTTCAAAGCGCGGTTCTGGGTGCAGACCCACACACAGGAGCAACAGTAGACATGGTTTGCTCTAAGGATCCAGACTCTGAAACAGGATGTACACCTTCCTGTGGATCTGGGGATCCAAATTTTGCAGTGCATTTCCATTGAAAAACTGGATCATGATAAAGGAATAACCATCAGAGTGTGATCGTTTTAATTTAAAAACTGTCTGGGTTAGGTGAGGTCATTATGCTCATCAATCCCCAAGGCTCCCTTTTTCCTATCTCCACGAAATGATTTCTAGAGCCTTGAACAATCCAGCCTCCGCTCCCCACCAGCTGCTGTCCGAGGGGGTGGGCTGGCCTTACCCTCTTCCCGTGGTGCACTAACCCTGAGCCTTGGTTCCTCTTTAGTGTCTCCTTAGCTTGCAAAGCCCGTTCCTCCTCAATTCTGACCACACTGCAGACATTCAATTCTGACCACACTTCAGACATGGACGGAGGTCCCGTCTTCTCAAAAAGCCTTCCTTGGACCCTCCACCAGCTCTCATTGATTTCTCCTTCTTCCAGAAGCCTTTATAAGCACCCATGTCCTGGGCAGTCCAGTTTCCTAGCTTATTCCACCCACCTGTGTGTCACGTGTTTTAGCCTTATCTTCCTAGATAGACTTAAGACTCTGTGAGCAAACACCAGGATTTGCTGGTTGCCAGAAGCAAAGTCCTAAGGCAATTAAGCCCAGCTCTCCTTAACAGGAGCTGGCTGCCACCACAGCCTGCTCCCTCACAACTGGTCCCAATCCCAGGAGAGCGAGTCCGGGCTGACCAGCACAGGGACTCGTGTTTCCTGGCCCCGCCCTCTGCAGAATAATCTGCCTTGCGGAATGTTTGCACAATGGGATGGGAAGAGGAAAAAGATAGAGAAGCCCAGGAAAGTCTGCAGAAAAAGAAAATCCTATTTGGTCACATCCCACCCGAATCAAGGCTAAGACATTTCCTGTTTTTAAGTTAGAGCTATCAGAATTTTCCCATCAGAACACACCACAGGACTGACTTATTGCATGCGTTTTTGTCTTAGCGGCACTCACCTTTTAGATAGAAAAGTGTGGGTGACAGTAAATTTCCCATGGAAAATCGCCCACCGAGAAGAAATACTTCCACAGGAGGGAGAGAGGAAGTCGTGTTAGCACACGTCGAAACTTAACGTGCTATGGCCGAGTCCCAGAGCAAGGCAGGAGAGGGCACACACCCACAAACGTTGGAAGGGTGAAAACAGAAAAACGAGAGTTCCTTTTCGGAAATATACCCAGTCAGGACGTACCCGGACAAGACGCCCTGGAGCTTTATCCAGAAGGTGGAATGGTTGGTAGCCTAACGAAGCCCGCGTGGTTTTAATTCCACCAACATTTCTGTAAACACCCGCTGTGTTCAAGTATGTGCATGGGTACACATGCGTGTGTGCGTGTGTGCCTATGCGCACATGACAGAGCATGAGATGGGGATGGCGTTAGTGGAGGAAGAAAGGGAGAGAAACACAGAGGTTGGCGGGAGAGAGAAGACTTGTGGCTAGCATGTATCCAACCCCCGAGGACTCCTCCTGAGGGCAGAAATGGAGAGCAGACTGACGTATAGATGGCCTACGACCCGCAGAATCAGGGGTCTTTCAGCATGCTTTCAACTTCTGCCCCCTCCGCCTCATTGCCATGTGCGTGCATTGTGCATAAGCAGAGAGCACAGTCTGGGATGAGGTGCCTTGCCATGTATTCACCAGGGAATGAATGTCAACCACTCCTTGGGAGAGTCTACTTCATGGGGAAAGCAGGGCCCAGAAAGCAGGGCTAGCTCAGCCCTTCCAAATCCTGGCAGTTAACCCAGGCCTGGCCTTATAGACTCAGGAGAATCTCAGCCTCCCTGTCAAGGTCAAGTCTGTTACCTCCATCGCTGCAGGTCCTGGAGTCCGAGGCCAGGCTGTCCGTGGAGCCCGTGGTGAAGCTGACGTGGGCGCTGCGGAAGGATGGGCTGAGGCTCTCTGCGGAGCCCTGGCTCGCTTTCTCCAAATCAGAGCTGCTCTTGTTCATTTTTAAAAGGTGCCTGAAAAATTTGGAACAAACAATGAAACTGATTAATTTGTTTTCTAGTCTAAAACCAGGCCTATTAACCATGAACCTACTATGCTCTTGAACCCTGACTAATGCCAGCAAGTTTTGCAAACATGATTTTGGGAAGAGAGAACAGTTGCTCTTTTGAAACTTTATGAACATAAACAGTAGGAGATTTCTTGGGTGTGGTTAAGAGAAATGAGTCTATTAAATTTAGACAAACGACAAAATCATGATTTGAGAGCAACTGTCTTCATATTCTGGCATCGTCTGCTAAAACATTTGTGTTATCTATTATGTCCTGTGTGACATCTCTACAAAGAAACTGAATATTATCATACATGCCAATGTATAGAGATAAACGGAGACAGTAGCTTTTGCAAGATCAGAAAACAAGTGAACTGCAAATCAACACTAAAAACATGGGATTTTTTTTTAGCCTGGTACTCTCTTGACAGCACTTCGGAGAGTCTAAGGGGTTCCTTGGAATTAAGGGAAACTTTATTTAAATTTTAACCAGACTTCTAGTGCAATGCTCAGATTGAACCATGTTAACATAACCCTTATTCCAGAACTATGGAATAAATCTGCCCTTGGGCTTCCTATGAAATCTTTTTATTGCATCTCTAGGACAGCATTACAAACACATCAGGGAGGAATACCAAGTTCAAGAACAAAGAACTTTGCATTGGTGAACACAGTTCCATTATGAGGTAGAGCATTTAGCTTATTGATTTCTCCTTCCCCCTTTCCACGAACTCCATGAATATTCACCCTGCCCCGACATTTTCACCACAAAGTGAGACGCACCACAATCAATCCAGTTCTTTCCCTGTTGGTGGTAACCCAGATTTGTCTGAACTGATATTTCCTGATGACTTCTTGTTCTCCTGACAGCGGATCTATATCTCTATATCTGCTGCCGGAAATAGACAATACAGTATTGATTTGGCACCAGAACTGCCTTGTTTAATGCACATGACCTTACAGCCAAGAATGTATCGATTATTCTTTGTGCTGTACTGGTCTTCGCAGTCATTGGAATCCCTTGTTCATTAACAGACAAGTTTAGAGAAAGTTTGTTTGCTACCGTGAAAAGTGCTTTCTGGAAACATCTCTCGCTCTCTCCATCTCCAACTCTTAGAACCACCATGAAGAATGTTCTGAAGCTGTTAAATGGAAGTGTGACCGTGATGACAATATTATGATTAATAGTATTTCTATATTTCAATGTCACTGTAGGGATCTTGGAAATATTAAATCCTTAGGAAGGGCTATGACAAAATACAACCATAGGAGTTTCATAAAGTGTTTTTATCATCATCAGATCCATCAGTAATGGCTTCTCAGATGAAGCCAAAATCTGAAGCCGTGAATGGCGACCACCCCTCAGTCTGGGAGAGAAACCAGCTCCACGACAACCCAGCTGCTCTGCCCCCTCCCAAGTGCTTTCTGCTGTCTCTTGGGTCTTCAAGGCCCAGGAAATTGCCAAGGGAGAAATTCCAGCACCATCCTGCTTAGCTGGCCCAGTTCCCCATTCCACAAACTTAGAAAGACACTCAAATATACATATAAATAGACAAAGCTTTAACACACACAAATGTGCACATGAGTATACGCACATACATAATTATTTACAGTAACAGCAAAGCATTGAAAGGAAGAAAAGTTCGCAGGGGCCAGAGGCAAAGCGGGAACTCAATGCAGAGCATTACGAGATAGGCTTCAACACCAAGGGCATGCTTGCTGCAGGTTCTGGTAGACGCTCTTTACGGGTTACGGAAGGATTTCTATTCCAAGTTTTCGAAGTGTTTTCTATTCTTATGTCATTCATAGTTACTGAATTGCATCAAATGTTTTTCTTCCTACATCTACACAAAAATCATTGTTTTCCTCCTTTATTCTGTTAATGTGATGAGCTCCATTAATAACTTGCGCGCTTTGCATAAACTTCACTTACTACCCATGGCTGGATTCAGTTTCACTAATGTTTAAGTTAGGACCATTACATTTGCATCATAGGTGAGGTTAGCCCAGAATTGTCCTTTCTTGTACTGTTCTTGTCTCCTTTGGGTATAAAGGTTAAATCAGACTCCTGAAATGAACTGGGTAACTTGTTCTCTTTTTCAATGATCTTAGGTAGTTTGTGTAAGAGGGATTATGTTTCCCTGGAAGATGACTAAAATTTGTGAAACCTTTTGGATCAGACTGCAGCGCAGGCGAAACCAGTGAACATCCATTTCTGATGTATCTGGAACCATGATTTTGTGGACAGAGATTTCTGTCTACAGGAACTTGCGATGTGACAAGTGCAGTGTTGCCTCAGTGGCGGGAGGAGGGACAAGTCAGTTCGTGGCTGTCATACACCAGCTATTAATAAATAATAGGATAGACAGGAATTTTGATGGGAGAGAAAACCCCAAGAGTTAAAATCTGTGAGGAGACAACATCAGAGAAAATCTTGATGATCTTTGGGTAAAGAAGGCTCTCTTAAATGAGATTTTAAAAAGTAGAAACACAGGAAAAAAGATGATAAATATGATTGCTTTAAAATTTAAAACTTCAGTCTGATAAAATAAGACACTACAAAGAGAGTTAAAAATCTAAACCTTGGAGTAGACAACCCATATATTTGCAGTCTCTACAACTGATAAAGTATTGATATCCAGAATAGAAAAAGAATACAAATGACCCCATAAAAAAGGGGGGGCAATGGACATGAAAAGACAATTTACAAATAAAAAATATGAAAAGTCAATTGACACTGGAAAAGATGATCAAACGTAGTAGTAATCAGATTATAAATAAAAGAAGATTTCACTTCACACCTGTCAGAGCAGCCTGGCACTATCAGTATCAGATGATGGGGAGCGTGATGGGAAGTGGGACCCTCCCGGCCCTATGGGAGGGAGTTGAGAGTGAGATGCACACACATGTACTCTGAACAACGCTCTGATGAACCTTGCAAAGCTGCACATGAATGTTCCTATAATGAAGTCATTTCATTTTTAGATATATAGCTTTGAGCAATGATATTCAAATGACTAGCAGTAAATGAATGTCTAACTGAATTTAGTGAGTTGTGGCAGTTTCTTGACAAGCAGTTTATTATTACTTTCAAGTAGGACACATCAGAAAACATAAAAATATATAGTAAGGATTGACAAAATTTTGTCTTGTAAAACTATTGTTTCAAGAGTATGTGGGATGGATCACAATATCAATATATTTCTTTTGTGGGTCCGGGTTTAAATCAGGTTAAAAATCATTGCTCTGGAATAGGGGTCAACAAACTTTTCCTTAATTTCCAGACAGTAAATACCTCAGGCTCATGGGCCATATCATCTCAGCTGCAACTACTCCACCCTGGAGCTGTAGCAGGAAAGCAGCCACAGGTAATGTGTAAATGACTGGGCATGCTTTCCAATGAAACTTGACTTATCAACACAGATGGCTGGCCTGTGGGTGGTACATGTAAATAGATTGCAAGTCATATATATAATTTAACATTTTTGGGTAGCCAAGTTACAGGTGAAATTATTTGATTAGTATGTTTTATTTAACAAAATATATAAAGCTATCATTTCAACATGAAATGAACCTAAAAATTATTATTAAGATACTTTACATTCTTTCTTTTACATGCCAAGTCTTCAAAATCTGCCCTGTATTTTACATCTGCAGCACGTGGCGGTGTAGACGCGCCACATTTTACATGCGTGGCTGCCACTGCACAGGGCGGAGCTGGGGACACTCACCACGGACCAGGCTGCCAGTGTTCCCAACAGCAAAGACGGACTCACAGCAGTCCACTGTCCATCGTCACACAGAAGTGGACACACTGTGGTATGACCTTGTAACGGAATATTATACAGCATTCAAAAATAAACGCACTTGACTTTTATATACCAATATGAAAATCATCCTTAAAATGAATATTACAAGTAGCTTTCAAAAGACTCAAGTACAGTATATAAGTGGTATTAAGTACATATACCATTTATATACATTTTTAAAACAATGTTACATATTTTCTGTATATAACATATATGTAATAAAGTGGAAATAATACTCATCAACTTCAAGGTGGTGATAACTCTGGGTAGCAATAGGAAATTAAAATGAAAATTAGGTAAGGAGGGATCTTCCATTGTACTCGTTTTATTTTAAAAATTTAAAAATATGGCAAAATGTCAATACTTGAAAAATCTTAGGGAGATACAGGAACATCAGTTCAATCACTTATGAACTTTATTGATGCTTGAAATACTGGATGCACTGAAAATGAACATCTCTAGAAGGAAGGAAAATCACCAGGGCCTGCGTGGACCCAGGGACCGGCATGCTGTTACCCTGCTGGCCGGCCTCTGAGGCACGGAGCTTGAGGGATGGCCCAGTGGGATTTCCGTGAGGCCCCGCAGTGGGACAGGCAGGCTCAGGGAGGGGTGACTCCCCCCCAGAACAGCCTCGTGGACGGGAAAGTTATTTCTCAGACCTGACAACCCTTCAGAGACTCTGGGGGATTAATTCTCTGCATCTAGTCACTGTGAGGGAAAAGTCACAATTTTGGGGACCCACCAAGTGAATGCAGACAAAATCAGAGTATTCCTATGATTATACAATAAATTCTCTGCTAGCTGTGTTTGTCTGGGAGGGAGTGGGGAGGGAACCATAATTTCATGTCGTCATGGCTTCTGGGGACATCACTATTGTTTCTCTACTAGAAAACGCTCAAGTACGTGCCCACCAGGTAACTGAAACCCTATAGGCATCTGGAGTGCTCAGGTATAAATGGGGAGGGAGAGGGTGACTCCCTTCCCTTAACAGCAAAATCTCGGGAGTGATGACACTTCAGTGCGGATATAGCAGAAATCTCCCATCCTGGGAACCGGTGTCATCTGCACCCTTGGATAACTGCCACTTTAACTGGAGAATGAGCAGATGTAAAAATGAAAGGGGACGCGTGTCACCCCAGTCATGACTGACCATCACATTGTCTCTGTGTCCTCAGTCTGTGTGTGCAAAAGCGCTCTTAAAAATCCGCAGAAAGGGCTGCACAGTCCAAAGGTGACTCCCCGGGTCCTAACAGACTCCTCTGCCAGACCTAAGGCCGAAAGGTAACCCAAATTCACGCAATAACAAATACAGCGTATAACAAGATTGTACTTATTGTTTTAAGGGCATTTCCCCCTCGTTAATGGCAGTTTGTCTTACATAAAACTTGTGCAAGCCATCTATAAGAGGCAATCTGATGTCACGTCACTTAAGGAAGTGGTTTCAATGGGCCCAAACCACACACTCGAGTCTTTCCTCTTTGGGCGGTGAATAACAGCCTTATCGGGGCGGTGAGAACACAGCCCCGCACAGATGTCTGCTCACGCACTGCGATAAATGACTCGTTCTTGCTCAGACTTCCTTTCCTGCCTCCCCCGTGTTGATTAGCCACGGTCACAGGAGTAAGGTGACATCCACAGCCAGTGGCGCGGAGTCCTTAGAGACTCAGCCCTGCAGCTGCTGCCCGGTGTTTTCAGAAAGGCTTTTCCCCCCATTGTCCTCAGAGAAAGAAGGCTTGCCAGAGGTCTCTCCATACTGCACTGGTAGAAAGCTAGAAAAAATAATCCGGGCGGAAGACCCATCTGCCAGACTTCCTCATTTGTAGGAACAAGCTTCTTCTAAAAATACCCCTGCGCTTTCGGAACCTCCGAAATTCTTAATGGATGCCGGGCCGCAGGGCTTGGCAGAGACCGTGCGTCAGACCTCACCTGGCTGGCTGCTGGGATCCGCACTCAAGACCGCAGTTTCCAGTGGGACGGCCGCATGTTTTCGTTTTCACTGGCCTCACTTAGGTTTAGTCCACGGACATTTGGTTGAGTGTGTTTTGCCATAGGAAAATTCAAAGTTTTAGACTAGCTTTCTACACCCAGTACCTACTCACAGCACCAAGTCTTTGGATTGGTCAAGTTCACTGCTAAGTTCGGCCGTGACTCAGAGAAGAACTCTGAGGTAGCTCAGACAGCATAAGCAGGTTAGAAAATTCCATCTACAGTTTCACAGTTACCAAGGAGAAAACGGAATGGGTTTAGAAGCAGAGAGACCAAGTCACGCCTAAATCAAAGAAGGAGAACGTCTTACCATCCTAGACTCCAGCCTGTGGTGCGGTGCTCATCAGCTGGGCCACCCAGAGCCCCGGGACAGGCTGGGCCGCGGCTGCAGGGTCCCGAGGGGCAGCCCTGAGGATGCGGGGCCAGCTTCAGAGGCGGCCGCGGTGCCTTGTCAGCCTGCTGTGAATCACCAGCTCAGTTCCTCTCTGACTTCTCTACAAAATGCACTTCCTGCAACAGCACAGGAAAGCAGGGAGGCTCTGCCTCGGGGACCCGCTGCCTTCACTCACTCTCCAATTGTCTTACTGGGCTCCATCGTGAGGAGCCATTCAAACACCCTCAAAAATACTCTAAACTTCCCCCTATTTATTCTCTGCTTTTCAGCCACATCCTGAGGTCAAAATCCTTACACGATTCAAGCTGAAACAGTGGGTTTCCTTGGCAAATAAGGGAACCCTGTTTTCAACGTATGTCTGTATTACCTGCAGTGTGTCCCCCATCCTTTCTATCCTGAACACCATCTCCAGGTTCTTCAACGAGTGAATATTGACTACCTACTGCATGCTGAGCACTGTGCTAAGGGTTGGGATACAGGAGTGGGTGGAGCAGACGCCATCCCTTCTTATTTGTCAGGCTCCTCGGAACAAGTAGGCAGAGGGTTCAAGCCCCATCTCCAGGAGAGATCTGCAGCCCTGGGAGTTGAACATCCTGACTCGAAGTCTTTCCAAAATACTGTTCGCACGATGCTGGCCGACTCAGATCCTTCCCCAGAGCTCCTGCAAGGGTTCTTGACCTCAGCCACCACATTGGGTCAACTCAGGGCCTCCATGGTGACAAAAACACAGGTTGCAAATTTCCTTTGACAATCTCGCTTTCAAATACCCCCTCCCCCATTGTTTATACATCACAACATGCGCCTAGATTTGTGGTTGGGGGGAACAGATCGCCGTTTTGGTTAATATACTACTATCCCCCCTTGTGAAACCCTTGGCTCCAGCTGGGCTCGTCTCCCACTGTCCCCGACGCACCCTGTGCTCTCCTTTCCCCACTCGGACTCACAGGAAACGATTCTCTGTCCCCCTTCACACCATCGCCGCGCTCTCGGCCAGCCCCAGTAGCACCTACAGATCCCTCCCATACCGCTTCAGTCTTCTGACTCACCTGTCCCCTCTGGAACTCTCACCGAACAGGGCTGGGCACCCATCCCTGAACACGGGGTTACAATCCTGGTTAGATTGTTCTAACCGTCTCATGTGAGCTAGGTACTACCCCCAAATTATAAACTGAGGGGCTGTGTCACAGTTAGGACATCCTGGAACACGGAGTAATTATCCAATGCTCCTGCATTGAGTTTATCTGCCTCCGTGTCAATAACTCAGTGGCATCTGGGAGGACAAATGTTTCCTTTAAGAACAAATTTACACTTGCCCCGGAAAACGTGCAAAAGGCAGGAACAGCGAGCAAACAACCACCCTCAAAAAAGCTGGGTTCAATAGCTGGATCCTTTTCGTATCTACAACACACAACAGTCCCAACGGATCCTGAATTTGCATGAAGCTCGTAGTCTTTGCATTGTTGTTGCTGTTTTCTGGGACATGAGAGGAGAAAGGCAGAAAACTAAGCTGGAAAGGTTTTTACAGCTTTTATCTCTGGCATCCTTAGATGAAAATGCTAAGGGAGTTATTTAGCAAGTGCCTACGTACCACCTGCAAGGACTACTGAGTCCAGTCTGCTCTGGGGGCTCGTTCCCCCACCGACCTATCCGCATGTACAGGGCAGAAAGGCAGTTTCATTGTTGGTCATATGACTTTACGGGGCTGGCCTGTTAATTTGCATTTTGCAGTTAATGCTCTAGTGACTGCAGGGCTCTGCAAGCTGAAAACCCCTTTGGTTCACCCTGAAGATGAACACACTTTGCATTCAGTGGAAACCACTTAAAGATAGGACTAAAGCCATACTTATTTTTAAAGATAGAAACACACATTCACATTTAAATTACTAGTGGGTTTTAGTCAAAGGTAAAAATGCTTAAATTGGTCAAGTGGAAACACGCAGGCATTTGCCCGCCTGTATACAGATACACTTTGGCATTGAGAGATGCCAATATTTTTAAGAGATGACCTTCCTGGTCTCAGAAATTCCAAGTGGCTCGAGTCTGTGGCCCGAGTCTGCATGGGTATGTGCTTTCCTAAAGTAGCTCGGGGCTGCCTGGGGCAGGAGAGGGGACAGCACGTGCCTGGAGTTAACTTAGCACGGCCAGGTTTCAGCTCAGGCTGAAGACAGGGGCACTGCCGAGGAGCAGGGAAGAGTGCAGGAAACCCAGCAGCAGGCCACTCACACTTTCACCTCGAATACAACGGCTTAGGACTCGTGAGTCCCCAGCTCCAGCCCTGGAAACGCAAGGAGAAAGCTCTTACATCTGTTCACACAAGGGCAGATGGGAAGAGAAGGTGAAAAGGAAGAGATGCATAACAAATGGAGGTAAAAACAGAGCAGCTGCAGTGGCAGAGGGGCACCTCCTACCAGCTGCCCAGCCCGCGGGCTGGTGCAGTGTGGGAGGACCCTCAGGAGCCTCAGGGAGGAACCACCAAGCAAGCCCCGGAATAACGTCCCAGATGGACTTCAGAGTCACCCAGCAGGCCCACGGATGTGGTGGGCAGGAGTGTGGAGGCTGGGGCGTCGCTGCCTGGGGTTGGGTCCTGGCTCCACTGGTCCTGTGCCTTGCGGAAGGTTGTTAACCTCTCTCTGCTTCAGCTTCCCAGGAGAGCTGACAATGGACGTGAGAGTAATACTTATCTCATGGGGCTGATAGGAAGGTTCATTGAGTTAATATTTGATGAGCGCCACAAATAGCACCCGGTACATAGAAAGTGTTAAGTTATATAGAAAAATGAATGTGGATGGTTGGCCGGATGGCGGATGGTCGGGCAGAGAGAGAGAGTGGGGAAAGAAAGGAACAGAGATGCAGAAAGGCAGAGACAGAGAGAGGACTTCAGCAGCCTCCAGTGAACCCATAATTCTCTTTGCTGCTGGGGGAGGAGTAGAAAACAGCAGGTGGGCTGGAGGTTTCACCTTCCTGATACCTCTACTTTTATTATGTCTTTAAGGAGACTCACAGAAGAATGTGATTTAATAATCACAGGCATTATTCTAAAATAACCCGGAAGAGTTGACTTGTCCATTAACTAGATCTCACTTTGAATCTACATATTGAAGAGCTAGATCATTTTTGGCGTAGACCCAGGTTCAGCAGCTGACACATTCCATTATACAAAGATTTAGAAAGAGAATAACCTCTTTTATTATATCAGCCTGCCTCCCCCTACAAAAACAGAACCTCCCATGATTCCTTCCTCCTTCACACCTCTCCCCACCCTTTCCGCCAACACCCAGAGGACTCTTCTGATTGACTAAACCAAAAGAGTAGCGAGTGGGTATTCACCAGCTTGGGACCTGCTGCTGTTCTAGTCCTGACCTATTTCTTTGGGATCCATACGCCAAGACAGTCTGGGCCTGACCAAAATCTGTTTGTTTCTAGACTATTGGTTTTGGCAACCGCACTTTCAGAATTACCTCCCTCTCTCCTTCCCTTGATTCAGCAAATGTTTTAAGTCCCCTATGTTGACCCAGATCTTGAGCCCAACTATTTGGCTTAAGAAATATGTGTTTATTTTTATATTAGGTTTCCTTCCTACGGTCCTGGCTTGGGAGAGTCAGGCTGCTTGCAACAGAGCTGCAAGGATGACCTGCTTCTCCACTCCCACTCTGGTCCAGCACGCTGCCCAGTAAGGGCGAGGTTCCCTTCCCACACCCAGGTGTTCTTCAGCCCTCTCTTACCTGCCCTCAACAGCTCCATCTCCCTCTCTCCAGCCTCGGCTGAAACCCCTCGACATTAGGTGAGGGCTCTGGTCACCCAGATCCGCCATGGGGTGGGGGTTCCCCACACCACCAGTTCTTGGACACCGGCTGGGTGTCTTACCATTTGACTCAATTCTGACATTATCTACGTGGAGAGAGCATTAGATCCCACGGGTTAAGGGCTCAGTCCCACAAGACTGCCCTCCATTGCAGATGCCAAGTGGAAGTCCAGGTTGTCACCTGTGCTTCTGATTGGCTACAGATTGGAGGTTCCAAGGGCTCCTCCTTGAGTTCGATTAATAATGTAAAACAACACTCAGAAATCAGAGGCAAAAATTACTTAAAAGTATGAAACTTGGGAATAGCCAGAAGGAAGAGATGCACAAGACAAGGGGGCGGAGCTCCTATGCCTTCTCCGAGTGTGTCGCTCCCCACACTGCCATGTGCTCCCTGACCTGGAAATTCTCCAAACTGTGTCCTTGGGTGTTTTCATGGAGACTTCCTCACATAGGCCTGATCGATTAAATCATGGACCATTGGCAATTGATTCAACCTCTGGTCCTTCTACCCTCCAGGAAGGTTGTGGGGTGGACTGAAATTTCCAACCCTGTAATTGCCATGGTTGCCTTTCCTGGCATCCAGGTCCATTTTTAGGTGAGTTCCAAAAATCACCTCATTCACATAATAAAAAACATCTTTATGGCTCTTATGAAATTCCAAGGGTTTTAGGAGTTGTGTGGCAGAACCAGGGAGGAAGACCAAATATGATTTCTTATTATAAGTCACAATGCATATGGGGTAACTCCAAACATTTTTCATCCTCACTCTTGCACCAGGCAGTCCATCATGTTTCTGTGGGAAAATGCACAGCCAAACAGCCTGGGGCCACAATTAGTTCATGCTTCCTGTCTTCAGGGAGCCCTTGGGGCTCCCTGGCAGTCCTTGAACTTGACCCACCATTTTCCAAAGCAGCGATTCCAAACACTCACCACCTTTCTTGGTATTCTTAATTCTTGCCTCTGTCAAGTAAATCCCCTATCCCTCCACGACTCACGGTTTCTCTTCACGTTTGTACTTACTATCAGTGCAGAGACGTGAGGTTACCACATGCCTCAACTAACTACACACTTTCCAGTTAACCTGCATTGTTTTAATTTTTCTCTTCGTCCCCATCTGGAAGACTCGACTTTCCCAATTTCCCACTTCCAGGCCCTCACAATGTATTTCCTTGGACACATACCCTGGGATTTATGTTTAAAAATATATATATATAGTGTTACCTTGTGTTCTTTAAATTTATATTAATTACGTTGTGTTACAGATCTCCTTCTGTTTCTTTGTCATTTCGCTTGGTACCAGTTTAAGGCCCATCAAGTTTCTGTATATCCATCTAGTCCATGTGGCTGCTATTAAATATTTCACTTTATACTCACTACCTTTTACTTTTCTGTTTCCCTAGAGATGAAGACCTGGGTTTGCCCCAGTTACCTGCTATAAACAGCCTTGGAATAATCTGCATTGCATGTGCCCTCGTGTTGACCTGTGTGTGCATTTCTCTGAGGCATACACGCTGGAATAAAGATCGTGGGGGCATAATGTAGTCTTATTCTTAATTATTGAGTAATTCCCATTAGCTCTACCTACACTAAGTCCTTAGTGCTTAGTGGCTACATGACTGTCCAGAACAAGAAAGCCTCAGACTCTGAGCTGTAAGAATGGACTTCTTCACCTTTCTCTGCTTTTACAGGAAACACGGACAAGCACGGAGAGTCGGGTAAGAGGCAGGACCCAGGGGCTGGATTTGGGAGTCACCACACCGACAATGCCCCTGTCTCCAGGAGTGGGAGAGGACATGAATACAGAGAAGGCACTCTGAGAGGTTCGGAGGGAGGGCACCAAGTACACGTAATAAATCAGGAATGTTTCTGTCCTGCTTTCATCTAATTCTCCTGGGGAGACCTGCTGTGTCCCCACGTTGGACATTTCCATAAGAATGATGGCCTAACATGTTACCTGTCAAGAAGACTTAAAAAAATTATGTGTCCTAGGTATCATGAAAGCAGTCGTTTTGTTTTTATTTCTCACATTTAAATGTATAATATTTAATTTCTATTTTCAAATTATTCCTCCAAAAGATTCTGACATACCTCCTGCACCTACCTCCTCACCCCCCCCCCAGTCTGGGGCATAGAAAGTCAGTGTTATAAGCCAAAGAGGGTGAGGCTTAGGGAACATACATTATTTAACAAGATTTGAGGACTGAAAAAGTAAGGGTAAGGTCCATAAAGAGAAGTAAGTCTTTAAATAATGGAAAATAGATTTAATGGTAGCTGTTATTTACTAAAATGCTGAGTTCCAAATATTCATGGACTAGTCATAATTGCTCATTAAAATTCATGAAATATTCATAATTACCCAGTAAGCAGAAACAAAACGTTTTGGCATTTACAGTCTGAACTTTGAAGCTGTAATCAAAGAGAATGACCACTCTTTGCCACTTTGCTGAGGGCCCCCGGGCTGGACAGACCACAGGGCCCCTCCCAGGTACGGAACTGTTAGATTAGAAGAGGGAGCAATTACCGACCACCAATGAGTTTGCATTATAGATGGCAAATTTTAGATTCTAAAGTTGCATTGGCAAACAGCCAGCACCCACGTCTGCTGCCCCTCTCCCATAACCTGAAGACTGCTGACTGGTTGCAGCAAGCTGTCCTGCAGGCTGGGCCCACGGCCTCCCTGTCTCCCGTGTGGACCTCCGGGCTCCCACTCCAAGGGACCGGAACGGGTGTGGAGGATGCAATCTCACTGCCCTCGTGGTTCAGAAAGGGGCAATCTCAAAATCTTCCTTCTCATCTGCACACATTCATAAGACTTATTTCAGGGGCAAGCTACTACGACCGATTTTAAAATACCCAAAACCTTTCTTCCTGGTCTTCCGAGTCATGTGACTTATTAACATGTCAATTCATCTCAACTGTTCTAGTATTCACCCAGTGGAGGTGTGTTTTTGTTCATCTGACCGTCCTTGTAGGAGCTTCTGCAGGGCTTTCTTTCTACAGCCCAGCGCCACACAGCGCTACCACCACCAGCCGCCTGCCTGGGTTTCAGACTTCGGCTTTCACAGCGCGCGCATTAGCGGGCGTGGAATGGCTAAGACACAAACTACCCGTGACGTCAGGGGCGTCACTTGAACGGTGGTTTACGTGAGTTGGCCAGTTTGAGCAGCACAGGGAGTAAGCTGTCCGGGGCGTTAGACAGAAGCCAACTGAAGCAGGGAATGTTACAGGGCTGTATGGAAACAGCGTGAGCACCCTTATGCCCAGCACTTTAGGGATCTGCCCTAAGGTCGAAAGAGAACTAGTGAGCAATTTCAGCGCAGAGGATGAAGACTCTGATCTTAAACTCTGAAAATCGCCAGCTGCAGGAAGGGCTGCTGACTACCCTTTGTAGCCGGTCCACCAACCCTGATAGAAGGAAACGCAAACCCTCCCAGGGGCACACCGATGGCCCTAAAACAGCAACAAGTTGTTTGCCACACAAATTGGGCAGGGTTCTCACCAGTTGGTGGGTTCCACATACCAAACGGAGGCTGACCATTCCAGAAACAAAGTCCCTTCGATCACTTGAGGACAAAAGGGGCTTGATCATATGGCTCAGGTGTGTGTTTTCCAACCTGCCTCAGAAAACATGGAAAATCTATTTTCACAGAAGCAAAACCACACCCTAGAATTCCTTGCAACTCATTGGTGGGGCGGGGCGGGGGGGCACGGTGGCAGCGGGTGGTGAAAGTCCTTAGGTGATTACTACCTGAAAGGAACATTCTGGGGCAAGAAAGGGCAGGCTCCACACACCTGCTCAGCTTAAAAAAAAAAGGGAGAGCCAAGTAAGGGAGACCAGTAGCAAAAGTGAAATGTACAAACACTGGAGACCAAATCCATGAAAGGAAGTGTTGCGCCGACATGGCGTTTACCCACCTTAAAGCACTAATAATCATTAACCTCAGCTTCTTTAACTGAAGGTGACAATGTTCTACTGAGCAAGGCTAGCAAGAGAATTATAATCGGGTGCCCAGTGAAAAATCAGTAGTTCACACTGACCTCTTTTTTCTAATTCAATAATCCTTTGGTGAACACCTACTATATCCCAGGCACTGTGTTAAGGTAGTCTATAGGAAAGTCAAAAAAAGAAAAGGGAAACACAGTCCCTGTGTAGGACACCAAGGAGTTTACAAATGGATGCAAACACGGCTCCCACGTGATACAACGCAAGACAGGCTGCGTCAACTGCCCAGACACAGGTGTGAACAGAGCACTGGGTGTGAATCAGGAGACCTGGTTTCAGAAGAAACTTTGATTCAAGTATTTAAAGCTACTGTTTTTTAAATACTACTATCTTCAACATTTCAAAGTAATTGAGTTAGGTGCTTTGGGAGAAATTGAAATAAACGGGAATATTCTCTGTCTACGACTATTTAACAAATATTTTTTGAGCATCTATTTTGTGCCAGGTACCCAACAGGAGATTATGAAATTACAGATGGCTAAGCATGCTCTTTACCAAGAAGCATCTGGCATGATTTTCTTTAATAAATGGTTATCTATACGACTGCATGAAGCATGATCTTGATCTTGGATCAGGTCAAAAGGCAGGACTACTCCTGGGCACCAAGCTGAGCTTACCTTTGCATTACTGAATGCAGTTGCTATGATAACCAGTCTCTTCAGAGGGAATCAAAGCAGGGGTAAGCCTTTGGTGGTCATACCACACATCTGCTGAGCTAATTATATCAACTCAACCCTCAGGGGCCTTAAGGGAAGCCACTGGCTTTTTTTAGCACCTTGCACAAAGTGTAACAGAACATGGGCGATTAGTAGATATTGATGAACTAAAGAATCTTTAATCCCTAGCTTTAGCCATGGACAATGTGCTTAAAAATGGAAAGAATGTCATAAATATTTTATGTATACTACCATTCAACTCAGTGATTTTTTTTAAATTACAGAAAAGAAAGAGAGGAATCAATTTTAATCCTCAGTGCTATGGCATCACTAGATGCCCAGTGTTTGCAGGCTCTCTCCACAAGCTCGAGGGAAGAGGCCAAACAGTAATTGGCCCCTGGCATGGAACGGAACATAAACTTGCACTGTTGATACGCGTGCTTTGTTCCGTTTGCCAAACTCTGTGTGTGGGGCTGCGGGGGAGGACTCTCTCCCCGAAGTGTGCCCAGTGCTCATTCTCTCCTGGACCGACTCATTTCAGTTTTGTCAAAAAGGCAAAACACAGTCAGAGATGGTTCTCTAAGGACATATAGTGCTTTCTAATACAAAGTGTGCTTTTCAAAGTGCCACATGGAAAATCCCAGTATGCATCAAAGGTGATGGGATTTCCTTGTAAACTGCTGCCACCACCCCCGGCCCCCGCACCTCACTCCATAATCCACTGCAGCAGCAAGCGCCCCCCTGGAGCAACGTCAGGAGCTTTAACTGCAGTGGATATGGGGGCTGCAGGCTGATACCCATCTCACTCCCTCTGCTCCCATCCCCCGGAGCTCACGCTGAGAGACCCTGTTACGGAGAGAGCACGCCAGGAAGTCGGTCGGATTGCCCAGGTCAGCCCAGTGGCCACACCCCTGGACAGAAAGGAGCTGCGTCTATGACAGGGTCTCCACCTGAGGCTGAGAAGCAGCGTGGGAGGGAGGGAGGGAACTGAAGAGTGACTGAAAGCCAAGGACAGACTCTGCTCCCCAGAGGAAGTCTCTGCAGAGGGACAATGTGGCTAAGTGTTGGGCGAAAATTACCACTAACACGAGTGACAACTGCAAAACGAAGTCATCCCTCACTTTCTCGGTGAAACTTCCCTCCCTCCAGATCAGTCTCACAGGGGCCGAAGACTGTTTGGAAACTAAAACCCTGTAGACTTGTCTTATTTCTCATTCACCTGTCCTCCTGATTCCACCTCTGAGTTCAGGCCTACCTTCCTAATTCGGGTTTCTTTGTGAGATGTTTGTCTGCGCTAATCAGATGATTCTCCCACAACGGATCTTGTCACTCAAAAGCCACAAGCCATTTAAAAACAGGTTTGCATCTGGGAAGAAATAAGAGGCAGAAATGAATTTGATTCTTTTGCATTTTAATTACTTCCCCAGGCACGTGTGCTCTCATTGAATTGCCCTAGGTCTCGACCCTGACATTTAGACTAAGAGGTCCACACTTCTTTCCTTCTTTTTAGTTTCCGAAACAGCAGTTCTGGTCACTTCTCACCTCCTGACGCTGCCCTAAATTGGAGCAGGGGTGACCCAGAGACTCGTGGGATCTGTCTGTCTAAGGAGGTATGGGCTCGTGTCTGCAGCAGGTAAGGAAGGACCCAGACTCTGCCTCACCTGGCCGGGAGGGGGAGGAGGGCTGGGCACGCACTCCAACACCGTTAAAGCCAACTGACTGTCAGCCCGTCCAATAAGCCTTGAGAAACTTTGTCCTACATGGCATTACAGCAAGAGGTTTCTCGGGAACCCTAATGGGAGTTTACAGAGGACAATATCTCACACAGACAGATAAGCGACTGCCAAACATTCAAACCAAGACCACAGGAAAGTCAAGTCATTCTCAACAGCCTTTTTTCGTCTCCTTCCAAGTCAGAGTCAGGTTTGTAAAACAGGACCCCAGGCAAACTAAAAATCATTCTCTGTTCTTACTCACAGCAGCCCGAGAGAGCCGCGCTGTGTAAGGGCAGGCACGGCGACACTGTCCTGCATCGACCAGCCCTGCTCCAGGGTTCTGAGCGAGCACAGCACCCAGCACGAGGTCTGTCCTCTCTGCGCACAGGGGAGGCTGAGCCCGGGAGATGGAAGCCATTTGACAGTCGGCCTAAGTGCGGACATTAAATCAACCTTCTGGTTGCTCAAAGACCTTCCGACATTTTTCCATCTTGGAAACTTTTCATAAGTAATCTAAACAAACTTGTTAGGGCCAAGTACATTAAATAAATGTAAGTAAGGACAAAAAGCTTTTCGGTGAACTTTTTAATTAGTTACTCCCAATCTTTTCGGTAACTTGAAACTTCAGTTTTGCTAGGATAAAAGCTAAATGATGAAAATTTATTAAATATCTAGATCATTTCCAATTAAAATAAAATACTAAAACATTCAATACTGAACATTGGGTTCTCCTCCCCCCACACTTCTGGCTTCCTTTTACAGAGGAACTAGAGATATTTGCATCTATTAGTAAACATATTTGCTGCCAGACTGAGAAATTTTGTGAGAAAGTACATTTCTAGAAATCGTAGGAAGTACCTGTAAGTCTACCCATCCACAGAATGCTAATGTAAGAGAAAGTTCCTAATTGTTTACTTCTTCGTTTTCACTAGAAATGAAAGGCTGTTAAGGGATAAGAATTCTGATATATGTAATTGGAGCTACTCGGAAACAACTCTGTACACAAGGGAGGCCGGGTGTGTGTTTTTGGCAAACCTAGTCTTCTTGACATTTGACGGACTCAGTTTTTCTCAGAACTGTGTAACTTGTCATATGCACCCGTGAAGCCTTCAATTGTGACCACAGTGGGAATGGATAACTAAGTATTGTTTCACAGTAAACTATGATCCTATTTGACCAAATGTTGTAAAACCTTTTGCTGTTTTTAACCAAGTTCCCAAAATCAAATTTCAAATGAAGTCTTTTTTACCTTGAACTCACTTGGGATTTTCTGGACAACTCCTAGAACATTAAAAAAATTTTTTTCTCTCACCTCATAAAAGGGAGTTGTTAAAATATTCAGGCTCACCTGATATGTTAAAACACATGGGAAGTATTGTCGAGTAAGAATACTGAGCTTAATGTTGTATTAGTGTAAGTGTACGTGGGAAGTGTTCTAGGAATTGTATGAAATTCCTAAAGTAGCATGTTCTGGTATAATGCTATAAAACGTTGCATGTATCAGGAATGACGATTCCTGGTCAATTCCATTACAATAAACTCTCATCAGATCTTTAACAGACATTTTCAAGTCAGTTGTCATTCACAGTCACTGTTTTACTCTGATGGTTTATCGATGTGTTCCTGAAACGGGCTTTATCTTCAAGGAGATGCAGGGAGGGGACTTTTGACAGGTGCAGATTTCAGGTGACTTTGAGATTATGGAGGAGAGCTGGGTGGAAATTTCCAGAACACATTTTAAAAAAATAGATTCAAAAAGAGTACTTAATTACCTGGGACTGAATGAACCGAGGAGCAGGGCTATAACTTTTACCCACACGCTGGACTGAAGAGGAGAAGCAGCTGACACTGATGTAGACGGCTTGGCCCGAGGGGCCAGACCAAGACCCCCTCCTTTGCCTTAACTCTGGCACTGGCCGAAGGAAAAGGTAACGCCGTGCCCTGTGTCTCCCAGACCATTGCTAAGCTGGGTAGCCTCTGGAAGTTAGAAAAACATCTATTTCAGGCCAGGAGGAAACCCAGCCGACTCCTGGCTTGAATGGGCAAAGGCAACAATTCCTGAGAATGAAATCATTAACAACGCCACCGGAGTGGAAGTGGTTTCTGCCTGACAGGATTTAGCCTAAAAAAAATTATGAGCCTAAAGCTGCAACCAGAGAGATTCAGCAAAAAAAAAAAAAAAAAAAAAAAAAAAAAAAGCAACAAAGGGATCAATGCAAAGTTTCGAGAGCCACTAACTATGGAGCGGCGGCGGAGAGCGGCGCTGGTGCCTGGCATTTGGGTCACACCTCTCGGACTGTTAAAAGGCAACAATGGGCCCCAAATGGAGTCACTTTTGCCAAGTCCCACCAAGACTCAATACCTAATCTAACTGCAATTTTAGCCTCTCCCATGAATAGAATTTCAAACCAATCAGTCTAGAATTTCTTGTCAACCCTAGTGAGGGAATATGCCTGATAGGACCCCCTGCTTCCCCCAAGGGAAGGTGACCTTGCCTGAAATGATGCTCTTGCTTGACTTCCTGGTCTCACTCTGCTTCTGCCTATGAAAGTCTTTCATTTTACACAGTTCCTTGGGGCACCTTTGTATTTACTAGATGAGATGCTGCCTGATTCATGATTTGCTTAATAAAGTCAATTAGATCTTTAACTTCACTTGGTTGAATTTTCGTTCTTTAACACATTGCTGCGGTGACTGGGGTTTCTTTACTTAAACAAGAAAATTTTAGCTCCTTCTCCAAAGCTCAGGCGGCATGTCCGGGATTGGGCCAGGCTCATTCCCAGAGGGGTCGAGTGTCCCTGCCATGCCCAATAGCTTTCCGCCTACATAATAACTAACCTCTGCCATTGGGTCCTGTGAGCCTTCAATAAATGGTGTTACTATTGTTATTGTCATCCTGTTTTAGAGAAGAGTAACTTGGAGGCTCAGTCATGGCGAGCGGCTTGTTCAAGATCACTCAGCCTACAGGTGAGAAAGATGCAATTATGAACTTGACTGCTAATGCTAAGACCTGTGCTTCTCACTCACCTACCCAGGCCTGAGGCAGACAGAACCAGGCCCGCGTTTTACTCTCACGCCCTGCTCCGTGCCGCTGCCTGCTGATGCGCCCTCCATGTTTAGGAGCACGGACTCCAGGAGCCAGATTGCCAGGTATGGCTGTGCAATCTGAGCAGGTTATTTTAGCTCCATCTCTGTACCGTCATCCGTAAACTGGGGGTGGTCAGTCCTACTTCCGAGGGCTGTTTCTGAGGATCAAATGAACGAATGTGTCTAACTCCCAGCCCACAGTAAGGGCCATACATATGGGAGCTCCTCTTCGCTGCCGATCCCTCACTCATTTAGGGAGTTGAAACTGTAACCAAAGAGAGCCAGCGATCCACTGGAAATGAGGAGACTAGAGAAAGTCTGCGCAGAAAGACAATCTGTTCTTTTTTTTTTTTTAAACAGCAGGTTTCTCCTTTTCTGATAGGAATTAGTGTTGCTTTAATAGAGCGAAATTTTTCCTCCAGACTTTAAATTCCCTGAGCTGCTGGGTACCTTAAAAACGGCATTTCTTTTTCTTGGGCCTGTGAAAGGTTCTGTGAACTGGGAGGAGAGAGCAGTGAAGCAGTGGAGAAAGCTGTGAGTTTCAGTGTGCTAAAATGGAACTGCACTTTTTTTCTTTAAAAACCCACATCTGAGGGCTACTAACCAGGTGCAGAGCCGCCCACCATTCCGCTTTTGGCCCCGAGGCCTCCTGGCCATTGCAGCCATAGTTCCTGCACAGCGCACACTTGGCCTTCGCCCTGCCCCTTTGCCTCCCCAAATCCTGAAGCACAGCCTCCTTCTCTCACGTGTTTAAGAGTAAATGGAGAATTCCAGAGTTTCCTTGAAACAGCCTACTGAAGATATTTCAGAGAGACAGGGAGAAAAAGAGCACCAGAGTAGGAAATTATGGGCACTGGGAAAGAGAGACAGCTTGGCAGGGCTTCTTGGAAAAATTCATTCCAAAGAGCCAATCCCAAGCAGGGCACTTGCTTGTAGCTTTGTTTCCAGGACACAAAAAAGAGCAACAGCTCTCAGAAGTTTACCTAAAGGCAGGAGGGCAGGGCCCGGAGCCGGGGCTGCAGGCCTTTGGTGCAGGCGGGAGTTTCCGGGAAGAGCCCTGTGTTCTGCCAGGCGAGCCCCGAGTCACACACAGACACTCGTACTCACCTTGACTTTGGAGGTGGTGGAGGAGGCGAGAAGGCCTCTATCCCGTTTCTGTCCTTGGGGAACTCAAAGGCGAAAGAGGCTGATTTGCTCATCCCAGTCCCAGCTTTGTCCTTCTGCCCGGAGGAGCTGTCTGGGGGGCACAGGCGGTGCCAGGTGGAGCAGTTTGGGGGGTCCCGGGTGCCGCTCTCCGTCTCTCCTCCCCAGCTTTGACTCAACAAGTCTGGCTCCACCTCCTCCTCTTCCTCGATTCGGCACTGACGGCTCCAGGCCCCGGTCTGGTACCGGGGCCGCCTCTGGTCCAAGGCCGAGGAGGTGCCGGCGGCCGGTGGGGAACACCTGACAGAGTCCCGACTGGCGACACCGTTAGCCCGGCAGGAAGAAGCGGGGTCGAGGGGACACCTGGACGAGGGCTGAGGCCCAGTGCCACCGCCCGAACTCCCCTCGCTGAGGTCCGCCAGTGGGGAGGCTGACGGTGACACGGGGGACCCTCCGGGGCTACTCCTGGACAGCTTGGGGGGAATGGCGGGCCTCCCCTGGGAGCTGTTCTCACTCGTGTCCAGGCGGCGGCCCTCCCTGGGGCTCCTCCCCTGCCCCGCTGAAGTCTCCTCGTCACCTGCCTCAGAGTCCCGGCTCACCGGCTGGCGTGGCCATTGCACCCCTACCGCTGAGTCAGGGCTGCTCAGGTAGATTGTCCGGTGGTCCTCTTTCGGGTGGGCCGCCATGACTGTGATGGTGGCCGCCAACTGGGGGGCCGTATCCAAGCCTTCCCTGTCCCGGCCCCAGCCAGAGGCCGTTTTCTGAGCCCAGGTGTTAGCCGTCCGTCCCTGGCCGTGGCTGTGGCCCTGGCTGGAGGCTGCTGGTGCCTGTGGTACTTTGGCCTGTGGCCTGGAAGGCACTGGAACCGCCTTCTTCCTCTTGGTGCTCTCAGCATAGATGGGCTCAGGCTGCACAGCCTCCCTGGGGTGGGCTGGCGGCTGGGGCTCCCCGTTCAGCCCAAGGCACCTGCTAGAGGGCCCCACGTGGCAGCCAGAGTCCTGCTGCTTCCCCTGCACAGGTTCCTTCATGAGAGAGCAGTAATCACTCTCAAGAGGCGGGGTGAAGGGACTGCTGGTGCCACTGCTGGCACTCCCGCAGGAGAGGCCATCGCAGGAACTGGCCGCCTCCGAGGGAGGGGACAGCTGCTTGGGGCCCAGATGGGCTGGGTTCTCTGTGGGGCCCTGGCTACAGCACTCCCTTGGGGAGCTCAAAACCTGCTTCATGTCCTCAGCTGGCCCCACACACGTCCCCTGCTCCCAGCACGTTGGAGAGCAGGCCCTGCCACCAGATCTGCACGGGGGTCCCTCGGCCTGTGAGGTGTCCTGGGCTGCAGGGGCCAGGGAGCAACAGTCCAGGATGGAGCAATATTCTCCCCCTTCGCTGTCCCCAGAGGGGGAGCACCTCTGATCGCTGTCATCCTCCGAGGGCAGGGACTCCCGCAGGGGCTGTGGTGAGGGCTGGAGCCCAGGGCCCTTGTGACAGCCAGATGTCATCACGCCAAAGGCAGCCTGTTTCTGGTGGAAGCTCTCCTGAGTGGAAGTCGGCTCTTGGTAAGGAAACGTGGGCTTCTCTTCTCGCCCAGCCTTCTCTTCGGGGAAGCTCAGCGGGTGGAAGGAGGTGTTCCGTTCCCCCAGGGGCTCTGGGCTGTGCAGGCCGACCGTGGCATACGCAGGCGGGCTGCGAGAGTGGCCATCTGCCGGGGCCGAGGGCCCGGTGGGCTTCTGAACGCCGAGGAAGCTGCCCAGGTAAACCATCGACCTGTCTTCCTGCTTTGGGAAGGTGAGCTTGCTGGAGGGCCGTCTCCAGAGGACCTACACAGCCCCAGGGTGAAAAGACTTACATTAGACCTCATCAGAGAAAAAAAAGGAGAGAGAGAAAGTGAGAAGGAAGTGCCGTGACTTTGCAAACCGTCTTCCGGGCCGCAGCGCACAAGAGGGGCAGCAGCTTGCCCCCGGACCTCCCCACAGCCCTCTGGCGGCTGCCGTCCCCGCAGAGCCTGTGGCCGGCCCAGACCCAGAGCTGCCCTGCCCACCTGGGCCTGTCCTTCTTTCAGCTCAGTCTGCAAGGAGGGGAAAAAATCGCTCTAGAAAAGAATATTTTGCCTACTCCCTCGAAACTGCTAGATGAGGTAAGTTCTCCTATGGGCTGTGAATATCGATTTTTGGGTTTTGTTTAATTTTTTTGTGTGTTTGTTAGTCTTTTGATAAGTGTGTCATGACACATTCCTGAAGAAAGCAGTCATGAGGCTTTTTAAAACACCTTGGGTGAGCGGTGGGGGTGCGGTGGGGAGGGGGAGGGGTGGTTTCTGAGCTGGCCTGCGCCAAAGAGCTGCTCTGTCTCCCAGTGACGGGCGGTGCCCCCTGCCTGGGCCTGCGTCGGTGGCTGGACTAGCTGAGCGATGAGACAGAGAGGTGAACTGGTCATCCTCATCCCTGAAGTCACTGTCCCCTCCTGCTGCCCTTCTAAGGCTCCCCTGACACCACTTCTAGCAGCAGCCTCAAAGTCGGCCCGCATCTGGCTCCTTTCCAAGATGACTCTGAACAGAAAGAGTCCTGGCTCGTGTCTGTGAAGGTCGACCCGGTGAGAGGAGGTAACCAGCGTACCCAGACTGGAGCGACCCTGAGGGGAAGCAGAGCTGGGCACAACCGCAGGAGATGCCTCTCCTCAGTGACGGCTCCCTGACTTAACGCTGACCTCTGAATTCACATACCCTCGCCCACCCTTCCTGAGTCACTCACTGTGATGGTCTGGGGAAACTAGAGCAGGCGAAGAGGTCACTGAGGTCGCCAGCAGTTCTCAGAATGTGTTTTAGGTCCCTGGTTGCAGAACCGGGGACCTGACCTGCAATCTGGGCATGTGCCCTGACCAGTCCATTGGCTGATGTGGCTCAGTGGACTGAGTGCTGGCCTGTGAACCGAAAGGTCACTGGTTCGATTCCTGGTCAGGGCACATGCCCAGGTTGCAGGCCAGGTCCCCGGTTGGGGCGTGTGAGAGGCAACCCATTGATGACGTTTCTCTCACATTCAATGTTTCTCCCCCTCTCTTTCTCCCTTCCTCTCCCTCTCTCTAAAAACTAAATAAATCTTTAAAATAATTTAAAAAAAAGAGCATGCCCTGGACGTCCAACTCTGTAAGCACGTCCGGAGGCAGCAGGCTCTCCATGCCCTCTAAATAACACGCCTTTGCCAGCGTTACATGTGGGATGCGCTGAATGGGCTACTCTCCAGGGATGCCACTGTTTTTGGTGATCCCACGTCAGAGCTGGTGAGATCCAAGCCTCATAACGGAGAATATGAACACTAGCCAGGAGTGGGATATTATTAAGGAATGACTGTTAATAGTTTTAAGTGTTATAATGGTATTGTGGTTATACTTTTTAAAAGGCCTTATTGTTTTTTAAAGACATACCAAAAGGATGCGATGACTGGCTGTTCTTTAAAATCATGGGAAAGGGAGGCGGGGCACCGGTAGGGATGGAACGAGATTGGTCACGAGTGGTGGTTGCTGACACCGGCTAAATCACGGAGGATGCATGGAATTCGCCATGCCGTATTGCTACTTGTGCACACATTTAAAATTATTGATTAAAAAATCGCAAGAAGCTTCATTTTGTGTGCCCCGATATTTATCCGAACGAATAATGAATACAGTCTCCAGATGAACTTCAAAGGAGGGAATTAATGGTCCTTAGCCTAAAGGAGCAGACCGGCAAGAGGGCGGCTGTCAGGAAGGAGCGGTCTCCGGAAGCTGATGGGCAGCCGTCCTGTGGGGGTCTTGCTCTAACAGCCCTTCCTGGCTGCCAGCCTGTCACCAAGTCTGGCACTAGGGAGAGCCCCCGTAAAAACACCACGGGTCAGTCAGGCTCACCTGTGGGACGTCTCCATTCACGTTGGCCTCTGTCCACATATCAGAGGCATCAGAGCTCAGCATGGTGGGCTTCACGGCGATGGTGGGCTTGGAGTAGGGTGAGCTGTTCACACCTTCATCTTCTAGGCGGCAGTCCTCAGGCCTGGGGGGCAGGCGGGGAGGTGGGGGCAGGCTACCGGCTCTGGGCTGGGGACGGCCGGGCGTCAGCTGGTGGTCGCTCCGCAGGCAGAAGCAGTTCTTACAGGACCCAGGCTTCCAGATATGCTCCACAAAGTCACTGCACGCGGACATTTTCGGGCTCTCGGGGTTCAGTCGGATGGTCTGGTGCATCTTGGGTGGACAGTGCGCTGGCTCATCGTGCACCCGGCTCTCTGGCGTGGTCTTGTGGGAGGCAGATGTGGGTCACAGAGCAGCTTCCTGGAAAGGAAGAACACTGGCCTGATCAGAGATCTCCCCGCCAGAGGACAAGTGCATTACTGCTCAGGGTCTGATTGTCTGGGGAGAGGAGAGGGAGGGAGGGGGAAAGCAGGAGAAAAAAGCTAAAGACTAGTATTCCATTTATGCCCAGGCCCTCACCCATTCCTCATAAGGCTCTTAGTCACTCTCGTGGTGTGGCCTTATCGGAAGCTGAAAAACTAAACATTGCTCTATTGTGTGAATAGAGAGCAAAAAAGACATTTCAGTCCCTGAAAATAAATCCCAAGTACCTGGAGGTTTAGGGGCAGTTGAATGAGAAGAAATCACATAGATGAGAAGCCTGTTATCTCATCCATGCATACCCTGCCACTAGGGGTCTGGAGCCTGGGACTAGAGGAACAAGAACTAAGAAGTAGTACAGCGGATACAAACAGTGGCTTCTGGAAGATAAGCCACAATTTTTAACCAGGAACTATGTGAGCGGGGGTTGGGGGGGGGCAAGCCTAGGCCCTAAAAGGGCTGTAATCCATACTTGGGACCAGGCAGAGATGGAGGGGGTGAGACAGGGGAGAGGTATGGTGCTGGCCGGCCCCCACAGGGGACTCTTGTCAGAAGGTCTGGCATCCTGGGAATTCACCTCCTTCCCCCTGCTTCCTGGACATCATTCAACCCTGTGCTCAGTGAGCTCAGCAAGGCTGCAGCTGCAGGCCAAGGGGAAAACAGACAGAAGTGCATCCGCACCACAGTGCTGTGGTCTAGGCGTGGCAGGACGGGATACAGGAGAGCGGGGAGAGGATCGCACTGTAATTTTCCCAATAACCCTGGAGGTAAGGCAGTCAGCTGGCTGAAAGGCAGTCGCCTCTGAGAGTAAAACCGAAAGCAGAGAGTCTGCATCACAGCACGCTTTGTAAACTCCCCATCCAGGAGGAGCTCAAAGGGTTGCAGGTATTAATTAATAACCTGAATAACACCCTGTCAGGCCGATTTATCCCTTTTATATGGATGGGAAAACGATGGCAGCCACATAAACTGAGACCTGTCTGTAGACACGGAGAGTTCGGTAGATCTGGAAAGAGAAGCCAACTCTGCTGGCAGCTCCTCTCCTCACCATGCCATTGGTCACCCAGCAATTTCGACCAGTGTCCCACAAGCATTTTTAAAACGTGCCATACCTGACTATTTAGTAAGGGGTGCAGCCAACACAACAATAGCAGTCCGGCGTGAATGAATCAAAATTATACCTATTTTTTGTCAGACTGGCAAAAAAATATATTTTTTAGTGTGCCACAGATTTTTAATAATGAGTTTATGTGCGCCACGAGATGAAAAAGGTTGAAAATCACTGCATTAGACTAAAAGCTCACAAGGCCTGTTCGTGAGAAAATAGTTCACTGAAGAACCTAAACAAAGTGAACAGATTCTCATTCAATAGGGAGGGTTTTGCCCTGGATTTGCTCTCCACTTTCTTCCCGTGAGAACTTGCTTTGAGGCTAAACTACCAACAGGGCTAACCAGGTGGAATGAGCCAGGTGTCCCAAAGATCATTCCAGAATCTTTGTGGGAAGTGCTATCTTTCTGATCTCCCACACTCACAGACAGGAGTGCTTATTCAGCAAGTGCCGAAGCTACGTTTGCCCGCTTTGGCTCCAAAGTTAACCTTGAAGCCCTGTGTCTTTAAGCTAAATGAACACTCTGAAATAAAAGACAATATTTGTCTTTCGGCAACCGTCGTTCGGATGGCACACATCCCTCCCTTGAAGATGATTGCAGGTTAGGCTCCTCTCCCTACGCCCTAGTCACAGGTTCATCCCTTCCCTGCCAACTTGCCCAGAAGAGGTCACTAAGCTTCAACAAGCAGAGGAGGATAGCAGGGATTTTTCTTTCTCCTATGATCTCAGGCCTGAGCTCTGCGGCTGCATTCTGGAAGAGGGAAAGAGTGGAGGAAGCATTTTCGTGTTCGTAGTGCAAGTCTCCACACTCCTGCCCCAAGGTGAGGAGCAGGCCCTTTTCTTTCCTGGGAGCTGAGGAAGGCCACCTTCCTGGCCACGGAAAAGGCAGCCCCCCCTCAAGTGCAGAAAGAGGCTCCGGAGCCCTTCAGTGGGCTGTCCGAGGGGTTGGGCATCCAACTACTTCCTCAGAGCTGCCATAGATCCATGAAGAAGCAGTTTGGGGTGGTCACATCTTATTTCCTCAACAGGCAACTGACAGCAACAGACTTGTCGTGCATGGCTGCTTGGTGCCAGAGGTCCCCCTCCTTTGTAGACCGTGGCTGATACAGCACTGGGACTTCCAGCAGGCTCTGGGTTACCCACACGGGAAAGCTTCCTTTAGAACCCCTCCATCTGTGAGCACGCTTTTGGCCCTGAGGCTCTGAGGCTCTGAAATTCTCTGACAGTGGGTACAACTTCCAGCACCACCACCACTCAAGAGATGCAAAGTTAACAAAGCCCCAGGCTTCTCCCCATCACGGGCTCAGTGGCATTTTCTTAAAACTGGTTTCTCGGTCACAGCAAACAACTTACCACCGTGTCAAGCTCGAAAAGATTCTTTTCCAGTTCTATTTGTTTAGAGAGGGCCTGAGAGGACCTCTATTTGTTTGAAATAAAAGATGATGAAAAACTCAAGTGGCAATCACAAATTGGGAGCAGCGCCTCGCCTACCAGCGGGCTCTCCACAGCCTGGGAATGGCACCTTCCCAGCCCACATTCCTTACCTCTGAGGGGAGGCGGCCCCCAAATTATGCAAATTCCCCCATTTCTGTAGGAGGCAGCAGTGTGAGACTAGAAAAAGACTTCAGCATTCTTTCTGATTCAAGTCATGATAAAATACCTTTGCCTCTGCAAACTTGTGCACTAGACTTGGGGCTACAACGTGCAAGACTGAAGCTGTCAGATTCCCACCTCCTTTTAAAAAGAATATGAAGAGTGCTGGCCAGATCCAGAGCCAGAAAATTAAATATTTTGGCTCACAACATTGCCCTTCATACTTTCATCAAAAGTTGTTTAGGCCTTACCCTGAAATGACAGGGTACCAGAAAACACTCCTGTACAAATTGCACATATATTACAATTAAATTAATGCAACATCAGAAAAAAGAACATAGGTATGGAAAGAGGCTGGCTTTCAACAACCCTCTGGCAAGGATCAAAAGGAGAGGGACAACCTTAAAACACACACATGCACACACCTGCAAACAGACACACACAGAGGGCAGGTCGTGATCTCCACCCAACTTTTCATATCCTCTTTCTTCTTCTCCGATGCCATGTAATCAACTCCCAGCAGCAGGAATGTGTTCTACTGGGTTAGACCCACTACAGCCTGAACCTACAGTAAGGATGCTGAGTTCCACAAGACGCTGCAGTAAGAAAACAACTTCAGAATTCCCCCGGGGGCTTCATGTCCAATTTCAGACTCAAAGAGGGAAGGGGTTGTTGCCATCAGTACAGGCTGGTGACCAGTAAGGGCTCGGGAACCTGCCTCGGGACGAGAGGCACTGCAAAACTCCTGGCCCTTTGGGCTTTGCTATCCCATCGGCTGTGCAAAGCCATGTGCTTGCTGGCTGGGCTTTATCTGAGAGAAATATACACAGCTAGCTGGCCCTGCCTCCATTCCCATGCACAGCACCTGAAAGTGGGAGGTTCTATTTTGTACGTGTGACGGGGGCGGCTGGGGAAGGGGCAGCAGAGGCAAGGGTCACGGACATGCCCACGGCATGCCTTACAGAAGGCTGAGCCATGGCTCAGGGAAAAGGCATCATCTCAGTACCTCTGGAGACTCCGAGGCTGGCATCTAACCCGGTGACGCATAAGGGGCAGCTACGACCCTGGGGTCCCAAACAATCACCCCTCTCCTCTCCTTTGACAATACTGCTGCGGCAGAAAGGAAGTCTCCGCGCTAGCAATCCCAAAACTCTTCCGTCTTGCCCCAAAAGGAGCAGCGGGGCCAGCAAGAGCAGCAGAAGAGTTGGTTTCCCCTCCCGGAACTCCAAGGAAAGTTTCCCCTTTTCCTGAGCTCAATGCTCAAATGAATCGAAAATACCCCTCCGGCTCCCGTGCCCTCCAGGCTCCGCGCCTCCGCCTGGGGCACAACCCCGGGCGCACGCGGTCTCGACGCTCCACCCGCCCCAAGCGGTCGCCTGTCACCACAGCGGACGCGACAGAGGATCGCCTGCCCGGTGATCGCAGCGATCCTCCAAAGCTCCCCTCTGCGGCCACGTTTGCTAGACAAAAAGAGGCCGAATTTGAAGAAAGCGTCGCGGGCTCACCTCGGGGCCGCGCTCTCCCGGCCTCGCCGTCGGTCGCCGAGCCGCCTGCCGTCCGGCCGGGCGCCTGGGAGCATTGTTAGGAGAGTGTGTGCGCGCGGTGCGTGCCCGGCAGCGGGCGGGTGTCGTCTGCCGAGCCCGGCGGCGGGGTGGCAGCTGAGAACGCGGCTCCGCCCCCTCCGCCTCCGGTGACGCCGCGCGCCGGGCTCCCGCCGCACCTCTGCACTCTGCGCGGCCCGGAATCCCTTGGTCCCGCACGCCTCCAGGTCCCTCCCCGGCGGGCTTCTGCTCATCAGCCCGATTCACCCAAACTCTCCACGCCCGGCCCCTCCTCCCGCCCCCTCCCGTTCCCCACCGTGAGGCTCCGCCCCCGCCCGAGACTTAGCGTTGTCCGACCCCGAGCCAAGCCCCCATAGGCACCCCTCCCCAGCGGTGGCTCTGCGCGGTCCTGCGGGGTCGAATTTCGGTGTTTGCAGCCTTCCAGGACGTATGCATAGGTGTTCCTTCCTCGATCAGGCTCTGCAGGGGGCGGGGGGTGGTGGTTGGGGGTGGACTGGGAGGGTATAGCACCAGCTCTGGACTGGGGAAGCGGAAAACGAGGGGTCGCTGGTGGAATGATGGGGTCAAGACCCGAGACGGAATGCGAAAGCTGCGTGGGCACCGTGATTGTCAATTACTCACGCCCTTGGGAAGAGGGTGGCGCCAGACCGAGGCGGGCTGGGAATCCGGACGGCGGGTTCCAGGTCCTGCCCAGCCTCTGGACTGATTCGAGGCCTCAGGCAATTTGCTTAATCTCTCTTAATTTTACTTTGCTGGATGTGGAATGCAAGGGTTGAACTGGAGATTGCTGATCTTCCACGCCCCTGGGACTGCCGGGTCTCCTGCAGGCCACTGTTACACCTGTATTTACAGCGTTACCATCCAGTGACTCTTTCACTCGGATGGGGCGAGTTAAAGACAGTCCTCAGGCTAAAAATCTTTTCACCAAAAGTATGGCAGCCTAAGGCCCAGTCAGCCCCCTCCCTTCCTTCTGCTGCCTGAGACAGGCTCACACCTTGACCTGAGTGTGTCCTCAGGCAGCCAGCGCCAAGGAACCTCAAACCTTCCGCTTGCCCGGGCTGGGGAATGAGGTAAAATGGAACAGGAAGAAGCCCCCAGAAAAACACCTGCGGGTCTCCTCTTCGCTCTGGGCCTCCCTAGGGCGTCAGCGTATTGTAATTCCAATTAGGGTGCTTTGACCGTCAGCCAGTCAGGATGAACCTGTGGGCCCCCCCCCCCCGCCCCCGAGAAAACGGAGGCTGGTTACTGCGCTCTCCTTGTGATCTGGCTTGACATAGCAGGACTTAGAGGGTGAGAAGGTAGATGGACTAGAGAGAGGAAGAAGGCATGTTTTTGAGGTTTGGCTTCTACGAAAAAAAGGAGAAAGGTAGAGGGAACAGGGGGGATACTTCCTCATGCTCCAGCCTATCCAACAGATATGGAATTTGGGGGAAGGAGTAGAGGGATGGAAGTGGAGCTAACGTTCCTTAAGCACCTGCTGTGTGCCAAACTCCATAAGGGAGACATCCTCCCCATTTAGAGAAGTAAACTGAGATGCAAAGGGACTAATTTGCCAGAGCCCATCAGCTGTAAGTGGTAGTACCGGGATTGGAACCTGGAGCGGTCTGGCCCCACTGATGAGCAATTCCACTCTGCCACGCTGCCGCACTCTCCGAGTGCTGGAGGCCAGCCCTATCTTTCTTTCTTTCCAAAGTGAGGGAAAACCATTTGACCAGACTGGTTAGGCTCCATCAGCATCCAACAAAATGGAGGGGTCCAGCCCATTCACTTACCAACCCCCAGGAGGCAAGTAGGTACAAAACCATCTGTGCTGGAGGAATAAATGATGTCAGCAGGTGCATGCAAGTCAGCTACAGCGTGAGAGGGCAAATGCGGGGGTTTGAGAAATTTCAGGTCCCTGTGATTCAGGACAGGTTCTCCCTCTGTGAGGCCCGGGGTGGGGGGGCGGCTGATACTCACCCGACAGTACTGATCACGGTGGAAGCACTCACCTTCCCACTTTATTTCCTTCTCTTTGCCCAGTCTATCCTTAATACCTGAACAGGCTGAAGAACAAAGTTATAAGAAAAACCTTGCTAGTGGAACAAGGTTGGCAGTTCTGTGCTATGCAGCAGCAACTGAAGTGTTAATTCAGTCGTTCTGCAAAATCAACTATTCTCAAGTGTTTTCTGCGCTCACACAAAATAAATGCATTATACTGTAGTTGCTGACATCTAATGTGCATCGGTTTTGACACCAGCAGTGTGGCCTGAAGGTAGCTTCATCTTGCCTAATAAAAAGAATCAAAAAATACTTCAAAAGGCTCCCTTAGATCCACATAAAAATGTCCATTTCCTTATGCAGTGCTCCACCAGTGGCTGTTAAGTATGTTTTCTCCTCAGTAAAGCTACGGTAGGCTCATGCATTTTAATAAACAATTCTTGCTTGAACTTCCAAACGGCACCCTGCAATGCAGTGCAATTTGTGTATACACAGCATTCCTCTTCTACCTGCTCATCAGTCCATTTTTAGGGCACTTTGCACTGTAGGGCTTGGGTTCCCTGGTACAGATCAGATCTGGGAGAGGAGTGATTCCCTTCGGGGTTTCAGTCCCTGAGCACCATACTGTACAGGAGAGCAGTTACGTTTCAGGAAATAAGGACGCAGGCTGGGACAGGTGGGGCTTGAGGGCAGGGACGGTAAACTAGTTCAGAATCAGAAAGGCAGAATGAGGAAGTTCGCAGCATTAACTTATAGCCGTGCACCGTGTAACAACCACATGTCCATCAACGACAGACTGCTCATATGACAATGGTCCCGTAAGATTATAATGGAGCCAAAAATTTCCTATAGCCTAGTGACCCTGTAGCCATCATAACACTGTAAGGCAACCCATTTCTCACGTGTTTGTGGTGCCGCTGGCAAAAACAAACTTACCGCATCGCCAGTTGTATAAAAGTATAGTACATAGTATTATGTACATAATACTTGACGATACGTGACTATGTTACTGATTTGTATATTTACTATACATTCTATTTATCATTATCGTAGAGTGTGTTCTTTCTACTTCTAAAACAGTTTGCCGTCAAACAGTAAACCATGCTATGCCAGCTGCAGCCTCGTATATCTCGTGTTTCCCTTGTCTCCTCCTGATTGCATCATTTTCTCTTGTGCCTGATTCAATCTCGTGTTGTTTGGTACAGTAACCTGCTGTACAGGCTTGTAGCCTGGGAGCAACGGGCTATCCCATAGAGCCTAGGTGTGTAGGCTGGAGCAGCTAAGTTTGCGTAAGTGCCCTGTGTGGCATTCGCACAATGGTGAAGTCACCTAACCACGCATTTCTCAGAATATATCAGTGTTGCTCAGCGGCGCATGACTGTACTGAGAAAACACTAGCTGGGCTGTCTGAGGGGTTAGACAGTGTGAAGATTGGATGAAAGTTATCCCATGCATGGTATGTCCCTGGTTGGAGAATAGACCTGAAAGAACAGAGGGTCTCTCACCTTAACGTGAGAAAGGTGGACAATTTCCATCAATAAACGTTTAATGAGTGCCTTCTACTTATGAAGCACATGACAATGTACTATAGGGAGAAAAAGAAACATGAGTAAGAGACCAAATATAAGCACTGTGAGAGGGAGTTAGAAGACAGAAGCACGAACAGTGATTTCGTGAAGGAAGGGGACTTAGATGAGAAGGATTTTAATTTGTGGACAATGAGGATTTTCCAGACTGACTGAGAGAATGGTGCCCACTAAGGGATGGACGTGGGAGAGGCAGAGGCTTCTTCAGAGATTCGCTAGGCAGTCTGACCGGAGACGAGGCTGGGAATGCGGTGTGACACCGGGCGGAAAAGGCTTGGCTCTCAAGCGAGCCGACAGAAGAGCGCTGGCATTCCCGAGTCGCTGGATGGTGTTATTACCAAGTTGGTTCTTCATTAGCTCTATCTAGACCTTACATCTCGGCTGGGTTAGGAAGTGGGAGGGAAGATTGGAGACAAGGAAACTGGCTCAGAGTTTCTGTCTCTGGTCCAGATGGGACGTAAGGGGCCTTGATAAGGGAGGTGGCCGGGGGCGGGGGTGGAAGAATAGATGTTGGATGGGTGGTTTTGAAAGACACAAAGAGGAAGATATGGGGACTGGCTACCTACTGATTCATTGTGAACAATAAGATATTCATTAATCATTGTGTCATTGTGGAGTGCTTATGCTGTCTCAGGCCCTGTATGCTAAATGATTTACATGTCTTCTCTTATTGCAACCTTACAGGAATGCCAAGGTAGGTTCTGTTATTGAGGCAGAGAAAGGAATCAGAGATGAACTTTAGCCTCAGAGACTGACAGCATGAATGATGGTATCATAAGTGTAAACGAGGAAGTCAGAGGGTTCAGTCTGTGGCCTCCTGAGTCCGGAGTGTGTGGTAGCCATCAGCGAGTGAAGCAGTCATGTCACGTGCGGTGATTAGAACCACAGGGAAAACGAAAGAAGGTGGGGGAGTCTGTGAAGCAGGCGCGAAGCTGATTGGAAGAGTTGAAAAACTGGGGACACAGGAATCTGGGAGAAGCCATGAAGGAAAAGACTGGGCCCTCTCTCCCAGACCTTTTCTTTGAAGACTTTATTTATTTTTAGAAAGAGGGGAAGAGAGGGAGACAAACATCAATGTGTGGATGTCTCTCACGTGCCCCTACTGGGTCTCTGGCCCAGGCATGTCCCCAACTGGGGGTTGAATCAGCAACCCTTTGGTTCCCAGGCCAGTGCTGAACCTAGGAGCTGAGGCACACTGAGCCACACCAGCCAGGGCTCGCCCACAGCTTTTAAACCCAGAGCAGTAAGAAGAAAAGTGTCTTGGAGAGGATAGCCAGGGAGCAGGTGTTGTCAAGGAAATCCAGGTTTCAGTTAATTGGCAGAGGAGGGGCGTATCTGAATCCAGCTTCTGCTCTTAGGGGCTTTGTTTATAACAGCGGGGAGTTCCATGAAAGAACTAAGTCAGAGGGAGGACAAATGGAATGGGACAGGTGGACTTGATAGGGCTGCAAGTAGGGCCAAGAAGCATTTAACGAGAGGAGGAGGGTGACGCCAGGTGAGGGAGGATGGAGCACCTGGAAGCCATGGGCATGTGCTGGACCTGCACTGGTGGCACTGGGGGTCCCAAAGCCACCATAGAGGAAATCGGGAGGGAAGGAAGGGGATGGAAAAGAACTTTTGAAAATTTGCTGTGAGGAGCCTTTTGGGTTCCTTCATGTGGATGATCTCAGCAAATCAGTTAAAGGCTCAGCTAGCAAGCATGCTCAGCCCCTCCCTCCCCTCATCCCTTTTTCCTCCCAGTGATAATCAGCTCTTTGAGTTGCCAACCCAGGGTTATCTTTTGTTTCCCTGAGGTTTGGAAATTCCAGCAAACTTATCCATTAATCCCTGTCCTGTGTCCCAACATTTTTAAAAAACTTTTTCAACATCTCATTCCCCTGGACTTTAGTCCTGGGCAGTTCTCCACAGGAAGAAATATTCTAAATAATTTACAGTATCACATTCCAAGCACTGAATAGATTCCACCACCACCCCTCCCCAAAAACTGAAAGCTATTATTTAAATAACTGCAGAATATCAGAATCTCAAACCACATGGAACTGAGGGCCAAGGGTTCAAGATTGTTGTGATCTTTCTTTGGGATCGAGAGCTCAGATGTCAGATGTTGAAGAAGGAAGTTTTCCCCCCCTTTATAGTATGATTGTAGTTAGACATGCCTTCAGTGACAGATATCTTATTGCAAATCTCATTCCCCCCCAAAAACAATGTTACTGTTTGGGGTTGAATTGTGTTCCCCCACCTCCCAAAAAAGATATATTGAAGTCCTAACCCTCAATGCCTCAGAATGTGACCTTATTTGGAAGTAGGGTCTTCACAGAGGTGAAGTGAAAATAAGGTCAGCAAGGTGGTCCTTAACTCGGTATGACAGGTCATTATAAAAGGGGCGAACTTTTGGACCCAGAGACAGACACACACAGAGGAAACACATGTGAAGACGCCATGGGAGAAGAGGCCATGTGGCTGAAGAGACGCATCTAGTGGCCAAGAAAGCCAAGAATTGCCAGAATGCACCCGAAGCAAGGAGACACAGGGAAGATTCTTCCCTCGATCTGTCAGAAAGAGCCTAGCTCTTGCTGACACCCTGATCTTGGACTTCTAGCCTCCAGAACTATGGAAGAATACGTCTCTGCTGTTTTAAGACAGCCAGGATATTTGGGGGGCTACTTTTTTTTGGCACTGTTGTGACAACTTATATGGTAATTAGGAAACTGATGTAGTTACTAAAATGAAAGTGTTCCGATGAATGATATATTGCTTCTAGACAGAAAATAAAGATTTCTCAAAAATCAACTCAAAAGAACATACATGACATACATGTTAATCAATGCCCACTATGGATGTAATGCCAGAAAGTTCAGTGTAGGGAGGTCAGAGTGTCCCTTCATTCAACCTGCCCTAGGAAAGATGCTCATCCTTCCATCTGTAGCTCCATCTTCGTTGGTATTCAGGGGCTACACGTGGGGGAAGTCCCAGTTCCTTAATCAAGCCAGCGTCTGCACAGTTGAGAAACTCTTCGCGCCTCACGCAGGCAGTGTGAGCTAAGGTGCATCTCAAAGCCCATCAAGGGATGGTTCTGGGCCCACATATACTTCCGGAGATGGCGTTAATGGACATTAGAGATTACCTAGGTCTAATCTTTCACTGACAAATGGGGACACTGAGTCTCTAAATGACCAACGTGACTCGTCCAAGGTCTCATTGGACATTTCATAACACTGTTCTTCTGAACTTTCAAGGTTGTTTGGTTTTAATGTGAACTCAGCTGTGTGCCAAGGATGTGAAAATGAGAACTATTTGAGGAATTAATTCATAACTCCCGCTGCTTGGCTTTCTGACTGAGCTAGGGTCAGAGTTGGAAAGAAGCAGAATATTTTACATTGGAAAGGGTCACAGAGGAAAAAAAAAAACAAACCCATTGGAAAGATCTGTTTAGTCGCCCTAAAGAAAACCTCCTAATGGTACAGTCATTTTGAAAAACAGTTTGACAGTTTCTTAAAGAGCTCACCACAAATTTGTCATAAGGCCCCGCAATTTTACCCACAGATACCTACCTAAGAGAAATGAAAATATGTCCATGCACAAACTTGCACAGAAATGTTCATACTGCATTATTTATAATAGCTAGAGAGTGGAAACAACCCAAATGTCCATTAACTGGTGTGCGAATAAACAATATGTAATATTTCCATATAATGGACTAGCTTATCAGTATTAAAAAGGAATGAAATACTGATAAACTGATACATGAGAAAACATGGATGGGTCTCAAAAATGTTATGACAAGTGAAGGAAGCCAGACACAAAAGACTAATGTGTTGATTCCATTTACATGAAATATCCAGATAAGGCAACTCTATTGGAGACAGAAAGTAGGTTAATGTTGCCTAGGTCTGAGGTAGGAAGGGAAATGGGAACAAGGATTAATTGTAAGTAAGTGCGAGGGGTCTTATGAGATGATGAAAATGTTCTCAAATTGGATTGTGATGATGATCGAACAACTTGACAAATTTACTAAAAATTATTGCATTGTGCATTTAAAAGAGTTGAAATGTATGGCATATAAATCATACCTCAATAAAGCTGTCTATTAAAAAATAGAATATTATTCAGCCTTCAAAAGTGAGGAAGTTCTAGCACATGCTACAACATGGATGAGCCTTGGGGACATTATGCTAAGAGAAATAAGTCAGTCACAAAAGGACAAATATTACATAATTCCACTCATATGAGGCACCTAAACCAGTCAAATTTATAGAGACAGAAAATAGAATGGTGGCTGCCAGGGCTAGAGGGAGGAGGGAATGGGAAGTTACCGTTTAGTGGGTAGAGATTCAGTTTGGAAAAATAAAGTTCTTTTTTGAGATGGATGGCAGGGACGGTTGCACAGCAGTGCAAATGCGCTTAATGCCATGGCGCGGTACACTTGTAAAAAAGTGAAAATGGTCAACGTGACGTCACACATATCTTGTCACAATGGAGAGAGAGGGAGAAACAGCCTGTGTTTCTGTAAGCGAAGTGCCTTTTGGGAAGATGAAACGGGTCTGGGAAACCGCATGTTATCTTGAGTCAATGAGCCTTCGTCATCCCCTAGGCCATTGCTATTAACCTCCCGTAGGGAAGAGATCGATCCGTAATGCCGCGGAGCCGCCGAGATCCCCGGCCTGTCGCCGCCTGATAAGTCACGGGTGAGAACACATCGCATGCTTCGCCGTGCTCGACAGTCCTATCGCTGTCCCCTGGTCCCCTCCACGGCAACTGTGGTTTGGGTTCGACCGGGTCAGGAGGCTTCCAGGTGTCCTGACCTTTGTGTTGTTTTCGTTGACTTCTCCCGGGAGCCTTCTGTGTAGCGTCACCTCCGAGACCTAGTTATCGTTTGCCAAAACCCGGCCGTGACAATGTCGTCACGTGGACCATGTCTCAGGGGTTTTTACTCACAAAGGCGAGCCAGTGCTCTGAATGCAGTTTTCCCGAGGACTGTTCGATGGTAGGGGAAAACCCCTTCCTATTTATCTAAAAAACCATGTCATTCGCCACCCATTGTAAAGTTTTATACACCTGTTGAAAAACAAAGTGTTTCCTTTGCTTACTCACCCTCGAAGTGAGGTGGCCTTTTCTCTTTCGCTTCTTATTTTCTTATGGTTCTCCAGGAAAATAAACCATGAAAGGATCTGAAGACAATCTTGTGGACACTTAAAGTATTTTACTAGTAACCACCTTGGCCCTTGCCAGGAGTAGAACCCCATTTTAGTACAGTATAAGGAACTCTGGGGCCACGTCTCATTCGTCCCACACGGCGAATGCCCCCCACCCCACCTCTCAACCACAACAAACCTTAACCTGCTTCTTCCTTCCAGGTGTTCGTAAACATGAACTCAGTCATGAGACAGATGTTGCCTGATTTCTGCACGGGGTGGAGTAGTGTGACGCTGGGGAGCAAATAAACCTTCCATCTAGCACCTGCAGATACGGGCAGGCTTCCTTCAATTTCAGCTCCACAGGACGTAATTGACTCAGATTATCGCTAACCTATCTATGCCAACCCCAGAGCCTCCACAAACACTGACTTTTATTAGCCAGTTACTTCTCCCCAAGTCATAATGTCATAAAATTAATATTCTCATCTCAATAAAGTGATGTGGGGAGGATTTGCATAGTCAAACCAGTCAATAATCACGCAGAGAAGATTGGAGGGGGCAAAAATTAATTTGTCTCCCAGGTCCTCTGTATGAACTCCCAGAGAGCATGACACACCATGTCACCGTTGCCAGCCCGTGTGTGTGGATTGCATTCCTAACTGGTTCTGACCTATAAGGAATGGTGACTGAGAGGCTGCCAGAGGGATGCTGGGTAGAATGCCCAGTGCCTACAGAATGTAGCAGAGTCCATGAGCTTTGCAGTGACCAGTGAACGGGGGAAAGGGGGAACCATGTCCAGAAGTGGGGAGGGGAGCAAAAGCTTGAACTCATTTACTGGAAGCCCCAGGCCTTGTTAAGGAGTCTTTAGGATAATAGCTCTTTGAACTGGCTGTTCAGTTTTTTCCCTTTTGGAAGTAGCAGTGGTGGTTGGCTGGGAGAGCAGTGGAGAGAGCTGGGTAGGAAGGGGGTCAAAAGACACGTGATGGGGCTGATTAACAAGTAGGCTTTGTATGCAGCAGCCAGGGAACACCTGCGGCTCTTCCAGACGGGCTTGCCCAGTAGGGGTGGTTTGAATGAGAAAACAGCTTCCAAAAAGATGTAACACAAGAGCATCAAAGGAAAAGAAAAATGTGCATTTGTGAAATGAGGGAATTGTAGAGTTTTATCTCTGATTCTTTTTTAAATAAACCTCTTATTATCTATTATTCTCACCCTCAGGTCAGGGTTCACAGGATGATGAGGGTTGGTGATTTTGCCCAAAAAGGAATTTGCTTTCAAAAACAGGCATCTATTCAATAACCTCTTTTCTTAAAAAAAAAAAATAAGACAAATACAGAATCTCTTCCAACTCAGCTGACTAAGGCCGAGTGGGGATGACAGTGGCATTCACTTACATAATCCCACAGAGCTAGTGTCCAGAATGAGGATAAATGTGACTTTTCATATCAGGGCATAGTGCTGCTTTGTGTGTAATTCATTGAAAGAACACGAATCACAATGCTGTTGCATGACAGAGGAGATAAGAAAGAGATCCACATCTTTGGGGGCGTAAGACAGCTAAACCTGTGCTTGACACATTGGTATTAGTGTCTTACGACAGCCAGAAGGGACAGTTCTCGGTTTCTAAGGGGCTGTCTATACTTGTGGGCAGGGGAAGGGAGAACAAAAGAAAAAAAATCCCCATCCTTTCCATGGTCGACTAGCTTAGCCCCAGATCCATTTCCACATGCTTGTCTCATATTTACTGGTCTCTCCCATAGCTAATGGGGCCTTTGTGAACATCAATTGTATGATCATCCATGTGAGATATCTATCTATCGCTCCCTCTTGAGATGCTAAATTGCCAGGTGAGTTCAGCCACTTGAACTTGGTTTTAGCAAGACTTGGAAGGAATTAAGTGGGGTTTCATCATTGGCACTTTTTGGAAAGCCTTTCCTGAGTCTGGAAGCTGAGTTGAAGGTCCATCTTGGTACTTTCACTGGCTTCAGTGTCCTTGTCTATAAAACACAGCGATAGCTTTCTCAGAAGGTTGTTTTGAAAATTAAGCAAGCTCAGTTATGTAAAATGCCTAGTTTAGAACCAGGGGTCTTACTTAGTTCTTTGGAGCTACTATTATAAACAGCAAATATTTATTTCTCACAGTTCAGGAGGCTGGAAAGTCCAGGATCAAGACACCAGCAGATTCGGCTTCTGGTGGGAGCTGTTCTTCTGGCTCACAGAAGGCTGTTCAGTTGCTGTGTGCTCACCCAGTCAAAGGGGCAAGGGAGCTCTCTGGGAGCTCCTTATAAAGGCACTATCCCATTCATGGGGGGTTCCACCTTATTGAATTGGTCACCCCAAAGATCACTACTTCCTAATACTACCACTTTGGGGTTTTGGTTACAATACATAAATTTGGGGGGAGCCCAAGCAATCAATCTATAGCCCGTGGCATACGCTGTGCCCTGGAGAGATGATGGGTGTTGTTAGATCATTCATCAGAAAGTTAAATCCACTCACTCACTCATTCATCACATTTTCATGGAGAAAACAGACTCTAAGCAATGCCCTGGTGATACAGTGAGGAGCCAGACAGGGATATGTTCAGACTTTCTGAATCAAACAATGTAACGGGGTGTGTGTGTGTGTGTGTGTGTGTGCGCGCGCGCGTGCGTGTGTCAATGACAGAACCAAACAGGATTGTGCATTTCTGATGGCAAATTGTGACAAGTACTCAAAAAGGATGATGCTGTATAATGTCATAGAGCAGGGGACCCCACCCTGTAGGCGGTCAAAGAGGCCTTCCCTATGAGCAGACATGGTTGCAGAGATAGCAAGGATAAGGGTCAACCACTTGGACGGTGGGGCCTGAGACAGAAGCAGGATGTGGGAAAAGGTATCTGTTCTGCTGTGGCTTTAATGTCATACTTTTGGAGGATTGGGATATTTATTGCCGTGGGAAAAGCTAAATTCCCACTGCTTTTCCTGGCCCAGGAGTAGCTGTCCTCTGGCCTCACAGGGATAGGTATGGAGGGAGCACAGATGATGCAAGGGGGAGGCTAGGGGCCTGGGGGAAGACCCCTGGGGGAAGGTGAGGGGGGCAAATGGGAAGGTGCCAATAGGATCCTGGGACAAACACACGGAGTGCTGGGCTGAGGGTTGGGAGCGCTCAGTCCTGTCCCTGGCTAGCAGTCTTAGTGACAGATGAGAAAACTAGGGTTCAAAAAGATGGCGTTTCCCCAGGAGGCACACCCAGTAGGTGGTAGGACTTGGAGTGAAAACCAGGACTTTGTATCCCACGCCACAGATTTGAGAAGATTTAAGAAAGTAACTGCTAAGTTTCCTTCCAGGTCTAAAGTTTGATGTTACAAAAGATTTCTATGATGAAAGGAAGGAAGAAAGGAAGGAAAGGGGAAGGAGGGAGGGAGGGAGAGAAGGAAAGAAAGAAAAGAAGGAAAGGTGAGGTAAGCAAGGGAGCAAAGAGAGAAACAAACAGAGACAAAGAAACAAATAAAAAAAGAGAGAAAGAAGCTAAAAGAAAAGAAACTAATCTCACATTCTATCCATGACTTTCACCTTTGGAATACGTCCAATTTAATCATCTATACAACCATTAAAATCCGCATCGGTATCGCCACCAATCCACTGCTTTGCCCCCCATCCCACCAGAAGGGCAGCCCCTAGGAGAGAGGCATAACTTCTCCACCATATTATCATCATGGTTACTTCAGCCAATGCTGGATTATCCGTGCCAAATACAGGGTGAGCCATGGAGACGTGAGCCCCTCAGAGAATCCAAAACCGCTCTGAGTCATTAGCCCCAGTATCCTCGCAGCTCCAACGGCAGCCAAGCTGGAGGTTTCTTCTGAGCTTCATTCTCTTAACCACTTCCAGGCTATGGTTTGGAGCCTACAGGTTAAGAAATTAGAGAGAACACACAGCAAAGGAATGATTTACTTTGCCCCGAGGACCGACAGCGGGTGAAATCCCTGGGCTGAAATCAGGGTCTGGAGCCCCGGCAATGCCTTGTCTTTCATTACTTGAGCCAGGCCCCTCTTTGGCTGCTCCAGGTATGAGACAAATGCGCTTGTCCTCGGCATTTCCTCCTTCCCTAAGCCACAGGACCAAAGACAAGGTTCTTCGAGCCAAGGTCTGCTTCACTGCCCTCCCCTGCCACACACTCACACCATTTTTCTGTTTACATTTTTGTAAAAAATTGAAATGTGTTGCCAGCTAAACATAATATCAAAGGCCCCAAGGTGTTTATTTCTGTTTCTCTATTAGGGAAAAGGAATCATGGTAAAAATAGCACTTTGAGGTTCCAATGGAATTTAAGCATTTTTAAAATAAAATATTGGGAAGAGACACATCCCCTCACCAAAAACCTCTTTATTTTATAAAGCAAATGCTTAAAAAAATAGGATCGGCTTTTTCTGTGGAGTACTCAGGCGTGGCATTGAAACATCTTATTAACAAGACATAGCAACAGCCTCTGGGCTCTCTGGTGTAGAAAGAGAAAGCTGGTAACTAAGTTTGAGATGCTCTGATGCAACACTACATACAAAAATAAATTCTCTATGAAAATAGCACATTAGTAGCACACCTATTTTTAACCAAAGTTAAAGGAAAACAGAAGTATCTTGTTCACAGTTATCCCGAATAACCGAATGATGAACAAATTCCATCATTCAAGACTTTTCAAGCGCCAGAAGAGTATCTAGAAATGAAAAGATCAGAAAGTGCAGTGGATATATAAGATGGTCAAGAGACAAGATTTATGATGAAAATTCTGTTAGGGTTCTAGGTACATCGGACTAAAATGTTATCTGGAATTAAATAGATTTACTGATAGGGATCTTTAGCCCTTCCTTTGTTGGATTTTACAGGTTGTGATCCGACTCTTTTTATTAATGGTAAGGGTGAGAGAGAAGGCAGATTTGGAAAATACAAGTATTGGCTATTTGAATACTTAGCTGTAACTTAATGAAAAAAGCCTGAGAGGTGTCTATGTATTAATGAATTGGGAAGAAAGCTGCTGGTTTGCTCTGTTAATTGCTCCAGGACATTTCTTTTAAAATAAGCTGTTTTAAGAGGAACAGAGGGGAAACCTGCCACCTAGTCTATACACAGTGACCTCAGAGAGAGCTTCTGATGTCCCAGAGTATGGGGGAGAGTGAGGGAGGGGAGAGGCGGGACTGCCCGAAATTTGACTAGCCTAGCATAGGAAAGGAATCAGCTGACCTGGGGTCAGGGGGGCTTTATCTTCATTGTTACCCGCCTTCCTCTTTCTCACCCAGGAAATCAACCCCACACTCTTTGAAACTAGTGTCTTGGTTAACTAATTCCATTTTATTAACTTTTAAAATGAAAGTTACTGTTCTAAATTCATAGCAGTTGCCTTATTCTTTGCTGTGAGTTAAACCACCCCATATCAGAAGGTCCCTTGGTGTATTATAAATAATTGACTTTAAGGTGCTGCTCTTGTTGTTTTTTCCAATGTATAATGTCTTTATAAATTTGATTGTTAAACTGCTATTGCTAGCAATCATTTTACTTATGTAAAGTTGCATTTCCTTTGTATTTTGTGTGTAATTTTCAATTGAGTGCATTTTATATTAAGGATGGATTACACATGTTTGGGTCAATGAAAGCTATGTCCTACTTGATGTATTCTTTAAAAATAAAGTTCCCTTAATATTTGATGCCTTCTAAAAGAAAAGAGAGAGACAGTCAAGAGAGAAAATAAGGTCAGCTCTTACTAGCACACGGACTACTTGAAAGAAAACGACACTTTTCAAGAAGCAAGGCATCCTATTTTGGGGACTAGGGCATTAGAAAACATTTCTGTTCAGAGATGTCATCTGTGTGTCATGGAATCCCCAGTCTCATATGTAATATAACACTGGATATATTGGGTCTTGTCATTTAGTTTAGAAAAGATATTGTTGTCCTTTTCGCTGCCAAAATCATTTCAGGATACAGGCACGTGTCTGTTTCTCTTAATGACTCATTATGTGTATATAAACTATGAGTTTGTATTCACACTTCTGAATATGTCTAGTCATTATCTTTAAAGTTTCCAATGACTTTGCAAAGTAATATTTTATTTTACTTTCTCCAAGTGTTGTCATTTTGTAGCTCCAAAGGTTAAATCCCACGTCCCCTTTGGGCTCCACCAAGCAGTCCATATTCTCACACCACTCCTGCAGGTTCTCCTTAAGTCTCTCTTGCTTGTCCCCTAAGCTTCCGCACACACATTCATCCTTGACAGGCCTCCTTAAATCTGTCATCATTGACAGGATGCATTCACCCTACCAGTGCGTTCTTCCTTCCTTATTTTCTATTTTAAGCAGTGCTACCCATAAAGCTCCCTCCTTCTGATCGAAATTTCACTCTTCCTTCAAAGGTCACCTCTGGGTCATTTTCTGCACTCCCCGCCATGTTCTTTCCCTCTTAGTCCGATCCACTCTGAGCTCCTACACCATTTACGTTGGACCTTTCATGTAACTTCCATGCCTCCTTTCATTGTTCTTAACCATTTCACAGGCTCCTCTCCTCTCTTGCCTTGACAGCAAGAGCCCAAAGGTCAGATATCTTGATTCAAACTCCTTTTAACCTCCAGGAGTGAGCTTTGCATATCAGAGGAGCCATACGCTCTGTTTGAGAGTCTTTGATGGTCTCCCTGTCAATCGTTGTCAAGCAAATACTTTATTCCAAGTCTGATCTCTTGCCAACTTTATCCTCCACCTGGATCACGTTGGTGGTTGTCTGGATGTTCAAGAACACCTGGAATAACTGGGAAAGCTGGTTATTGCCATTTGAAGAAGCAGAAAGGAGATTCGGTGGATTATCATGATGGTAGATGAAGATCACACAGTATATCGAGCATCTAGAAATTTCATGGAGACATTTGACTAAGAAGTCCATGATGTCCTTGTGTGAAAGAAATAACTCTGCTGAATCCATTTCTTGACCTCAAGGCATTATTATTCATTCTAAATGAATTTACTGGCCTCCTGGATTTTCTGTACTGTATCATCTCACAGGTTTGTCCCACCCCGGAGAGCAGGACTGATGTCCAGGGTGCTGAGGGAGTTCAGGTTCTCTGCGCTAGTCAAACCTACCCCACACTCCTGGTGCTCATCACCACTTTCCGGGCCAAGGGCCTCATCTTTTCCTTAGGCCATTTCTATTTTTACAAGCTCAGTGCTCACCCAACAGATAACTAAAAAAGTCAATATAATCTTAGCCTCATGGTAATGTAGGGTGCAGAGAGGGAGCAGCAGGATCATATTTTCATCTACATATGTGAGGAAGTAATGTGAAAGTGGAACTTATTTGTATGAATGCTAGAGACTAGTGAGGTTAAACTACAGGGAGTCGCCATAGGCTGAAAAATAAAAGGAGTTGCATTGTAATGTGATGAGTGCACTCCCGACACTGGTAAGGCATAAGGACTTGGGTTCAGATCAAGACACACAAAAGAGATTCCTGCATTGCATGAAATTAAAAAGTAGGTGCTCTCTAATGATACATAGAAATCACTATGATGGTTTCCAACTCATTTATGTTCTTACTGAGATGTAGCACCTGTACAATTGAGATTCCAGCTTCAGACATAGAGATGAATCAAGATTTTTTGCAAGGGCAGGGTATGGAGGGAGGGTAAGGGAGAAGGGAGGATCAATGTCGGTGCTGATGTCTTCATTCTAGTGGGTCTTTCTTAAACACATGGCGGTCATTCAGAAGGCAGTGCCAATTTTCTTCCCTCCTTCCCATCCAGTGTACAACTCAATACATACACCAGGATGTTAGACATTTAAAATTTGAAAAACAGTGATTGGTTGCTCTGAACATGTCCAGCTGTCCTTTTATGCCAATTTACAATGGCTAAGAGTAGCAAGAAATTAGACTTTTGGGGAATCATTATTTGGAGAAAAAGTACCATTTATGGAGTGATTTTTAAGCATATGTCGCACTTAATCTCTAAAATAATTATACAAGATAAGCATTAATTATCATTTCAATATTAGAGTTGGAGAGAGCAAGCAACTTACTCAAGTTCACATAGCCAGTAAGTTGTTGAGCTTGTATTTGAATCTGAGCCAATCTGATGCCAGTCCTTTTCCACAGAATCCCAGGGCCAGCTCCTAATCATATATCCTGCATATTTTTAAAATATTGAAGGCCATGTTTAGAGAGCCTGTTACTTCGGAAAGAAATGGCTTGGTTTCACAAGGATGAAGCAGCCTTTGCTAACTGGTTTGGCAATGCACTGGTATGGGTTTGAATATCAGGTCTGCCCCCTTAATAGCTGAGTGCCCTTCAGCAAGTTCTCTAGGCCTCTGTACCCCGATTCTGACAAATGGGAGTGCTAATGGCACCTTGCTCAGAGGGCTGTCTTTAATAGGACACAAAATCAGTGAAAAACCGAGGACTAGGGAAGCACCATAGGAGACAGGCAGACTATTCCTTGGAGGCCAGACTTACTGATGACAGCAGCACTATTACTGGCTCCAGCTGATTTCTTTGCAAAAGGTTGTTCTCTGTAGATGCTTCTGATAATCTTTCCATCTCCCCCGCCTAGCACAGTGCTTAGATGCCCAATGCCTGATTCATAGTGACAGAGGTGAGTCCAGTGAATGGTCTGGCTCTGGGGAGAAAAGAACACAGCTTGGAAAAGGCAAAGATCAGCAGCTTACTCATAATGCAGACGGAGGTGATAAACAACCTTGGTAAAAACGAAGCGGTGCATTTGTCTGCGGATCTCAAAGCCAAGTACGAACTGCCATCCCAATGCCAGTTAGCAGTGCATCGGGGCTGCCGAGATGGCTTTCCTGTGGGGAGGTAACAGCCTGTATTAATGATCTCCGTCTGCAGAGAAGAAGACAGAGGTAAAACCTTGCAAATCAGGGGCATGCTTGACAGTAGGAAAGGAGATCTTTAAGTTACTCTGGAAGCAGGTCCATCTCTCTAGCCACCACTGGTACAATTTGGGGTGTTCCCTTCTATCTAAAAAGACTTAGAGGCTCTTACTTTTTCTCCCACCCCCAGCAAGCAAGCCTCTTGTCAAGCCTCCTATGTCACTATACCTCATCTTCTTAAGACAGTTAGGATTTCTCCATACCGTTTCTGCTACCAGTCCCTGCCTTTGACTCCGAATGCGATTTTGGCTGGCACTTTGAGTGACACACCACTCACCTGACACTCCTTTGCTAACTTACGCTGGCAACCCCCTCTCTCCTACTTTTTTCCCTTTTACCTCTTTAAGGCAAACTGAAAAACTTGTCTTTTTGTTTGTTCGTTTCACTGGTACTACACGTTCCTGAGGTGCCACCCAGAAACAGATGAAGGGAAACCGAAGCAGCTTGGTTGGTGTTCATTTCATGCCCTCCCGGAGAACTTGTACCGGCTGGAACGGCAACAGGGCTCCTCTTCCCGGAAGAGGAATCTTTGTGCAGCAAGGTTTATACAGACAGCACGTTTTCAACCTTCAGACAGACAGTGAGCGTGTGCAATAAACAAACAAAGGCTCTGGCAGAGAATATTTAGAATTGGATGGAGAACAGAGCGTGCGGTCTGCTGGGTACCTTCCAACTTGCACCGTGTTCTGACTTCACTCTGAACGGAGCGCTGCCAGCGAGTGCAAGGTCGGGGAGGCTTATAGCTCCCGTTGCTTCTCCTTGAAAACCCTTAGCAGAAATCGCTGTCTTTCTCTCTCTCCCAGACATTTGCATTACCATCCATCTTTCTTTAGAAGTCATATTTACTGAGGCACATTTTATTTACAGTGAAGTCACCCTTTTTAAGTGTTGCAGGTCTATGAATTTTGACAAATGTGTACCATCAGGTAACCACCACCACAATCAAGATACAGGACAGTTCCGTCACCCCCCAAAATCCCCTCATGCTACTTTGAGGTCAACCCCTAGCTGCCATCTCTAGTGTCTGGCAATTTTTGATCTGATTTCTGCCCTTTTTTAGTTTTGCCTTTTCCAGAAAATCATATTGGTAGGTAGCATTTGAAGTCTGGCTTCCTCTACTTAACATAATGTGTTTGAGATTTATCCATGTTTTCCACATAGTAGTAAGTTGTCCTTTTTTATTAAGTAGATTTCCATTATATGGATATACCATAATTTGTTTACCCATTCACCGACTGATGAACATTTGATTTGTTTCTGGGTTTGGTGATTTTAAATAAAAATTCATCTTGAAAGGATTGCTTTGCAAGTTAAATCAACCTTGCCTTTCAATTTAGTAGGCCATTTATTGTAACTTACTCATGGAGCAATTCGCAATTGTATTTTTAGTTTGAGTTGATATTAAGGAGTTACCCTCTGCCCTTTTAGCTGAAGCAGTAGTTCTGAAAGATGACCGTAACCAGGCAGACTGGTCGTGGGAACTCGTCACAGTTGTTCCGATAGGTAGCCCTCTTTCTGCACTCGCCATCCCAGGCTTGTGACTTCCCACGTGGAGAACAGAACACAGCGTCTTATCCATATCTGAACAAGCTAAGATGCAGCTGGCTGAAGGGATGCAGAAGGTAGTGGCTGTAGCTGCGCGAGATTCAGCAGTTCCTTTTGTAATAAGGCTACGAGGCAAATAATCGCATAGGAATGGGTTTCCAACTTCACCCACCGACAACTGGGAGCCATACTTACATTCTTCAAACTCTGTAACATTTTGAAAATTGCCTCCCTGAGAAGCAAGAAAAAAAGTACATATAAGGACATCGAAATTCTAAGATATGTAAATGCTGACTTATTCTATAGTGCTTGCACTTACATCTGGTGCTTCCTGCACGCCCCCAAATGGGGACCCGGCCTGCAACCCAGGCATGTGTCCTGGGAGTCAAACTGGTGACCTTTTGGTTTGTAGGCCAGTGCTCAATCTACTGAGCCACACCAGCCTGAGCAGAATTTGTCTTTTAGATACACTTGCCTCAGGCAGGATAGTTTTGCAACATGCTATGAATATCACATTGCAAAACTACTGCTGTTAAAACATCTCTTTCTCTTTCTCTCCCCTTCTCTCCAGTCTCTTCCTTTTCCCAGAAAAACAGAAAGACAGGGCACAAGAAGAAAGAGAGAAAGGGGGTAGGAGTGGGTAGGAAGAGAAGAAAGAAGGAGAAACATCAACTTTCATCTTAGAATCTCAAAACTTATTTCCAAAATCAATTCACTTGCTCTTACCTGATCGTCACACTGTGGAACACTAGAATGAGTCTTTGTGGAAACCCACCGTGGGACGATCATGTGTCTACCACGGCTGGACCATGGCGCTCAGACAGTCGGTCAAACACTGTTCTGGTTGTTCCCGTAACAGTGTTCTCTGGATGCGATGAACACTTAAATTGGTGGACTTTGAGTAAAGCAGATGACCTTCATACTGCAGGTGGGCCTTGCCCAGTCAGCATGAAGACCGACCTCCCGGGAACAAGGGGGACTCTGCCAGCAGACCGCCTCTTCCTGGGTCTCCAGCCTGCCGGCCCACCCTGAGGATTTTAGACTTACCAAGCTTCTACCCTCATGGGAACCAATTCCTTAAATAAATCTCTCTCATTCTCTCTCTCGATGCACAGATATACAGATGTAGGTATAGAGACACACACGCACACTTCTATACGTACATATATACTCATATACCCTGCTGGCTTTGGTTCTCTGGAGAGCCTGGAACGTTCATCACACAGCTAGACAGTGGCGGAACAACAGCCCCCGGGTGAGGGCAGGACAGGGAGGTGGTTGATGACAGAGGCTCTGCAGCCAAATTATATGACTTCTAACTAAGGCTCTGACAGCCATCAGCCGTGTACTTGGTCACCTCACCTGGGTGGCGGTTCTTCCTCCCTATGAAGAGCAGGGGCCCTGGAAACTCAGTCATGAATATCTGGGTCCTAGTGGCACCTTCCTAGGAACGGACCACGCTAGGAAGGAATGTGCTGCTTCTGGAAACCTTGAAAACGGCAGTGTTAAAAAAGCTTTGGGAGGACTGAGGAGTTACCACGAGATTAGCATTTCCATCCAGTCTTATCTACTTGCTACTGAGTACTAACAAGGAACCAATCACTCTGCGAAGTGTTTCACCTAATTTAAGCCTCCCAGCAAACACACAAGGTAAGCCTTATTGTCCCAATGGTGTAGGCCAGGGAGGTGTAGTCTCACCTGAGCTCACATGGCAAGGTAGTAGTCTAGGTCTTGTGGGACTTGTCACCACAATATCAAACCAAATACACACGCACACACGCTTCCTAAACAATTGCAGAATTTCCGCATCAGAAAAGTGTTGAAGACAACTCCCACCCTCCCCCAAGCCATAAGTCTCTTCTCTAGCATCTGCCTACGCATACCTGAGCTGCGACTGCGTGTTTTCTGCACAGGAGCTCACTGGCCACTGAAGCAGCTCCTTTCATTCGGGCGCAGCTCTAATGGCTTTGAGCTGCTATTTGTTTCGTATAGCAAGCCCAGTCTCTTTCCCCATGCTGTCTCCCCTTTGGCCCTGTCCTATACCTGAAAGCCATGCAGGCTACTTGCACACAGGTATACGCCCGCCCTGTCCAGTTCATCTGAATTTGAATGATGTGTGTGGCAGAATAATTGTGAAATGTTAGCTAGTTTGTTTGTTCCTACCACATTTCCATGAGTCCCTTCGTCCTTCCTCCATAAATCACCGAGGACATTCTTGCCTACTGCCTGAAAGGGAAGACAGCAGATCACAGAGGACAGTGTCCCTTCTGGAGTCCTGGAAGGAGCAGGGACTGAGGGCTGCGTTGGACGGAACCACATGGATAGTAACAAGGGACCGCACACATGCCCTGTGCACCTGATGACCGGGACCAGGGAGGATCACGGGCATCTCTGGGGTGCCAGCTTGGATGGGTGATGTCCAGGGACTAGAAGAACCCCAGACCGCATGATGCCTTAGACGCAACGATGGGGCAAGAAGGGGAAACTGGAAATGACTGGGTTTAAGTCTGTACCACACTAAGTGAGGGCAGGAAACAAAATTTTGTTTGGGTTATGGAAAAATTGAGTTACATTTCTTGTCCGTATAACTGTACAGAATGAGCTCTCCATCGGCTTTTATCCATCCCTGAAAAGAAGCTGGGGAAAATGATTCTTTGAGTTTTGAGACTAATCCTGTCCCCGGAGGGGTCTGCATATAAGGGTGGCTATTCAGGGTCCCAAGGACACACCCTGAGAGTCACCGGCAGGTACTTACTTCTTCTTTCGGTTTTTCAACTCACATCATCCAGTTACCAATATTCCTTCAAAAGCCATTTATGAAATGCTTGGTGTGTGCTAGGCACAGCACTAATCATCAGAAAAATCAAAGACAAATGAGCCCTTGTTCTCAGGAGAACACTAAAATGTGAGCCAGTGCAATTAAATGACAATATTAAATTGGTTTAAAACCATGTGAAAAACGTCTCAGGTTCCACTCCTATGCAGACCTGCTTCAAGGCAGAAACCTAAATTTTTATCCTTAAAAGGGATCGTTAGGTAACCAGGGTGCCATGAAATCTGTCTCCTGAAGGCAATAGTTGGGGGATGGAAATCTAGGGAGCTGAACTTTGTAAAGATTGGGGCCACCCTACAAAGTGGGAATTCACTCACAGTTCACAGGCAGGTGAGGCAGCGCTGGGCTCTCACAGTGACAGACAAGCATTTTCTAGGACAATGCAAATGCGTGGGTTAGATAATGTTATCGAGCAGACAAGCTCTGTACTTGACACATACTGTTTTATTTAATACTCACGACCACCAATGAAATAAGTGCCATTGTTAACCTGTATTATTGATAAGGAAATCAAGGCTTAGAAAGTTAACAGCCTGCCCAGTGTGACACAGGAAAATAGAGACAGAGTACAGATTCAAACCCAGGTCTGATGCAGAGCAAAATCCTATACTTACCAGATATCATTGCATGCCAAAAAATGCACAACAGGCATTTTAAAAGTTATAAACTTTTTCTTATATGTCTCTTACATCAACTATTAGTAAAGATGAGCAAACCCTTCACCTGTTTTTGTGCATATTTTCTGGCACAGCCACAGGCATAAAAACACAACTATTTGTTTGCATATTTTTCTGTGGCTCCTTGACACGTCAGGAGCAGAGCCGAGTGGCTGTGGCTGAGACTGTATGGCTGTGAAACTGAAAATATTTACTGTTTGGCCCGTTCTAGAAAAAGTCTGCTCGCCCCTGAACTACTATGCTATGGAAAAATATGACAACAATACTTCACAAATAATTTGATGACATAATGTTCTTTTTAATCGGGAACCACATTCTTTCATATCTATCATGACATGGTCTCTTTGTATTCGATTTTTTAAGTTTTAGAGGCATCAGACAATCTTTCTAGGTCTCTGTGACCCAGTTCACCCTGCTCAAGCAGAAATGAGTCATCCATATGTGTTCTTGAGTAGTATCCCGCTGAATTTATTGAAAGTGCCACTATTGTGAGTAACAGACCCCTAAGGAACTCACTTTTGATTGGTTTGAGAATTAGTAATATGGCCTAACTATCTTTGAGAGAAGGATGGAAATAAGCACTTTAAAACCTGGAACATTATCTGGGTTTGAGAAGGACAAGGTAAGTGATTCTGCTGAGATGATCTCTTTTGAATTAGTGCCAGGCATGTGCCAAAAAAAGTCCTTTCAAAAACAAAAATGAAACGCATCTGGGTGGCCGTACACTCATTTACAAAACAAGATACGTGCTTCATGGACAGATACGCATCCACATATAGGTACATGCATTTCAGGCACACCCATCTTCCCCCTGTTGAGATTTATTTTGTTACGATTCCTCTGTTACATTTCCAAAAGATGGAGTTAGCCTTGTCTTCTCTATGTTCCTCTGCTCTTCCAACCCAAGACTAAAGACCATTTACCTCTCTAGTTGAAATACATACTGATGATTTCAGGGTAGTTTGCATTTAGCCTTGCAAATCATTTTCTTGCTCAGCCCTCTCCCGCCGCCCTTGATAATCATCATTTCCACTTCTCTTTAAACTTGTTTCCTCAATAAATCTTCATGCAGTGACTGGGATAGTCACGTACTACTAGATCAATGACTCCATAAGGAAGGGTCAGGGAGTGCCCATCCACCTAGGGGGCGGTATCTGCTACAAATGTGGTAGAAACATGTGGATGAAGATGGGGTCAAGTGGCTAAAGCAACAGAGGGATATTTCCTGGCAGGGGTGGTGTCTGATTAGAATCTCAAAGGATGAGTAATGATTATTCCCAGGAAAGTGGAGGAATAGCAGGGGAGGGTGGCAAGGGTTCAGGCAGGAGGGCGAGAGTGCTCAGGAGTCCCTGGCTAGAACTTGGCCACTGGTTCTGGATTGCCCTCTCCTTGATTGAATTCCTGCCTCACCCTGCTGCCCGCTGCCACACCATGGACGTGGTCAGGGAGACATGAACGGAGCCATCCTTTGATTTGAGAAAGTGCAGTCTTACCTCTGAGCTCTGTTAAGCCTTAATGTCTTTTTCTTTCTCTGGTAACAGTGCCTAACACACCATCAGCTTTTCCCCTCACAAGCCTTGAAGGTTGGGCTTGCCCTGGGTGGTGCAGGTTATAGCTACTCCACAGAACTCTCTTTATCTGGACTAGATTAGAGGCAAGATCTGGAGCTTAATCAAAGAACTGCCTTCAGGACTTTCCTTATTTAGAGAAGCTATTGTTGACAAACCAAAACTGCAGAGGCGGACTCACACCCACGGCTTATGCAAGCCAGGCGGTGTACTTAGCACGTTGTGTAAGGAACAGCTTCTTTCCTTCCAGAAATCGTTGGCTTGAGAAAGGAGAGTTCAGCTGTCAATCTGGTGGTTCCATAAACATCTTCAGTTAACATTGCGTTAGCAAAGTCTCTGCGGGATCCCATTTAAACATGTGATAAATTTACAGCCGAGCACGTATAATTTGCCCGTATCTAATTTTCCCTTCCAATGTTCACAGATTTAGAAATATCTTTTTCCTGAATTAAATAATAAACAAGAATTTTAATTAAACACTCCCTGGATAAACCCTTAAGAAAGTCTACTACTAAGGTTAATTGTTGGAAGGTGTGGCTGGTTCATCGTTTCAGAGCTCACGTGTCTGGGTTAATAGTATTTGCCGGTGGCCCTTATCTAGCGACGTGGGCTCTGCCTTACCTGGCAATACAACAGGAGCCCGTGATATCCGGCACATTTTGGAGCAAAAGTATAACACGATGGCCCTTCTGACAGGCCTTCAGACTTTGCCCCTTTCAGTCTCAACAATGGAGACATTCTTTTTCCAAGACGGTCATTGAGACCAGTACTATCACTTTGTAGCTTAATAGCTATTTGTCACTTTGGGTTGATGTAAAAACATGGCATCCCCACTCACGACTTTAAAAAAATGTTATCAGAAAAGGAAGTTGTAGAGAAATATTTTAGAAGTTATTTTACTAACTTTCTAAACCCTTCAAGAAATCTGGCTTTTCACTCAAACATTTGGTTAAATACTATGCAAAGCGGTTAAATGTAATCACATTCCCAAACCCCTTCTGCTTTGTGTGTTTAATGTGGGGAGGGCCAGGGGACAGCACAAACACCTTGTTTTTCAATTCCAGGGACGTGATAAGAGAGAAGTCTTAGCTGATTCCATTACATCTGATGCATTTGTCAGTTGATCAAAATGATCTAATTTCAGAATGTCCCTCAGGACAGAGGACGCAATCTGAAAGGGATAGCTGAGTATTGGGTGAGGTGGGGGGCACTGCACGGACAAGGACCCCCTCTGTCTGAGTCACAGCCTTCTGTCCTGTGTTCCCATCAAAAGCATCCTTTGCAGATCTCTAGCCTAATATTCATACAATGAGGTTTAATTATCTCCCCATTCTTCTGTTCCCCCTACCACACTGTGAGCTCCCGGATACCAGTCAGGTGTTATTTATATTGTATTCCTGAATCCTGGGCAGAGTATATACTCAATAAGCATTTTGCAAGGAAGGAAAGATAGAAGAAATGAAGGAAGGAAGGAAAGGAGGGAGGAAAGAAGGAAGGGAGGGAAGAAGGAAGGAAAGGAGGAACGAAGAAAGGGAGAGACAAACGTTCACTTACAATGCTTATGAAACTATTGGACAAGGTAGTGCGATGAGTCATTTCATTAATAGCCAAGTATGGTTTACTAAGGATTAAAACACAAGTTATATTTTAACAGTTACTGTGGGCCCTGTATAATGAAAAATAAGCACAATGTACAGGGGTCCAGCAGAAATGACACCCCTTTTATTACAAAATCTTTTATTAAAAATCATAAACATGTAATTCTGTAACATAACAATATGACACTCAAGCACACCATATGGTATTTTAAGTGAAGTGTTCAAATGAAAATGAAATTATTACACCCATATAATTACCCCACCCACACTCAAGCAAGCCTTACTTCTGCTGGACACTGTATTTTAAAAGGCTTTTTTATAAAATAAACTGATGAGATTTCTCATTTTCAAGAATTACCTGGGATATTAGCTTTTCAAATAGTAAAAGGTATAGTAAAAAGTGAGAAATTGCTAAAATGAGGTGAAATGGATTATTTATAGTTTCCACTATAAACTTCCAAAGAATTTTAAAAGCGAACAAGAAAATATTGCTAAAACAAAGCCGCTTTACTTATTGTCTTTGTATATTATGAAAACAGAATACTTGAGTAAGTCTTACTGATAAGGGGTTAATTTAATTCTTTGTAAATGCATTATTTTTTTTTAACCTGAATGATGTAAACACCATATATTGGTTAATCATTAGAGGATTCCCAGTTTTCCTCCTTTTTCTACTCCTTAAACAAGAAGATTGTAAATCCTTGAAGTTTCCCTGGAGTTATCTTGAGCAAAGTCTAAAGTTTATGTGGTGTTCCGTAAACCATAAAGCTCACACCAGGCACCACGAACTGCGGAGAAGGCTCAAAGCACCCTGGCATTTCCGGGGTAGTCTCTGCTCAGCCCGCCCTCAGGCTGTTTCTTTCAGGATTCAGCAATAGATTCGGGCCTTTTGCCCACGACCTACTTTGATTTTTCAAAACTAAACTTTTTATTTTAGAGCAGTTTTATATTTATATAAAATTACAACAACTGTACCAATTGTTGCCTCTACTCAATTTCCCCCAGTGTTAACATTTTATGTTAGTATGGTACACCTGCTTCAATGAATGAACCAATATCGTTACATTATCGCTAACTAAAGCCATAGTTTATTCAGATTTCTTTAGTTTTTCCTACTGTTCTTCTCTCCAGGATTCAGTCCCAGATACCTCATTATGTTGAGTTGTCAAATGTCCTCAGGCCCCCTGACTGTGACAGGCACGCAGACTTCCCTGTCTTCGATGGGGTGGACAGGTTTGAGGACGGGTGGCAGGGGGATTTGTAGAATTGTCCCTCAGCTGGGAGTTGTCTGATGCTTTTCTCATGGTTAGACTGGGGACACGGGTTTTAGGAGGAAGACCACAGGTAAAGGGCCCATCTCATGACATCATATCAAGAGACCACAGTATCAAAGTGACTTATCATTGCTGATGTTGACCTTGATCTTCTGGCTGAGTTGGTGTTTGTCAGTTTTCTCCTCTGCAAGGTTCCCCTTCTTCCCCCCTTTCCGTACTGTTCTCTTTGGAAGGGAGTCACTAAGCACAACCCACACTTAAAAAGCAGACGGCTGTGCTCCACCTCCCGGAGGGCAGAGTACAGAAATGATTTTTTGCACAGGACACGTGTCTCTTCTTTCTTGCTTATTAATTTGTTCAATCATTTTCTTAATATTAGCATAGACCCATGAGTATTTATTTTTTACTTTTACTTTACGTTATAATCCAATTCTACTTTATTTATTTTGTTCCTCAGACTGTACCGATGCTGGCCATTAGGAGCTCTGTGAATTGGCTGCCGTGTCCCTTTGACATACTGCTATCATTGTGTTTTTGTTTGTTTGGCTTCTTAATTTAACTTTATTTTTTTAGCCCTTTCTTAGTCTCTGGCACTTTCAGATACTCTAGGCTCACCTAGTGTGGAGAGTGGTATTAGAAACCAAGATCTGAGTATGGGGTGTGTTTGGTGTCCTTGACTCTAGGTCCTCTCAACTGACAGTGTGAGGAACAGATACGGGCGTGTGTACTGACTGGTACAGATTCACATGCATATAAATGCTTCTTTGTGTAGCCACAGGACACATAGATAAATCTATACCTATCTTAAGCTAAACATAAGTTCATGCAATGTTCCAGTACATTAATTCATGGGTCATTCCAGCCTTCTCTCTTTGCTTAACTGTAAACTCTCATTGCAACAGTGAAAAATCTGCCTTCCACCACTGGCTGTATCTTTACGTAGTTGTTTATTCCCAGTGTACACACATAGCAGTATCTGCATTGTTAACCTGTACTCCCAGGAGAAACAACTTCATCAACCAAAGCACAGTCTCCCGCATCGTTTCTTTTGCCTTTGGTCTTCCAGATTCCACTTTCCTGCAAAATTACTAAGCACCTTGGGCACCAGCCCCTCGACCCCTCAGGGAGGTGGCTCCATGCATCTGCAGTTCCGTTAGATTATTTTTATCACCTTCCGCATTCCACCCCTGGGATCCTCGATCTGCTAGATGATTTTTTTTAAAAAAACTCAGTTCATTTATTCCATCACATCCTAAGTATTTCCCTTTATCCTAAATTTCTAAAAAAATTTATTTATTTATTTTGAGAGAGGGGGAGAAGGAGAGAGGGAGAAACATCAATGTGTGGTTGCCTCTCATGTGGTCCCCACTGGGGACCTGGCCAGCAACCCAGGCATTTGCCCTGACTGGGACTCGAACCTGCAATGCTTTGGTTCACAACCCGCACTCAATCCACTGAGCTACGCCAACCAGGGCCCTGCTAGATTTTTTAAACTTGAATGCCAATTTCATTTTGTATAGACATAACATAGGTTTATGCTTAGTGCAGATTTGCCTTAACATTAAAACAGTGTTTTAAATGAGTTTACATCCAGCAAAACTGATAAACCACAGAGCTTTATTAGTTCACCAAATAGTTCCTGAGCACCTACGTTGTATCAGGCCCTGTATCTGACCCTTGTGTCTGAGGGGTTTCATCTGGCGGTTTCTGGGAACACCCCTGGTACAACACTGCATCATCAGGGACGTGTAGGGAGCACTGACTAAGCACTAAGTAAGGAACGTGATTGTGATATTTATGGCCACATCTTTGAAATCCTAAGATTCCTTAGATTTGTGCAGCCACACTTCCCACGGTGCTTCAAGAATCTGCAAAAATAATCTATTTGGAGAACTGCATTTACATAAGGTTAGAGGGTTTTTTTCCTTACTGCTCTTTGGTTCTTAGTAAAAAAATAATTTAAACTGCAGGGGAGAATAATAACTACTAAAGTCAATATGAGCTTTTGTCTACTACAAGTGCCTTCAGCACGACTTAAATTATAATCTGCTTTGTCAGTCTGCATCTGCTGAAAACAACAATTAAGTTGCTCCACACTCGAGGGTGATCTGTTATACTGGTTTTTTTTATGGACTTTATTGGTTGTGCCAACCATGTTATCTAAGCAGCTAGTGAAACTGCATGTGCAAAATGATGCCGCTAAAGAAAGGCGATCACTGTTGCTCCTGCCATTGGCGATGGGGTTGGGGGCTGCACTGGCTGGCATTAGCAAATTAGCACATAGATTATTGTTCTGAAGGATATTAGGCCTTTACAAATCTTTCCAGCTTCATCTCGTCTAACCCCCAGCATGACGCTTGCCCGTGGTGGTATAAGGTTGCCCCCAGTGGGGAATATTTATTTCCGTAGCAGATTGAGGACCTGGTAGGAACAATGCTCTGGAGGTGTATGATTGAGTTGGAAAGTTTAAGAAAAATATGCTTAAAATCTTAACATTTAAGTAACAAGACACTGGACTGCATCTTTTAATGGGAAACATACTGCCACACCAGGGGATGCAAGCAATTATTCTGTGTAGGTCCTCCCCTGTGGTAGGAGGGACTGTTTGGTAGAACCTTCCAGCATGTTAGTTACAAGACAAGTGACTGCCCCTGTGCAAAGGGAAACTTGGAACCCGGAGAAAGCATTCAGAAGCAGGTGCTTCCGGCTAAGGTGTTGGGTGCTTAGCAATGCTGCTTAGGTATAATGACTACATCTAAAGAGGTAGAAAACTTTCTTCCCAAACTTTCCAGAGTATGATTTTTGTGCACAGGAGGTATGTGTACTTTGTTGTCCAAACATTTGCTTTTGAAAACTTGGGGGCAAGAACCAGCTCAGGTAGGAGGGACAAAGCTTCCCTGACCTTCTGCTCACTGCAGATGGAGGAAGGGATGAGAAAAGGAAGGGCCGGGCTGGGATCACGCCACCTGGACTGCTGTCGCTGCTCACGCCTGGACTGCTGTCACTGCTCACGTGAGTGGCTATTTAAGCTGAAACTCGAAGCGTTTTCATGGTCCCTGTGACTGTCATGCCCAAGTTCTGTGGGGCTGACTAGACCTGCTGGGGAGAAGGAGGGATTTCAACTGAAGGAAGGAAACAAGGATCACTTAGGAGAGGAGAGGAGTTTGGGGTCAGGAGAAGAAGGTTCATCTCTTTCTTCTGGGAACTGAATTGGGCTTGGACTCGGAGGTGTGGGGAGGCCTGCGGAATGTAGACCGCGTGCAGAGGTTGGGCCGAGCTTGACATGTTAAGAGTAAACAAGTCTAGGAGCAGCTGTCAGTTTCACTTCACTTGTGACTAAGTCTCCTGTAGAGTCTCGCTGGAAGCCGGGTCTCAGATGTTCCACGTGTTGGGCGGAGATGTACTGGGTGTGTGCCTGCGTGTGTGTGCTGGAGAGGGCTTTGAGAAGATCGAGTTCTTCTTAGAGGCTGGAGGAAGGGACGCTGGTGGGAACGGACATGCCCGGCCCGGAAGAGCTGCCCTCGGATAAGGGGGAGCAGCAGCAAAGGCTGCAGGCCAAAAAGCAAGAAATAAACCTCTGAACCTGCCCCTGAGAACACAGTTTCTGACACCCGGAGAACCTCGGATCAGTTGGGAGGCACAGGATACGGGTGCATGTGGCTGTTGGGAAGTGGGGCTCACATTCTAGTACTAAACCAGGAAGGGCTCAGACGTTAATGTCTTGGGAACACAGAAAAAGTAACTTAATTTCAGTTCAAGGTCATAGTTTGGAACGCCAGGGACGCCAAAATTACACTTCGTTTTCTTTAGCTTCTTAACACTTTTCTATGTTTCTACCATGAAAGGTACTCTATTGAAATGAAAAACAAATTCAGTGCCTTATTTGAAAAAAAAAACAAACAAACCATGAGCATTTAAAAATAGAATAATATTGTCAACATTTTAAGCTAACGGCGGTCTCTAAGAGCTTTTCTCTTCTTCACATAGCTCCTAATCTACCTGCATTCACATGCATGCACTCACTGTTCTTTTCCCAAACATCCCCAGTGTGGGTGACAGACTTGTGTTCTTACAATCATAAAACCTTCGAATATAACCCACGCTAAAATAACAAAGGTAATCAACTGTGTAGGTGGAAGCTCGCCAAACATCTGCGGAGCGCCTTATCACTCGGAAAGCCCTTTAGAACTTTTTGATCCCCGTTGGATAATGCTGTCTTGCCAGTGTAACTAGTAGGTTTCTTCCTTTTTTTAAATTTTATTTTAAAACAATGATATATAAAACAATTTTAAAGACAAGGCAGACATGAGCTCTGACTAGCTTTCTAGATTTAGCACGTGGGAGAACTAGGTTCAATTTCCTTGTTTGGTATCACAAACTTTGATCGCTAAACAAACACACACGAAGTGCGGCTCTAAACTCTGGATGGAAGTTAGCTAATCATTGACATTCGAGACACTCTGCTACTTGACTGCACTTAAACAATAAATGCCCAGCTGCTCTGCAGGCTAAGCTTCTCCTCTAGAGAAGAACTGTCCCCTGAAGGGGCCCACACAGCTCTGCTGAGGGGGTCGGCAGACTGCAACCTGTCTGCTCCCGTCGGCATCTCTCAGAGTGCCCAGGGCAGACGGAGTGGTGACCGTGTACCTGTTGAATGGAGGGAGGGGAGGGAAGGTAATTGCCACAACGGGAGCCCTCCTTCAGTCCCAGGCACTGCCAACAAGTGACAGATTGAATCCTCTAAAAACCACATGATTATAATCCTATTTCCTAGGTGAAGAAACTAAGGCTGTGACAAAGTAAGAAACCTATGTATATATGGACTTTATCCTTGATTCCTGGAACAGAGCTCCTAAAACCCAATTTCCTGAGTGAAGGGGGGGCCGGTGAGATCATCTGTTGTTAAAATATTTGGTGTCACCTCTGTCTGGTTCCTGATACAAGATCTAAGACCCTTGACATTCCGGAATGATAAGAATGTATTTTTGTATGCTAATGTGATGACCGGTGGCAGGAGGGGCATCTCCTAAATAGCTTCAGGAGAGAGACTAAGGCCTGATTTATTGTCTCCCCCTCCCTCACTTCTCACGAGAGAAGAGGAGCAGGAGACTTAGGTAATCACCAACGGCCATGACTTAGTCAATCACACCCATATAATGAAACCTCCATTAAAAAAAATCCCTGAACTGCGGGAGTAGGGTGGCCTGGGGAGGTCAGAGAGCTTCCTGGTTGGTGAGGCATCAAGGTGCTGAGAGGTTGGGAGAGGGTTGGGAAACCCCAAGCCCCTTCCCATATACCTTGCCCTGCATATCCCTTCCATTTGGCTGTCCTGAGTTGTATATAATATTATATTACAGTTTATAATAAGTCCGTAACAGTGAAGTGCCTTCCTGAGTTTTGTGAGCCTTCTAGCTAATCACAAGACCCAAGGAAGGGGTCTAGGGAATCCCTGATGTATAGCCAGCCTCTCAGAAGCAGGGGAGACTGGAGACTGACAATTGGCGTCTGAAGTGGGGGCAGTTTCATGAGGCTGTGCCCTTGCCGTGGGGGGTCTGATGCTAACTCCAGGCAGCTGGTGTCAGCATTGAACTGAACAGCGTGGAACACCCAGTTGGCGTCCAGAGCACTGGGGAATTGCCTGGCGCTTGGTGCCACCATGTAATCAGTAAAAACGGTTTGCAGAGGCTCAGGCTCAGAGAGGTTAACCTATTTAACTTCACACAGCATGAAAATGGGAGAGCTGGGGTTTGGAGCAAATTCCCCAGATGATAATTCGGTAATATTCGATACCATGTTGTCTACGATTTATCTGTTTGACTTCTGGGAGGTTCCTGTTAACCCCACTGCCGATGAAAAATGTATTTCATGAGAACCCACAGTAGCACTTCCATATGAACATTTTTGTGAACTTTACCAGAGAAAGGCACAGTATAAATACACCACGGAGGGTCACAGGGAGTTTCTGGGGCCGGAGCGCCATGTCTGGGACCGAAGCTCTGGTCCCAGGTTCACTATTTAGTAAAAACACTAATTCTGGAAAGGCACATGGTCTCTCACTTTCGTTCATTTTCTTCTGTTCTTTCAAAACATAAGCAATTTGTTATCTGTATTTTTCTTCTGAGAAAACATGAAACTTCAGGAAATCACATTGTTCACTTCCGTGGAACCAACCGGGGAAAAGGTGCAATAAAAATTTGAGAGATCACTCCCACCACCAAAAATTCAACTGCCGCAGCCACCACTGCAGAAACAGCAACCTAACCATCACCGCGTTCCCACGACCACCAAGGTCGCCACCACCACCGTTGTCATCATCACCACTGTCGTCATCATCTTCACCATCACCACCACATCAGCAGGTTTTCTCAGGACAATACTGACATTTTCTCTTCCTCCTGTGAATGTTACACTTATGATTTCCTTGCACTAAGGAGTTATAGCCCATAATCACCCACGCCTGTTCAAACTTCAAGTATCTAAAGCATGACTTCGATAGGATACAGGTTTTAGTAAGTAAAAGCAAATACCCAGTGCCACTAACGGCAGAGGTAGTTTACGAACTTCTCTCTTTGATGGGCCAGATTCTTCTCATTGTTTATTTGGAAGTGGTCAGCCTTCAAAAATGTCTTTGAAGTAAGTTTGAATAAATACTTTTCCAAACTCATCCCTCCCACCTCTCAAAACACACACGCACCCTTGTTTCTGTAATAATTTTTGGCTCTTGTTTATGGGTCTACGTTATATAAATCTGAATGTTTTCTCTCATTGCTGGCCTTTCAAGGTCCTGGATTAATACACCATATGACCAATCAACTGGAGATCAGACTTTGCTCTCTACATTGTGGCTTCTAATCTGTGATGACCTGTGTTATAAAAACAATGTTTAGAAACTGTAACTAGTAGATATGGTTATTAAGATTCATTTTCTTAATCAACCTATTAGATTTTGAACACACAAACAAATATTGTCCTTCTTCTGAATGTCAAATAAAAAGTCTAAGAATCCATCTGAAACTGCCCTCAAAGTCTGTGACAGCTCTTGTTTTAGGGTGGCAAACTCTCTTTATTCAAAAAGGATTTGACTTTTAAAAAAGGCCTTACTCAGAGGCAGACTGCTGAGTGAAAGAAATAAATACTCAAGTTGAACATTAATTTTACTTAAAAAAAAAGCTTCTACTACAATAGAATGCAGTGATAATCAGCAAGAAGTAAAATTCTAGGAGTGGAGAATTGGTGATGCCTATTAAAAATGCACTCACAGAGGGAAAAATAGAAAAAGAAAGTCTTGATTTCATTAAATAAACACCAAAAATACATTTCAACTTTAAATTTAAACTTTCTTGGATGATCAGTGATCTGAGGTTCAGGATAGAGAATAGCTGAAGGTCTTGTAAAATTTTTTCACATTTCAAAAAGATGTATGAGTTTTAAAACTTTAAAAAATTATTGTTGTAATAAAATAGTTTTTTGTGTGTGTGGCCCCTAACCTGACTTTAAAGACAATTCGCAAAACAGGACTCAAAAAGTGTTTTGAGGCATAGCAGCTACATTGAAACACAGGTATAGTTTTCTAGGGTGACTATTTTGAAGGTTAGCTTATTTTAATATTAAAGGTCTAGTATTCTCATTTAAAATTAGAGTAATGCTTAAAATCATCTTTCTTATTCATATGTTCCTTCCAAAAGTCAAAGAGCTTTGTGGATTTTAGACTGAAATTTCCCACAATCTTTGTGAAAAAGAGTAAGTTATATACTATCTCTTTATATGCGTTCTGAAGTTCTCTGAAATTGCAGGTTCTAGAGAAATACTGAATGTAGTTTACCACAGTTCAGTTGTTTTCGGTTTTGGTGCTTTTAGACAATATATAGTCCCAGGTGTTATTTTTATAAAACTGTGATTCTGCGGCTCATGTATCTTATTTATTAAGCACTATACACAAAACTCCGCATTTTTACATATTTTGTAGACATATACGATGATATACATACCTAAGTGTGCTCATGACTTCTGAAAGAAAATGGATCTTGTCACTGTGTCCCCAGGATCTTCCTGCCCACACAGTCACCTGGTATTATGGAGCACCTTAAGGACACTGTGATAGAATCTGGACACAGGAACACATACATGCTGGCTCCCCTGTTGTAATTTTTCTACTGTCTAATCTGAGAGACAAGTGGGCACCCAGAGGTGATGTAGAACCACACCCAAAATGAAAACAGGAAGGCATTTCCTGCTCTGCACAACCCCCCTATTCTGAACATCCAATGTCAGTTTTTTAGACACGATGACAGCCGGTCCAATGCACGATCACTAATGCCCCATGTCTCCAAAATCTAAGCCTCTTTGTTTCCTCGCTGTGTCTGTGGCCCAGGCAGCTGTGCGTTCATGGCAATCCACCGAAGTCAAATGTCGGGAAGGAATTCCCTGATCTGGCTCGGAACGTGACCAGCTATTTTTAGGATTCCAGCTGGCGGCCTTAGAGGTTCTTCGAATGATCTCAACGTGGCCGCACTTCCTTCTATTGAAATAATCTGGGAAATGAGTGCTGGATGAAATTTCAGTCTGCACCTATCATTATTGCCGTTTTAAAGTAAACAAGTTCCTAGAATTCTTTCCACTGGCCTGATGCAATTTAGTTGTTGCCACAGGATTGGTGGGCTCAGGAAATGACGGGGAAATCAACTAAAGTGACTTGGAATCTTGGGCTTCTATCTTCTTATGAGTAACTTAAACAGTGAGCCTCCCTTTGGACTGTCCTGGTGGTAGTTTTCACGGTGGGCTCTGCGGAACATCACTGCAAAGGGTGATTGGTCATGAGATGGTGGGGTGCTTGATAAGATTTAGGCCCAATGACCTGCATTTTTAAATGGACTCTCAGGTGCTTCTTACAAACACGAAAGCTTGAGAACCACTGCTGACTCCAAGTCCATAGACCCAGGAGTCAGAAATTGGAATTTCGGGTGTTCCCACTCCCATTCCACATTCCTCTATTTGACATATCAGACTCTCCCTTATGCTTTCATTTGAAGAAACACTTTGTGGGGAAAAAAGACTTAGAGAGACAATTACTCCAGCATAAACATCTGAAAGAGAGCTTTTCATGCTTATCTTTCCTGGTGATTTCTTTCTGGGTAGAATACAAACGAATGCACAAGAAAATGATTTTGTCCAGATAACTTCTGGACATAGAAAGTCACTTACTTCATTATCCCAAGGACATGTTTTCATATTTCCAGCTGCAGCTGATTTGTACAACTCAGGGGGCCCAGAAGACAGACCCCCATGAATGTTGGCTTGGGCATCTGAGTGAATGCTCTACCCCCACTGCACACCCAGGACCCTACCCCACCTCCAATACTCAAATCTGGCCTTCAGCCCAAGAGTACCTCATTTCAGACAAAGTTTAAGAATGTGACATGCACAAACATAATCAAAGAATGCATTCCATATGCTGGTATTTAAGTCACACAGAATGAAGAAATTAAGCACATGTTAATATGGTTGGTTGTAACATAATTTTGTACTGTGGTACTTTGCTTTCCTAAATACCCGAAGTAAGTCTTTCCTATTGTGTCAAATTTAGCAAGCAATCTGGAAGATGAAAAAAACTAGGGGACTTCCAAATTTTAAGAATAGTCAAAACTAATATAGCATTCCATTGCATTTCATGTTATAAAACTCATTAATATGATTCCAATAAGTTGGCTAGCATAAAAAACTTCAAACTCATAAAATATGGTTCATGGTAACTTATGAATCTTTATTTATTAAGCACCTACTATAAACAAAGCTCCATATGATTACATATCTGGTAATAATTACAAAAGAAATAATATATTGAGTCAGGTCTTCAAGAAATGTACAGTCAAATAGGTGTACGTGAAGGAGGGAGTAACATTCGTACTATACCCTACAGCAAATGCAAGCACTAGGGCTGTCATTTCGCGTGAGAGAAGGGAAAGTCGGAGAGCTTCCTTCAGGTGGAGTCCCCCCACGAAGGTGTTTAATGATGGTACGTTTTGCCATGGGTTCCTTGGTGTATTTGCATGTGAGTGTGTGTGTGTGTGTCTGCCTTTCTCTGGATATTTGGTTCTGCGTATGTTTTTTCTCCTCCTTTTGTACCTTTTTAATGTTTCTTTTTAATATATACACACTAGAAAATTCAAAAGTTAACCCAGAGTCAGTTACTATTCTCAGTTTCCTGGGTGTCTTTCAGAGATATCCCATGAAAATATAAGCATAATATATGTTACCTTGGAGATTATTTCAAAGAAATAAATAGATAGCTACTGCATTTTTAAATGGCTACATGGCACTCTTATCTGAATTCTATGCATGGAATTCTATTATTTTAACAAATTCTTTCTCTCTACACACACACAGACATACTTATATTTGTAGAGTTTAAGTATAGGAATAATCTGGTAAATTTTCTGAGAACGTATTTGTTTGCTTGGGTTGCCATAACAAAACACCACAGACTAGGACAACAAAAACCCATTTTCTTAGAGCTCTGGAGACTGGAAGTCCCAGCGCAAGGTCTGGCAAGGTTGGTTCTTAAGGAGAGCGTTCTTCCTGACTTGCAGGAGGCCAGCATCCTGATGTGTACGCACATGGTCCTTCCTCTACGCAAGCACTTGAAGGGAGAGAGCATGAGTTGTCTTGAGACTCTTCTTATAAGGACCCTAAACCTATCTAATCCAATTGGATTGGAGACCCACTGTTATGGCCCCATTCAACCTTAACTACTTCCTTAGACGCCCCATTTCCAAGCACAGCTAAATAAAGCGAGGGCTTTACTGTGTGGATTGGGGGGAAACACTACCATTTAGTTCATAACCTAGAGTCTATTATGAATTTGCTTATACAAATGGAAGGTGTTAGGGGAGTGTTATAGATTATAGTTTGAGGCAGTGATAGTCAGTTTTAAGCCTCTTGGAGGGCTTTGCTGTGATGTTTACTCACTGGATGTTAGACTAGGCTTGAGAGTCAAAACAGGATGCTTAAATACCAAAGAGGAATGGACAAATAATTAGGAGACATCTTAAATATTAGAGTTCTATTTATAATGATTCCATCACCCCTTTTTACAGTTTATTTTTGTGGTGTTTTATAATATATGGAATGTATTAGTACAGTCTTACCTGCACACAATTTATATAATCATAAATATAATGAGGGACAGGTCTGAACTAGGTACTGATGGCTATGCCGTCACAGAGGCACAGAGATCACTTGTAAGGAACAAAGGTGGCCTTTGTCATGGTGTAGAAACTCATGAACACAGTTAAGATCCTAAAACTTGATAGCAAGGGTAGATCACAAAAAATAATAATCAAAGAAGTAGAAAATAGTGGTGGAAGAAAAGAAAGGGTTAAACTATGCTACTCCAACACCAGAGGGGAGAAAAGGAAAATGAGAAAGAGGAAGGTATGGTTATTATTTCACAATATCTTTTAGCTGTCGGCTTTGTTTGCCCTATTTATTCCTAATAATCAGCTTGGTGGCATGAGTCCAACTAACCACAAGTGATAATCATGCCAGTGTTTGCACTCGCAGAGGACAATGATTTCTTGCAGAGGGCTCTGAGTGGCTCAGAGTTTATCCTGAACCATTTCTGTGTTTCCTTCAATGAGAGAATAATGTTGGCCTAGACCCAAACATTCTCTCGGTTGCTTGATTAGAGAATTGAGAAGCTGAGTTAAGTGCACTCCCGTGACTCTCTCACAGGTAGGAGACCTCATGAATTGTTTTCCTCAGGAAGGTATTTTAGAACTCATGTGTTAAAGCTTCTTCGGAAAGGGGGAAAACCAGTTGGGAGACTGGCTGCCTTTCAGGAAAGGGTAGACAGTCATTCTTTATGGGCTTATGGAGAAGTTGAGAGCCTTTCTACCTGCCTCCCACGAGGCGTGTGGAGTTTTATGTGCTGCCCCCAAACTGTCCAGAAATCTGAGTGGCAGCTGCTGCTCAGCGTCTGCAAACAGTGCAGGTCTCTAAGCAGCAAATGCACAGGCCGACAACGCATAGAGAGCAAAGTCCTTGTTAGCACCAGGCGTCTGCAGAGAACCTGGACTGGAAAAAGGGAAGGAGAAGATTTTCTCTCTCTGATGGTACCACAGAGAGACATTGTGGATGTGGAGAGGGCAGGGGGCTCTACTCTCTGCTGTGTTGAAGGTACCGAAATGACAGAGCAACTTCCCTTCCAGGAAGATTTCCCACACAGTACAGGGCTCGGTACTGCGCCTCAAAATTTTATGAGAAATCGTGCATGTATTCAGATCTATGCATTTGCTTTTCTTTGGGAGATACTCCATCGATTGTGAAAAGATCTGTGACTCCTCCCCAAGGTGTTAAGAATAATTGTTCTAGAGGAATTGGGAGCTCACAAGTGTTTTTTTCTTGGGCATCTTTTCATTCAAAAGCGATGTTAGTTCTTAGAACGGGGTGGAAGTGGTGGGGGCACACGGTGGGATGTCGGGAACTGGCACACCTTTCAGGGGTCAGGCCCGAGACCCCCTGCACTGTGGGGGGCCTGAGAAAACACTTCCGGGAAGGTGGAGCCTGTGGCATCGGGGGGTGGTGGCGGTGGGAGGAGATTCTATTTTTAAAGACTTCTAAGCTTTTCTTTCATTTTTTTGACATTCACATGGATGAGTGATAGAGTTCTCACAAGAATCGAAATTTGGAAAACCTCAGCACAAGCACTTTGAATAGAACGAGAAGGCTTTATCATGATATTTTTAAACGTTTCTTTTCCTACACATCTTGCAGGAGGATGACTCTACCACAAGAACCACCTGTGTGGTGGGGCCCTGATGAGTGAGAAGCTGTCACCTGGGTAGCTGAGAGCACAGGCTGCCTGGGTTCGAGCCTTGGCTCCTCCAATTTGTCCCTACTTTACTTCTGTTTCTTCATCTTAAAAAATGAGATTAAGAACAGTACCTGCCTCATCTGGTTGCTGTGAGTTCACGAGCTAATGTATGTAAAGTCCTAGCACAGTGCTTGATTCACAGTAAATGCTGCATTGCCATTTGCTGATGTTCTTAAGGGTCCTTGCCCTCCAATTCCCTCTTCCATTTTACCCCGCCTCTCTATTCAATAATAAGACTGCAGTAAATGATCACTGATACAGGGAAAGGATGTGACAGGAATTATGGGCAGGGAGGAAAGAGTCCATGAGCTTTCAGTTTCAAAAGAACAGACTCTGCGGAGATGAAAACAAGACAGAGGTAATAGTTTGGAGGGACGTTGGATGAGCAGTAGGAAGGCGGCGGCCCCTTCACCCTCACTCACTCACTGGCTGGGAAAGGGTGACAGACTGGGAGGAGACCACATTGGACCCGAGAGTTCTGAGACCGCAGACACTGGTAGGTTTCTGAGAAAGAAGGCCACGAGCCCTGGTTTCTACATCAAGTGTTTGGGATGCTGGCACCTAAAACCAAAGAAACAAAAACCAACCAACCAATAACCCAAAAACCCCTCACATATAATTTCATAGGATCTGAGAGCAGAGTGAAACCATGCCCCATTTCTTTAAGGTTCTGGGGAAGAGACAATTAATGACTGCATAGTGCGACTTGGCAGGTGTGGCTTTAGTCAGGCTGCAGAGTTCCCCGGGCCCCATCATGTCCCCAGCATAGTTTCTTAGCCCCCAAGAGTGGTCAAGAGGATGAGAGGTGGAAGGTGATGTTAGGTGCAATGGGACTTGCCAGCAGGAGCCAGAATGAATAGGCAATACTGAGGATGGAGACCATGTACGCCCTCACCAGACTCCATATAAATGCCCTGGCACTCAAAAGCCACACTAGGGAATGGGGAGAGAAAGAAAAACGGAATCCACCACCCTGAGACTTAGAATAGAAATTAAGTGGAATGATGAAAAAAAAGAAGTCAAGGTACATTTTTTTGCACATTTGAATTTGCAGACGGAGATTCATACCTGCTCTACCTGTTTTCTCCATGACTCAGACATTGCCCTCATTTGGGAAAAATGAAGTTAGTGTTGGCTTGAAAGGTTTAGTTTACCTCCGGCAATCAATGAGTCAACAGGGCATGTCTCCGTGGCCTATCGAGGCCCCACAAAGACGGGAAGAGCCTGGAAGCTTGGGAACAGCTGACACTGTGAGATCACGGTTATAGCTCATCACGGTGGGGGAGGGGATTGTGAGCAAACGCTTAGGAGCTCCCCCCACGCCGTGATGGATGGGGAAGGGGAGCATGGCTCAAACTGCCGGACCTCTGTTCCAGGCAGGCGCTATGGTAATATCTATGCCTATAACATCGGAATACTATAATCCTGCATTTCTATTCTGCTCTAGCCGGTCTCTAGACAAATATTACCTGATGTCTACTATATTCCATAAATTGTGTTGGGTGCTGGGAACATTGCTGGGTAAATAGGATATGGTCCCTGGCCCCCGAGTGTCCATCCCAAGCTCACAAGGAGATCCTTTGATGTGAAGTGGGCAGTAGGCAAGCTAGGAGCACAAAGAGGGGAAAAGCTGTCCAAGGTGAGTGCTCTGGAGCAAGTCCCAGAAAGAGGGCTTCTAGGCTGGGTTTTGGAGGATAAACAGGTACCCACGCTGCAGACAGAGATGAGTGGGAAAGAAATTTCTGGCAGATGGCGTAGCCCCCGCAAAGGTATTCAGGAGAGGAGCCGCAGACAGTGCTTAGAGAGCAAAGCGCTCAGCATCTCGGGACTGTCAGGTCAATTGAGTAGAGAGAGAGGAGGAAGTTCGAGCCAAGTCATAGAGGACCTTGAATGCTATAATTAGGGATGTAGCATCTATTCTGGAGCTGATGGGTAGCTACTGACAGCTTTCTGGAAAGAGAGTGGTATAGTCAGGTTTATGTTTTACAAAGACGTGTCTGGCAGCATTTGGAGGACAAACGAAAGAGGACTCAAAAGCTGGCAAGAATGGAAAGTGGCGAGACTATCCTGTGGTCCTCTCATTCACCAACCAGCTCCAGCAAGAATCCAGATTGGACCACAGACTCCCCAGACCCACCCATCAAGTCTTGCTTATAAAGGCAGTCTAGGATCAGACACATCTGAGCCAAGGGTTGGTACTTAGGCTGACTTCTAAAGACTGAAAAAAGCAACAGACAACTCTCCTCGACTCAGACTTCCTTCCTGTATCCTTTCTGGTGACTTCAAGATCTAGATTTCCCCACTTTCTTCTTTTTGCCCTTGCTACTACATGGTTTCCACTTACAGCCGCTCGAACCTTCCCTGTCCAGCTGCACCCACCCGGTGTGGCAGTGATGTTCTTGGACTGAGGAAGCAGGCGTCCAGCCAGCCTTGCACCAGTTGGTCCGTGCAGGGTGTTGGGCAGGTATCTCTGCACCTTCAGAGCTCCCAGCTTCCACCCCTCTGAGCAGGGTATGAAGCCTCAGCCTGACTTTGGACCACAGCAGATTCTTCTCTTGTCAGAGCTGCATTTTCATAATTAACAGTGGGTCAGGGCTTCTGGGGATTACTGCGACTTAATACTGCCTCTTGCTAAATCATTTGGTGACATTTCTCATATAGTCTTCTCAGCTTCCTCTGGCTTCAGTCTGGCTCTCCCAATTCATTATTCATGCCCGTGGCTCAGATTTTTACATCCTCACAGCTATCGCCCTTCCCGCAGTATTGGCTGGGAAATGAAGGAGCCGGAAGAAGGGCCAGAGAGTACAAAGGGGGTGGGGGATGGAAAATTCCAAAGGCCAATCATGCCAAGGGTGGTGGGGGCATATGGCAGTGGGTCAGGTCTGCAGATGGTGGGACGCCGGTTGAAGGGGAGTAAGAGCAAAACAAGCTCCAGGAGACAAGAGAACTGGGCAGCGCGAAGTGCCGAGCTGCCCTGGGAAAGGAAATTATGTGACATGATTGCAGGAGGAAAATGCAGCTCTTGCTATTGATTAGATTAGTTTATCTCTGCAGCGCAGCGCTGGGCTGCAAAGGAGAAGCCAGGAGCTCTCCGAGCAGAGTTCCCAGAGAAAAGAGAGCAGGCTTCACCGCTGCCTGCAGTTTTCTCACGAACAGTCCCTTTTTAACAATAGGTCTTCCCCCTCTCCCTCATCGTTAGGTTGGATAGTCTAGTTAATTCTGTTGATTATTTCAGCAGATCCTGTTGACACTGTGGCCCTAATGACTTAGGCACTTGGAACAGAGGGCTGGGCAGGGCTGGGCTCTGATGGGACAGGAGCAGGCCCGGCTGTGCTGGTGCTGGCAAGACCCTGGAGGTCACCTACCCCAGCCGTCCTCCACCCAGGCTGCACCTGGACTCACCAGGGAGCTTTGGGAAAGAAAATACCTGTGTTGGGTCCTGCCCAGGGAGGTTTAATTTAACTGGTCTGGAGCAAGGCCTTTGCATGGCTATTAAAATAGGATAGTGACGTGAGTCTACTGAGCAGCCAGGGCGGAGACCCCTGACTTAGTCCAGGCGTCTCATTTTATGCATTAGAAAACTGAGGACCCCGAAGGTCATGCCTCATGCCCCTGTCTGCACAGCTAGGAAATACAAGGGTCTTCTGCCTGTCCCCAGGCCGGTGCTGCTCTGCGAGGCTAGACGTCTCTCAGCACAAGCACCTGCCTGGTGTGACTCCTCACCCATCCTACGAAGATGTGACGGGGAGCTTGCTTCCTCACATGTCCCCTTGGGGCCCAGCCACCCTCCCCCAGGGGTCAGTTCCAGCCTGCTGAATATTTTGTAACAGCCTGAAGAGGGGTTGGGCATGTAAATAACTCCTTCTATGAGGGAGCACGTATACAAGCAGGCAGAGACTCAGCCTCCTGTCACTTGTGTTTGATAACAGGTGGCTTTGTCTCTGAAATGCAGTCATCGCTAACCATAAAAAAATTGCAGAGGAAACACAGTTAAGAAAGGGAGCCGCATTACTGATCATCCATTTAGAAGCATCCCTTTGATCCTGGATGGGGCAGGGCGTTTCTTAGGAAACTTTGGACTTTATACGTATTTGACCGGACAGGGGAAGCTGGGATAGTGAAAGCGAACATCGATGTGGAGAAATGAAGCAAGAGGACTCCATTTTCTTTTTAAAGGAAAAATCCAGTGTATTGACAGCTTGGGGAATTTCAAATGTAGAACACGCTGTTTAGCTTTCTCTTTTTAATGTCAAACTTCAAATGGCTATTCCTTTCCCCTTTTTCTTTTTTTAACCTTACAAATATAAATAGAATAGTTTTCAGCCTAATAATACTGTATAATTATAATAATTATAAAAAATTATAAATAAGAGATTAATTTGATTTCATACAAGACTGCATTCCATTTTGGATGATCTTTTGGTCCCATTTAAGTACAAGACAAAAATGTATCAGGTGACGTAGCTTAACATGGAAACAGAACGTTTTTGAACATTTGCTTTAACTCATTCCCAAGTTCAGCTGAGCATGATAATAGAATAATGGTTTCCCCAGCAATGACTTGGGGCAACTCCCCCACGCCCACACTGCTTCCAGTCACATCCTAAATCCCGGACGATGGAAGATGAAAATGCCATCTCATCACGCACCTGGCAGTTGGCAGCACGCGCTCCCTGGAGAGATATCTCCCCCAAATGTTGCAGTGGGAGGCTTAATTTGCACAGACCACGGAATTCATATTCATGTGCGCTCCATTTAGGCTTCACATGTTTACAGATTTCCTGATGAATGAGAAGTCAACAATCATAGCAACTGTAGATGGAGAAACAGAGGGAGCGTAGAGTGCATCGTCCATAACAACGAATGACCAGTATCAAAGGGTCTAGAACAATGACGAGCTTCAAGTTCACTGTGCAGTTACCTCAGGGTAAAACTGGCAGCTATCTCTTAAAAAGGGGTACTGGAAAGTTAAATTGTTTAAAAACAGACATCCAGTGGGTGCATTATTGAGATTTTTACTGCTTCCGTGGGCAATTTCAATACCCTCTCTGAAAGTTTTCCAGGTAGAAATCTTTCCAAAGTTCTATGAGAAAAGAGAGCTGGGTTTCACCCAGGACAATAGGGCCCCGGGGTCCTCGGAGTCAGGGCAGGGGGCCTGTACCACACGGCCCCCCTGCGGGCTGAGCAGGTGTGTTACATAAAGGCCCGTCATCATGGCTTGCTTTTATGCATTGTGTTATCACAACCACTGCCATTTGGAAGTGTGAAACTTTTTTTCTTTTAAGAAGAGATTCTATATTCATAGAATCTCATATTCATTTATAGAAAATATATTCTATATTTTAAGAAGAGATCAGAGGGTAGGAACTATTGAGACCTTCAGGATCCATTTATCTGTGTTTTAGTGTATTCCAAAAACTAAGTGAAGTCTCGGTTCTCTTCTGTATTTTTGTTGGGGGAGGGGGAGGTTGTGTAGAGATTGGGAGGGAGTGAGAGAGAGAGAAAGAGAGAGACAGAGAGAGAGAGAATAGGGGCATTCAGATATAGTTCCTTCTTGGGCCCCTTTGTTTCCATAAAATGGCACAACTCCCGTGAGCCTTCATCAGCACCGTGGCCTTTCTGCATTCCAGTTTCTTGCTGAAATGTGTAATCCCGCATGCTTGCTCACCTGCTGTGGTTCAGGACCTCCCCCTACTGAAACACCTAGGCTCAGAGGTGGGAAGATGACCCCAGCCTGGTCCCAGGCTGTTCATCAGGTGGAGACATGACCCTCGCCGGTCCAATTTAGACTTCATCTGTGGATTTTCTAGATTTGAAGTGGAGAATGTTTTCTCTCTCTTTTCTCTTGCCTGTGGGGTCTGAAGTGCCTAGAGTGTGCCTGGCCCATCTGACTCGACCCCTCTTGTTGTTGTCATCAGGGTTTGCCATCAGAACTGTCTGTGGCCACGGCCCCTCCGTGGGCAGGAGTCTGAAAGCATAAGAGCAAAAACAAGAGCTGACATGAGGGGTGAAGAGAGCAATCTGGGACCATTCCTGTGAAGCCATCCTTTCCATGGTCGGGTTCTATGAGCCGATGCATCCTTTTGTTTGTTTGTTTACTCTAACCTGAGTTGGGATTCTGTCATTTGTGATAAAAAGTTCTAACAACAACAACACGATGTTATTTGCCAAGTGCTAGATGTGCCAAAGAGAAGATGGGCAAAAGCATGATGCAGGGGTTTCTAGCAGAGCGTTCAGGGACTGGGACCGAAAACTTGGGAGACAAGTTCAAAGGTGAAGATAATAAACTTAACTTTGAATATATTGACTTTGAGGAGCTTTGGGTTTTTCCACGTGAAGCTGTGCATTGGGTGTTTGAAAATGGGCCTAGAAAACTCAAGAGAGAGCTCAGAAATGGGGGTGTGGATGTGGAGCCGACAGCATGGCGCTGCTGCTGAAGACCATGACCCCGGCTGAGGCCATGAGGGAGAATGGGAGCAGGCAAAGGAGGGGCAATGGGCCTGGAGGAGACACGGGCCACGGGGTGATATGGCCCCGTGAGAGAGGAACAGGCGACTCGGGACATATAGCATAACAGAGGTCAAAGAGGATAATTCCAACAACACTTTCAAATGATGCCAAGAGGATGGGGTGGGTGAGAACTTAGAAGAGGCACCACATTTTACAAGTAATTGATTAATACCCCCGAGGGAACATTTCAGTTTAGCAGGGGCAAACTCCCAGTGACACAGGGTTGAGAAATAAATGGGAGAAATGGACGAGAAAGGTGGGGGTTGGGGAATAGTGTTGAGGAAAAGGGTTGGGAAATCCATAATGGCAGTGGAACCAGATCATCTTTTTTTTCCCCTTAAGAGAAATTGTGATTCTAGCACATTTGTATGTTGAAGAGACGTCAAAGGGCAGAAAAAATACATCAGATGGGTGATGACTAAGAAACCAAGTTAAAAGAAGAAGTAATAGAGGATAAAGAATGAAGCCTTGGAGAGGAGAAAATATATTTCCTTATCTAAGACAGTAGGAAGGAAGAAAATGGTCATGATGAGCCTGGGAAAATGTCACGTAGAAGACAGAACACTAGCTAGCGGAAACTCCATCAAATATACGGGACTCCACAGGTAGATGACAAAGTCATGTACTGCATGAAGGGTATGTGAAGGAACTTAAGCGTGGAAAGAATTTGCAACCACTACGAGAAGTTAATTAAGTTTATCATAATAATTTTGGAGCTGCTCTGAGGTTAGAAAACATAAGTTGGCAGTGAACTCAGTCAATAGCCACTTGCAGCCCAAGATACGGAATGGCAAAACCCAAAGCTGTGTTTGCCTGGCTCTATAGAGGGTCAAGGAACAAGGGAATCCAGGCTGCTGGTGAGTCTTACTGCGTTAAGGGAGCACGGTGGTCTGACATCTGGGCTTGCTATCTCGGACAGGTCTTACTGTGGACGTGGCGTAGTGCCAGATCCAGCGCTTCAGGGATACTCAATAAAGATCTCTTTCTCGGAATAAAAAGCCACTCTTTAACTTTTATGATGAACTCTTTCATCTCGTTTCAGCTCTGAAACACAGGAATCACTTTTCTCTCTTCCCCACATTTGTTCTGGCAGAACAAGATGTTTTTTGGAGAAAAACACTCCTCTGGAGAGAGAGGGCGGTGATGGTGAGAAAAATGAGAAGTAGAAATTCAAGAAAAATACACGAATGTATTTGCATTAGCATTTGGAGGGAGGAACTGAGCTGGGGGTGTTCAGTGTGCGTGTGCGTGTGCGTGTGTGTTTAAGCGCAAGAGCTGGTGATTTGAGATGAGGAAGTGCATGAGTCATACAGCAGGGGAGGCTGCGTAAAGAAAGAGGTGGTGAGCAAGGAGAGCTGGGCAGTATGTGGTGTGACCACCTGTCCCAGTTTGTCCGGGGTGGAAAGTGGACGTGGGACTTTGAGTGCTAAAATAAGAAAGTTGCAGGAAGATCGGGATGATTGGACACCCTGGCAGTGTGCGGAAACAGGGACAAATATATTTGTCCCTAAGGACTCCTCCTAAGTGGAGGAGTTTTGGAACTCCTGCAGACTTTGTGGAAGATGACACCCCAGGAAATCCTCTGGGAAGAACCATTTGACTTATATTGGCAGACTAAAACTTATTCACTCCACGGACTGTCCATGTTTCTAAATTGAGCTCCTTGGAAGATTTCTAAAACTTCCAAGTTATTGATCTGAAGCTAAAAGTGTGAAGTTGGCCTTTATGATACACTAGGCTATTGCCCCACTCATAAACATAGCGTTTGTGTCAGGGCCTGGAAGTTTCACTTAAGGATCCTTACCAGCTTTCTTGCAGTACAGTAAACGGATTCTCTTTTCCTGCCCACCCTCCCCCAGCTGGGAACACTGTGGTGAGGACCATCCACTGTCGCCAATGTCAAGTACAAGGTGAGACACCTGCATGTTTCAAAGACCAAAGAAAGCATAAACCCGACGGGGTCCTATTAGCCTGCTGGATAAAATGCATAAACATAACAAGAACACCGTAGACAAAATATGACAGAGAAGAGACACGTATGTGACAGAAACATAATTGTCTTTAACTTGCAAATTCACATTGGATCCTAAAGTCCTGGAGTGAATGGAGCTTCATCTTGGATATTCCTTAACGGTAGTCAGAGAATTCGATAACATTAATGATTCAAAGGTAGTAGGGTAGGTGAATGGGAAGAGGGGACGAGCGTGCTCAGAACTTCTCTTGGGGATGCAGAACCTGCAGACAGCAGTTGAGGAAGTCGTGGTGGGAAAAGCAAACACAGAAACCCTGAGGGAAGAAAAAGGTGGGAACGCCCCGCCTTCTGAGCTGACTGCCACTCACTCTCTCACGTTCCTTCACCTTCGGTACGAATGACTTACTGCTTTGTTCCAATTCTTGCTCCTAACCAGTGGGTCTCAAGCTTGGCTGCACATTGAAGTCACCTGGGGAGCCTCTAAAAAGCTGGTGCCTGGGTCCAGTCCCAGAGATTCTGATTTAACTGCTCTAGGTTTAGCTTTGGCCTTGGGCTGCTTCTGTGAAGCCAAGATTGATAGCCACTGTGCCCTCGATCAGGAAATGAGGAGGAATGGCCCGGGTCCATGGTTCTCAAGCTGTGTGTGCCTGAGGATCGCCTGGAGATCTTGATCAACTATTTCCTGCAGCCCATCCTCAGAGGTTCTGATTCAGGAGGTCAGGACGTGGCCAGAAGAAATGCAGGAGTTCTGCATTTCTAACGAGTTCCTAGGTGATGCTGACGTGGGGGGTCCGAGGACCACTTTTTGAGGACCACTGTTCTGGGCGGATCCTTTGCTACTATGTCCTGAGCCAATTAAGCCATTCAGCATTCTCTGCGTGCCTCCCAGAGCTGAGAAATCTCTGTGGACCCTCATTTACATGTGCTTGGAGGACACCTCCCTCATGATGCGTCCCACTCCCTCAAACCAACTGAAGGGAGGCAGCCTCTCTGTTTCCAGCCTGGAAGTGTAAAGGTTTTATTCTTTGTTGTTCTTCTTGATTTGGGGGAAACCATCTAATTACCATACTGGGTGGCAGGTGATCCCAAGGAACTCAGTGTCCTGGGCATATGCAAGCCGTCTTCATCGAGACGTCTTCACGTCCTCAGACCTCCTGGCACCCCAGCTAGCCAGTCAGCCCTTCCGCCATGCACAACCTCCACTATGACTTGGAGCCCCCTCTGTGCTCTGGACCTGCCCTCCTGGGACAAGCAGGACTCACAGGGCATTTGGAACCCTGCCCTGAAAAGGCCCATTATGCTCAGAGAACCGTAGTAGCCCAAGTAATGGTGATAAATCACAGGTACCGATTGTGGGGCACTCTGCCAGAGACTGCGCTGGCACTTCACGGACGTCATTTAACTTAGCCCGCACCTGGCTCCGAAGTCCACCCTCTGCCACCCTGGTCACAGGGTAGGATAGTGTGGAGGAAAGAACACTGGTCCCCGGGCTGGTGAACGGCCGGGCTTTGATCCCAGATGCCGCTGAGTGGACAGGTAGCCTCAGACAGGTTGCTGCCCCCGCCCGCCCCCGCCAGTGCGCAAGTCCTCAGACCCTATCTGTGAAGTATGGGGGCTTGGCCAGCTGTCTAAACCCCCTTCTCACACTGACTTTCTGCCAGTCAAGCTGAGAGAATGCAGCCGTGTTCCCTGTCCTGGGACCCAGCCCTGCCTGGCGACCACATCATATACTCGGCGGACCCGTTGCCAGGGAGAGCGCTTCCCAAAGGTCCAGGCTGCGTTGCTGTGGCGCCACTCAGCCAAGGTGGCTGGAGGTTATGTCAACCTCTCTGAGAGCCTCTTGATGGCAGTTTTTATCCCCGCTGTAAAATGACTCTTCTCTGGTGAAACTTCGTGTTCAATTGTCTGGGACAGTGCTTGATGAAAAGCTGGTCACCTGACACCTGATGGAGAGGCGGCCTGAAATCAGACACGTTCTAGCACATGCCTCTCCGCTCCTTGTCTGCCAGCCCTGGAGAGCCAGGTGAGGAGCAGCATGCTCCAGGTGCTGAGCTCAGCTGCGCAGCCCTCCCCACCGCCCAGGCCAGCAGGGCGGGCGGGCTGATGGAGGGTGTTCTCACAGATTTTTATTTTATTTATTTATTTATTTATTTATTTTATTATTTTTTTAAATTTAAAAAAATTTTTATAGAGAAGGGAAGGAAAGGAGAGAGGGAGAGAAACATCAATGTGTGGTTGTGTCTCTCACATCCCCTACTGGGGACCAGGCCCACAACCTGGGCATGTGCTCTGACTGGGAATCAAACCAGCAACCCTTTGGTTTGCAGGCCCGCGCTCAATCCACTGAGCTACACCAGCCAGGGCCTCACAGATTTTTATTATGATAGTTACTAGTATTATGGCTGTCGCTACTAATGATACATAGCATGCTGTGCTACTTTCCCCCAAGAAAACAACATTTGACTTGAAATTAGGAACCTTAAATTGGAATGGACCCTTTTTTTTCCCAGTGGGCACCATCCCTCCCCTGTAATGTGGGAGGGAGGGGCAAGGTGGGCCCCAGACCGTCAAGGCCCTTTGGGCTCTATACTTCTGTCATTCTCTGTGAGGTTTCTCCAGCAGACCAGAGAGAAGGGAGACTCAAACAGGGAAACAGAACCTGGGGGGTGGGGGCCAGGAAAGCAGCTTCCTGAACAGTCCAATAATGTCAAGGTTTGTTGGCATTATCATTGACTCTTTATTTATATATTTATTTTTAAAACTGTGGTAAAATACTCATAACAGAACATTTACCATGGTAACCAACCATTGTTAGATGCAGTCAGGGGCACTGAGTGCATTCACATTGTCGTATTATTATCACCACCAGCCGTCTCCAGAACTCCTCACCTATAAAGACATGGGAAGAGGGTTAGCAGAGCACGGAAAAATAACATTTCAAAAAATATCGGTATTTTGAATGATTAATTTCCTTTGCAAACATTATCTTGTTTGTTCTCACAATGACCTTGTAAGAAGCAGAGAGTGCAGAGAAGTGGGGGGATGAGACAGAAAGAAGGAAAAAGAGGGGGGACATAGCTCCTTTGCTCAGTTTAATGACACCCAATGGTTTGCTCAGTGAATCACTGGAGGGTCTCACAGTTTTTAGGCCACAGATGGTCTTAGAACTTGACTTTCAGTCCAATTTTCAGTTTCTAAGACTGACTGTAGCATCGGCCAGAGGGAGGGGAATATGTGTTAAAGTTACAGCACAGTGTGGGCTCCCCATGCCTTGTGACGGGGCTTCCTCCTGGCCATTGCTGAGATGGGCTGTGGGGCTGGGAGTGGGGGCGGGGAAGGCCGGCTGCTGCGGCAGAGGCCCCGAGGGTACATTGCTCTCGGGTTCTGCCACCTCTGGGAAACTGCTAACAAGGGGCTGGGGCTGAAAGGCTGACTGGTCCAGGTCTAGCGGGGAGCACGGTCAAGTGCAGACGGCTTCATGACCTCGGAACTAAAGCTACCGGGCTCCCGTGTGTGTGTGTGCATGTGTGCGTGTGCTCACGTGTGTGTGAGAGAGAGAGTAAACCATGTAGAATTCAGGTATACTGTAAAAGAAAAAAGTGTGTCATTTTTCATTGCTGTGGATGAGGGGTCAGATGAAGAAGTTAGTAATAAAAGTTAGTAAGCTTTTTATTTATCTTATTCAATTTAGTGAGCCTTTAAAAAATATATCCCTTGTTGGAGAGGAAAATTGTGTTTGTATGAAGTTGAGATTTGATTAGATTCAGCTGGTTGGCCACTGGAAAATGTCCAGTGAATTTCCAGGAATGAGAAGATGTCAGTGTTCCTGGTGCACAGTTTGAATGTCTAGCGTCCAGGAACAATCACGTATCAGCAGGGATTAAAAGCCAGAGGTGAACCTAAGGAACAGCCTGGCAATTAACACCAAGTGGAGTAGGATACCGTCACTGGGCCTGGAACACACCTATCAAAGTAAGTCGGGAGAAGATCGCTGCTTCTGGGTGAACAGAGCGTACAATTATTAGGTCCACTGGTCTCTACTCAACCAGATACATACTTCACTGGTTTCTCACCGAAAACAAATGGAAGCACGTGATAACTCTTAGCTTTGTTGTTCTTACCTCTGCAGTTGGCCATACTCTGGTGGACCAACAGGGAGACCAAGAGCAGTTGGCTTCAGATATTCTTCCTTCACTCACTCCACTTGTTAGGAACCTGCTTTGTACCAGGCGCTGTGCTGTGGGGCAGGGAGTCAGCTTTGACGCTTCAATGAGTTTACAGATGAGCAGAGGGAGGAGGACGTATAAATAAATATATCAGTGCACCCGAGCGCCATTGGGAAGAAGTGCGTGCAGAAGGTGGTCAAAAGGTACAAACTTCCAGTTATCAAATAAAAGGGCGGTGTGTACACCGTGTGCAGCATGGCGACTACAGTTAATAACACCGTACTCTGTACCTGGAAGTTGCTAAGAGAGTCAGGCTAAAAAGTTATCATCACAAGAAAAAAATGGAGCTCTGTGTGGTCATAGATTTAACCAGAATGATCGTGGTGATTCTTTTGGAACATATGCACATGTTGAATCATGTTATACACCTGAAATTCATATAATGTTAAGTGTTAATCCTGTCTCAATTTTTAAAAAAAATTTGTGTGCAGGAAGCGCAATGAAGGGATCAATGAGCTTGTTGGATGGTGTGTGAGGAACCAAGGAGGGCTTTTGGAAGAGATGACATCTAAGGTGTGTGTGTATGGGGGCATTAATAAGTCAGAATTTTCCATGCAGGAGGAGTTCGGGAGGATAGGTTAGAAGCACGGAAGGGAACAGGGAGCAATTAAAATGAAGGTCAGGTTCCCTACGCAATCTTTACAAAATAATTACCAAACAGAATGGGGTCACTGGCAATTGATACTGCCTGAGGGGAGGTGGCCATGAGCTGGCCACAGACCCTTAGAAGATAGCAGGAAGGTGAAACTGAATAATGGAAAGAAGGCAAATGACAAGAAAAAAATATGAGAAGCTGAATGAGAAAGGAGTAAAGAAATATAGAAAGCTTAAGAAATCACATATTATATCCCAAAGGAAGAACTGACGTGGCCTGTACCAGACAGAAAGCCCCCCAGCCCTCACTAGGATAAGCTGGTGGCATTTGGCGGCACAGACCGTGAGGACTAGCGGCCCACTGCTTACCAGGTGCAGCCTGGTCCCGGTGGCTGGTGCAGCTGTACCCCGGGGCACGGGCTCCTAGAGGGCTCCGAGGGGCAGCAACGAGGCCCATCCTCTGCTCCGTGCCTGTCCCCTCCCCGCCTCCTTCCCCCAAACTGGTCGTGATCCAGCTCCCTCCCAGAGCAGAAAGGGGCCAAGAGTCCCCAACGGCAGAAAGCCCACTGGAATCTGGCTGCCACCGGGAGACCAGTTGTCTGTCTTCACCGGCCCCTTCTCAGCTCTGTCACGCAGTTTGTCCTAGGACATAAAACCACAGAAGCACAGAAGTTCAGTGTGAGCAAAGAGCGTAAGTATCACCTAATTAAATGGTGTTCGAACTGTTTTGATCATCTACCCTCAGCAATAAAAATATTTTAAGCATGTTGCCTCCGTTTATGTATATTTCTTTATTTTTAAATGACATACTTATCCTTTTATACTAGTATGTTTATTTTACAACACACAAAAATTATATTTAAAAATTAAAAAATAAAGTTATAATATTTTATTCCTGTGCACTAATGGATTATCTTTGTTCCTTCTGGGGTATGTGAAATCTATTTTGGAGACAACTCATCAGATTCAATGAGGTGTTTTAATCTCCTCTGCATTCTCTTCCAAAAGGAAATGTAACTTTTCCTCAAAAACTTAGAGGGGCACCATTGCATCTTTGGAAACTTCTAGGAGCTCCCTGGTTGCCACGTCCCAGACGGCCAAGAAACGTGCTTCTGTACAGAACCACACCTGGAGATCGGGCAGGAACTGGACGCCTCCCTGGGCTGCAGAGGGCAGGAGCCTGGCTCTGTGTTGGGCGCTCCCGGCGTCTCAGCACAGCCTGAGGGCCAGAGCCAGGAATACAGCAGGAAGGGCCTGTAAGAGTAAATATTATCGTTGCCTCTGGTATGCAGAAAAGCCAGAGGTGCAGCATTTGCCGCTTCCAGGTGGCAGACGAACAAAAATGAGAGCGGGGTAGGAGGAACTGGAGGGGTGTCTGGGAAAAAAGAGATCAATAAAACCTCACCGCTGCGCAATATTTACTATAAACAGCCCAAGGTGGTTTGGGGTAGGGAAACTGTCAACACCGAACAGTTCTTTCTCAGAGGCTGTGGGAGCAGGTGTTCCAGAGGACGGACGAGGATGCAGCCGCGGTGGGATCCGCGATCAGGCCCGGCCGGCGGGGAAGTCACTGAGCGCCTCCGTGGCCAGCAGCCAGGGCCCCTGCCGTTTCTTAAACACACGTTTGGAGATCCCGTGTCGCCACAGTGTGTAAATACTTTCCGACCATAGACTGTTTCTTCAATTCGTCAGCAGTTTTCCAAAACACACAAATGCTAGTGGTGGAATTGGTTTGGGGCCAAGAATCCTTAACTGACAAAGAATGCAGAAAGGCCTGAGTAAGATAAAAAACAAAATGCAGGCTATCTTTGCTCTAAGCCATCTCAGGATGCTCGGAGAACTGGCTGGAAAAGCTTCTCTGTGCAGCTGTTTGCAAAACGGTTTGAGAGAGGTTCCCTGTCCACGGCTAAGCCCGCGGGGGATGGAGGAACCTTTTGGCAATTTGGGATAAACTTTCTCCAACTTCCCTTCCTGTGCTCCATGGCCTTTTGAATGACTAACCTGGGTCCTGAGGCCAGATTTAAAATTACTGTGACTTTTAATTTGACCTCTTACTGTTTCATAACAAAAGAACGATATTCCCTTCGGGGTGAGTGCCCCACGTTGGAAGCTGCATAGGGCTTGGGGGCAAGGCAGAGTCTTCAAAGTCCCGGGAAAGAGGAAACAACTCAAGGGGAAAACAATCTGGGTACTGGTGGGGGGGGTTAGATTGTGGTAGCTGTTGTTTTGTGCCTGCCTGGAAAACTTTTCCAAACTCTCTAATTCCAGAAACAGGTCAGGCTGCCCTGGGGTGTGTGTTCCGGGTCTGGACAATCACTATATCCCATTTTTCCTGGCCATAGTGATTGGTCTAAGGTTAGGACTATGACCCAATTGGACCTTTCTGAGTTCCGCCGTACAAATATGAAGTAAGCTTCCGTGGTTGCTACCTGGGAGAGTGTGTCTTTGAGGCTCTTCGACACCATGTTATTTCCTGCCCTGTGGAGATTAGGATGAACTCAAGAGACAGGCAGAGATGAGCGATGGAGAGCGTGGAGTCAACCACATGGAGTGCGTCAGTGAGCCTTTCATCTCCGCGGTTGAAATAGGACCAGATCCTCATGGTGTGGTGAGGCCTCACTACCTCTGCCATGACGAGCTGAAGTCCAAACAGCGTAGTGTCTCCCCTGGAAAATTCCAGTAGCCTTTTACCTGCCCTGTCCCTGCTTTGCCTCTCCACAGTTGATTTCCCATACAGCAAAGAGGTCATTTCATTGTTTGCTTGCCCATTTTCAAAACATTTATTGCAGCCTGTCAGTCCTCTGCTCAAACCCTCCAGAGGATTTCCATTTCCCTGAGAGCAAAAGCCAAAGTCTTACAAAGGTTTATACCCTGCAGCCCGCTGCCCTGATCCTAGGAGCCCATCTTTGCTCTCCGGAGCAATTCTCAGTCCTCTGACACAGTGCACACCACCGGGATGGGCGTAAGTAGGTTTACAGTTGTTCATATGGAAAAATATGTAACACAAGAATACATAGTAATGTAAGCATAAACTGTGTTTTGTGTGCTCACAACTATAAACCTACTTCTGCCCACCCTGTACATATTTATCTCTTCTGTGTTTTGTTGTGTTTATCGCTATACCCAGTGGACCCCGGGGCCCAGCAAGCACCGTGAATCCCGATGCTGGCTTCTGAGGTACTGGCTCCATCAGCTCTCCCCTCCACTCTGTCGGCTGTCCCCAAGGCCTTTCCAGCTACCCACGCCTGCAAATTCCTTCTTATGCATAAGCCAGTTTGAGTTGTGTTGGAGTGTTGCAAAGTTGGGGCACACCTGTAAATCTCTAAAGATGAAATATATCGATCTTCCCCAGGTTTCTGATGTTGGTTCAACCCAAGTGCTCTGAAGATGCCAAGAGTTGAACCTCCCCGAATCTTGAGAGCCTATTAGTATTTGTCACAATATTGTTTATGCTTAAATTGGGTGTTCTTAAAATTTCTCTAAGTTCTTAAGCCTGAGTCTTGGTATGTCTTAGGGTCGGTATTCTCCTATGGGAATTTATGTCTGAAATCAAACTTAATTCAGTAAGCAAATGAAGTTCAACTTAGGAGACTTCTGTATGTAGTCAAATTTCAGATGGGTAGTAACTCTTCTGTAAAGTGAGAAACAGTGTAGTGGTAAGAGTCCATCTCTTTATCATCTGGATGGTGTAGGGCTCAAGTCGGATGATGAAAAGGACACATCCAAGAATCATCTATTTTTTTTTAGCAATAGTTATGTTCTCCATTACTTCCTCTAGGTCATAGACCACTGGTTTTCCATCTTTGCTGTATATTAGGATCTCCTGCACTAGCTCTCATCTTCCCACGAGGAAGGTGAAGGCGAGGATTTCACTGCGTCTCCCTGCTCACTCCTCAGGATATGCGTCAGGCTTTTGATGCTATCGCAGCAGATTATCTTAACTGGATTACGTAAATACTGTTTATGGCTGAGCTATGTAGTATTCTCTCTACATGGTTAATCTTTTCTTAAACGACTCCATTCTTGTTTCTGGTCCTAATGCCTGTTGTTATCTCTATGAGAATAATAATGATCTTCCTCCATTCTTTGTTTTTGACAAAGGTGGGGAGTAACTCTCACATTACTGCAGAGTTTCTGTTTACTCCAAGTCATTTCTTTACTTCTGTTCTGGAATCTCCTTCTTATCTGAGACTTGCCTCAGGGGTCTGTTGATGCTTGCTTGCCTGTTTGCTCCTAGGCATTGGAGGGGGACTAAAAATCAGACTAGGAAACAAAATGGAGAAGACTTCAGTGAGAGTATTCGACCATCATCCTTACAAAGGGGTCAGAGCTCTTACCACCTTCATGAGATGACAGGCTATCATCTATCTTCATGCTCTGGAGTATGTGTGGGACGCCTTCACAATGCTTGTTTCATTGGCTTTTTCAACCTTGTTAGACAGGTCATGCATGAGGTCTTCGGACGCCTGGAGCACGGATGAAGAAGGACACGCACACACCACGGTCCTAGGCCAGGACCACATCACAGGCCTTCTGAGTTCTGACCCAGGACATGTCCATGTTTTCATAAGTGTCCTGGCTTAGACTGAGGGGACCACCTGTCACTAGGAAGAATGATGCTCTCAGGTCCACCAGAGATGACGGGAGACCATGATTCTGTTTATGCTTTGGTTCAAAGTTCAGGTTCACTGCCTGAGTCTACAAAGAAGACAAACTGAAGAGGGAAGCCTGACATAAGACTCTTTTATTTCATTCTGGCCTCTCTTTACCTGATCTGTTAAGGCTGCTTAATGTAAGGAGCATGTAAATGCAGAGATGACCACATCTGTAGAAGCCACGCAGGATGCTAAAAGGCACAGGAACCCTTAGGCACTGGAAGAA
>CM052548.1:71453967-71551590 GCA_028533065.1 Trachops cirrhosus | reverse complement strand
TCTCTAGGAGGATGATGGTGTTTGACTCTTTGTTTCTTTTTTTTTTACCCCCTTGGGTGCTTTATTTTGAATCTTGCTTTGGAATTTTTGTTTATTTGCTGTTGCCTCGGACAGAGCTTCAGCGGGGCCTTCCTGCGAGGGCTTCGTCACTTCCTGGCCTCTGTAATTCTGTCTTTGATTGTCTCCGTAGACAGGTCTTCCTGATGGTCCCATTCTCCTGGGGCATCCAGGACCCAGTTATACTTGCAAATACCTGCTTATTCATGTCTGTTTCTTCCCTTGAGAGGCTTCATCTTAACTTTCCCCCAAGGGAGCTCCCAGAGGCTACTTGGAACAGCTTGCCCAGTGCCACCACTGCGGAGGGAGGAGGACTCCTTTGCCGGAGATAAGAGATGTGATCGACATTTCAATACTCAACGGACTCCCAGTCCCTGACTCCTTGCTGTTGACCCATGGAAATTTAAGATTTGTACTAGAGCTAGAGCTTTTGGAGGTCAAGCCCCAGAGTACACAGGTGAGAACCCGAGACCTGCTGAGTTCCCGGGTTGGGAGACAAAGTGTCCAGCCAGTCACTCCATGCTGGCATACTCTGCCACCCTCTTCCCCTCCCCTCCCTGCTGCTCATTTCCTGGTCCTTGAGGAACAAGGGAAGGGGGGAGGCCAGAGCTTTATTTGATCACTCAACAAGCAGTTGTTAGGCAGCTCCCACACGTCTGGTCTCTTTCTAGGTGCTGGAGTTATGAACACCAACCAAACTGTCCCCAACTAACAGAACTCAATCTGGTGAGACACACACTCCCCTCCAATCCCCCTTTCAAGTAGAGACTTTCATGAAGTCCACATAACAGAGAAGAGCAGGACTGTGCAGCTGATGTCCAGGGCGGTGGTCTGGGGAGAGGGGCAGAGACTGGGTAACTTTGTGCCCCTCGTACTCGGTACCTGTCACCCTGATTGTACCCAGGGTGTCCAGATATCCTAAGACTCAGTGGTATCTCGAAAAACACTTCATCAGAGCCCAGCTCAATGCAAGAGCCACAGGTCTTGACTCTGGGGGACATTCTGCTTGGTTTTTAATCCTGACTTTACTGCTTTCAATGTGTAGGCTCTTGTTCAAATTACTTCAGCCCTCTAAGTCTCGATATCTTCATCAACAAAATCAGGGTAATACTGGATACTAATGGTGCCTAGCTCCTTGGTTGTTGAAAAGATTACATGAGCTAACTCATTCACAACAGTGCCTGACACAGAGTTAGCACTCAAGAGCTGTCAGATAATATACGTGTTCATGAACTGCCTTTCAACTCTCCACTGTCCTCCATAGCTGACCTCATTCTTCAATCAGGGTAGAAGGTGTCAGCAGAACGTACTTGAAAGTTTGGGAAAATTGTACTTGACTTCGAAGCACTTTGATGAATGATCATATAAGTCCTGCCTTCTAATGGACATTACTAAAACTTCAACAACCCTGGACATCAATTGGAGCAAAACTCGGTTAAGAGGAACAGAAGGGAAACCATGTGAGACCTCATCTCCCTCTGCCAGGGAACGAACTTCTCTTTGCAAGTCAACGACCAAAGAGAACAGAGGGAAGTCGCTTTCATCGGGGGTTCTGGCATAGGAAGGAGGTTTTCCTGCTTGCTGAACCCTTAGCCAAGATCCAGCAAATGCAAGAATGACAAGGGCTGGAGTGGCCTAAAACAACCCAGAGAGGCACTGTACCTTTGGAATGGGGCAGGAGTTGGGGAAGAGGGTGGGAAGGAATGGGAAGGGAGATAGGCTTGCACAAATGCTGGAAATGAAAAGCTACAGGATCTTTTCACTGTTGCTTATCTTATAATACTGAGCTGTTCTGTTGCTCCGGGCGCTCGAGACCTGCATCCTGGACCGCAGCGAACAGATGGGGGATGGAGGGCCTGCAGATGACTCTGGAGGAAGCTTCAGCTGGTGGCAGATGCAGCTGAGGCCGGTAGCCACCTGTGCTCTGGTGCCCGAGATAAGCACCTGGCCAGTCTGCCTTCACCCAGCCCACCAATTACATCTGCAAAGCCCTAGGGGATCCAGATCAAGTTGCTAAGCAAGGCTGACATCAGACCCAAGGAAGGCTACTGCTCCCTTTCTGTTCACATTTTAACCAGCAGTGCGGCCGCCTTCCCTGAGCTGCTGAGACTGAGACTGTGAGGACAGGGAGATGAGCTGAGTTCTTCCACAGGTGCCCTAGCCTGATGTGGGAGCCCAGCCAGTGGGAGGAGGGAGGGAGGGGGAGGCCCTCAAATCCTCCACTCTGTTGGAAAACAACCCAGCGCTTCCTGGGAGAGGGTCCATTTCATATCTAAACAAACAAACAAGCCAAACACAAAACAAAACAGAAAACCATGGAACTGCTGTTGGGGGTGAACCAACAAAAAGGACAATTATTAATGTATTGGATATCGACAATATCTTAGGCATTAGATCTAGAGATCTATATACGTTCTCTTTTTCTTTCATCTCAGCAATGGTGATTCAAGGTTGAGATTATCATCTTCATTTTACAGTTGACAAAACCCAGGCTCTCTGAATTCGATCCCTTGCCCAAGGTCAAGTAGCTAGATTCAAACCCGAGTCTGTTCTACTGCAAAGGAAGGGTTTTTCTATCATCTAAGTGGTTCCCCGTGCTGCTGTCGGACTGGTGTCGGGGAGCTGCTTAAGGCTACGCAGGCCTCGCCCCACGTCTGAAAACTCTGAACCCTGAGGCAAGGCTGGGGAATCTGCCTCAGCAGATACTTCTGAAGCCCTGCTGGTGATTCGGATGCTCAGCAGGGCCAGGGACGAGACCACTGCACCACACTGCCTCTCCCAGCAGCACTTCTGTAGCTTAAGGCAGCACTAGTGCTAGTTAAGGGCCTTGCACCCGAGGGAATCCCACGCACCACATCTGCCTTGATCTATAATTCCCTTGGATCCCAAACATGCCTTGGAAGGACCTTGGGGCCACCTAGTCTACCTGCTTCCTACTGGTTTCCTTGTGCAGCCTCTGTGAAGGTGGGGTCTGGCCTCTCTACCAACTCAGTCAGGGTTTCTTCATTTAGCAAACACCTCTGTGGCAATAACTGTGTCTAACTAACAACACTTTAAGTGCTTCCACATGCAATCAATTCCCATTATTTGCAGGAGTCATGGTCTGTAAAGTCTCAGCGAACACCGAATGAATGGATACTCCATGAGTGCTCCCAGGGAAGATTCAGGGTTCGGTTCCTGTGAGCCTCTGGTCACGCCTTCCTCAGCCGATCAGCGCACAACTTGTTTATGTGTGTTTCTGTTTGAAGACACCTTGTTTAGGAGACACGGTTGACACAGTTGAACTTGCAGCCAATAGGACTCGAACTCGTTCCTGCACAAAGCTGATCTAACGCCTACTTTCTCTGTGAGGCCCATCTCGGCCTTTTGCTCCAGGAACCCTGGATAGCACTTGTCAGCCAGCGCTTTCCTTGGGGGCCATTATAAAAAGGGGATCACTAACAAAAGGCACAAAAATGTGGAAACAGGGCACTAACCGGACTTCAGAAAGGGCACGTGTTTACAGTCTGAGGTCTGGAACAAGAAGGCAGAGTGTGGCCTTGTCCCACCTCTGCTGGGAACCGTGCATGGGGACACAATTCTTCACCACTGTGCATGTCTTTGAATGACCATGAAAAGGCCACAGGTCTTGGTTTGGGGGTTACAGATAAATTTTAGCTTGTAGGACAATTTGCGTATTGTGAGGATGGACTTTATTAACTTGCCTCATCCTGGCAGTATCAGCAGGAAGTAGGCTGTCTCACTGCCCCTCCCCGCTCCCCGTCACAATAACCTTTAGAAAAGTTATTAGCAAATTCCAAACATGTCACTCCTGTTTTAACAGATGGAAAAACTGAGTCACAGAGAAGGTAAGTAAGATAGCCAGTAAGTGACAAAGTCTGGATTGGGCTCCACCGTTAATTGCATAAACTTGCCGCCCGTCGCTGATTGCACGCTGATCCCTGTGGACTGCAGAACTGACCAGGCTCAGAGCCGGCCCTTTAAAGAGAAGTTGATAGAAACAAAACGGGGGGAAGATGAACAATCTTGCACAGTCGTAGGCACTACTGATGTTCAGCAGGCTTGTGGCCTCGCTCCCCTTGCATTTCTGACGGTGTGTTCCAGACTCCCGGTTTCAGAACTACTTGGTCTAATGCGGATTCCCAGAGATCCTAATTTAGCTGGTGTCAGAGAGGGGCCAAGTTTTTAGTAAGTTTCTCAAGTCTGCAGTTTTAAGATTGGAAAAGCACTGTCTAAAATTCAGTACCATCCTGAATAAACACTACACATCAAAAATATTTATTTGTGAAATCTGTAGCATTTGGAGCACCTCAGAGTGTTTTTTAAAAGCCATGGTGGCTTTTGTTTTCTTGTTTTTGTAATAGGATTGTGGGGGGAAAATGGGTCCGATAAAGATGATAGAAAATTCAATTAAAATTTCAAAGATTATTTTAAAAAGTGGGTTGCTTCAGGATTTCCATAATAGCAAAAGTGCAAGGAAACTTGGTTTACCCAGGAATCACCTTTCCTTCTGAAGTGTGGACTCTTACCTAGCACAGACTCATAACACACTTTGGACAGGGGAGCAGGCTGTTATCCCTTGCCTGTCTATCAACTTCCCCAAGATCTGGGCTTCAGAAGAAAAAAAAAAGGAAAGCAAAGCAAAGCAAAGAAAATAAATGAAAAGAAAAGAAACTACAAGTTTACTTGAAAACAATGGAGAAACTAGATTAGCACATTAATATTTCTTTTAGAAATCTAAGCACTTAAAAATAATGACTAACTGAATGGTTGTGATACCAAAGTGTTCCTTTGTCAAAATCCACTTATATTATTGTAACTTATTAATAAGTTGTAGTTCAATGAAATACGCAATTAAAAAGTTAATGGCTGCTTTTGCAAAATGCTCTTCCTTAATTTCTCTTCTTTCTGACTTATCATAGAAGACAGGATCTGTGTGTGCATCAACATTTCTTCAGATTTTGTTCTCACTTGTTTAGTCCTGTACAGAAGTCAAGGGAGTAGCAGCTAGAGGGGCTGTAGGAACATTCACCAACTTAACATTTCCTCTGGTGAGCAAGGATGGGTATGGACTTGCTGTGCCTTCTGCTGTGCTCCTCTTAAAAAATGGAATGCACTGCAATTGTTTCAAGGGAACAGCATGTACCACATCAAAGGACCTAACTGCCACTACCGTCCAAGGTTCCAAGCATCTCAAAGGCCACAGCCTCCATGTAGGGCAACCTTGCTTCTGTGAGATTTTCTGTCCAGGTAGCAACCTACTAACCTCCTCTTCCCCTGTTATGCCAGCTCATCCATCCAGCTTGGAAGATGAATGGATGAAGGAACACCTTGTAATCATCTGTGATCATAATTGGAACTGGGAGGGCTCTGAGCTACGGTCCCTGACAGAGCTCTTTTTCTTATCCATCTCTCCTTAGCAGTAAGAGCTTTGGAGATTTAAAAAATAGAACAGGTTGCTTTTCATTTACATACAAAAGGAGGACCACTGACTGTGGCTTCTTCATGGGACAAAAGATGGATGCTGACATGCCTTCATTTCCTTGACTTTCTTCCCAGGAGAGGAAGTGTGTCCAGTGATTGGGTTACCAACTAGTGTTCAGAGATGAGGACAACACTGTGGATTTTGTGAAAGAGAACATAGTCCCAAACCCATGTGCTCCTCTTGATTGTAATGCTTTCCTGGGGCTAAGGGATTTGTTCTCTGGCATTTTGAGCTATATGATGTAACAAGGCCGGCTATATGGCAATTATAAGCCTTATTACCACTTCAAATCTGTGTTACCCCATATCTCAGTCAGTTCTTGCTCCCAGTAAGAGGAGGATAAGAGGCTCAGCCCTCTGATAGCCATGACCATAGCCAGCCTGTCAGAATCTAACACCAATTGCTATGAATAACCTTAAGATTTCTAATCCTTCTGTTGCCAAGACCCAGAAAGCGGTATGTGATTTTGCTTCTGAAACTACTCACACACTTGCTTTCATGAGGACAGTGACCTTTTAAACTCAGGTTCTCAGCATCTGTATAATAAGTTCTAGATTCTCCGAGAAGTTGCATGATGTGATAGCTTTAGGGGAATTAAAAAGGACTAAAATAAAAGTAGATAACTACCAATTATGCCAGAAGATGTCAAAATACACGAAAGGTTCTCAGTTGTCTTTGGATGCCCAGGTAGAAATTTGATTTGAACTATTTCCTTAGCACATTGGTAAAATGTGGATGTGTGTGTGTGAATGTGTTTTGTTTGTTTATTTGTTTGCTTGTTACTGCGCTTCGAGTTGGTTGAGCCCTGAATCAGCCTGTTAAAAAGTAAGCAGGAAGGAGAACAGAGCCGTTCTGCTGAAGTCGGGGGCTGCCCCTCCGTTCTGAGGACCATGGCAAAGAGATCAAACAGGCCCTGGATCAGCCACTGGGAGAAGGCAGACCTGCCGAGAGTACAGGCCGGGGCTCGTCTCCCCACAGCTTGGCAGTCCCGACGCAGAGCTCTCTCCGTGCGAACCACTCCCTTTTGAGAAATGCAAATGCTGTGCAAGCCCTCAGCCTCAAGAAAAATTACCAGCATTCATGTTAAGAAAGAAGGGATGAATGCTCAAATTACCAATTCAAAAACGGAACCTATTCAATGACTACACGCAGCGCTGAGCCGCATGGAATGGAATACCTGAGAAAATATTTAAGTCACACCCTTGGATACTGCGTGATTAAATGTCACAAAGCATAACCCAAAGGTTTCTATCTTTGTAGTTCAAGATTCCAAAATAGTACTAAAAGTTAATTAGGGGGTTTTGAACCTTTAGCTGTACTAACCTTTGTCTCTCAACTGAATAAATAATGTCTTAATTATATATGCACCACTCTTGGTTGGGCTCCTTCCCAAATCTGGAGCCTTGGCTCGACCCACTGGGCTGACTCTGCTCTGCTCCATTGTCCCAGTCTCCAGCAGGCCAGTGGGACATGTTTTCACAGTGTCATGGTGAAGGCAGAGAAGCTAGAGATAGAAAAGAAGAATCCAAGGCACTTTGAGGCCCAGGATAGCAATTGTCACATTGTCCCTTGCACTGCATTGTATCAGTCAAAGCAAGTCACTAGACTAGGTCAAGGTAGGTTCCATCTGTTGGTGTGAGTCGCTGCAAAGTCACATTGCACACTGCAAAGAGTGTGCATAGAGGGAGCTATTGGAGCTATTATTGCAATCGATCTGTTGTGGTTATTAAAACCAAGTAGATCAATTCAAGACGTGATCTTTCAAGATTTATAGATGCTCCAAGTCCAGTGAGAGTAGTGTGTTTTCTTGTTGCATTTCATAAACAGCAGTTCGTTGGGCTGTGTGCTACCCGTGAAAACTGGACACTGTAAAGCCTCTAACCAGAAGATCTACTCTGCAGTGAAACCCCTTCGGGGGCCTAGACAGAAAGGAATGTCATGTGAGCATTCAGGGACCTTGTTTGGGCTCAACCACAAGAGGCCTTTGTTACTCAGCAGTGCTGGCCATGGAAAAGAGAGGGAAATGGGGGCCAGCGGTTGTGCCAGGCACATGCCCCCTCTTTGCCACTTCCACCCGAGGGCATCCCTAACTGTTTGAAATACTGTCCACTGCCTGCCCCTAAGGAAGGAGTGGCTATTTCACGGGAGGCGAAATTCCATGGCGACAAGAGCGCAAGGTCTAATCTAGTTCTAAGATTAGAGCAGTACTAACGGAACAAAGATTTGTGTGTGTATCTTCTGGTCATCATCTGAAACATTCGCACACAGTGATCATATTGTTCAAAGCAAATCTCATTACCCACAGTCCCAGCCATAGGTTGCTTTTTTGGAACCACTTTTTATTTCAGATTTGCTGAATTACTCAGACTGTTAAAAAGCTAAGTGCCTGTCAGAGCTCTAAATCAAGTCCTCTGTCTAGAATGTTTCCTTTGAGGAAAGTTCCTTTTTTCATTCTTTCTCTCACCCCACCCCACTCTTTAAAAAAAAAATAAAAAGACTTAATAGGGTAAATTACTTTCTTCTAACGGTATTCTGGAAAGAAGAGGCAGTCTTTTGAAATACATGTCTCTCTGTGAATGCCAGGAAAAGAAAACAAGGTACACAGTTGTTATCAGCTCCTGCCATCAACATTTTTTAATTTAAAGAAGTATTCAGCGGTCTGAAGTTACATGGCAGACTCTAGGGTTGAAAATCTTATGGGTAGAGTTGCTTGGTGATATAAAACAGCACTTAAGAACCGATGTGCAGCTTGGGATGGGAAGAATGTAGAGAGTGAATAGTAAGAACACGTGGGTTGGGAGAGAAAAGAGGGTGTGTGTGTGTGTGTGTGTGTGCGTGCAGGTGGCAGGTCTGTGAGAAGGGGAAGGACCTGCCTGCAGAGCAGCAATTCAGCGACTCCCATTCCACACAGGTCACAGAGCCCTGCTGCTTCCTTCTGCAGAGTTTGCGAATGGTGTCTAGAAGTGGACATGCCTTTAAACATTCTCAACCACAAGCCTAACTTCTAGGAAAATGCTAACCTCTTACACTCAGACCATCATCCAAATTTTTCTTCTAGCCACTGCTTTAAAAAGGTCATATCATCCTCCCATCTAGAAGTTTTCAATCTCTACACTATTGACATTTTGGACCAGAAACGCTGTGCTGAGGGGGCTGTGCTGTGCATTGCAGGTGCTCATCAGCGGCCCTGGCCTCTCACACGAGTAGCCCTCCCTTTCCCCATGACAAGCAAATTGTCTCCCCGCATTACTGCATAACCTCTAGGAGACAAAATCACTGTTGGTGGGATTGTAAACTAGTGCAAACACTATGGAAAACAGTATAGAGCTTCTTCAAAACATTAGAAATACAGCTGCCATATGATCCAGCAATTCCACTTCTGGGTATTTATCTGAAGAAAACAAAAATATTGAATTGAAAAGATCTATGCACCCCTATGTTCATTACAGCATTGTTAATAGTAGGCAAGATGTGAAAGAAACCTAGGTGTCTGTCAATAGATGACTAGATGGTGAGATATATACAAGGCCTGTCCTGAATGAGTCCAGCCATTGTTAATATAATGAGAGGAGTCAGTGCGGCGTCGATGTAAACTGGCAGCCAAGGAGAGTGGACTGGAATGCACAGGCACGAACAATGGCAACTTCACTGTACTAGTCAGTGGCGGTGGTAGATGCCATTGAGTGAGCATGTGTACTGTGTGGACGACGCATTCAAAATGACTGAATGAATGGAGTAATGAATCTGCACCAAATTTTGCATTAAGCTTGAATGTCCTCCATGGAAACTAGTCAGGTGACTCAGAAGGCTTTGGGGGATGATGTATTAAGTGCAGCGCAAATGAAAGTGTGGCACAAATGCTTCAAAGATAGTCAAGAATTTGTTGAAAGTGATCCACATTCGGAAAGACCTGCAACAAGCAGAACACCCGGGAATGTTGAATGTGTACGGGCTGCAATCAACAGAGACTGGCCACTGACGGTGTGAGAACTGGAAGCTGATTTGGGGATTCCAAAAACTACCGTGTCTGAGATTTTGATGCAGGATCTTGGCACGGAATGTGTTGTGGCAAAATTCGTTCTGCAGTTTCTGCTACGAGAGCAAAAGGAACATCGTGCTACAGTTGGGAGATCTGTGTGAGGTCTCAAGGTGTCTACTTTGAAGGGGCCTGAGGTGTCATTGTCTTATGTTAAATGCTTCTTGTATCTCGTATCTTCAATAAATGAATATTTTTCTTATTACATGGCTCGATATCTTATGGACAGACGTCTATATATGTATATGTGTGTGTGTATACACAATGGATTATTATTCATCCAAAAAAAGAGGGCAATCTTGCCATTTGTGACATGAATTGACCTAGAGGGTATTATGCTAAATTAAATAAATCAGACAAAGACAAATGCCATATGAATGAACAAAATGAATGAATAAATAAAACAAAACAGAAACAAACTCATAGATACAGAGAACTAGCTGATGGTTGCCAAAGGGTGCGTGCAGGAAGAAAACTAATATTTAAATTTTTTTAATTAAAAGAAATAAAAGGCAGTTTTCTGAGGACAGCTTACCAAAGCCAACAAACAAACCCAAGTAAATAGTTCCCTAAGTAGCTTTCAGCAATAAGGTAAAGTCTTTTCTATACAAAAAAAAACAATATTTTTCCTACTCATTAATTCTTAGAATGTTGTCATGCTGACTTGAATTCCAAAACAAATAAATACAATCTTTAAAAAATACAAAAGTTACTTCCAATAGTAAATGAATAAGCAACAGCTGGCCTTGTCTAAAATATGTTGAAAATTATAAACACAGACCATTTATTTTCTTCAGTATATGTTTTGTAAATATACACAAAGCAAATAAAATGACTTCCAGTATATATCTATGTGCAGACCTAACATAATTCCATAAAATACATATTTAGTTGTGATATGTGTACTACCTGTAATGTATTCTGTGACTACATTTTACAACTTCCCAGGGTAACCTGGGTGTGAGTGCTGCTCATTCGTTTGCTCCAGGCGATGTGTTTTGAAATCGAACACTTAGGAATAATAGGATGACAATGCAATGAGTAACTATCTTTTTATTCAAGAAAAGACATTTTTTCTGAGCATCCAATAAATGTTCTTTGTAAAAACACACATTTTCGATCTCATCTTGCATTTTCTGACATCTCAAACAAGCCCAGAGAGAGCAAGTACTAGACTCCTGGGAAACGCCTGTCACTTGGTTAGAAGTCTCAGAAGAGGAGGCTTTGGTAAAGCATAAATGTGACAGCTAACTTCAGCAGCTTCTGTCAACTACTACGCCTTCCATTAACAGGAGGAGCTGAACCGGGAATCCAACCAGAAAGGCTGTGGGTGAGTTCATCACCCGGCTTCCTTTTATGATGATAGCTCCTTCAGGGTGTGCAAATCCAGGGCCTCCCGTGGGCCTCAGACAGGAAGTGTCGGAACCACAGAGATCATCAGACCTGCCATGTGGAATGGCCTATGCACTTTCAAATCGCACAGCAAGCTCTTTGGTGTGTGTTTCAATCTGATTACTCCACTTGGGCGTTTAATGAAATGCATGGTCAGAGTGGCTCTTTCAGCAGGGGGTACCTTTCAGCCTCTCCAGGAAAGCTAGCTGTCCCCCACCCTTGCACCTCCACTCTCCAGCACCACCCAAGAGACTGGCGAAAAAGTGATAAATTCACCTCCCCAAGCACACCACGTTTTAAATGTTTCTTTTGGAGAATGGATTACAATACGATGGCAGGAAAGCTCCCTTTGGTACGTGGTGGGTATGTCCTTGTGCGCAGTGAATCGTGGGGCCTTCCGTAGCCCAGGTGGTGGTGAGTCAATCCCAGGACGGGCGGGCCTCCTGGCCCACAGTGTGAAGTTGAAACTGAAACAACCACGGTTACGCACAGAAAGCTGTAGCGCTGACTCCAGAGGCCATGCAGAGGGCAGCGGGGATGAGGCAGGGCCTTGCACAGAAAGAGTAGGGAACATCTCCCGCAAGGATGGATGATGTTGGATCAGGAAATACCCCCAAATCCTGTTTCAGAGTTAATTTGTAACATGAAAAATCAAGCTAACCCATAAATGTTCATATTACAAGGATTCACTTTATGCTTTTCAAAGGTTTTAGTATTTCCCCAGGGTGTTTAAAACGCAACTGATTAAGCAGGGCAAGAAATTTTCTTCCTTTGCTTTTCTTTTTCGTGTATTTTTTTCTGAAATAAATATAGATTACTTGTTTAAAAGGAAAAATAATAGAAGTGATTTGGAAATACAGTTTAATTTACAAAGCTGGCGTGTGCACACACATTTCTGAAGTAAATTTCATTCGCAGTCTTCCAGCCGGCGCCACCTCCACTGGTAGGAGCAGCTGTGATTTGCCTGGCCTGACTCTGCAGCCATTGCAAAACATACATATTTTATGTATTTATTTTTTAGAGAGTGATTAAGGGAGGGAGAAAGAGAGGGAGAGAAAGGTCGATGTGAGAGAGAATCACGTATCGGTGGTCGTCTCTCGTATGCGCCCGGACCCGGAACCAAACGACCCAGAGACCCTTCGATTTTCTAACTGAGCCACACGGGTCAGGGCTCCGCGGCCTTTTTGTGAGATGAGAAGCCAGGTCCAGGGAAGGTCAGCGATGTACCCACGGGCATAGTCGTAACCAGACGGGCGGACTCAGAACCCACGACTCCGTAACCCAGAGGGGCACCCTGGAATCAAAGGGATGGTGAGGTTGCGTGTAAGAAGCCGTTTATGCTAAGCCGAGTCACTGGATTCTGGAATCAGCTGAATCATGTCACCTCTTTGGTCTCTGGGGATGTCCAGACATATGTGTGACATCAAATGGTAAATAATGGTACTATTACCATCACATTCATTAGCAGGTACTTATTTGAATACCTGAAACAATTGTAATTATGCGTTTCCTTAGGAAAAATGCCAATACTGTCTTCAGTTTTTTTGTACTGTGTATGCCAAAGCGGAGTCTGCAGCCGTATTCACAAATCAATTCACAACACCTCCAGCATCCGTTTTCATGGGACAGAAAGCAATTAAGGTTTAGAGCAGGTGCTGCTATGACTATTAATTACAAACCCTATGGAACACATTGAAACGTGCAGTATAATTCTGTGAAACATCTCATTTTCAATTGGAAATGTTCCCTAGGGGACAAGCTGTCTTAGGCAAAATCAAGGTGTAAATATCTTAATATATGCAATAAAAAGTTGAGGCTTTGTGAAACTTAAGTTATAAAAGGACATAATTTTATTAAATGACTTTAGGAATTGATATCAGGTTATGAACTATTCTGATCCAGCAAAGAAAAAATTTTGTATTTGTAATAAAATGAAGGCAGCCCAAGTATAGAGAGAGGGAAGGCCTGTTGTCCATGGTGGGGTGGCTCTGGCATGTCCCCAGATCACAGGAGGAGAGGGGAGCGACAGAATGAGAATTTGCAAGTCCACAGTGTGGCGGGTGGGGCTGCTTTCCTTCAGTCCCACGTGGGAGCAGTGAACACGGGCCCAGGAAGTAGCTCAGGGCCCCAAGTGCAGCTTATCGCTTCGTATGGCACCTTGAGAACCCACTCTGCCTCTCCCCTTCATCACTGGGGACATCACTTGAAAAAAAAAAGGCATAGTACTCACCAATAGGTAAGAGGGAGTCTCAAATTGAAATGTGAGTTCACACCAGAATTAACTCACAGGCTAGGTAAATAAACAATCTGAGAGAGACACCCAAACTTACCAACAAAAGAACTAAAAATTTAAAAACAAAAACAATTAATAGAGGAAAGAGATGGAAGCATTTAAACTACATTACTGTGCATAATTTCTTCGTAGGGAGTAAGGGGATCACACAACCCGAAGACAAAATCTGGTTATATGAATAACAATCAGAGAAACTGAAACCAAAAATCTTGATTATTGAAATATCAGTTTCAGTAGATGGACTAACAGTGGAAGGGACAAAGCTTAAGAACAACGCATTGGAGAACGGACCTAGGAACTTGTCTGGGAAGACAGGTCAAAAGGACAAATAGGTGGAATGTGGGAAAATGAAATTAAAAGTCTTAGAGAACACCTCCCATAACTGGAACGTTTATCTTAAGGAAGAGAATAGAAAGAAGAAAGGAAAGGAAATAATCTAAAAAAACAGTATGGCAGATTTCCCTGAGTGGAACTATAATACCAGTTGGTTAAATTTTATTTCTATTCTCAGGAATTAATTTAATCAGCAATTACCATAAAGTAAGTGAATTACCTTCATCCGCTAAATATTCTCAGACTGAGTAAAGAACAAAAACAAGATAATTAAACTACATGCCACTTACAAGAGATGGAAACACGACACAGAAAGAAATCTTTGGGAAAAAAAATTTGAAAAAGACTTACAAAACAGATGAAAACAATAAACCTCAAAGGAGATAACATTATATTAGACAAAATAGAATTCAAAGCAAATAAAGGGCATCAAAAGAAACAAAGAGGGTATATATTTACTATTCTGAAGAGGTATGATTATTCACAAATTTATAACATTAATCCTAATGTAACCAACAAAGTCCCTGGGCTATATAAAGCAAGAACTGGGATAAGTACTAACAAAAATAAAACTCACAACCCTAAAGGGAGATCTTCAAACATTTCTCACTGAGATGGACAAATAGATACACGTATACAGGATTCCAGTGACACAATAAATCATCAATCTAGTATGTACATATTACTAGTTATAAAATATTTATACAAAAAACAAAATTATATGTGTGTAAATATATAACATACACTTTTTAAACATACATGGAAGATTCCTAAAGCTGCCCATGCATTAACATAAAGAAAATGAACAAATTCTGAGATTTCTGATCAAACAAAAATTAGGCCACACTTACTGACCATGATGCAATAAAACCAATATCAAAGAAATAGAAACAAAAAAAAATCTAAAAAATCCAACTGGAGTTTTAAAGTCTAAATTCTTTCAGATTGAAATAGGAATTACAAGCTATTTAAAAATGAACTACAATAAGGAAAATATATCAAAGCCTGTGGCATACAAGCAATGCTCAGAGGCAAATACAGGGCCGGGCACAAATAACACCCCTCTTTCTTATTATAAAATATTTTATTACAAAATCCTAAGCATGTAATTCTGTAACATAACAACGTCACACTCAAGTACACCATATGACATTTTAAGTAGAATGTTCAAATTAAAACGGTAAATTATTACACCCATATTGTCACCCTACCAACCCCACTCATGCAGGCCTTGCTACTGCCAGACCCTGTGTGTAGTCCTCCATGCTTTCATTAAAAGACAAGGCAGCATTTCTTAATTTACAGGACTCTAAAACCCAACTCAAACTGGCTTAAGGAAATGAAAAAAATATTGGCTTATGTAATTAAGAAGTCCAAGGTAGACTTCAGAAATGGTTAGACCCAGGTGTTCAAAAACTATCGATTCCTGACTCTGCTGTTGTGTCTTCACTTTCAGGCGGACTCTCTCCACGTGTCCACAGAAAACCGTCACCTGAAGTACCTCGTGTGCAGGGGAGGGAGACCTCAGCCTGACCCCAACAACCTGAAGTACCTCGTGTACAGGGGAGGGAGACCTCAGCCTGACCCCAACAACCTGAAGTACCTCGTGCACAGGGGAGGGAGACCTCAGCCTGACCCCAACAATCTGAAGTACCTTGTGTACAAGGGAGGGAGTCCTCAGACTGATCCCAACACAGCCACTTTGAATGAGGAGTGGATCTGCCCCAGTCAAAACAGAAATCCTAAGTATGGGTAGTGGGGAAAAAATGGCTAATTCAATAGGAAAGATTGAGTAAACTAAGCTTGTACTCAGAGTGAAAAAGATAATGTAAACCCAGATAGGTAAAAAATCCAAGTAATTAAGCAAAATGAAATGAAATATGAAAAAGTAATAGGATTAATAAACAAAACCAAGACTTAATACTTTACAAAATAGACAAATCTTTGGCAAGTCTCATCAGGAACAAGAGTGGAAACACATACACAAGCAAAATTAGGACAGAGAAAGAATAGAACTCAAGACATGGATTTCTAAAATTATAAAACAATACTTTTTGTGGCTTTGTTTTAAATATAATAGAGGATGCAAGTGAAAGAGATGATTTCTGTATAAAATTTGTTTAAAAATTAGTCAAAGTTTGGTCTTCTACAACCTGACATAAAAACATCCCCTCCCCCCAAAAAAACCCTGGAAAGGCAATTAAAGATATATTCCCAACAAGTGCCACTAGCTTTGGAATTTTGACAGGTATCTACCAAACTTTCAAGAAGACATACTCCAATAATATATAAACCGTTCCAGAGCTTAGAAAAGTGTAAGATCCCTCCTAATTCATTTTATGCTTTTGGCATAACTTGAATGGCAAAAGTAGGCAAACATAGCATGAGAAAATGATATGCAAATCTCACGTATGAACAAAGGTACAAAATTCCTGAATAAAATATTTGCAAATTGACTCATACAACTAATGAGACAGTATAGCAAGGTTTACATGTAAATGTAGATAACATTATATTCACTGGACATAGCCACCTGAAAATGTCCACGAAGGACACCTATTTTCAATAGAAGCAAAAAATAAAATGCTTCAAAATATCCTAATAAGAAATATGCAAGACCCATGTGGAAAAATCTATGATGTTTCCCAAAAGGCATGTATTGACAACAGAATAAACAGGGAATCCAAGTTCCTGTAGACGATGAGAAAGTCCCATCATCTCCTCTTTTAACTTCTGTGCTTCTTCTAGAACTAGCGGCCTGAAATGAGGATGCTACCTCCTCACCTGAGAGGGATGGTGCTCAGCGTAGGTAGTTTAAGGACGAAGCTACCTCATTAAATATATTACATCTCTTCCAAATAAAGTTGCTTCATTCTCCCCCAGAGAGCAAATTTTCCCCTCCCCCTTTTTTTTCCTTTCCTCCTATTTTTTTGCTTTCCAACAATTGCATGTGTGTCCGGAGAAACAGGGCATTTCAGAAGCTGATTGCGGGGACAAAATGCTTCTCCATTTTGCTCCCTGTCATTTCTTCCCCCTTCAGCTCTTTGTGAAGACCAGCAAAGAGGAGGCACTGGAGGAGGACTGGACCCTCAGTTAGTTACCCAGCGGAGCTCTATTTGAAGCAGTGGAGGCCACTTCTGGGCCTGAGTCACTGTCAACGCTTGCTGGACACACGCAGTGGACAGGACCATCTAACTGCAAAGGCAACAAGCATCAGTCATCCTCTGGACCTTAAATCCCATTGGCTACCTTTCAGGTCCCAAACCTGCCTCCCTACCCCCAAGACCAGTGTGAGCATCCGTGAAGGATTTGGTCTGGAGCTGGAGGAAAAGGAGGCCTGGTGTGTCTGCATTTACATAAGAATTCCTGGGAAACTCCTACTCAGGATGGGGATTAACCATATGAAGGTGGAACCACTGGGAAAGAAGCCTGTTTCTGATAGAAACTAATAGTCACTATAAAGAGTCAGTATGCACCTGCCCTTTCCCTTTTTCTCCCCTACTAGCCTGCCACCCTCGTTTCTGAAAGTGTTCAGTCACTCATCTTTCTTACCTGCTCTTCCACTTTCTTCCCCCGCCAGACTCTCACCCACACTGCTCTGCCTTCCTGTTTTTTGTTTTCCTTTTTATTTATACTTGCCCCCTGCCCCCCACCCCGCTTCATGTTCTAACTCAATTCACAGCTTCTCGAACTGGGGCCAGTGAAAATGTCAGATAGGACAAGGGTCTCAAGGCCTGGGCCAGTCTTACTAAATGCTATTCTTGCTCATGTTCGAATCAGTATTGTGGAGACCATCTGTAAACAAGATGAGCTGGAGGATTAGCCAACTGCAAAGAAATCAATGTGTAATTGACCAATACATGGTGTGTATACAAGCAGTGGCTAAGCCTCCCTTCAGGGAAACAGAGCTTTGGATATGAATACCCTATCTCCTTTACTTGCAAGTCAATAAGACTACCTTGTGATAACCTTGTTTTTGAATAGAACACCCCAAGTGGTGAACCCCTTGAGTTTGGTAACAAAGATGTCTTTGGATCATCCAGTTTGCTTTCTGCCTCATTAACTCTTGTCTCAGCTCTCTTGCTTCACTTCAGGCTTAACATTTACTGGGGCCAAAGAGCCAGCACAAGAACCGGGCTGGTGGGGAGACAAGGAGTTGCAAACACAATACCCTCAGGGTCCAGGCAGGTGACAGGAGTTTGTTAATGGGCCAGATGGCAAACCGGCAAGTGTGTGCCCCATGAAAGGGAGCAGCTGCTACTCAGCTCCCCTGCTTGGTGCCAGGTGGGAGCATGGGCCTCGGCTGCCAGAGCCCTCCATTTGTAAGAAGCAGAAATATCTTTGTTATCAGAAGCACCCTCAGGTTGCTCAAACACTCGACAATTCTTCAGCCAGACCTGGAAATCTGCAGGAGTTAACTACTAGCTGTAGCTCCAACCTATGGCTTGTTGAAGATTGTTATCTCCCCCCTGGGGAATGGTAAACAAAGCAGAGAGCAGAGGGGAGTGGAACAGGAGAGCCTGCCTTTCCCGTCTTTTCTGAGGCTGGACTGCACTGAATGGCTGTTTCTACCATGCAGTTACCTTGTGGCAGGCCCTGCCTTAAGCCCCTTAATTGTTTTATCCCACAGAATCCTCACAATTACTGTGGAAGTAGTAGTGTAAGATATAGCCAATAAAAACACAGAACTGTTAAATTTTGACTTTAACTGGGCATCCTCTGTTTTAGCTGGTGGCCCTACATGAGAGTGAAGTACTCTCTTAACCTCATTTTACAAAAGAGGCAGGTCATTTGTGAGTTGCCCACGCCATCACCTAGCTAGTGAACAGTGGAGTCAGGAGCCAGGATGCAAACTCAGATCTGTTCATTCCCTGAGCCCACACTTAACCTCCAAACAGTGCTTCTCAAACCCTGGTCCCGTGATGATATGGGCCTAGGGGTTAGGGAGTAATGCACGAATTAATTTTTTAAAAATTGGTTGCAATATTAAACACTCACTAACTAGTGATACAGATAAAAGTTGGATCCTGATTTGAATACACCAATTAGAATAAAACATTTATGCAGCATGCCGGAAAATTTGAACACAGACTAGATATTTAATTACACCGAGAAATTAAATGCAATCATGGCAGGGTGATTTAGTTTTTGTTAAGAATAGTCCCTACCTTTCAGAAACACAAGTTGAAGTATTTACACATGAAATGATGTCTGGGGGTGGCTTAAAAATAACCCATGGGGAACAGATGAGGGGTAGAAATAAAATTGGCCATGAACTGGTGACTGTTGAAGCTGGGTGGTAACCGTACACGTGGGCTGCTCATACCACCTCTACCTCTATATTTTCCTGTGCACTTGAAAGTTTCCATAATATAAAGGGAAAAATATTGCATCCTTTTCCCACAACAATTTCTACTAAGAGGTATTTTTATGAAATAGACTAGTTTCTCAAGTCAGCATTTAGCGAGCAAGGCTCACGTAGTCTTTGGGATTCTCGAGAACTGTATTTTCTTTCAAACAGGTCCATCTAGTTTTCAGGTCTGAGAAATGCCAAATGCTGTTTTATTGCTAAATATACACAAATATAACAGAAATGTTCCCCAAATTTTAGGGATATTAGAAATCTATTTTTTTAATGTTCCTTCATAATTATTTTTGAACTTTTATATTTTTCAATGTACAGAAGCATTGTGCAGGAAGATGAATCTGTGCTGCTACTTTACTGAGAATGATATTGGTGATGATAACATTAGTTTTCAGCCTTACTTTTGACCACAACCATGCACACGTCAATAGTGCAGGCAGGAGGCTGGGGCAAACATGCTCTTTTCTCTAAAAAATCAGGGATTTCTCAGGCTGGAATTTCATCACAGGGCGGGAATCTATTTTTTGAAGTTAGAAAGGGCAAGGGCCCATTTCTAGAATTTTTTTCCTTCGGTGGGTGGGTGCGAAATTTGTAAGCCATGCACACACCTCATGCACACACCTGTATACACTCCAACACACAATAGAGGAAATTCCAGGACTGTCCTCAGTTTTACAGGATGCGCTTGTCCTGGCAGTATCCGAGGACCTGGGATGGCAGGACTGGGAAATCTCACTACCCAAAAATGCTGGGCAAAGTGACGTTGACTGCAATGGGCTCCGACTTGCGCGTGACCTCAGAGGAGGATGTTACTGCAGAGACTCCTAACAAAAACATGTCCTGCCCCTTAGACAGCAAGCGTTGCCTCTGGCCTCCTTCCAAGCACATGCCTGGTCATCATCTGTGTGTGAGTTCCAGCCTTCAAAGGTAGGAGAGTCTTTGTTACTCCAAGAGCTTCTCGTGGCTGGGCATAATTAATGGCCATGGGGAGAGGAAGAAGGAAGAAACCAATGGAGGAACTGCACAGGATGTGACAGTTGGGCGGAGAGATGGCACTGAGTGTGGAAAGTAGTGGCTGGGTGAAAGCAATTGCCCTCAGGTGGCACTTGGTAACATTTGTGCTGTAGATACAAATGCTTCCCAACAGTGTGCCCTGAGTCAGTGCTCTCCCCACGGTCAGGGGGCCAAGCCTGTCTGGGTGGCTAAAGACCCAGGGCTGCTCATCGTCATTGAAAGCAGTCCAGTATGAGACTGCTCCAAATCTTCCAGGTGACGTCAGTGTGCCATACAAATTGGCCATTTTTCATGAGTAACATGATCTGAAAAACACGCTGTAGAATTTTTGTCCACATTGGCGCACAAATAACCAACCAGACCCAAGATGCCCTTGCTATTCACTACCCGCTAGCTTAAACTCCACTTGGGACGAGTTTTGATGGCAACACGTCGGATCTACATGGCTTGCAGGTGAAGGGCTGGCTCCCATGCTGAGCTGACACCAGCTAAGGACGCAGCCATGACGAGAGAACCATTGCATGTGCTGCAACACACATCATTATGTTTTCCCGCGGAGCACTCCCCAGTAATATGATGAAATCGCCGCCCAAGCTCCATCCCACGACACGAGTAGGACTCCGTCAGAGAGACTGAGGAGCTAATTTTGTATGTTCAAGTGCTTTAACATACTTGGGGGAATATTTTAGTGTAGTACCTCTAAACATCGTTTTTTTTAAATCTCAGTCTTTGGATTCGTAAACTTAGTTTCTCCCCCCACCCCTTTAAACATATTAATGATTTTTAGAAGCCTAAAGAGTTGTAAGAAAAACATTGCCATGCACAGGCTGACAACTAATCTGCAAACACAGGGAGGGGAAATACCTGATAGAAGAAGAAAAAATGATCTCAGCTGACTAGGAAAGGAAGGCGGGCAAGTGCTAGGTAATATTTTGCTCCTATGTGTATAACATGCCTCTTCTGAGAGTGTATTTTTATTTTTTAGTACAATGGTTGGCCAAAACTGAGTGTAACAATAGCCTTGGCTAGCAAGGTGTAGAGCATGGAGGAGGGAGCTGGCTGACGGCTGCCTGGCAAGGGGTCAAGGTCATGAGACGAGCAAGTTTCCCTAAGGGATCTGCAGCACAGCAGGCCTGCCAGTGTCTCTGCCATGCTTGGCATTGTAAAGGCCAAAGGCCCTCACCATTCATTCTGCTGCAACCCAGGGAGGCAGACAGGGCCTGAAGTCCCGATGAGCAGGCCAAGGGGCCTCCAACCAAGCACGGGGAGAGACACGTGGAATAAATAAGTAAATGATCTGGGGGAAAGCACTTTTAACATTTATTTTTCTTAGAGTAAATAGAACAGAATTATGTCAGAGGGACGGAGACAAAAGAAATGCAGTATTCATCTAGAGAAAGCACTATTTTATTTTCAAGAGAAATTATTATTTTATGACTAGGTTTTAGAACCTTCTCATTGTTTCCTTTCTTTGGCTTTGTTTGCTGAGTTTTTGTGTAGCTTAATCTCCTCTTGATCTCTGCAGATGGTGACACCTCATAGGAGACCATCTGTGCCTTCCTACAGTTTCCAGCGTGTGCACAGCGAATGTGGAGACGGTCCCAAGTGTCTCTGTAAAAATCTGTATCTGTAAAAACTAAGACATGAAAGTTGCTGATTTATAATACAACCAGGAAGAACGATTTTTCAAAAAGTATAAATCCTGAAACATTTAATTGCTCCTTTCTCTCTCCTCTTTGCCCCACTCCCCTATGGCCTGATAAATATTTAGATACAGAAGTGTGCCTTCACAGACGCCCTAGTCACATTGACTTATAAATACGCATCTGTGTGCTTGAGGATTTGGCTGGGGAAGAACAACATCCTACGTGGTTTCCCAACAGGAGCAAAGGTCACAATGAACTTTATGTCGCCTGGATCTGCCCAGGATACTGGTTTGAGGAGCTAACTTCACTCCTGGTATCTACTATGGTGAGGCCACTTGGTGGAGCAGGAGGAGGTCACTCTGACAAAGAAAGAAGGAGAAGGTCAAGTCCGGGAGGAGAGCAGCTCTGCTCACCCAGTGCCAGTGTGAGGAGTTTTATGTGCACTTGCTGACTTCGTGGAGACCTTCTGCTCTGAGAATTGCTTTCTTGGGAACCCTCACAGTGCAGTGTCTGTGTATTAACAGGGTTTCTTTGCCCATCTATCCCGTTGATATTGGGATATTGCTAGGTCCTTCACAGAGCCGTCCACATCACAGGCTGGCACAGACGGCAAAAGCCCTAAGTTCCACCACCATTGTAATAGAAAGATTCGAGTTAGATGAACACGCAGCTTCTCCCACCGGTAATCAAGCAGACCATTAAGTCAAAACTAGTCAGAGATGTTAGAAACTGAGCTAAGCCAATGAGAAATCCCTCCATGGTTCTCCATCAAAGTACCTTTAGCCAGTAACATGCAAGTGTTATTTTTAAAAAGGAAGAAACATTAAAATTGTGTGAAAATTACTCTTGCTTTGGTAAGAGATGATGCTGTTATCATCTTTCAAAATGTAGCCTACGAGTTGACTTGTCCCAAGGAATGGAAACCTTTGCATTAGACCGCTGTGCGCAGAGTTAGAATGCTCTGCTGCGCGGTCGGGCTGCGCCTGGCAGCAGCCGGTGAGCCACAGCTTGACAAGGGTCCGAATTTCTCGAGCTCCGACAGGCCTCAGCCAGTGGTCTCCAGAGTGGGGAACTGAACACTCCACTTCAGAGGGGGAGAAAACGATTAGAACTTCCATTTCTATATACTTCATCTCATCTTTTAAAATAGTATTTTTTATATTGGTGTACGCGTATGTTCAAAATGTATGTAACATGTTTAAATATATAGACATATATTTGTTCAGAATATATGTAATACCATCTATTTTATACATTAGCAGACCTGGCTTGTGTGGCTCAGTTGGTTGGAACATTGTCCTGTAAACCAGAAGGTCACGGGTTCAATTCCCAGTCAAGGCACATGCCTGGATTGCTGGTTCATCCCTGGTTGGGGCAAATATAAGAGGCAACTAAGCGATGTTTCTCTCTCACACTGCTGTTTCTCTCTATGTGTAAATATAATCTTAGATGAGGATTACATATATATATGGCATATATTATTTCTATGATTTAGACAGTGGTGCCTGATGAAAATTGGGAAGACCAGGGACTAGATGGCTGGAACAGCCTCTCTGGGGTCTGTCTCTGGCTCCTATCTCTCCCTTAATCCCTCCCCTTACTGTCTGACCACAGCAGACACTTCAGCGGCGTCCCAGTTCCCTCCAGAAAGTCACATCTCATCCTCCCCTCTTAGGTCTGAGGACCTGGTCTTCCCCATCCAGCCTCCTTTCTCTCCAGCATCTTCCCTCTGCTCCCCAGTCCAGCCCCTTGGGACTCATCCTGCCCCCAAGTCACCCATTCCTATTGTCTCCCTCAGACCTTCCCACACATTGTTCCTCCTCCTGAGATGTTCTCTTTTTTCCAGCCTTACTTGGTTAACTTCTGTTCAACACTTAAAATTCAGATTAGATGCTATTGCCTTGGACCCCAACGACTGGGCCCGGTGTCCCTCCCGCGTGCTGTCATAGCCACCAGTACGCATCCCACTGCAAGTAACTGTCATAATGCACAGTAACTCTGTTCGTCCTGCTGTACTGCAGGCTCCGGAGGACAGGCGCATCCGGCTTATTGCTATGTTCCAGTGCCTGGCGTGAACTAGACATGCCGAACATAACTGGAAACTACTCCACTGGTATTTTCCTAATCATAAGCGGGTCCTCTTTGGATCTTTAGTCTCCTCCTCCCCACCTTTTTGTTCTCATAAGAACAACAAGGGAATTCACAGTTTCCATATTTCCAAATGCACGGGCCCAGGAGATTAAATTATATAACCGAGATAAAACATAAAGGATGTGTGAATGACTCTCTCATCTGAGCCATCAAATCTCATCAAAGGACATCTTGACCATTGGGAGGGACACAAGAAAGGAAGAAAAAAATAAGAGCAACAGAGGGACCATTTTCTTCTACTTGGAAGCAAACATTAAAATACGTTCTGTTCTCTCTCCAACCTCAAGTACTAAATAGAAGTTGTTATTACTTTCTAACACGGTACTGTACGCTGTTCACCAGTCTTTCATACAGAAAGGTCATTTAAAAAGATGAATAGTAGGATCACTTCCTTGCCAGCAACAATTTATAAGAACACAAGATGACAGCCTCCGTGTCCACCCAGGGTGGAGGCCGTAGCTCCCATCCAAGGCATTGTCATGAGCTCCTAGTTTATGTGGGAGACTGGAACAAAGGTTATCAAGTGACATGAATAAAACATCGAGTGTCAGGCTCAGCTAATCCCAGAATACCTATCATTCCTTCCATGCTTTCCTGACTTTAGAAATATAAATCCAGATAGGTCAAAATTCCCCTGGATAAGTTCGCAGGGGCTGGAGACCAACCCACAATGTGAGACCAGCCCCAGTGAGGGACGGTTAGCCTTTCATTACAACTCTACCACTGCCTGAGGGAGCAGAGGTTCTGGAATTTCCACACCACTCCTCGACCTGTTTCTGGCCACAGTAACTGCTCATCCGTCTCCTTAAGGATATCACTCTTCTCATTCCTGTTTAATTTTGTCACTGCTGTGAGGCCAAGAATGGCATCCCTGTGGTCAGTATCAGCTCAACTATCGTCTCTATTCTGAACCAAAACTCCACCCCTCCCATCCCTCCAAACTCTTCAACGTGTCCCCTGAAGTCCAGAGAACCTCACAGTGTCTTCAGTTAAATTGCTGGACTTGCCCTTCAGCTCTCGGCCTTCTCTGAAACCAGACTTCCCAGTGGACTCCGCAGACACCACTTCCTCAGGAGGCCATTACAGCGAAGGCAATTCTCACACCTACCTCCTCACACCCACCTTGCTGCAGAGCACCAGGGAGAACCGATGCTCTCCTTCTTGACTGGCTGCCCGCAGACCACCATTCACTACTGTGGTCTGGTTTCTTAGCAACAAACAGCAGAGACAGGTGGCAGCACCCACTTTCGATGCAATGGAACCTTCAAGGGTGCATTCTTTCTTTGAGAAGGTAAGCATAGGTCCCAAGAACGGGAGCAAGTGGTTGAAGGAGGTCCTTACATGGAACAGTGAGGGGCATCATTCCCGCTTCCCTGTTTCGGTTCCCAGACTTATCCTGGCTCTGGGAGGAACAGCACTACACTCACCGAGTGCCCGCAGTTCCCAGTTTATGCCTCTTGCGCCTGAAAACGGTTCACAGCACCCTTTTAACTATGATACCCTTCTCTCCACCAACTTCTCACACCTGAGCGCCTGCCTCCTGCCCCTGCTCCAACCTCAGATGTGCTCCTTCTCAGTGTTTACCGTCTGAATAAACTGCCCCTCTCTCCATCCAGTACCCAAAGCCCGAAACCTAGGTCTCATTCAGAGCACCTCACTCCTCCTCATTCACCATATTAATCAACAGCCAAGTTACAGCTCTGAAATACCTCCCAAATCTTCCCTCTTCTTACCTCCACTGCCCCCTAGCCTAAGCTGTTACTATCTTGCCTCGTGTTACTGCAATAGCGCCCTCGGAGCTCTTCCTACAACATCATCGTTATTTTCATTCCACATCCAAGTTATTTCCCCCTGCGCAGCTAAAGAAATCATTTTGAAAAGATCAATTGGGCGATATACTCAAATGTTTAAATCTCTTCAAAGGTTCCCCATGGCATTTTGAATAAAATCCAAATTCCTCCAAGAATCTGTAGGATCTGGGCCTTGCCTATCTCGTCAACCTCATTCTTGTCAGTGCGCCCTCTGCTCTGAAGCTCCCTTTGCATTGGCTTTCTTTCAATTCCTGAATCACTTTAACCTCAGGATCTAACCACAAACTGTTCATCTTCCTGGAACACCCACTCCCTCAGGTCTCAGCTCCACACTCCCTGGAGAGGAGCTATGTGCTGTACCATGTTCTCTTTTACTCTACCCTGTTTTTTAACTTTAGAGGAATCAATACAATTTGTAATTATATATATTTTAGATTATTTATTAACAGTCTGTCCCCGCACTTTGAGTGAAAGTTCCATAGAAGGGACTTGTTTATTTTGCTCTCTGCTATGTGAATTACATACCTAGAGCCTAGTCCCTGTTAAAGGTTTATTAAGTACTTGTTAAATTTATAAATATATTAAATAATTACATTAGCATGTAGTAGAAATATATTGTGCATCCAAACTGTTGAAATTCATGCCTGAAATATTTACTGGACGTCCACGACGTGCAGAGCGCCAAGTACACACTAGGCATTGGGGATACAAGGCCACATCACAGTCCCTGCCGTCAAAGGACTGGCTTACAGACTCAGACCTGTCTTAGAGGGAAAGTTCAGGTTTCTAAAGAGCCCAGAAGAGTAGATCTCTAAAGCAGCCCCCTCCTGGGGACTTGGAAAAGCTTCCCAGAGGAAGGGATATCCAAGACACATGTTCTCAGGTACGACTGGTACGAATTTGCAGGGTGCAATGCAAAATGAAAGCGTGAGGCCCCTTCTTCCCAAATTATTAGGAATTTCAAAACGGGGACAACAGAACATTAAGCCAAGTGGGAGGCCCTTCTGAGGACGGGAGCCTGTGTGACTGCTCATGTCACATGTCCATGAAGGTGGCTCTGCTCTCAGGGTCCCTAGGATTTGTTTGAGAGAGGTAATAGGTTATCTTCTGTTTTTAGAGTTGTTAGTCTGAGTCTCAGTGAGGTGACATTCCCAACATCTCAAAAAACAGTCATTAAGACTAGGATATGAGAGCTGTGCTTCCTCCAGGGCAAAATGTTTGTCAAGGCAATGGGAAATGGGACTCTCTCCCTGCTGCTCGTGCACCCTGGAGAAGTGGGTGGAGAAGGAAGGCACAGCCCACACATCCTGAGGCAGCCTGAACATCCTCTGCGGTGACCACGCAGGCAAGCAAGCTCCTGGGCGCCCTGTGCACTGTCTCTGCCAGGAGGAATGGCGCAGGGACCCGTGAGACCGCAGACTTCCCCTCCAGCAAAAGCACTGGCAGCGTTTGCCTTCGCTCACTTACTTCCTCCCTCCACTCATTCATCTTCTCTGACCCTCACCGAGACATCAGGCGGTGAGAGGCCGAGGGCCTTTCCAGACTCAGTCTTCCTGGTGGACCTCAGGCAGGTTGGTGGTGGGAGACCTGCTGCAAGCAGTCTCCCAGCACCCAGCCCTGCTACAGAGGCAGCTCCCCGTTGCCATAGTCACAGGCATAACCTGCCTGCAGAATGAACACCCATCTCCTTGGAGGACATGCCCGGAACTCATGGACATGCCCAGGGGCGGCTGAATAAGACCAGCCAGTGTGAACAAAACAAGCCAGTACACATCACTGGAAAGACCAGGCTGGAGCCTGACGAGGGCAATTTAGGCCACCCCTTCTGTGGGCGCAACATAAGACCTTCAGAGGAAAAGCAACAGCCAGCCTGGTTGTTGTGACTCTGAGCAAATGCGTGTTTTTGTTTGGGGGCTGCAGGATTTTCTGGGTGTCAGGCAGGTTGACTTTGGTTTAATTGAATGGAGATAGAAGAGCTTAAAGCCTCAGGCATGTGCAAATATGTGTTTAAAGTTACTGTCACACCCAAAAGTGAGTGCCAGGAAGAAAACTTTTTTCACATATTCCGTGCCCTGCGGCTCCTTGGCCTTGAGATCATCCCTGACGCGCTGCCTATGCACTTGCCAAGGAAAGCCGGCGTCTTCCATCGTCGCTGGTACCTGACAAAAACAGACCCGCCATAAATGTTCGGTGAATGAATAGGTGAATGAATGGGCCAGCAAATGAATGAATTTACTGCTGCTGGATGTGGCCACCATCCGACAGAAAGAGATGAAAGTACAGTCTGTCGAAAGCAAGTCAGATATCTCTACTGCAATACCGTACGGACTATGAGAAAGTTCAGCTTTATACAAGTGCTCACTAGATTGCTCACATTTTTGCATGGTCATATAGACTTCTGTCCTGTATTACGTAGTGTAGACATTTAAAAACGAAGAATGCTTTCATTAGAGTATTTATCTATTTTATTATTAATCGTATAATCTATAAAATGCCTTGGGATCCACTGAGATGAAAGCAAGCAATGTAAGTGTGAGATGTTATTATGCTTCTTGTAATTACAGAATACCTGCACCGCAGCTCGTTGTGAGCGCCCATCAAAGACAGCCCCGTCATGCTGCTGTCACAAAAGGCCATTGTCCGGACAGTTCAACAAGGCCGGTTTTAAAGGGGTTTGGGTGGACTTGCTCTTTGGAGGGAACTTAGGTGTGAATCAGGTGCTTCAGACTCCACTGGGCAGGTCTTGAACGTGGATTAATTCGTAACAAGCTTAAAGAATAAAAAACAGCTCTTCCTAAACTTCCCTGGAATGTATTTATTGTAGCTCTGGAGGCAGGGAACACTCATAGCGTGAGAAAGTTCTCCATTTTTCCTTTGTGTAGCTTGAGTCATTTCAAAGCTGGGGAATGAAAGAGGAAGTGGGGGGAAAGGGAGGGACTGTATGTCTTTTTCATTTGTCATCGTTCTATGGATCAAGTCTTGCATTGACTCTTAATATAAATTTTCAATGAGTCCAATTTGTCCCCCCAAGGGAGCAAAAATTGATTTTTTTTGCAGGGTGAAAAATTCTTATCCTTTTTGTGTAGAAAGCACAAGGATACATATAGTACAAGGGGGACCCAAAACACACTGGAATTTATTTCTATAAAAAACTGTGTATTTAATCTTACATCTTTAAACTTTAGTCACTTTCAAAGCGCTCTCCATTTGATGAAGTACACCTATCGAGACTTTTTCCCACCACTCAAAGCAGTTTTTGAACTGCTCGATTTTGATACCTTTTAGTGTTTCGGCAGCTTTTTGTTTCACCTCTTCCCCATTGGCAAAACCTTTGACAAGGTCCTTTGACAAGGACATTGGCAAGTCCTCCTTTGAGGACTTCTTTCATCTTGGGAAACAAAAAAAAGTCACTAGGGGCAAGATCAGGAGAGTAGGGAGGGTGGGGAAAGGAGGTCATTCCATTTTTCAGTCAAAAACTGCCAAACCTCCAGCACAGTGCGGGCAGGTGCACTTGTAAATCACCCATCGTGAAATGGGTGAACGCGATGAAAGACTCTTCAGAAAAATTCCCTGAAGCCTTACGCAGCCTCTCACAACAACATCACCCATTACACTGATACAGATGGGTTCCTAGAACACTCCTCTAGCGGGGGAAGCCTATACTATGAGTGGCCCACCCTCCAGAAAATAAGTGCTTTTTGGGGGTCCCCCCTTTTATATTAAAAATATTTCTTCATAATGTTTCTGTGATATTACAATTTCATGGGGGAGGAAAATTAGAAAAAAATAGTCTTAAAAGTCTCCTTACGGAAGTGTTGGGGGGAGATGAGAAACACTCCTCTTGCTCTCTAAGAAGAGTTGAACCAATGATGATCGAACACAGTTTTCCCGTTCTGTGGGAAGCGAGCTTCAGAACCCTGGGGAGATACAGTCTCCTAGGAAACCATCATCTCGCCATTACCCAACTGTGCATTTTTGCCCTGTGGCCTAAATTTCAAATCGTGGCCAAAGTGCAAATACCTTTGGGTGAGGTAATACTTCACATTTTATTACCCACTTATATCTTGGCATACAGATCTATCAATTCCTTTGCTGACAACAAGTTTCAATAAGGGCAGGAGAGACCCTGAGGGTGAAGACGTGTGAGGGATGGAAGGGGGCATGATCGAGGGAAAGGGGACTGCAAAAAGCAAAATTACAGATTGGATTGGGCCAGGCACAGAACTCAGTCTACAGTCGCAATGTTGAAAAAATATATCTATTTTCTACAACTCCATTTAACTCTTTGAAGATTTTATTCTACTGAGATATCGGGGGAAAAAAATCCCACCATCGATTCAGGGTTCCTTCCATTTCCCAGAATTAAGCGTGGGTTCCACGGCAATGGTGTAGTGCCCACGCCTGGGTGACGGGGGGTCATGCTGTGACAGGTCTTCAATATCACCTGTCAGCTTATCTGGGCTTGGTCATAGGCACACGTGGGTCAGCGCTGAGTCACCCTGCCGGGTCCTTCAGGTTTCCCCAGCATCCATGCCGGGAACTCGGTGAGACTCCCTGGCATCACATCCTTGTGGTCCTGCTTCCTCTCTGGGGAGTTCCGCGGGCAAGGGCACAGGTCTCCTCTCCTTCCCAGTCTCACCCCGACCTTATCTGTAGCTTCCATCCCTGCCCCTCCTCCCCTACCTGTGGGAAGCACAATCTGATGGGAGCAGAAGCCGCCAGCAGCAAAGCTCCTCACTCTCCCCTCACTTTTCTCCTCCCCGCTGTCTAGTCTCCAAGCCGAGGAGCTCCCTCAACAAATATTCTCCCAAGTTCACTGCTTCTGCACAGCTGTCCTTCCAGCATCCCCGAGGGCCCGGCAGCTGTGATTTCGAAGCCCTGACTTGACTCTGCTTGGCTGTGCTCTCCGCACTGCCCTGAGGCCACAGCACGGAAAAGCCGAGCTCACTCGGAGGAGGACAGGCCAAGTAGAAGGAAGAAATGCCCAGGGACGAAAAATCAGATAATATTTTAAAATATTCACCTAAAAACAAAAAGCACCATGTCACCATTTGGGGGCTGATTCGGGCCCCCAGCACTGGGCTCACTGAGTTCTGTTCTAGACCATCCATATTCAGAGAAACGGCTGTGGGCTTTAGCCACACACGTCCACAAACCTGGTGAAAGCTGTCTCCTTTTTGCTCAAATGGACTATGCACCTGCCATCACATAGACTGTTGGATATTTCAACAGAGGTAAAAGAATCAAATTGTGAGTTCAGTTCCCAAGGTGAGATTGGTATAAAAAAATACACGTGACTAACACATAACGATTTTAAAAGTCTGTGAGTATTTGCATGTGACATAAATGCTGTTGAAATGAATGGCTTCAGATTTGATAAGAGCAAGCTGGCTTTAGCTATGGCTTTGAAGTTGAAGAAAATCACAAAGCTTTTCTAGGGCTCCAAATGTGAAGCCCGTGGATGGTTCTGCCACAGAAGCAGCTGCTGACGCTGTTTGTGCAAGGAGACCAGGAGCGAAGGGGAGAGTCCGTCAGCCTGGTGGCCATAAAACCACGGTTTGCACCAGCACAAGCTGAGCTCTCAGGCTTGGTTTCACTGCAGGAATGTCTGTCCCTGTGAGGTGTGTTACGATCATGAGATAAATAGGACTTCCCCCGGATGTGCTCAATTCACTGGGCAAATGTTTTTGTTCCTCAAAGTGGTACTTCAGGTGTGAGGGGGAAAAAATTAGCCTTATCCTTGTGTTTTCTACGCTCTGATGTCTTATATTTACAATCCGAATGTGTCCTTGAGGAGGAGCTCAAAGCATTTTCCGACAAGTCACCTCATTCATCCCCTCGGAGACATTGATGGGGAAGCGATGGGTGGTGAGAGCGATGAAGGTTATATTTAAAGAGGAATTCACGTTTCAGTACATTTCTCTGCCATGGTCACATTCGGAGTCAGAGCACTGAACACTTTTTTGGGTCAGTCTTCTTTTTCCTCCCACTCCTGAATCCCACGGTTCTAGTATATGTCTCAGTTTTCTGATTTTTTGTTTCCATCTTATAGCTTATCTGGTTACTGAACAGAAAAATAAAACAAACAAAACGCAAAACTATCCCAACTGTTTGCCTGACAAAGAAATGATTTCCAAAGTTTAGCTCTCAAGATATGTTGCCAAGCTAACTGTTCTCCCCACTAAGGTGGAATGACAGCACAGTGCTCGGAAATGCTGGCAAACCAAGTATTAGTACGTTGTCCCACGGCACAGAGAAAGTCAAGACAGCAGAGTCCTCACCATGTTGCAACGTGTGGAAACGGCAGCGCCCTGAATCACAGCCTTGGCAGCTAAATCAAGGGCAATAGAGCAATAAAACAGCGCATTTCCATGTGACAAACCAGCCCTGGGAACCCAGATAAGGCCTTAGCTTCATAAAGGCTACAAATCCATTTTCTATTTTCCTGAAAGTCTTGGCAATGATCCAAGGCCAACCCATGAAACAGACAGGAGACTGTTTCTGACCAAAGGCTGTGACAGCTGAGACCCCTTCTTCAGGCCATAGCACCAACAAGCTCCTTCCGCGGATGTGACCACGCTCTTCCGCGGAGTCCATGGAACGTAAAATAACTTGTTTGCTAAAGAAGCTGATTTCAACACAACTCCACTAATGGCTCTGGTAATGATGATAATGAACATTTATTGCATGTTTTATATTACGTGCTAAGTATTGTTCTAGGCATTTGATAGGATGATCTCCTCTATTCTTCGCAATAACCTTATGAGATGCTACTATTACTGGCCCCATTTCATTGATGAGGTGAATGAGGCCCAGACAAGTTAAGCAATTTTTGTCCAGGGTCCTGTGGCTAATAAACAGTATAGCTGGGCTGAAGTCCAGAACCCACTGCTCTTGATCACTACGCCATGTTGCAATGATCATACTGGCAAACATTGTTAATCTCCTATTTGTGTACTGGGAAGGTAGCCTAACTAGGTAAAAAAAAGTATCATTGGGCTAAAGATAGTTTATTCAATAAATGGTGTTGGGAAAACTGGGCAGATCCATGCAGAAAAATGAAACTAGACCACCTTCTTATACCACACACAAGAATAAATTCACAATAGATTAAAGACTTAAATATTAGACCTGAAACCACAAAAGTCCTAGAAGAAAACATAGGCAATAAAATCTCGGACATTGCTCACAGCAGGATTTTTTTCAGATATATCTCCCCAGGCAAGGGAAACAAAAGAAAAAATAAACAAATGGGACCACATCATACTAAAAAGTTTTTTCACAGCAAAGGAAATCATCAACAAAATAAAAAGACAATGCACAGAATGGGTGAACATATTTGCCAATACATCTGATAAGAGGTTAATATCCAAAATTTAAGAAGAACTTATAAAACTCAACACCAAAACAACTAAACAAACAAACAACCCAATTTAAAGATGGGCAAAGGACCTGAATAGACACTTCTCCAAAGAGGGCATACAGATGGCCAACAGACATATGAAAAGATGCTCAACATCACTAATCATCAGAGAAGTGCAAATTAAAACCACAATGAGATCATCTCACGCCTGTCTGAGTGGTTATCATCAATAAACTAACAAACAACAAGTGCTGGCAAGGATGTGGAGAACGGGGAACACTTTTGCACTGTTGGTGGGAATGCAGACTGGTGCAGCCACTGTGGAACCCAAAACACTAATTTGAAAGAACATAAGCATCCCTATGTTCATTGCAGCATTATTAACAATAGCCAAGATATAGAAGCAGCCCAAGTGTCCACCAGTAGATGAGTGAATAAAACAGCTATGGGGCATTTACATAATGAAATACTACTCTACTACTTGGCTGTAAAAAAGAAGAAAATTTTACCCTTTGAGACAGCATACAAAGGATGGACCTAGAGAACATTATGCTAAGTGAAATAAGCCAGTCAGAGAAAGACAAATGATCTCACTCATGAATGGAAAAAACTGAATTAAAAAGCAAAATAGAAACAGACTCATAGATAGAGAGCAGGATGAGGGCTAAGGACAGGGGGAGGGTAAGGAGTAGAAGGACTGAGGAAAAGGGAAAAAGGACTCATGGACATGGACAATAGGGTGATGATTGTGGGAGGCGGAGTGGAGTCTAAGGGGACTAAATGGTAATGGAAAAAATACAGTAAAAAGTATAGCTACTACTAGACTAAGTAGGAATTATTCTTCTTCCCTAGATGCTAGTCGGAATGTGAATCCTAGTACATAAGAAATGAAATGTCAACTTGCTACGTATTTTTAGAACATCTTAAATACTTAGAATCATTATTGAAAATCGATGTTAAAATTTGAGAGGTGAAGAAAAATAAGGTAAAGCAGTTGCCAGACTTTTGTTTGGAGTACAGTCATCCTGTCAAAGTGTAATTTGCACAGGATTAAAAAACATGCTCGCATGCAGCTATAGAACAAAGACGTGCTCAAGATTTTGTTTAATTCCTTAGCTAACGAGGGAGCCAGTGAATGTTAAACGTGGTCCAAATGGCATCTGGAAAGCTGCGTACACAGAGGGGACTTCATAAATTTCTGGGTTAGATATGAAGCTGGTTAATGTCCAATTCAGCTTAAAATATACCCTTTGGGGGTTATCTGTTCCACGATGGAGCATTAGTTACATTTCTACTTGAGAAAAATGTACAAGTTGGTCTCTGTTTCTGCATAAATGTAAATTAGATCAGTAAATAGAAAGCCAAGCCAAGCGTAGCACTGAACTAAAGAAAAAGAAAACAAAAAACTACTTACTATTTTCTTTTATCTATTTTAAGTTCAGATAATTTTTTGGACAATCTTTACTAAGTTAGGGGAACAGAGCCTTGGGTCTAGCCAGCTCAAAAAGGGAGGGCGGGGAAGGAAATCTGCAAAGTAGGCATAAAGTATGTTTTAAAACTCCTGGATAAAAATAGAGTGTGTTCTCTGATGATCAATAAAAGGAATAAGCCATTGGAATATGGGAAAGGGAGTAGAAAAAGAAAGAAGAGAAAGGAAAAGCAAAAAGATATCTTAGTGCTACATTTTACTTTAGTATAAACTATAAAGGATAGTGGGTTCATTTTATAGGCAAAAGGATCAGTAATTGAATTTTAAAATGAGGGGGAACAGATTATAAAAAGTCAATATGCTTCTAGCATATGCCCCTCTATGTCCTTTGAAGCGTCTTGACTACCCCTCAGATGCCATTCTGTCCACTGATCAATGAACATGAAATTAAATAGGTTAATTTGTCCAGAGTGCTGTCATTTGATAATAGTCCAAATCTCTGTTTTCCTTGAACTAGTTCTCACTTTTGTTTGAATTACAGGTTAGGAAGAAATGTGAGGCTCTTTAGTAATGAATTAAATATTTGCAAATTTTAAGGGTTTAACATAACAGACTCCTGATGTCAACACTTATGCTGAACTTTTCTGAGCATTCCAGAAGCATGTTCAGTTTGGACTTCTAAGATGCCAGTTGCTTATTTGTGTCTTCACAAGATTGGCCTGGTTTTTACTGAAATTGACAGATAAGTACAGTAGCGTTCCCTTCTTTGTCTCCTAAGGGAACAAAATGCTCACTCCTCCCCCCCTAACAAAATAAAACCAAAATGCCCTACCATGGAAAGCTGCTGCTGGGGAAAACTGTCATTTGAACAAGGTGAGCTGTACTTTTTCAGAAATGAGAAAGAATATCATTTTTTCTGTATGTATGTATATCCTGAACTAATGGGGCAGATGAACTGGGCTTCTAGTCTCGGGTGACAGGTGAAGGCCAAAGCTGCCCCCAGCTAATTCAGGGCCCCGGGCAGGCAGCTGTTACAAGGACCACTGCTGGCCCAGCCCAGACCCCACACCTCCTGAGGGAAGGCCCTGCCTCTTCAGGAACTCCCTTGGCTGGTCCCCACCCCCTCACCTAACCTCTGAGGACTAAAAGTCAAAAACATTATGAAAGTCCTGTTCTTTCTTTTTGTTCTTGCTAGTTGAGGACAAAGTACATGTGTCTTTGCTCTGGGTGACTAAAAGGAAGAGCAACTTCAAGGCGATGAGAACTTGACTTCGGGCTGGATCTGACCTAGACTGCAGGGGAGGAGGGCAAAGGGGACCTTGAAGTTCCTTTGTGTCCAGCCCAACCCGGTGACTCAGGAAAATGGCAAAGTGTGGGGACAAAACTTTAACCAGGAATAAAATGCCAGTATTTGATTGACTGGCTTGCATTATATCCCCCAGGAATCTAACCCTGATTGTGGATGCGCAGGTTAACTACAAACCCTGCCATCTGGCACGCTCGATGATAACACCTGGGAAGGGAGCACTTCAGGCTGCAGGTGGGGCCAAGCTTGCTGGAGAGCCTCGGTGAGGCAGGCCAGGTGAGCTCCAATTTCCCCGGACTTTGTACTATGCTGAGAGTACTAGGGCGGCACTAAGCAGAGGCTCCCGATTTGGTGTAGATTTAATTCTAACCCACGGCGGGTTCGGGATTGCGGATGTCATTCAGCAACGTTGGCTTCTTCAAGGTGCTGCTGCTGTTGCCATGGTTATTACTAGGGATAATGATATTAACAATGAGAAGCATGATTTACTGAGTACTTATGACATGCTACTTCTATGAAAAAGATATCCTTAACCCCACTGTACATGTGGAGACCCAGAAATTAAGAAATTTGCTCGAAGTCACACAGATTACAAATTACTTGAAATCACCATGCTGGTTCTCCTTTTCCACTTCTATATTTCCCAACTGGTATGGAGGGTTCCAGGTACAGTTCGGGCAGCGTGTCTCCTCCCTCTTTGAGGGGCAAGCTGAGGTGTTAGCTACAACTGGGACCAATGAGGGAGAAGCAGCAAGGGTGAGTTTTTAGGATTCCTGTGGTTTGTGCACAGATTCTCAGAGCCCCGCCCTTGTGCTTTACCTATTGAATCCTAAAATAAACTGATATCTTACACAAGACTGAAAGGGTTGGCATATACAAAATATGACCGTGGTCTCCCCTGCTAGTGTTAGACCTTCAAAGGCATCTTCCCCTTCCCTTAGGCAAGGTTCCTCCAGGACTACGATTATCAGTGAAATTTAAGTAAATCCTGATCAAAGCAGTGGAATTAGAGTATTTACAACAGGAGCCTTGAGGCATCTAATCAATAAACTTGTATTTAAAATGAGTGTCTCTTTTAAATCAGTAATCATGCTTTTTCTTACAACTCATAGAATTAGCAAAGCTCTAAGGGCTAATGAGCAATTTAAAAAATATCCTCCATAGGACATCAGGTTTTCAAGGATTAGGTTTGTTCAAAATCAGAAGAGTCTGTTTTCTGTGGATAAGCCATTTTCAGAGACTGTACAGGAACTCAGAGCCTGTACTCAAAAGACAGTTGGCTTCAGAAAAAGAACAACACACTTGGAGAAAACTGGGATCGAATATAAAAATACAGTCTTACTTTGCAGTTAGGACAGGAAGAGTGGAAATGTGAAACAAAGTGGGGAAGAAGAGGAAGGTCCAGAAAAAGTCTTGAGGAAGATAACATTTAAGAGCTGTGGGGGGAGGGCTGGGCAGAGAGGAAGGAGAGCAAGTGCTTACTTACTGTGTGCTAGGCACATGCTAGGTGCTGGGTGTGAGAGAGTTCTGAGTCCCAAATGATGCCCAGATTTCTGACACAGAGGTTGGATTAATATGTCACTCATTGAGATGGGTCAGTCTGGGGAAGTGGTTTCTGCAAGGCAGCACTACTTAAGAAAAATGTAGGATAGTATTTCAGCTGCCAAGAGTAAAGGATTTTTTTTTAAAGATAGGAAACTCTCTACGATTTGGCAGCTACTAACTAACCTAAACTACCAGCTAGTGCAGCAGGCAGAGGCTCAGGAGGTGGGGATGGGACCTGGCACCCTGTCTGAGCCCTGACGATTTCTCCTGCTGACTGAACAGTGTTTTCTAAACCATCACGCTGGAAGCTCTCAATTGCAAAATGTTGATAGTTGGTTTTTGGTGACTGTGGTTGTCAGTGTTGACTGCAGAGGGTAGGTTAAACATTACTCCAGTCTCATAGGTGAGACAACCAAAGCATGACTAGTCAAGGGGCCGTGGAGGTTGATGGCAGACCATGGTAAGAGCCTGTAGCGGGAACATTTGCTTCTCATATCAGGGACATCCCTTCAGATACCTCTGCATGGGCAACTGTCAAATGCTGGCGTGATGCAAAAAGGCAGGCTACCACGGTCATGTACACTCACATCACTGAGAGAGTTTATAAAGTAGTGAATAGTATATGAGATAGTCAAAAATTCACCAACAGAATGAAACTTTCAAAATAATGTGATTCTTGACTATATTCTTTGCTCTTGACTAATAGATGTCCCTCTGGCCTTTTCTTTCCCTCTCTTTTCCACAGCTTCTCAGTCCTTTCTATCGTTTCTTCCATTTAATGTTCATGCCCTCTGCGTTTTATAGATCAAATGCTCACTTTCCTGGTGAAAAACAGACCCATTAAAATATTCCCAGGGAAGCTATTCACTCCATTCGATCAGATGTAAGATGTCTGGAATCCAGATTAGCATTGCAGCTATGGAAATGAATTTCCAAGAAACCCTGACCCAGAGTTCGAAAGGTAATGTATCTGAGATTCCTCTGGACCAGGAAAATGGAAAGAGCTCTGTTCCCCAGGGATCAAAGAAGATCCGGAGCATCCTCCCCAAATCCTCAAGCTTTCTACAAGACACACTCACAATCATGCACATGATCCCATCATCGGGGGATCTTGGTGGATTTTCTAAATGGAGGCTGATTCGAATGGGATCACTATTTGCATCAGCCTTTCCTGGAATAGTTTTGCTTTTGTTCCACGAGAGATGGGATGTTCCATTACTGGCAAGTTCAGCGCAGTGTGGAGTCTGTAGGCAAAGCTGCTGGGGGTTGGAGTGATCAGGTCAAGGGTCATGCCCAGAGGATGAGTGGCGGCAGGTCAGAGACCAGGTCAAGTTGGGATGGACCAGGTCAGAAACCAGGTCAAGTCATCCCAATCAGAACGCAGGCTGGTGAGACCGGGGTTGGGGGCAAGTAACTAAACAGATCTCTCAGGCCATCAGTGAGTGCTCTGGGGAGCAGCCACCTCCGTGGTTCAGTCTCCTCTGTGAATTTCATTTGTTTGTTTAAGTTTGATTGCCTTGGGTTCACTCTTAGTGGTGATTATCAATGTCACATTAGAATCTGTTCCTTTAAAAATTTCTTTGTAATCTCTTCTCCAGATATTTTAAAATCTCTTTTTAAAAGTCTTCTTGCACTTTGAATGGCTCTCTTACCCATGAATGACTCTGTGATGCTTTGGTCATCGGAAACTACTGGTTTACTGACTTACGCCCATGGTAGCCCATTTTATTATCCGTTACCAGAAAGTCCCAAGTGTGCATGCCACCTCCGATCTCTTCAGAAAAGTTATCAAATATGGAGATTTTTTTAAAAATATATTTTATTGATTATGCTATTACAATTGTCCCATTTGCCCGCCTGTATTCCCTTCAGCCCTGTATGCCCCCTCCCACCTGCATTTCCCCCTCCTTAGTTCACGTCCATGGGTCGTACTGGAGATGTCGTTAACCTTAAGGTGGCAGATGCAAGTTCTCCAAAATTCAACTTTTCACTTGAGAGGTCAAATGTTATCACTGACAACAAACGTTGTCAGTTTTCTTGACGTCACGGGTTCACTTCTTTCCTTTGTGAGAACACCTCTGCCAGAATCCCAAGTCTGCATCAGTTTTCCTGTCGGTCATTTTCTCACGTAAAAAACGGTGCTTCGTGAAAAACAGCCAGTTCCCTCACAACCCAAACAGACAGTGGCTTTTGCTCCAGACAATGCTGTCGTTGGGTGTACAGCAGCGTGCGTCTTGTGTACTTCCTTTAAAATCCACACAGAACATTGAAGACTCATGTGCCGCAGAGTCCAGGTCTTTAAAGTTCGTGATTTTTATGGCCTTATCAAGGACATTCTTAAGTGAAACTGGAATTTGATCCTATTTCACTCTATTTTCTTGTATTTGTACTGTGAATGTATGGCTTCAAAGAAAACACCTACGAGTGGAGTTTGTTGCACTGTCTTAACTCATATCATGGTGCCAGAAGTTTTACCCACCATATTTTCCATATTTTTTGCCTTAGCACTGCAAATGATATCATAATCAAAAGGCAGATAAGACTTTAGTATTTGTAGCAGAACTCACTTTAGAGATGCCGTATGGCTCCAGCAGCAAAGGCAGCTGGGAGATGTTGAACTCTCTGTGACTATTGCTCTGTGGCTGGACTGTTTAACTCTCTGTAACCTCATGCTTGGCTGACTACCCCCAAAACCAGAATACTCCCCAAAGATAACGAACATCAAGCCCCCAGGAAGTAGATTAATGAATGTATAGAGTGTAATAACTTCCCGATGTTATCTTTTAACTTTCTTTAACTCGGTGATATATTGTTCTCTTGGGAGGTCTACACAACTACCTGCCATCTCGTTCTGCTCTTCACCTCCTTTAGAAAGGAGCACCGACCTGAGACGGGTGTGGATTCTTCCTGGCTTTCCACCACCGGGATCAGTTGCTTCTCCCATGCATGTCAGTTTCTCCTACTAAAGCTCTTATGACTTTGAATGAGGCTGCGTGTTACCTCTTCGGTACTGATCCTGATTTTGACTTTTGGGGCTTTCCAGAAGAGCTGGATGAACTCTTCGAGTATGTTGAAGCTATTTCCTCCTCTTCAGTGCTGTCCGCATGGAATTTACATCTTAGTTGGGAGAGACAGACAATGAACCAAACGGATAAGGAAATTATGTAGTGTATCAGAAGGTGATAAGTGCAGTGGAGAAAAATAAAATGGGAAAAGGGAGTGGGGTTGGGAAGAGTTTTGATATTTTAAATGGAGTGATCCCAGAAGCCTAACTCAGATCACCACTCCCACCACTCAATTCAGCTCCCACGTCTTAATGGGGCAAATATCATTCCCATTTCAGAGATGAGGAAATCGAGGTACAGCTGGATTAAGTGATTTGTTGCATGTCTCATAGGCGGTAAATATGAGATCGAGTTTTCCAACTCGAAAGCCCGGCTGTCCCCACTGGCACGTGATTCTCACTGGTCTGCAACATGTCTCAGACACTTCAGCAACATTTCCAAGTGAGATCCCGACTTGAGAGCTCAAAATCTATTTAGGGAAGTGAGATGACAATTTTTCCAAATAAAAATAGAGCAGCGAGGAAAAAGGCACAATAACCACAAGAGTCATCAAATCTGCTTAAAGGAAAATCCAAATGTTTTTTACTGTTGGGCCATTGAATGGATTTCTTCCCTTTATTTATTCTGTATGTGTTTAGTAAGCATTTTCTTTGTGTCGTGCACTGGGGTAGCTGCTGGGAGCGCAGACAGATCCGTGCTGAAGCATCTCACAGTGTTAGAAGGAAGGACAGAAGGAAGACAGAACATTCCAAGGGGAGGGGGGGCAACCTCTGAAACCTTAACCAGCAGCATCAGAGGGGGAGTTCAAGTTGGCTGAGGGTTAAACAGAAATATGTGTCCATATAACACATGCATGTACCCACAGAGCTGATTCCTATGTCTGAGATCTAGAACCTCCTGCACCCATACAGGGTGAAGATTTTAGAAGGACAGAAATGACTCACACTTTCCCACTCTACTCTATGGGGTTATGATGATAGAAACCTTGTAAAATGAAGAAGCTAGAAACAATAACACTATTTAATGCTGACAGTCTTAGAAGGGAGACATTGCTTGTATTTTACAAATGAGGAAATTGAGGCTTAAAGAGCCATGTGCTCGATTTGGTCCCCTTGCTTCAGGCCTGAGCCCCCACACAGTCGTCACCAACTCCCATAAAGAGGAGTGCCTGGCATCTCAGTCCTTCTCGCAGGATGTCCCCCCGCCCCTGTGGCTCCTGTACCTCACGCCCTCTTTGCTGTTCACCTTCCGCCTGCTTGCCGTTTCGACATCGCTCCAGCTCTTTGTGGCTGTCTTGCATTCCCCAAACACTTGATCACTCTTACAAGCTAGGACAGATTTCCTTCCTCTGGTTGAACTCGCTGCACTGTCCCTCACCCTTCATTTTGTTTTGTTTTGGTTTGGTGTGTTTTGAAACTTCGGTTTTTAGTGGTTCTATCTGCTTCTGGTCACCTGAGATAAACTGTCTTCATCCAGCCAGAACCCCTTTGTCTGCCCCCTTGTTTAAGACCCTCTTTCTCTGTCACTCTCGGGAGCCCGCAAGCACAGGGTCGCTCTGAGAGCGACGCCTCTGTAAATTCTACACTCTGCACCTGTGTCTTGCACCATCCTGGTCCTGGCCTTGTGAAAATGCGATGCTGCACGCCAAGAGTTTCCAGGGCTTTCCCTCTCCCCCACTTTGTTTGCTCTCTGCAATGACTCACCCAGTCGATGACTTGTAGATACAAAATTACCAGAAAGACTTTACACTCAGCACAACCTCCTCTGAATCACAAACTGATTTTCTCACACAGTCAGGGCTCATCCTCAAATTCTTTTCTCCTAATCTATTTTCCTTCGCATAACCAATTCTTCAATGAGTCAAGACGCATAAATCATTGATTCGGTCATTAAATTAGTCAAACAATTATTAGCACTTCCCATAGCCAGTTTTCTGTCTGCTTTTTTTTCTTTCAAATGGCCAACCAATAATTAAACAAGCTGGATTCATAAAATATGATTATAAAACCCGCTTGATCACATTCTTTCTTACTTATTAACATGGATTTTATTTATTGTTGGGTCTCTTTCCTGATCCTGAATGCACTCTTGGGCAGACCTATGACTTTTCCAATCACTCTCAAGGAAAAAAATAAAAAAGTCTATACTCAATTTAAATAAGATTCAGAGTGTATAGTCCAATATATTATTTATATAATTTAACACTTCAGTCTTTATTTCAAAGGAAATCATCTCTCCCCTCCCCCTGGTTACAGATTAGCTAGCTGCCCTCCATGACTCCTTTGGGGCTGGACGAGAGGAGGCAGGTGACCAGGGGCCAGAGATGCCCATTGGACAGCCAGAAGTGTGAGGCTTCACCCGCCCTGTCACAGCCTGTCCTTTCTCCCGCCACTCCCTTCATCTGGGCGGGGCCTGTCTCTGGGAGCCTGCTGCGGCCTCAGGCAGCTGGCTGCCCAGCTGGCTTCTGCTGCAATCCCTTCGCCCTGGAGGGCTGGCCTCCTAACACACTATCCACTCTCTTATTGTTGGATGGTTGTTTTCAATGCAGCGCGATTTCCAACCTTCTCCATCTCATGGCACACATAAACTGATGACTAAAATTCTGCGGCACGCCAAAAATATGTATTTTTTGCTGATCTGACTAAAAGGTATAATTTTGAGTTATTCACACCAGACGGCTGTTGTTGTCTTGGCTGTTGTCACTTTTTTTTAATTTGACAATCTAGGGGAAAAGAGGTCAGTGCCCCTGACTAAAGGGTCAGGTGTTGCGTGTTTTAAAATTCTTGCGGCACACTGGCTGAAAATCGTTGTTCTAAAGTATGGTATGGTCAACTGTGGATGAGGAATATATTTTGTTCCATTGTAAAAAAACAACTCTTCATACCTCAGGTCCAGCATTCACCATGACATAAGTTCTAACTTCAGGTTACGTTAGTGTGAATTGAAGTCTACAAATTTATCCCCGCAAATGATAGCTGCATTTTAACTATAGAACAAATGGCTTTGGTCCCACTAAAGATATTTCGGGCATCAGTGAGTAAGGTGGGATTGTGCTTCCTGGAGCCCCTAAAGTCGGCCGGAGAGACCGCCTGTTGGACAAATGATACTCCACAGGCGGTGCTTGTGAACGAGTCCGGTTTGCTGCATCTGTTGAGGATTAGACGTGGCTCAATTGTTCTCTGAGACAACAGAGAAAAACACAACATTTAAATAAATGCGTTCTGCCCCAAAGAAAAAAGTCTGTACGTGAAGGACAAACATTAGCGCAAGACTCCATGTAAACGCTCAGAAAACGAAAAGACAGAAGGTGTTTGCTGAGCCCAGCGTGCAGGCCCTCCAGGGGCCCCCGGAGTGCGGCCCCTGGCCCGCAAGGCTCCCTCACCTCGGGGTCCTCGTTCTGCGGCTTATCTTTCTCAGTTCCACAGGCGTAACCAGGGGTCACTTGGTTTTTCTTCCTTTCCCTATTTGTAATGCCCTTCGCAGACAGTGAGAAAAGCGGCTCCCATTTTTCTTAACATTCATATATGTGATCCATCTCCCTGTGTGTTCACATTTTCTGCCACTGACGCTAAATCCTCTTCCGTTACTGCAGACAGCTGCCTCTGTGTTACTCGCTCTGATTCCCTACACCAGGTTCTACTAACTTGCTTGTACTCTGACTTCTGGCGGGGCCCCATCTCCCCACACAATTGTCCTCACTCTGCTCAGTGCCCACCACCAAACCGGGTTGTCCCTCTCTCTATTTGAGCTTCCATACCCCACTCTAGGCTCCACGCGCCCCACCCATCCCCTCTGCATACAGAGCTGTACCTAATGGCTTTAGGACTGAATTTGTTCAAGAATGGAAGGCAAAGAGGAAAACCTCTGACTGTACTTTATATTAGAAAAAAATTCCCGTTCCTGTTGACCCAAATGGAAACAGACTATCCAATCCGTGATGTAAAGAAACAGCCCTTCTCCACTGACAGATATAATAAGAATTCTTAAAGCTATCCTTCGAGACTCTGCTTCTCATTTATCCCTGTTACTCCTGATACACAAAATAATTTGTTAAATGAAGGGCAGGGAAAAAGCTTAAATTCTCATGTGCCAATTATAGCAAAGGAGAGGAAATGTTCAGCTTAATGGCATTAAAAAAAGAATAATGAGGCAAATACACTCCAGCCTTGAGGAGAGCAGATCTGATATATTGATTTATTTCATGAGAAGTCACAAAAGAAGCCTCATTGCTTGGAATCCTTGCAATTTGACTAGTTTAGAAAAAACTAGAAGCTTCTGCAGTCTTTCGAGGGTTCCCAGAGCTGTCCTCAAGGGCCCGTTCCCCTCGGATTCTGCAGGTCCAGCACTGCCTTATTTGCTGTAAGGCCGCCCCAACTGGAATGTGCCTCCTGGGCTCTCTCTGACTCCAGTAGATAGCTCTGCTATCGCACAGGCTCAGGCTGGTCGGGGCAAGGCATTCTCGGATGTGTCAGAATAATTAGAGATGCTCTAAGCCCAACCAGGGCAGGTGTCTCATCCCCTCAAGGGCTGTAAGCACCACCCTCGCCCCGGGGGCCCCATCCTCAGGCATTCCTTTCAATGTTGAGTTCAGAGGGTCTGGCCTGGATCAGGCAGCCATCCGCCCAGCTCCCCAGTACAATCAGGTCAGTGTCTGCAATGCAGGGCGTTCTAAATGGAGTTTGGTCAAGTTCAGGCATCAATGGATGCCAGTATGGAACCTAAAAATAAAGCAAGCAGAGGAAGCTTCAAAAATCTTCTTGAAGATGGAAGCAACTGGAGGTTACAGAGGGTAGTGGGATGACTCCGAATGACCCTATGGAAGCCGCCAGGAATTCTCAAATTGCCCGGAATGTCAGCGAGTCCTATACCATCCAGTCTTGCATGGGGTCAGAAGTGAGCAGAGTGAGTACAATAGTTCTTCAGTGTTGAGAACGGAAATGTGTGTGTGAGGACCACTCTGTCAAATGCAGCGTGTCTCCACCACACTCATAGATTTTCGTCTCAAAAACTACATGAACTCTGGACTTTTATTTTGGTAAGGACAGTCATGCAAATGTTACATTCTTATATTCTCCCTTCTCCCTTCCTTCTCCTTCCCTGCCAAGGCCTCTCAGCATCAAGTCCAGGAGACTTCTTACAGCTTCTCCTCCATCAGTCTCTTAATTTTCTACTGCTTGGTTCTGTGTTTAAAACTAATTATCTCACATTGGGCGCTCTAATTGAACCTCTTTTTTTAGTAAAATATTTTTTATTTAATGCATAAACATGTATGCTTATTTATTACAGAAACTCTATAATTGAGAATATAATTGATGGGTCCTTATGGGTTAATTCTTTAAAAGTTTAAAACCAATAATTAGCATAAAACTATTCTCTCCACTATATTATAAAGTGTCATGTGCACTATTGTTGGGATAACAATTCATACAAATTTTAAGAAAATTATCAGACACATATGAAGGCCAAGTTTTCCCACTCAGCAGTATTCTTCCTCATCTCAGCCAGCCTGCCTGGGTGGGCTGAACCATAAGAGGAGGTGGGAGGTGAGGAAGATTTCCAGTGGTCACTGTTTCTTCACATGGTCTTGACTCATATCTCTGTACATGTGTTTACAGTTAGAGGCTACTGTTGTTTACCATAACCAAAATGACCTTGCTTGGAATCTGGCAATGGTTACCATAAATGATATAGAGATCTTAAGTTCTGATTATAAAATCTGTTTTAGCTTTTCAAGCTAGGCAGCAGGTTTGCAAGTCCATGGAGAAAACGGATTTTTGGAGGCAGATGAAGCTACCCTAAAGACACAAGGAAAAGAGTTGAAGTTTCTTCCTCCTCTTCACATAAGGCTGAGCATTTACACTGTTCAGAAATATTTAAAACACAGAATAAAATTTGGTGACGGAGTTGAATGGATAACACAAAATAGGAATGAGGTATTTTTGGTTTTGTTTTCATTATTTTTATTTGGGAAAACAATACTGAATCATCATTACAGTAGAAACACATTTTTTGGAAATCAATCAACCCATCCAGACACTTAAAATGTGGAATGAGCCCTGGCCGGGTGGCTCAGTTCATTGGTGTTGTCCAGCACAACGAAAGTTTGCCGGTTTGATCCCAGGTCAGGGTGCATATGGGAGACAACCCACCTACGTTTCTCTCTCATATTGAGGTTTCTCCCTCTCTCTATCAAAATAAAAAAAATGTATCTTCAGGGGAGGCTTTAAAAGAAAATATGAAATGTAAAAAATCTTATTTCTGCTAGGTCTCCTTTCCAAGCGCCTTTGGAAAAGTCACTAATTTACTTTCCACTGAAGATTAGACGTGCTCATATTTGCCACCAGATATTGTTGCAAAATTCTTTGTGATCCCTTAGGAAAAGTTCTAGCCACAGTTAAGGTACAAGAAAACAAGCATCTTAAACTGCTTAAAAAAAGGAAATCATTTAATACATTATTTAAAGTTATCATTAATGCATTTATGAACAAATTATAATAAGCACCTTAAGTCACAATGGTATTTTGTTACTAGGGATCTAATATTAAAGAAGTATATCCTTTAACTTTGTTTAAAGATTATGTAAAATATAATGGAAATTTTGCATAACTACCTTTATGTTTTTTTTAAAAGCTGTCTTTATATGTTAGCTAAATGTTTTTGTAGCCTAAGACTCCAAAATAAAAATGGCTTTGACCTTTTAGGATATTGTTTTGAATTTAGTTATCACAGTGAATGTTAAGGGTATGGTTTTATTTTCTGTTATCAAACACCTCTTTCTTCCAACTCTTAATAAAAGTCACAGCCCTTAGCTCTAATACCAAATAAAATAAATATGACTATAATTTCACACAAAGGGTGAATGGCAAGGTCAGATTGTAAAAGCCACATGGAGATTAGATTGATGCAGATGGATGTATGCATGTATTATAGTCAATTGAATAGTGTCAATAAATATATGTATATAGTGTATATATATCAATGGGTACATTAGGGAAGCTATTCTCTTAGGTAGGAATTAGCTGTGGATGACTAAGTTTGCAAAATACAACCAGGTTATTAAATAAGCAATACAGTAAGACATTCCACTTCCCCCAAATCCTAAATTATGAATCAATTGCAAGCCATCTGATATGGAAGGCACAAACTGCCTTTCTCTTTTCCCAAGCATGCTGATGAAGAGAAGAGAGGCAGAATGGTTATTGCTGAGCTTGCACTTTACAATTATTCTGCAGAAAGAGAGAGAGACAAAGACAGAAACCGACTAATGATGTGACATCCATTGCTCAAGGCACCCTAATCACAAGGGCTGTCTCAAAACTTCTGCACTGGCTATAGTTATAAAAGAGACAACTTACCTTCTGGGGCTCTCCAGAAGGCACTCCCTGTTAAATGTAATGTGCCCAGGACCATGGCAGACCAGTTCTACAATTCTGTACAGATCATTCACAGGACTTAAAAGGAAGAAGGGCCTGTTTGTAAGGGGGGATCTGAATATCCCAAGTGGAGCATGCATCCTGGAGTCCTTTGGCAATGTGCTCTCTTGGGAGGAGTTCGTGGAGATGGGTTCTGATGAAGTCAGGTTCTTCTGTGTATGGGAAACAAAAAGGAAGGTCTTGTTAAAAAGGTCCCTAAGTCAACTGCCTGAATCCTGAAGCCCACATGATGGGGTATCTTGAGGTGGGGGGTGAGCATTGGGATGATGGAAATTCACAACCAACTTTCTGATCGGTGTGCATCGCTCCCTGGTGAGGGAGTGAATCAACTTTCAGTTATATAACAAATGCATTGCAGACCGAGGGGCAGGAGAAAAGCAGAATGTGTCGAGACCTCATCACCAAGATCCAGGAGCAGGAAATCAAGGTTTATTCAGAACCAGGTTTGCTCATGATTGATTTCCATTCTCAATGGACAGTATCCTGACAGAAGTCTGCTCTGATTGGTTGACACCAATATACCAACAGGAACTAATTTCAGTATCACCTCTGCTGGAATTCTTGCCAGTCTTTAGGAGCCTGGGAAGCTCACAACACTTTCAGCTGCAATTATCCTGATTTGAAGAGAGAGAGAAAGAGGGAGCAAATTGGCTATACATTTTGGCTCCAAAGATTCTTTTTCTATATGAAATATTAAGCATTGCCCTCCATCCAGAGCCAAAGGCAAGGGAGCCAAATCTGGGGGAGTACATTGCCTGTGGAATGGTGGTCCTGAAACCTGCCTGCCCTGAACTGGCGTGACTCTGAGTGTCCCCTCATCCGTACGGCACTTTAGTGCTAATCCTTTGCCCTGAATCATATGCTGCTTTTGACTGTTGGTCATAGTTTTACAGCTGTGTATGGTCCTTGAGGTAGGGAGAAACCATGTCATACTTTTTGTTGCCTTTGTTTACCGTGCCCTGGATATTGCATAATGTTTTGTTGACTGATCGATGGACACAAATAAATATGGGCTAGCTCAGTGAGTTCAGTTCTCTCTAAGCTAAGTAAAGCGCCAAAGGAAAAACTATCTCGCACGTCCTGTTCTTTTATTTTCTACTTTCTCCTGAAAGACAAAGACTCCCCAGCTGCAGCCCCAGGTCTGTGGTTATGTAGTCCTGGAGGGTCAATCGCAGCTCCTACTGAGGGGATGGCAACGTGGCTGTTAACCCCTAGATTCCAGCAGAGTGACGATTGTTTCCAGGCAGAGAAGTGGGTGGATGGTTATTCTTTGTTTAAATGTCTCCAGGGAAAGAAAAAGGACTTCAGTCAGGCTTCAGTGAGCTATTTTAGTTTCTAATTAATCTTTTACACAGGAAATTCTTTCTCAAGTGCCAAAATCATTCTGCCACAAATTAAGCCAAATTTCCTTGGTTTTCTTCTTTCTGGAAAAGGATTAGAGGTAAGCACCGTCCTGCATTTTGTCGCTGGTTATGGGTCAAAATACATGGGACATCTTGCTTGGTTAATGACTTTTTATTTAAATAAATACGTTACTGTAAAAAAAAATTCTACTTGAAATCTCCAGGATCTACAGGGGGAAAGAGAGCTCACAGCTTGCTGTGAAAGTGTTTTGAATTCACACGAGAGTGACAGAGAGGTATCATAGGATAATCTTTTCTTTGACGAGGCCTTGGGTAGGCTGTGTGGGAGACAGGCTGGATTGGTCCAGCTGGCTTGGACGCCTGAGATGGAGATGGGAGAGGGATCGGGCGAGGATTCCACCTGATGAAGGACGCGGCATCTTAGAGCTCTCGCTTCCTTACCTGCCTGTACTGGGAAAAGCACCCGGTGAAACTGTCACCCAGGCAGTTTCCACAAGAGTCACTACTCTTACACAGACGGGAACCCTCTGAAATATTCATACAAGAGCATTGTGTGGAATCTGGGGAAACCAAACCACCCTTCGTAGGGGTCAGCTGACAACGTCCTAGAACAGCTCTGAGGGCCAGGACCTTTCCATCACGTTATCTGCCGTTCCATGCCGCACAGAACTGCTTCACCCTCACCTCTCCTGCCTCCAGCTCATTACCAGCATTTTACTTCCTCTCACACCCTCTCACCTGTTTTCACTTGGGAGAAAAACAGGGAAAGAGGAAAGAGAGAGGGATGCCTGGGACAAGCTTTCAGCCGAGAAGGCAGCTGCCACCCTTGCATGCTGCTGGCACATCCAAGGCTTCCTGGGGCCTCTCCAAATACCTCCAACTGCTTACTCACGGATAATAGAAAAGCCCATCTATTCTCTCCAAGTTCATGTCTGCACCGTGGATGCTGTCATTTATTTTGCTTTATCTTTATGCAATGAATTTTATTCTCCCTTCCCCCAAAATCCCTTAAAATGGTTTAACCTAAATTTTAGAATTCTATATAGAAGTGCATAGCACATCAGTGAGTACTCCTTGAGAATGTGACGACTAGACAGGAATTAGAAATCATCGAAGTCCCCCTTTCTACTTTGCAATTGAAAGGCTCAGAGGGGTAAAATGAGCTATGCCAACTGGACAAATTACTAAATGAGGGAACCGAAGCCAAAAATCAGTACAGACGCTTTGTGTGGGACAGTTGGCCATGGCCCTTGTAGCTGATCAATGACCAATAAAAGTATGTGATGTGACTTTGGAACAAGGCATTAAAACTCTTAATAATTAAAAATGATGAGGACAAAGGTGAGGAAAAGAAGGATTGCCCCGGGCTCAGGCACACTCTGAAATGTTAAATCTGTTGAAACCCAGAGGAATATTAATTAAGGGAGCTGTGTTCTGGGGCAAATGCACCCAGATAGCTGTTGTAACAGTCAAGACAAACTTCTGACCTTTCAGGCTGTCAGGTTTTATTGCCTTGATTTAAACATTATGGAGCTTGTGTGAGCCATTATCTGCATCTCTCTTTGTTATAAATTACCCTGCGAATGTTCTACAGCATCACAGAAAGAAGAAAGGAATATCACCACCAGCACAAACAGAGTCCTATTGGTGCCAAATGTTATTTAACAATGAATAAAAATGCATTGCCCCAGACCACATGTATCCCTGCTCGTGTACCCCATTACTGTCAAAGACAATGATTCATCAAGTTCAAATACGATGTGTTGAGAACCAGGGCACAGACTGTCAGAGGTTTTAGAAAATTACATGTGATTTCTCAGAGCTGCAGGATGGTGGAGGAGAATCCTGTTAGTGGTACTTTTTGTCCTCGGGAATCCTCATGAGAATGTTTACTGCTAACAATTTTTTAAATTAAAAAATTATTCCACTAATCACAAAGAAATCATGAGCAGCAATGAAAGTCAAGGGGTTTCTCTCATATAGTGCCATAATAATACGAAAAGGTAGGGGGTGCAGGGGTGCCTGAAAAAGGTGGGGGGGCATACAGACAGTGATATTGTGGTGCGTTTACATGGGGACAAATGATAACTACACTTAGAGAGGTGATTGCATTGTAAGGTATATAAATGTTGAGTCACTATACTGTATACCTGAAACCAATATAATATTGTACGCCAACTGTACTTTAAGAAAGAAATGCCATAAAGCAAATTGCGCTGGGTTTCTTTCATTTCTTAAATGGTTCAGAAATCCTCAATCTTAAAATCAGAACATGAGACTGTTCCATTATCTTAATTATCAGCCCTTGTGCTTTTTCAGGGACTACCTTTCATTTCAGAGATGGCACCTGCTTACTCAGTGTCAGCAAATGTTGAGACACATACTAGCTAAGCCCCTATGGACTACTCTTCATGGAAAATACATTTTTTTCCAAGAGAATCAGGAGGTACTGTCAATGAATTCCTTTATTTCTTGGCCAATCACAGATTTGCCTATTGTTTCTAATCAGGAATTCTGATAGATGCAGTTTTTATCTTCACAAGTTCTCCTATCCCCCTTCTAGCAGGGGCACGATGGCATAAAGAGAATGTCACTGTAGGAACCAGGGCAGATGGGTCCAAGTCTTAACCTTGAAATGTACAAGGGACATCTGATAAGTCACTTCACCTCTGAATCTCATTTCCTTCGTCTGTAAAATGAAAGCACGGGATTAGACAAACTACAAATTTTCTTCTAGTAGTAGCAGTCATTGTCTGAAATGACAAAGAGAAGAGCGAGAGAAAGGAACAAAGGTCCATGAGGTGGCACATGACAGACATTTAGTGCCCGAGTGGCTGGCAGTCAGCGGCCCCGCAGACATCAAACCCTACCTGCCGGAGTACTTTAGACTGGACAGAGAGCGCTCACTTCCTTGCTAGGACAAGATCTATTTCATCTCAAATACTGTAGCTCCTTTAAAAGCTAAATTTGAATCAGTCATAATGCAAGAATCCCAAGGGATTATCAGGATTGTATCACACGTCAATCAATCACAAAGTGAATTACTTTAACTTTTCCCAAGATCATTTTCTATACTAATCCATGAATTTCCATCTCTTATTGCCCCTTTCTAGAGCATCACTGAACAAGATTTTAAAAGAAAGATGAACGAACCTGCAACTGCGCACTGTGGTATGAGATACGATTTTGCAAAGGGCAATTTTTCTAATCATTTAGCGCTCTGGTAAATTGTGCTCATGCATATTTATATATAAATGCTCAGTCATTTTACGCTGAGAAATCCATACCTAGACATTTCCCTGGAGAATGTCTCATAAAATCAATTTTCCACATTAGCTGTGTTTCTGGCAATCCAACCAGAAATAGAAGGCTTTTTTACAGAATGAGACAGAGGTTAAGTCAGGCAGCACCTAATAAGATCTCAGAGTCAGAACTGTTCTGGAGAAGCCTGAGAGGGAACTCACTTTTGTCACTAATGGAGAGGGGACACAGCACATTTCTGTCAATGGTCCTGGGGCCTTTCTATCACACAGTCCACGAGGTTCTTATTGAGAGGTTGTAACAATCAAAACAAATTTGGGAAATTATATGTGTTTATGCAAATCAGAATGTGGCTGCCTTCATGCCACAGACTGGACTCCTCTGGATGAAGTCTGAGACCGGGCAGCAGGTTATGCAATGGTGAAGCCCCCTGCATTGGCCATTGAGATTCTCAATAAAACATCTCAGCACCATGGCGGTTCCCATCATGCTCTCAATGGCAGCATGATGAGACAGAGCATGTCTAGGTGCACAAATCCAGCAAACATTATTGAGTGCCTGTTTTATATCAAGCAGTGTTTAGGCCCCAGGACATGAGGTTAACCCCATTTAATTCTTATCCCCCAAGAGTGTTTAGTTCAATACACAGAAACGTTCCTGGGGCAGCTGATGCCTCTAGTGAGCCTTTAAGGAGAAGGAAGAGTTAACCCCGTGGACACACTTAGGGACAGCTTTCCTAGGGAAATCTAGGAAGGAGCAGAGCCTGGGAAACTTGGTCTCTGCAGGGAAAGGCAAGCTGGCTGATGTGAGCAGAGCATGGGTCAGCACACTTTTTCTGCAAAGGGTCAGATAGTACACATTTCAGGCTTTGTGCCCTACAAGACTTAATTCTACCGCTGTAAGATGATAGCAGCCAATGGGGTGTAGCAGTGCTCCAATAAAACTTTATTTCCAAACCAGGTGGTTGGTGATATGTGGCCTAGAAGCTGTACTTTGCCACCCTTGAGGAAGGGCATCAGTTGTGTGAGGGTCAGAGCAAGCAAGACTCCTTTGCCAGGTCAGGAAGCTTGGGTTTATGAGAAGTGAGACACAGTTGAGCTGCCCATGTGGAACCAAAAGCCAGATGGTCTTAATACCTCTTGCTGAAATTTAGACAGGAAAACCTACGCCAAGCAAAGATGTTGGCAATTTTAACTCTTCTCCCAGAATACCCTGAGTTCCTCCAAGGCCTTGCCTACACAATTGGCACAGCAGAAGGCTCCAAGCTGGGCCAGGCTCTTTCCTGCATGTGACTTAAAGCACCAGTGTCTCTTTCCAGTCCTCCCACCAAGCCACTGGAGGTAAGGGTATGATGGGATTTTTTATGAGGTTTGTTCAAGAGCAGGGGAAGGGAAACAAGGCTCCAGATGGCTCCAGAGATCTTCTCAACAGAATACCTGTATTGTCCTCATTCACATAGAGATTTGGGAAATTATAAGTGTTTATACAAATACGATTTTCATGGCATTATCACTTCCTACCTCTATTTGCAGACTCTCACTCCAACAAATTTGCTGTGAACCCAGCTGAGAATTTGGCCTGTTGCTCTCATTGTGTGACAGTTTGGCTGGTCCCCTGCCACACGTCAGAACATACCCTACGTGCGGTGGGAGCTGTACTCTTCTTATAGCTCTGGGTTAGAAGAGAACTACAGGCTTGCCAACTCTCAAAAGAACACAGCAGGGTTAGACACAATAGGCAAGGAAGAAGTGAACAAATTCATTTGGGAATTAAATTCTCATTCTATAACAAGCCTCCTGCAACCACAGGGAGAACAAAAGGGGAAACCAGTACTATGCCAAGAACCTTACTCCTTTATCTCATTCAGGCCTCCCCCCTCCCCAACTATGGGCTAGGCTTCAAAGGTAGGTCAGCACAATTATCTTTTCAGTGTATGTGCTTTTACAAATTAAAACAGTTATTAAATTTATGAGTCAGCATCATGAAGATGGAGATCATAGCTGAAGGTTATTGGCATGCAGCTTCCACAGTATTACTGGTAGTCAGCACTGGATCAGAGACTCCCTGGGTGAAGAGACTTCAAAGGTGATCTAAACTAAGCATTAGTATGGGGTAACTGGAGCCTTGCCCAAGTTGGTGGGATATCAGGGTAAGCCTGTGAACTACTGGAAATGTTAAGTAATGATATGGAAGCAGCCCAAACAACTTTGGGATTTGAAAAATAGAAACATAGCTGGTAATGACACCAATTAAAAATTACCCTTCAGAGCACTGTATAAAAGGGTAAGAGGTTTCAGCCCATGGTACATGTTAAGTATCTTTGACTATTTCAAAGCTTGAGAAGATTAGGAAGCTAAATAATCCACTTGAGATCTCCCTGCAGTTTCTCAGGGTATTACTGAAGAAGTGTCAGCTCCTTGACTGTAAAAGGCTATTGCAAAGACCAACCATAAGATCATTTACCTGCACAGGTGAGGAATGCTGACTCGAAGGGTGAATTCTGTCTTCCGATAACTCCCAAGTCTTCAACTTGAGCCAAATGCTATGAATAAATACAAAAAGGGGCATGAGTATAATTGTGAAAGAAAACCTTAATATACATGGACTTTCTAAAAGGCAAGAGTAATGTGCCACAGAATATGACTTTAGACCTCAAATGTATACTGTGGTCACTGGAAGAGGGACACTTCCACCAAGAGGTAGAGGGGATGCTCAAATGCCATCGGAACTCTGACCCTTGTAAATTATTGTGTGTTTAAAATAAATGAATGGCCTAAACATAAATGGAAAATAGATTCAACAATTATGAATTGAAGGCTGGGAAAGGTTTATATAAGTGTTAACATAACCTACACATCAGCTATAAGTCAGAAGTCTCTGCGAATACTAAATAAATCTTTAGGTATTAATCAGCTTTCAAATTCAATGCTATTGTTAACTATGAAAATATTGAGTCACCAAACTAAAAATACTTGAAGGCCAACTCCAAATGTTAATATGAAATCCTTTATTATTTTAAGAGCAAAAATAATGCGAGAAAACCTACTTTTATCTCATTGATTGCAGTTGACGAAAAGATAAATTGATGTCAAAAAACATAAATGATGGACAGAAAATCTAGACATTGTGTGAAACAACAGACAGCATGCTCCAGCTTTATCTTAAGGGTCTCGGAATACAGTCGTGGGAAGCGTGGTAGCATGACACTGGGGATTCTCAGCAGTGTGCACTTCACCACATCACAAACAGAGTCAGCCTCCTCACCACAGGCTCTTGCTGTACTTCCGGTTCTCAGTCCACGGAGCTGAATCCGTGAGATCTCAAAGAATCTTCCAATGGATTCCTTTTTGTATTAAGTTAACCAGTTTTTATTTCTGTTGTTTGCAGTCAAGGACTTTGATTCCAACAGAGCTAGCAATTTTGAAAAATGATTGCATGCCATTTCAGATTAAACAGACAAGTATAAAACTTTAAGCATAGAAAAACTGTGGAAATAAAGATTTCCACAAATGCATGTTCTTCTTTCTGCAGAGGTCATTAGTTTAGTCTTGGGCACAAAGGTGATTCAGATGCATAGAATTCTAAAGTTTGAAGAGGCCCAGGAGATTATTTTTTAGAAATGGTTTATTTACTGATGAGGAAACTGCCACCAAAACCAAAGTGAATAAAAAGAGTTGAGGGAGGATCAGCTATCAGACATTCAAACTCATAGTCAGCTGACCCTTTCATCACAGCTGGCAGCTTCTCAAAATTCAATTCAAGAGGCTTTCTCATGCCTTGGTGCTAGGAAGAACAGAATATCTCTTCACAATATATAAAGGCTTCATCCTGTACCAGTGTCACAGTGCTCGGAGGCTGCCTGGCTCATTTATGTAGGCTAATGCATTGTTGAAGTCAAGGTCATGGGCCTGAGTCAGGAAGGAGCGTCCAGTTTGGCTCGTGGTTCACAGCCGAGTGTCTGAACGCTGGCCATGCTGTTGAAACGGGGCCTTGCTGGGGCACCTGCGTAAGCTGCGTGCCTGGCTCAGCAGGTCCATCGCCACCGCTCAGCACGCAGGGCAGGCCCCTGCTCCCAGGGGCTGAGACGAACACAATGGCCTCAGCTTTACAGATAAAGGATGCAATGTTAGGCCCTCTACTTTGGAAATCAGCGTATTTGACAGCAAAGAGCAAAGAATTCCATTTGTTAGATAAAACAGGCTTGCCATTTAGGAAACATCCTTTCTCTTAGGGTAAATGTCAGATATTTCTGCTCTTGAGAACTTTCCTATTCCTCCTCTGCTCCCTCCTCCAGATCATGCCCGCCCTGTGAGAGAGAGAGAGGCAATGGACCCAAGGGCCCTCCAGGTGCCGGCACCCACTCACCAACTTGACGGGATATTGACAGGACACATTTGGAAAGAACCAGGCTACCAAATGAATACCAATGACCAACCTTGAAAATTCAAAATGAAGAGAGATGTCACTCTGGACCAAACTATTTAAGAATCAGTTGCAGAAATAACTGGTTCTTGAAGAATGGGGAGGATTTTTATGGAGAGAGGGTGGCCGGTGGGAGACCTCTCAGTGTGGAGGAAGCATCTGTACGCAAAGGCACAAGGGAAGGCTGTGTGAGGGAGGCTCCGAGCATCCTACAGAGAACTGACTGCAGTGGAAGGTGCGTTGGGCAGAGAAGTAGGAGCTGGGTTTGAAAAGAGCAGGCTAAGTAAGGCCGTATTGTGGGGGGCTGTGGTGACAGGCTAGGCAGTGGCGTCTTCACTCTCCAAGGCGTGGGAACTATTTGAAGCTTTCGAACATGGGAGGGATGATGATCAAAGCCACATTTAAGGAGGAGGAACTTGACAGTGGCGTGTAGGCTGCACTGGAGCTGGGCAGCAGGGAGCCTAGAAATTACAGTGGCTCGGGCAGAAGTGATGAAAAGTGACCTGAAGTCTAAGGGAGGGTTGGCAATCTAAGGTCTGCCTCCCTCACGGGTCATGGGCAGGGAGAGGGGCACTTACTCTTCTCTGTTAGCAAGCAGCACTGGTGTCCTGAGCAAGTCTCAGGTGTGGCTTTGATACCACGATACCAAAGACCACTGCTCTGTTTAGTGAACCCGGCCGTGTATACACAGGCAGGAGCCTGACCCAGGAGCAGACAGGCCTCTCTGGACCACACAGTACTTGGCAATGGTATGTGCTTAATGCGTCTTTGCTCAATGAGAAGTTCTGATTAAAAACAGTGTGTTGTGTTTGACAGGAAACAGTGAAGAGGCCCCCAGGCGCTTTTACCTGCCTTGTCCGGCACCTACTCAACCAGGTAGGATCTGAGGTCCGTGGAAACTGATGTCTTTGGCAGCAGGATTATGGCCTGAGGGTCCCAGGGAAGACCCACTGAGCCAGGTCTTCCAATCTTCTGTTTCCCTGCAGATGAGAAACCAGGCCACCACCAGGCCACTGGGGCTGCAGGACCTGTCTTAAAGCTCCCCCTCCCCACTCCACTCCCATCCCCCACACTCACAGAGCTGGATGGGGCCGGGATAGAAAGAAGAGAAAAATGAGAGAGACTTTCACATCTTGTTATACAACCTTTTAACCAGACTGCACATAGATGTTAAGTGTATGGGTTACTTCCCATCCACATTCATTCGGGTCTACTGGTCAGATTATCTTGTCTGAGTTAAACAGTCTTCTGAGTCAAACAAGTGGTCTAATGGACATTTTACAGAACTGACCCAACAGCTGACAGTTCAGATGATTGAAAGACGCCAACACTTCACCTTCCTAAGAATGTGCAGGTAGACTTACTCCCGGAACCTGAAATCTTATCACCACATTTTGAATAATAACCTTTCTTCTTTTCCTTTCCCTCCTCCAACCAACATATTTATGTGTAGCAAGTAAATTTTCCTTGCCACAGAGCTTTATAATCTCTGATTTGTTGGGCTATAAGCCTGAGAGGAGAAAATATGCTTCAGCTCTGATAGAATCAGTAAAGAAAAAAACATGAGATAAGGGAAAGGCAGACATGTTTGTGATGTGGGCGTGTATAATGACAGCCGGGCGTGCTCTGGGCTCGGGAAATAGAACAAAGTCCCAGGTCATCGGATGCCAGACCCCAGAGCAGAAGCAAGGAGACCCAGGCGAGCCAGGAGGACTCAAGTCTGCTCTGCAACTCTCGGACCAGCAGGTGCCGCAGGGGGCACAGAACCTCTCTCTCCCTGCAACCTCCCCCTTGGCGGGGGTGTCCAGAGGGCCTCCACACCCACTGGGGCCAGTTGTCCTCATCGGCACTTTCCCCTCTCAGCCCACCACTGAGAAATTCAAGGATGTACGGGGCAAGAGCATTTCTGGCACTGTGTGGAGTCAGGGGAAATCAGCGCCTGCTTGAGCTTTGTTGAAATGTTCAAGGGGCTGGTTTCATTTGATTAAAAGCTCCATCCTCCAGGAAAGAAGCCAGGTCAGTGCGGGGCCTGATTACCACGGAATTCTCAGGGAAGCATGGAGACAAGCAAAGGGTCTCAGCTCTGCTGCTACCAAGCACCCAGCTGCCTTTCCCCACAGGGAGCTCTGAGCCCATCAGGCCCCAGCTCAGGCCTGGGTTTCCCAGCTGGGCTCCGGCCACAATCCTGTGATCCTCCTGAAAAGCCAGGTAAGAACAGACATGTTAAGCTAAATCCTGGGTGATCCTTTCCCACGGTAAATAGAGAATGTGTTAGGCCCATGTCTGGGAAAGCACTGTGCTTGTTAGTCTGCTAAATTTCAGGTCCCTGCTTCGCATATTCTGCTCTGTGAAGTCAAGGTGGGTGGCGAGGGGAGGGGACTCTGCGTTCTGCCCTGCCTCAAAGAACAGCCTCTGGAACAGCTCCGCAGTGTCCCAGGCGTCACCTGGGCCCTCCGGCCCTTTGAGAGCTGGGCCAGGAGTTTTCCATTTTAAAGCCTCCCACTCGGCCCAGTCCTCCCTAAGATGCCCTCAGGGTCCTGGAGGACTTAGAGTATCGTGGTTCTGTCTCCTCGGTGAGTCCTGTTTCCTTACAAAGTTCCGCATCACTTTGCTGAAGACAGAAAACCAAGCCACATCTCTGATTCCCATGAGGACAAAAACAAACAAAAGAAAATAAAAAAAACCTCCGTCATGAGAAGCACATGGAGCATAGTAGACATTAAGAAAGAGCCGGAAGTCACGGGGGAAGGGTCACGGCGTACCCAACACAACAGGAAATCCTGAGAGTCTGAATTGGACGGGCCTTTTCCTGACCACCACTTCAGCCTCCCTGTTGCTGGGACCCGCTCTCCCTTTACTGAAACACAGCTAAGTAGGTCCCCTCCTACCAATGGCTCCTCTCTCCCCCTTTCCCTTCGTTTCCTCTTTTCTTCCTTTACCCCATCCCTATAGGAACAAACCAAATTCTGCCTCAGTCTCTGGAGTTTTACTATCTAACTTAAGCCATCATCCAGATACTTTTCCAAACAAAGATACAGTTGGTTCTCATTATTCACAAGAGTTACCTTCTATAAAATCACTGCAAACATGAATTGGTAAAACTGAACCACCGCTCCAAGGGGAAGTGCAGAGAGAGTCCTGTGGGCCTCTGGTCACATTTTCATCAACCAGCCAACACACAGCTTTGTTTTCTGTGTGTTTCTATTTCATGACACCTTATTTAATAGAGATCACTGATTCATTAACGATCAAACGCACAGCCAACAACACCATAACCCATGCCTAAATGAAGTACGTCACAGCCTTTTTCTTAAGAGCAGTAGACAGCACAGTGGCACTATGACTGGGGACCACTTTATATGCCAAAATTTCCAACAAAAAAAAGCATACAGATGCAAAAAAAATTGTGGCACCAAACAGACCTTAAAAAGGACACTTCTGTACAGTGTAAGAACCAAAAGAAGGCAGAATGTCCCCTCGTTCCACCTCAGATGGGGACATGTGCATCAGGTGACAACTTTTTTTGCTGCTGTACAGACATCTGTGAATGACAGCGAAGCATCACACATGTCAATTGGGGGGTTACAAACATTTTAGCAAGTAGGTGAATGAAAAAATATGGAATTGGCAGATAATTGGGATCAAGTGTCTGCCCGTTTCTAAGAAGCGTGATGCCAGCTGTTAAGATAACAGCTTTTCCGTTTTGTCCCACGTATGTTGACATGTGATTTTACTCGGAAAATGGGCTCTGCTGTTGAAGGGGATTTGAAAGCCATTGCTTTAGGAATCCTGATTTACGGTTCATTCACAAGATTACCATTCTTGTCTAGTAACCAGGAAATGATGGAACTTGTCAACGGGGCTGAGTCTTCTATCGAAGGAGAGCGTTTGTCCGCATGAACAGAACACAGAGAAGACTCCAAAGGCGGGGACGTTACATGAAGCTAGGAAGGTTATGTGCTACTCTGTAGACTTCTATTTGGTAGAGAAGATAACTTCAAGGCCATGAACTTGTAGTTATTGTTATTGTCTAGGACAATAACCAATTTTTAAATCTGATCTAGGAACCTTATTCCAGAATTCTTTTTGTCCAAAATGCCCAAAGCTGAACCCCGAGAGTCTGACACTCCCCTTCCTGAAGCCTGGGAAGCTTTCTTCAGGCCTCGCAGAGTCCCCAGGTGCACCCTGCAGGTTGTCGTGAATGTTGGGAATGTCCTGTAGTTTCAATCACAGGACAAAAACTTCTGTCATGAATTCAGGGGTTCAGGTTGAAAATCAACACCAGTTTCTCCTTTTTGAGAAACGTTTACCTCGAGGCTCTAGGACCAGCACAGTGTGAAACACAGTAAATTCAGACTGATTATAGGTTTACTGCGAAAGAACGCATGGCTTTGAGCTTCACCGGGGTTCGCAGGTATGCTGCCCCTGACTGCTCGCATGGCTCCCCACCCCCCGTTTGCCGTCAGCCCCGAGACAGAACTGAAGGACAGGTGGGTGGGTGTGTGAGCATGTGTGTTATTTCCATTCTAGTTATCTGAGCAGCGTGTAAGCCTCAGTCTTTTGAGGAACACGGAGCATGGTATTTTGGCTGAGGAAATCGGACCCTGGCTCACCCCGCAGCAGCCAGGAGGCAGCCATGCGCATGGGCGGCAGTTCTGTTTACAGGTGGCGTTTCAGTCGCTCAGCTTACACACCGTCCTCCACTGTCACCGCCATTCGGACAGAAGTGAGTTCCGTCTGTCCCTTTCTGCAGACGGGCGAAAGGCAACAGAGACTCGCCAAGTTCATACAGTTGGTGAGAGCAGCATTCAGGCCAGGCTCAGACAGATCAAAGGAATGATTAACTTAGATGTTAGTCAAAGCAGAGCTTTGTTCATTGGAGAATCATTTAATACTTTTTAGTTTGTTTTAAAAAAAGTCATCCCCAACTTAGAAATAAAACCAAGTCGAGAACACGTCTTCTCGATGTCCGGTTGGCGCATTGTTTAACAGAGTCACCTAAGGATTATTTATTCAGGGCAGCAGTGTTTAAACTTTGCTTCCCATTGAAAATGCCTGCAGAATTTCAAAAAATACAGATGCCTGGCTCCTGCTTCCAGACACCCTAATTTAGTGGTATGGGGTGATGCCGTGGGCTGAGTAACGCACCCCACGCCTGCCAAACATGCTCGTGATCCAGTCCTCAGAACTTGTTTGGGAACCCACTGATCACACAGGATGCGCCTGTGTTTGGTTTTGTAATTATCTGACTGGAGCCGGATACTACTGTGAGGTTTCGTGCTACTTTACAGATTTCTATTTGGTAAGAAGATAATCTCCTTGATTTTCTTTTCTTTTCTTTTTTTTTGGTCTTGTAAGACATTAACCAGTTTATTCTAGAATTCTTTTTTTCTACAATGCCTGTACATATCTAGCTCATCAAAATGCTTTTGGATCCAACTTTACTCTTGAGCTAGTTCCCTCAGTAAGTTGAATACATTTTGACACTTGGTCCCTCTATATTTCAGTGTCATGCTTGAACCTCCTTGAAAACTGTTCCACATAGTCAATAATTGGTTTTGTGAGGAGGCATAAAATTACATGAGAATACTGATTGGGCCCTCTCGAAGGGCCGATGACAATAGTGACCATGGCAAGGGTGAGTAGATTGCAGTAAACGGCCTAAAGAGTTCATTTGCTTTCCACAATGCCTCACCCTTGTAGAAATGTCGGCCCAAGGCAGAGCCTGCGGAGCCCTGTAAGCGGATGGACTACACTTCCCACTGGGGAGACTTGCCGTTGTTGGCCTGACTTCCCTTTGACATGTCTGCCATGTGGGTATTTTCCTCTCACTGATACGCTGGGCCTGGCTTCAAATGACACGCTGTGGCATTTAAATGGGAATTAACAGGCTTTGCATTTGTTCCCATAATTATCTCTCAACATGGCTCAAAGGGTGGGCACCGCATGCGGATGAAGTGACTCTGGGACCATACATTGAGTCAGCGACAGAGGCTTTGTTCGTTTACAGCTCTCTTTTGCTTACCTCCAAGGGACAGTGCACACACACAGATACACATGTGGTCGTCCTCACCAGGACTGAAGACCCAGGCACCTCGAGCCCATGAACTCTTTTCTGGGCTCCCAAGATCACAGGCCTATTACAAAGGCTTGTGCACGGAGCTGGAAGAAAGTCAGACCCAGCACAGTCGAATCTGAAGAGATTGATTTCAGGGATTAAATACCTGCCCTGTTAGTCAATCCAACTGTGAGTCAAGAGAGATAGGAATGATAACCATGCGAGGAATCTGAGCCAGATAAAGTGCCAGATAGGAAAGGTCTCATTGAGGGTCACCCAGAGGTTATGTGAAAAATAAGTCAAGCAAGACTACATCCATCACTAGGTAGGGGCAAACAAAAGTGAACACGTACCATTTACTGAACATGAATGAGAACAGCAGTCCCTCACTTGTGTAAATTATGTAGACGACCAGAAAAGTTCATGAATTAATTTGATTGGTCAATTATTCAACACATGTTTGCTGATGGTCTACAAATACTAGGCAATGTGCTAAGTAAATATAAAAAGGAGCTCAGCCCCAAGGAGCTCATAGAAGGCCCTGTGAAACTGCAGACAGAGGGAAAGGCCATGCGACCACAGAGGCAGAGATAAGAGTGATGAGTCTGTAAACCAAGGAACAACAAGGATTGCCGGCAACGGCCAGAAGCTGGGAGAGAAGATGGAACGGAGTTTCTTTCAGAGCCCACAAAAGGAACCAACCCTGCTGACACACCTCGATTTCAGACTTCCAGCCTCTGGAAATGTGACAGAATAAACTCCTGGGAGACAAGTTAGACATAGATAAAGTTGAGCATGTGCATGCCAAGCACAGATGGAAGGAGATAGAAGATACAACAGGCACCAATATTCATAAACTTCTAAATATTTGTGAGTCACCTTGGCAAAATCCACAGTCATGAAGTCTTAAAGTGGCCGATCATTGGTGACAGCCATCCCGGTTCCTCTGTTCAAAATACACACACAAAAGCCAGGACGGCTCCACAGATTATCAGTGAGCTCCAGCTGCAGCCAGGTACGGTTGTCCAGTGCCTGTCTGATGTAACCGGTGTGGGTTGGCCCAGGTACCTTCTACCTGTTGGTCTCTTTGGTTCACACTTCACCTCTGGTCAGCACAGAAAGCTCTTATGACAAAGAAGAGGGTGGGGGTAGAGGACAGGAGAGGAGGGAGGAAAGGAGAGAACATTCAAATACTGTGTAACCCAGGATTCAGGTAATGTGGTCCACTCTTCTTGCACTTTATCCTAAGTCTCTTTCCCCTTGCTTCTCGCTGTGCATTTTAAGTTGGTTTTAGCATTGTAATGTGGTCGTGAGCCTTTTTGCTCCATGACTTCTGGGACAGCTTGCCTGGTAGTATGGCTGAATACAGAGAGAGCATTCCTGTACCTTACCCGGGGAATGAGTTTACCTGGTAATATTCCCTGGAAAGTAGACATTTTTAAGCAAATATTTATTAAAGACCTACTATGTGCCAGGCACTGTCCCTGCCCCACAGGACTGAGCACTGCAGACTTGGTCTCTGATGTGGTGGGGTAGTGGCACAAGGAGTGAAAATGAGGAAGATTCACAAGAGAGAAAGAGAACAAGCAGGACAGAGGCCAAGGTATTTTCTAACCTAATCCTGGAAGTAACAAACCATCACTTCTCCACATTCTGTTGCACACCCAGACCAACCCTGGTCCAGTGTGGATTCAGTGGCACTCCACAAAGGGGTGACTCCCAGGGGTCAGGGATCATTGGGGGCCATGCTGGAGGTTGAGCACCACAGAGAACAAGTTAAACAGATGAATCCTTCTAAAATCCTTGTCCTGTGGCTTTTTATACATTCATATGAAGATTAACAAGCCAATTTTCCCAGGGAAGTCTCCAGTTAGCCACAGAATTAGAGTCATTGAGCCAGGACGAAAGGTAACATCAGGTCAACTAGTCTAAAAATGTGTTGAATTGAAAGATTCATGGAAGCACTGAGAAAAGTACACAATACCAAAACCAGTTGTGGGACAGAGAAGCATCAGTTTTTTCAGAGGGCATATCTGAAAACTGGTTACACAAGTCTTGAGCTTCACACCCAAGGCTATTCCCACACATCAGAGGTACGAAAAGGCAAACAGAGAGGAATACCTACGGAGGGTTTGTTGGAGAGAGTAATTTATTGCTACGAGTCCTATCCAAAGGAGACAAGTGAGCGTTTCTTTAATGAGATTGTTTTGAGAGCTTGAAATGTGTTCTCTGTGGCTGGAGGGCAAAATGGGCAGGCGTCTGACTCTGCCCAGGAAATCTGAGAGTCAGGAGAGGTGTGCTGGTAAGTCGCTGGGCACTTTGTGAAGAAGAGCTGCCAGTCCGAGATTGCCCTGAACCTCCAGAGTCTGCCTGGGCAGATCCAGGACCAGGTGGGCAGCCAGCCCCCAAGTGGCCCCCAGTGATTCCTGGGCAGAGAATGCATGCTTCCTGTAGAACCTAAGAGGTCCTGGGAGTGAGCTAGCCTGGACCCACAAAACATCCAGGCAGAGGTCTACTAAAGGAGGAGGAGACCAACAGAGAGATTCCGCATGGCCTGAAATAATAAAAAACAAACAAACAAACAAAAAAAAACAAGAGCTGAGCCAGGAGGAGCGAGCCATTGAAACCTTATGGCCCAGATAGAAGGAATTGCAGTCAAAGGCACAAAGTGAGAGAATCTCCAAATAAGTCATAAACTGGCTTATGGATCAAATATCTGCAGGTCCAGAGAAGGTGAGCCATCTTAGACTAGTGCCAGTGAGTAAGACCTACTGCCTCTTCTCTCTCTCCCTGCCAGGATCCTGGTTGGCAAGCTAGGGGTGGGGGTGGCATGGAGGAGGGGACCATCAACAGGCAGAAAAAGAGAGAATGAGATCTGTCTCCTCTTGGTACTCTCCAGCAGCCAAGCAGCTAGCTCACAGTAGGTCCCTGCTGGGGAGGTAAACTCAGTTCACAGTAGGTCCCAGCTGAAGAGATAAGGTCAGCACATAGTAGGTCCCAGCTGGGGAGGTAAGGTCAGCTCACAGTAGGCCCTAGCTGGGGAGGTAAGGTTTAACAGCAACTCAAATTTGAAGTTTATTGCTTAGGACTAGATATGCTAAATTACTGAAATTGTATTTTGTGTCTTACGGTGATTGAAGGACTATCTTTACCTAAGAGTGACAAGTCAGAGGGGTAGTCAAGTTTTTATCCCAGGGGCAGAGTTATAACGGGACACTAGGAGACAAAATAGAGCTATTTATATGATCCTATCCTGTGATTTCTTCAATTTATAAGTTTCACTAGCAATTGCCTCTGTGTTCGAAATCGGGTCATTTTCAGTACGAGGCTCCCCAGGTGAGTTAGAGCTTGTACAGACTGTATTGTCACAGGTGAGAGCCTGATGGGAAAACGAGTGAACTAGACAATAAATGGAGCCACAATGTCCATCTTGTCACATGCCTGTAGGAGGCTGTGATGTCAGGGTTTTTTTCTCAAGGCCTTGTGATGGGTTCTTACCCGCTTCAATCCCAAAGGCTTAAAAAGCCATTCAATCACTGGCCCTTCGTTCATTAGTTCATTTAATCATTTATTCACTCAGTAACCTTGCTCTGACCTTCTACCACATGCCAGGAATCCTCCCTTCCATTCCTCAGAAACACCATCTCACCCTCTTTTGTATCTGGTTCTTTTCTTTACCTCCAAGACTTCTCCCAAGTTCGTCAGCTGCACCGAGCGAAACAGCAGCTTTCTATAAGAACTAAGTGGCAGCTTTTCTGTAAGAACTATTTGAATAGAGTTCAGAGAGAGGGTAAATGTGATATGACACAGGAGCTTTGAAAGCCTCTGACATTTTTCTGCCACATATATAATTGTATATGTATACATATTTTATATATGTATAGATATATATATCATATATTTACATTTATATATATAGATATTCTTTGCAGCACAGTGAGAAATAGACTTGCAATCTGGAAAGTCTAAATTAAAATAATATTTTATATATTCATAATACTTTATAGAATGCTACTTCTTTTTTTCTCCTGAGAAAGTCATTCTCTGTGTTTATAGCCCAACCGTCTCACAAGCCAAAGATCCATTGTCTCTCTTGGTGAGGACCAAGGAAGCTAGATCATTTAATATTTAGAAAAACCAATGTCTTCCATTGTACAAAACATTTTAAATAACACCTTTGGGTTCTAGTTTATTCTTAGGAAGATTGTTTCCATAATTTAAAAACCATATATTATATTTATGTAATATATTATATTTGTATTTATATAATACAGCATCAAGTTCTTTAACACATCTGAAATGAGTTTGGATGTGTAATGATAGATAAGAATGCACCGGATCATTATTTCGGACAAACCGATAGCCAGATTTTCTAACACCACACACTGAGTAGTCCATACTTGCTCCACGTATTTGAAAAGAAATCTTTAACAACTACCTAATTTCCATGATTGTGTTCCTTTGTTGTTTGGCTCTGTATGCATGCTGGTATAAAACTTTTCATTATGGCCCCATCAAAGTCCATTTTGATGTCTGGTTCCTCCGTGTCCCCTGAATACCTTTATTGCCCAAAGTTGTCCTCTCAAACCTCCTCTCCAAGTCACCCATCCTTGACATTCAGCTCAAGCAGGGGCCACCTGGCTGAGCAGCAAGTTTAGGTGGAAAAGACAAAAGAGTTTTGCCTGGGCATAAGTTTTCTACTTACTTACACTGCAAGGTGGTGCCTGAAACTTAAGGCAACATTGGGCTGTACTAAAAAGTGAATTGGGTTCAGAGAATGATAAATTATGGTTCCAGGATCTTTGACCTGAACACATCTGGGGCTCCAGGCTCGGGGCTGGGCACTGCCTCTGGGCAAGGGTAGCCCCTGATGAAATGTGGATGATGGATTCTGAGTCAGGTGGGGAACAGGGAAGGATGGCTGTTCTGCAGAGGAGGAGACTTGGGGATGGCTGGTGGCTCTCCTCAAGTCTGAGAGGGCAGGGACAAAACTCGCCTTTGTCTGGAAGGCAGGGAAAAAAGTTAGAGAAAGCTGGACTTCAGGTCTATGTTGAGAAGAACTTCCTAGGGGTAAAAAGTCCTCAAAGGAAAAGGGGTCAATTTGAGAGGTAACAAATGCCTACTATCAAAATGTTTTAAAACAAGTTGTTGTGCTGTGGAAAGGACTTCCGCTTGGCTAGGAAGATGAGCTTGGTGCTTCTGAGGGTCTCTTCCATCCGCTTAAATGCTCTTTCCCTTCCCTGAAACTCTTCCGCTCAGAGCCCTTGTGTCCTCATCCCAGCACACAGGGAGCATCCAGCCCACGCCACGCATCTGTCTTGGAATATTTCTTAAACTAAGTGTTCTCTTCAGCTGTGATTTAAATTGTTATTCCTGTCTCCTCAACTCCAGGACTCTTCTTGAAAAGTATTTTCCTTTCACAGCAGCTAGCCCAGGCCCCGGAATTTCAAAGTAGCTTAATGCATATTTATTGATTACTCAATGATGTGATGACTAATGTGCTAATTGTCCTAACTCCAGTCACCAAGAAATCAATAATGCACGTTGTCAGGGTTCTGTTTCAGAAGTACCCACCTTTTTATGTCACTCCCTTTGAAACTCACTTCCCCTTCTCCATTTCCCTTCCCTTTTTTTTCTTTTGAAAGAAAACAAATCTTTTGCTGAAATCATACTTGATTTGTGTGTGTGTGGTCACAATTACAGACAGGAGAGGAGCAGATGGCTGATTCTTGAGGAGATAATTCCAGGCTATTGAGGCTTAGCAAAGCTAATAGAAGGTAATTTACCAAAGACTTAAAGAGTCACGGGGCACTTGAGCTTCTTTAAAGCCCCAAACCCACAGTCTGTGCCAACACCTCCCCACTCCTCTCCCCCTGACCCTTCTATCCTTCCCAAAGATGTGAGGTTGCCAAGCTGCCACTGATGTAGCCACCCCGTGGCTCCGCCCCGCCCCCCCAAGCACGTTCGCTGGGCTGTCTGGGTAACGGGCTAGGGCACCATTGTATTTTAAGCAAATGATCTTGGCACCGTTCAGCTGCCCGGACCATGGTCCCCATGCACCTGGCTAGAATCCCAGAACCCCTGTCGTGAGAGCTACACGGTGAAAAGCAGCACTGGCGACTCTGCTTTACTGCGGGCGGAATGCCTTGTTTGGGTTCTCATTTCATCTTTCCCCTCCCAAAAGGCCCAGCTTGATGCTTCCTACATCTGTTCTGTTCCACTTAGCATTTATGCCCATGACCTCTTTGTATTCTGTTCCTGACATTCCTTGAATAGAAAGCTTACCAAGGGGCCCATCTGCTTCTCTAGGACTATCCTGGACCTATGTCAGCCACACTGAGATGTCCCTTTGCTACTCCCCTTGGGCTGGGATTTTTGCCATTATACTAACCTTGCACAGGATGCTCACTAGTATGGACAAGAGAAAATGGTGCTTGTGCTTTTGTTTTTTCTTATGTTTAGAAGAGAGATGCTGTGAAACGTAGGTGACTCATCACAGAACACCCAAGGGTGATGGAGGGACCGACCACTCAGAGCCCAGGTTGGCTGGCGTGAGGCAGAGAGAACCTGAACTCAGGCGGAGAGCAAGTCGTTCGCTCCAGCAGAACTCGCTGCATCTCACCTCTCTGGTCTTCAGCGATGAAGGGTAATGCTCTCCTGACATACGGCCAGGCAACCTATGGACTGGGGAGGAACTTGGCTTAATCCAGGTTTATGCACAAACCCAGCCTCTGTGCTTTCAAACCAGAGCATCGAACACTTACAGAATCCTTATTACGTGATGTGCCTGGTAATGTGCTATGTTCTTGCAGAGAAAGAGTGAGAAGCTTATATTTGGTCACAAAAGGGTTCTGCATGATGTGAGCATCGTGGGGGGGGGGTGCTCAGGAAAAAGTGGGTACACACTGGAGGGCACTCAATCCACCTAGAAGAGGTGATGTCTGATGTTCAACTGGAAATTTGAGTTCCCACCAATTGGGCAGATCAGTGGAGAAGGGGCTTCAGAAGCAAAGTCAGAAAACATGCACCAGTATTATCTAAGACCCAGAATCACCAGGCACCCCGGAGGGGGCGGGCCCCCGTGGGCAGTCGGAAACTGCGGTACGGGGGAGCAGCGGGAACTGGAGCTGGAGAGTAAGGGCAAGGCCGCGTCACACAAGGCCTCCTCTAGCCAGTGAAGGTGATGTAGGTAAGGGGGCGCTGCCAGAAGTTTTCAGTGAGGTGCGGCAGCATCAGGTTTGAAGTTTAGAAGGCTTACTCTGGTGGGGTAGATTTCCGGGTGGGGTGAGGAGGGGGCGGTGCTGGGCAGAAACATCGCAGGGGCAGGTACCCTCAGATCACCTAAGTCCTAGCTCCTCACCCCTCTTCTCTCACCACAGCCCAGCAGTCCTTTCGTCCTTCCAGAAACTCCACTGGCTTTGCGTTCCAAGTACTTCCAGAATCTGCACTTTCTCACGGCGTCCACTGCTACCACCCTGGCCAGCCGCGTCCCTCACCTGCATTACTGCTGCAGCCTCCTACCTGGTCTCCGCTTCTCTCCTGGTTTCCTGATGTCTGTTCTCAATGCAGCAGCCGAGGTGACCCCTTCAAAACCTATGTCAGATCCCATCATTCCTCTGCTCAAAACCTTGCAATGACTCCTGATCCCGCCCAGGAAAAGCTCAAGTTCCCATCACAGCCTGTGACCTCATTTCTGATCCCCTCCCAGCTTCTTCCACTCCAGTGGGCTTCTCTTCCTGCTGCTTCCTGAACACACCAACTGTGCTCCCATCTTGAGGCTCTTTCCCTGGGCCTGGAACGCTTCCCCAGGGGACTGCCTGGCTTATCTCTCTCCTAGCTTTGCTCAAAGGGTATCTGCTCAAAGTGGGTACCCTGATCCCCCCACGTAAGATGGTTAACTTCAGCCCCCCGACCTCCATCCTTCCCACCACCCCTGCCCTACTTTTTTGTAGTAATGATTATATTTTAATCTGTTACATAATTTACCAATTTATTATGTTCTTATTATTGTCTTTCTCGTCACTAGGATGTAAACTCTTCAAAGGCAGAGATTGTTGTATATTTAGATTTTTTTAAAAATTTTTCAATGACCATTGACATGCACTATTATATAATTTCAGGTGTACAACATAGTGGTTAGATATTTATATACCTTATAAAAAAATGATCACCCCAATTAGTCTAGTACCCATCTAACACCACACATAGTTATTACAATATTATTGATTATATTCCGTATGCTGTACTTTGGGATCTTTGAGGATTTTGTTTGTTAATAGTATCCCAAGTTCCTAGAATAGTGCTGGCCTTCAGTATATCCTTAACAAATATTTGTTGGATCAATAATTAGCAATAGTTCAAATGAGATAAGATAAAGGACTGAACTAGATCTGTGATATAGGAAAGAAGGTGGGAAAGACTTTAGATGTATCAAGAAGACTTACTGATTGATTAAAAATTCTGGGCAAGAAAGAGGGGTGATTTGGAATGGCCATCAAGCCTGGGTGCATAACTGGGGCAGAGGGACACCTGATACGGGGGGAAGGGGAGATAATAATGAGTCCCGTTCAGGACATGTCGAGTTGGAGGTGGCTGTGGAGTACTCAGGAGGAGACCCGGCCGGCAGTTAGAATTCCAGCACAGACTTCACTGGAGAGATGAGAACGCAGTTTGTAGAGTTTGGAGTCATTAGCATATTGACTTGTACTGAAGCTAATGATCCCCTAACTGGCTCGTGGGCCTAGATATCAGTAGTCAGGAGGAACTACACATTCTGCTATAAGAACAGAGGAAAGAGAGGTTCCAGGCACACTTCAGAGTTGTTTGTTAAGGGGGATGGTTACATTTGTCTATATGGTTGACCTTGAACAGCACAGGGGTTAAGGGTGCCAACACCCCCACCCCACACAGTGAAAAATCAGCATGTAAGTTTTGACCCCCCAAAACTTTACCAATAGATTACTTTTGGCTGGAAGCCTTACCATAATATAAACAGCCAACTAACATATATTTTATATGTTATATATTATGTACTATATTCTTATAATAAAGCTAGTGTTATTAGGAAAATCACAAGGAAAATACATTTATTCTATTTATGGGGGGAAGTATGTATAAGTGAACCCATGCAATTCAAACCCTTGTTGTTTTAGGGTCAACTGTAATTTCAAATTTCCTTCTCCAAGGGCAGTTTTTCCTGAGACATGCTCTACAATGTTCCAAGATGAAAGAAGTTAAAGGTAAAACATTCTTGAGTTAGCCACATTTTGTTCAACCAAAAAGTACTAAACACACAAAAACAAACTTAATTGCATTTATTTATCTCAAATAATTATCTACGTGTTGCTGAAGGGGTAAAGTATCATTTTTCCTTCTTGATGGAAAACACAGCTTCCCCTGGGAACCTCACAGATTTTTTTAAAGGCATGGAATTAAAGCACGTAATATTATCTCCCTTTCCAGGGGGGATCAGGTCACAAAAAGGTTAAGACAAATCCTGACGATTGTACAAAAAGTCACAGGACAACTGCTGGAACAATCTTCAAAATCTTGGGTCCCGGGCCAGGATTCTCCAAATTGAGGTTATCCTTTTGGTCACAAAGGCTTAGGCAGATTTATGAGACAATCTGAAGAAAAGTCGCAACAGAAATGCCAGACTTCTTGGTTTGAACGCTAATAGTTCCCTCTCTTTCTCTGGTTTTAAAAATTTCATGTCGAGGCTTTTGGTCAAGATGGAGGTAGAGGTAAATGCAGTACTTGCATCCTCCCACAACCACATCAAAATCACAACTAAACTGTAGAATAACCATCGTTCACAGCCACCTGAAGACTAGCTGAATAGAAGCCCTACCTCCAACTAAAGATAAATAGAAGAAGCCACATCGAGACAGGTAGGAAGGATGGAGAATGCAGAACTTATGATATATATGATATGTATATAGTAGTGTCTATCTCTGCATGGTGGGATTTGAAATTATATTTTTTAAATATGTTAATCAAAATATTCTAGCTTCTTTACTCTGTGTGTGTTTAGTTTCCAAAAGTTCATTACAATCTGAAATCAGGGAATAGCAACCCAGTTGGAGCTGATTCCTCCTCATTAGCTTCTTCCCAAAGAAGCAGGGGAAACCTTGTCTTAAAAACAAGCTGTCTCATTATAACTGAAAAAATATATAAACATACTGATCTAAAACAAAAGTTGTTTCAGCACTACTGTCATTATTAGAATGCAGACTTGATTCCTGAAGCAAAAAGGCTACAGCCTCCCTCTCTGCCAAGATGGGTGAACAGAAGGCTCCCTGGCCCAGTTCTACTGAGTTCTTCTCTTCCTGCTGTCTCCCCTAGGGCTAGAGTTCCCCGCTGGTTTCAGGGCCCTCCTACCTCCAGATCTGTTCTTCATGATGAAAGGAGAGGCAGCAGCAGAGTAGGAAAACTGGGTGAAGAGTGTGGGTAGAGTCAGGGTGGGTCCTTGGAGGTCTGTGGAAGCATGAAGAAAAGGGCAGCATTTCTCATGAGATTGAGAGTCCCCTCGTGTTCAAATGAAGTATCTAATGTGCAGCCCAGGAGGCCAGGGCTGAAGCATAGAAGAAGTTGGAAGCCCATGATTTTTCAAAACAAAAAAGAACAAACGTGATTTGGGATCATTTCTGGGCTGCATGAGATCCAGTTGTCATCTTGGATGGAAGTTCCATATGGCTCTCAGGTCAAGCAGAGCTAATCCATTTGGAATAGTCAAGGGCATTTATCAGCCATCAGTCAGTGAATGTTTATGAAGCATCCTGGGCAGGAACTAGCTCTCTCATTCTCGACAGTAACGAAACAGTCCAGGGCTGTGTCGGAGAAGAGCTGCGGGAGAAAATCTCCGCGTGAATGTGGGCAGGCAGCCTCCCTGTGCCCTACCCCACCAGCCCATAGAAGCTTATTTTTCAGCCCATAGAAGGTTATTTTTCCCCGATGAATTTCAGTTACTCCCACTACCATAAAACTCAACCCTTCTCCCTTTAAAACTTAGACAAAAAAAAATGTCCTGTCCTTGGTTCCTTCCACAAAGACTAGGCAGCCTGACATTGATAAGAACAACTTCCCCAAATATTAACACACAGCAAAAATAGTATTTTCTAGAAAGTTCGCCAGAGAAAAAAATGGTCATGACTCCAAAGTGGGTTAGTGAGATCACGGTAATAACTCCTCGTTAGCCATGGATGGCAGACGACAGTCGGAGGTCATTTATAGAAGCTTCTACCCACCTCTTTTCTGCCATCAGCTTTCAGCCACCACTGGGTCTGCTTCCCAATTTCTGAGGTGCACAGTTCTTCTAGATTCTCTGTTCTACTCCTTAGGGATGCACATGTCTCTTTAACTGATGCCATGAGAAGTATATATAACAGTTTGAAGACGATTAAAGAACATCAGTCTTGCCTCCTGGCCTAGTCCTCATTTTCAGTAGGTTATATCCAAGCTGAAGACCGAGTTCAATTTTTGAAAGAGGACAGTTAATACTTTTTAAAATCTAGGTCCAGACTAAACTGTAGTAACTAATCCCAACCTCAAATAATATGAATGCAGTTTTGAAATTGCCGGAATTGTATTGAAGTTAACAAATATTTATTTAATAATTCCGATGTGCTAAATTATGTCTAAAAAAATAGAAAGACTGACAGATAAGAAAAATGCAGCTTTGTCCTTCAGGGAGTTTACAGTCTTATAATGGGATTAACACAAGTATAGGCTTCACTGTAACATTAGACAGAAAGTAAATACAATAAGATTTCTTTTACTGTGCTAAGACAGCTTAGAAGAGGACAAGGACATATCTAATTGGAACCTAAGAAAATACTTCTTAAAGGAATTAGAACTGGAATGAGCTTTGAAAGATGAAGTGGACAGATAGTAAGGCACTTGAGAAAGGAGAGGTGTTATTAGCCAACAGGAGGGTTGAAACAAGGCAGTAGTCAGGCCACTGGCTATGAATGGGATATTAATCCAAGGAGGAGCCGAAAAGCAGATTCCTCGTAAAGAGTTTGTCCCTAATTCCATAGGCGCTGGGAGATGGTTAAAGATTTTGAACATGGAAATGCAGTCATCTGAGCAGTGCATTAGATAAACTAATGGCATATATATATACGTGTGTGTGTGTGTGTGTGTGTGTGTGTGTGTGTGTGTGTGTGATTGAAGGGAACTAGGAGCAGGGAAGTCGGTTAAGGTCAACTGCAGTGGTGTAGGTGAAGGAGATCAAAGTCTAACCAGGGGTGTCCAACCTGTGGCCTGCGGGCCTCATGTGCCTCAGGATGTCTATAAATGCAGCCCAACACAAAATCATAAATTCATTTAAAACATTATGAGACTTTTTTGTGATTACGTGTTGCAATGTATTTAATATGCGGCCCAAGACAGCTCTTCTTCCAGTGTGGCACAGAGATGCCAGAAGGCTGGACACCCCCGGAAGGGGGTCGTCGCTGGGCACGAGAGCGGATGGGTGCGCGAGCCCAGGGAGGGGCAGCTGCAGACTTGGAAGCCATCGTCCCGTGTGGAGGGCTCAGGGGAGTGAGGGATCAAAAGGACGCCAAGGTGTCCAGCCTGAAAGGCTGGGAAGGTGGTGCAGCCATCAACCTTGACAAAAAATTAAGAAAGAGAGCTTATTTGGAGTATTAAACTTATCTTTAAAAAAACACACAACCAAAGGAAGCAAGCTGAGGAGGACCTTTTGAAAGGAGCCGAGTTGAAAGCAGCTGATCCCATTGCCATTCCCTTTTTCAATCTGTGCAGTGTCTGTCAGTACAGCATCCTGGGTCCGGTCCCTTCTGGACAGGGAAGGAAGCTGGAAATGAGCACGTGGCAATGGAAGGTTCCCAAACATTGTTTTCATCTATGAACCAGGTGTGAGGCCCTCAAGAGATTTGATCTTCCAGTTCAGCTCCAAGGATCCTCTAATTGATGAAGAAAGTGACTGCAGACTGGAAAGTATGTGATCAAAATATGTTAACGAAGTCGTTGATACAGAGAATCCCTCACACAAACAAATCCGCTGGGCAGGCACTTTGCAGATCGAGTCCTTACCGGAACAGTCCAGGCAGAGAAGAGGGTGGCATGCAGGAGGCTTCACGCCGTACACGAGCCCTCTCCCTAAGTCTCTGAGGCAGCAAATCAGCCCCACTGCCAATATGACAGAGAAAAGCTGTCCTCTCTGTGTTGCCTCCTATCTCGGTGACAAGCAGGGGACCAGATGGTCAGCCACTCGGGGGTCTCCTATTTTGCACGTACAGGAGAGGAAACAGCTCTGGGCACACGGACGGGTCTGTGCCGTGCGCATCTCCTGCTTCAGGATTACCTTCCAGTTCTGCCTCTCTTCTTGTGACCTTGGGAATCTGGGTGGAGGCTATTTTCTGGTCAACGATTAGCTGATTTTTTCATCCATTCCCTTATAAAGTAGGGACCGTCTTATCGCCTTGTCCATCTCTGCTGCAAGCCTCCGGACTGAGGGTGGCCCCACATCTCAGTTTTCCTGGGACCGCCCCAGTTTAGGCCGTGATCCCACATCTTTTTTAAGTTGAAAGTCACATTCAGTATAACAATAACTCGTTAAGTGTTCAATTTCATAGGTTTTAACTGGTGTATCCATTTGTGTAACTAACAATTAGTAAGGCTTCCAATCAACTAAGTTTGGGGGTGGGGTGTCAAAATTTCTGTGCAGATTTTTCATTACACTGGGGTCAGAACGCCTAACCCCCCACATTGTTCAAGGGTCAAGTGCACACTACACAGCAGTGTTAACTGTAGTCACGCTGGTGTGCGTTAATTACGTCCCTGGCACTTACTTCTCCTACAACTGGAAGTTTGTACCATTGACCACCTTCATCCTGTGTCCTCTCCCCCACCCCACCTCTGGTAACCACAAATTTCGTCATTTTCTATAAAACGTAGGGCTTTTTCTTTCTTTTCTTAGATTCCACATATCACTGAGGTTGTACAATATTTGTCTTCCTCAACTGCCTCATTTATCTGACTTTGCATAATGTCCTCAACGTCCACCCATGTTGTTGCAAATGGCAGGATTTCCTTCGTTCTCATGACTGAAAATGTTCCTTGACTGTAATATTCTCAGGGCTGAAGGCTCCCATTCAAGGAGCGAGATTTCTGAATCATTTTTCAGAAATCAGTCTTCATTTTTCGTTTTTGAGGAAACACCATACTTACTGTTTTCCATATTGACTACACCAGTTGACAACCCCACCCGCAGTGCACAAGGATTCCCTTGAGAATTGCTTTTAAATACTACCTACAACTAACATGAATAGGAGCTAACTTCATGGAGTAAAAGTAGATGGCATTTTGATACCACCTTCTTTAGACTGAAACTTTGGACACCTGGTTTCTAATCTTAGCTTTGTCTCTAACTTAGTGTGTGATCCTAGGTTAGTCATGAAAATAATCATAATAATAATAATAAATAATGACTGCTGACATTTATATAGAAGTATGCCAGATACTTCACACATATTATTTCACTAATATAAAGGAGGAAAGATCACCAGGGTGAATTCAAGATAGAAATTCAAGAGTAGAGATAAGAAATATCCCCAAATAATAGCTGTCACTGTAATAAAGGCTTGTCACAAAGTGTCTCATTGAACCTACACAGGAGCCCTAATAAGAAGGGGTCTCTTATTCCAGGAAACTGAGACTCACACAGCTCACCTTGCCCAGGGCCAGGCAGCTGGCAAATGGCAGGGCTGAAATTCAAATCCAGGCAATCTGACCCGGACGCAGTTGCTTTTCATCTTGATACTCAACTACCCATGTCCTAACATGGAAAGCAGATAGGCAGAAAAAATATATAAGCTTTTTACGGGCACATGATCACAGGTACGCAGGTAGAGGAAGTACCTAGAACTCTTTATTTCTTTAGATATTGCCCTCACAGCTACCATGTATTGAGTGCGGATAGATGAAGAGTGTTCCTGACACACTGTAGATACATTTCTATTACGCTCCTGAGGCTGGCTTTTGCCCTTTTCTGGTCTTTCATGCTGGCCCTGTAACATCGTTTATTGCTGGCCCAACTTCAGACGCTCAGTTTCTTATCGTCAGTTTCTTAGGACTGAGCGTGTTTACACAGTGTGTCTGTTCCACTCGCTCCCAGGTTTCTGGGAATACATTTCCTTCCCTGAGGACAATCCAATCTAATCCTTGGTCCCAGGAACCTGGGCATGTTACTGGCCAAACCCAACTCTCGTTGGTGGTGGGCGAGGAAGAGGAGTCTACAACCTACACCAGCATCGCCAGGTGCCCACAGTGGAACTTTTTTTAACCTGGACTAAGCATTCTGAACTATGTGCAAAAATTCATGCTTCCTCCTACACCAGCTATGGAGTGGAGCGCAGTGGGAACCTGCCCTAGGTCACTACCAGGTCCGGCAGCAGCCAAACCTCAAAGCCAGCCCAAGAGATCAGAGCACACAAGAATAATATTATGCATCAGGGGTTAGGACAATACAGCCAGCCGCCAAGGGGAGTGAAGGCCAGAGCCCAAGGTTTATTTATTTACTTAATTTATTGTTTCTTTCTGAGACAAAAGTTTAGATAAGATCCCAAATTCAGGTTTTCAGTCCAGGTCCTCTTGAATCAATGTTATGTTGGTGGACAATGTCATTGTGTGAAAACCCACACAGCATGGACACCTCTCACTGGGGAATAACCTTTTCTATTATTTTTATTTATTTTTATTAACTATTTCCCTCCAGTGATGACAAAGAAAAGAAAGCATGAAGTCACTCAGTGCACTTGAGATGGAGAACTCCTGGGCTGGGACTTTAGCATCATTATGGTTTCCAATGGTCTTGTCACAGGGCATGATTATGGATTCTTGAAGGTACCCAGTAATGGTCAGCAAGCATCCTTTGTAAGCTGTGGGTGGAATATTATCCCAGAAGCAGCGATAGTAAGATTCCTACATATTATTTGGTGATTCTTCCGATTCTAGCTCTTCCAGCAGCATGCCTGAATCTCCTTTTCACAGGGAATTCTCTCTGAAGTGTTGGTGGATTCCTTGAGAACCATGACAGCACAGAGGTGGTTTGACAAGCAAGGTGAATGACTCAGGCATCTTCGGCTCCAGAGCTCCTGTAAATGTCTCGCTTCCAGGAGCTGGAAGGGGCCGACGGGTGAATACCAGACCTGCCACTGTCTTCTGGGAGAAGCTGATTAGTTCCCAGAGTCTCCTGGCCCAGACACAAGCCTTTACAAGGGAGCCAGGAACGTTTCCTGGAGTTGAATGTCACTCGGAGGTCGTGGGTGTGACAGTGCGCAATGATTAATGAAGGGGAACGCTTAGTCAGGGTTATATTTAATTCATACTTAGGTAAGTCAGCAACTGTTGGTAGACAATTATTTCTCTAGCACATCTCCTCACTGCCCCTCAACCATATGACTAGGACTGTTAGATGTGTACTTGGGATCCTGGACCTTCGTGAATAGTGAATGCAAGACCCAGGACTGCCAATGTGTCCCCATCTGGCACCTCCCCTATTGTCTCTATGTCCATCTCTATTGTAGTTCCTAAAATAATGCCACTTCCCTCTATTTATAGAACTGTTCAGCTAATTGAATACTGTCAAAAAAAAAGAAAACAGAACAAACGGGAAAAATTAGTATGTTCCTGTTTTGCTTTATTTGTGTTCCAAAGTCCATAAATGAAATGTGTTCTTTGGTCCGGGTTACTTAATCCTATTCCTTGACAACTTTAGACTCAACTCAAAATGTCAATGTTAACTCCTTATGTTTAAAAATAAGTTTTGATAGCAAATCTGAATCTCTGGATTTGCTTTTTAGAGGACACGAGGATTGTGGTAATTTCCTAAGGAAACTAAAAGCTTAAGTTATTTACTTAAGTAAATAAGCAGCAAAAAAAAAAAAAAAAAAAAACCATGGGTGAAAATTACTCCTCTGTGATCATGTTACCTTCGGGTGGAAATCCCAGGATGGCTATGAAAATAGCTGATTAACATAGCTTCTACTGTGTTCGATTGCTTCACTAGCCATCATCACCACAATGCTCTTGTTCTCAGGTGAGAGACAAGGAGCACTACCCACTCCTGTGGGTGGCTTGGTCCTGATTTGCCATGTTCCCAGGAGGACCCAAATTCTTTCCGCATTCACGTGGCTCCATTGGATGCTAATCTACTTCTTCCTCTCAATGCTGTGGCCACAAGAATTTAGTCACAATATAGTCTCTCTTTTATCTACACAACCTCAAGTCATTGGTATATTCTCTTAATAGAATGAGGGTAATTGGTGTTAAACTGTAATTGATTTAACTGTTTCCTTGTCAAGTGACCTATGAGTTGAGGGAGGGAAAATCAATCTCTAGAAATCTAAGTCAAATGCATCTTACCATCTTCTCAGAAGTGAGGCTGGACCCAGAGCCTCCAACATACATTCCATTTTCTGGGAAAGGAAGGCCGACCATATAGAAATTAGAGTTTTCAAATAGTGGCTATTTTAATTAGTTGTCCAAAGAGCATCCTAAGTTTAGCTATGAAATAAGACCCATTATTATTGCTGAAACTGGAACTTCCAGAGTACCTTTAATTAACATTACTTTTAGAGTACTTAGGGCTATTAAAAACTAGACATTGCCTAGTTTAGAAAAGTGGGGTGTGTCTGATTGCTTTCGGAAACCAGCAACATTAGACAGAGAGTCCAGGGTACACAGGGACATAACCGAGACTGCCAAGGTACTCAGAAAATAAAGGACTGCTTGGTCTGTCTGTCTCTCTCTCTCTCTCTCTCTGTCTCTGTCTCTCTCTCTTTTTCCTTTTTACTTGTGGCCTTGTAGAGCATATCTGGGTAATTTAATTGACCTCTCTGAGCCTCATTCATTCAGCCATAAAATGAAAAACAACAGAACCTAACTCATAGGTTTACTGTGAGGATTAAATAGGAGAACGCTTGTGTTGGGCACACGGTAAGTGCTCAATAAATATTAGCTATTAATTTTCTTTAAATGAGGACAGGACAATTACAGTCTCTGAATAGAGTCCCTTCCTCCATCTCTAAGTGTCACCTACTATGTGACTCAAGTCATCATGTTACTTGAATTGAAGGTCACAGGCTTTTTTTATTCCAGAACTGCTCTAAAGCCCTATAGGACTGAAGTACAAAAAGCTTCCAATAGATTTCATCCTTTTTAAAATGATTCAATGAACTTTCTACTGAGTCTTAATAAAGAGAACTAGACATAAATTAAGCAGTGATCTTTCACAGTTAAAGCTTAGTTGGTACTCAATTCTAAGGTATACTTAAAAAAAACATTTTAGCATTTTATAAATCAATTTACCTTTATCAATATTGCTTTTAATCAATTTTGCTTCCAATCAATTTCTACATGTAATTTAGAGTTTTACTTCTTCTGACCTATCCCCTTGAATGATGGGATGTCTTAGACTATTATGTTGATGTAAAATTAAATGCGGTTTGGATATATGTTATATCTGAATTTTTTACAAGTTTTATAATTTCTTTCAAAGTACCAATTTTTAATAATAATTTATGGGTTACTAGCATTTATTATGATGTCTATGACAACAGGAAGTTGATTCTGATGGGAAACTGGCTTGATTACATCGCGGGCCCATCTTCGCTCTCAGCTACCTGTGCTCACCCCACGTGGATGGGCCACAGCAGCGCTTCTCCGATGTCTAGGAGGAAACAACTCTTCTGGAATGAAGACGATTCTGGAGTGGTTCCAGGCAGTAACTCAGGTTACTGCCTGACCCCGTGTCACCACGTGACCCCGTGTCACCGCACTGGCCGCCCATGCCAACGCCTGCGTGCAGAATCCCATGTCTGACCACGTCTCTGAACTCCCCTTTACGCTGGGGCCCCGGGAAAGTGAGGATGGTTTCTGTGAAGACCAGAGTATAAGGAGAGAGCGAGATTCCTCCAGCTTAAATATTTATCTTTCCCTCACTTTGGGATTAGCAACTTTGGGCTTTAGATGATGATAATACAAATGGATAAGAAGTGTATAGCAACAAACAAGCAAAATATAACCAAAGACACTGAAATAGAAAACAGGCTGACAGTGACCAGAGGGGAGGGAATTTCAGGGGCATTTCAGGGGAAAAGGGGAAGGGTTTACAAGAACAAATATAAAGGACACATGGACAAAAACTAGGGGGCGTGGAAATGGGTGGGAGGTGGGGAGGGATGGGTGGGTGGGATGGGATGGGAGTAAGACAAAAAACCGTACTTGAACAATGATTAAAATTTTTAAAAAAGTGTATAGCAATATAAGCATATGTATAAATCTAAATCTTTATATTGCTAATATTATAGTAATCACATATATTTATCTTGTAATATCTACACCAGAATCTAGACATTACATGGATAAATGCATGTTAGAATTATAGAATGTTAGATTGTATCATATAGACTCATATACATCTTTGTTATTTATTCATATTATATTGCTATATAATATATTATTATTACAGATTATATTATTATAGCCAGATCCACTTAGATAATAAATCTTAGATTTTTGATTAATTTAATTTGATTTTGAAAGTGGAAGAAGTTTAAATTATCATTAATGTTAAAATAAAAAATATTATGATGTTTCAAAATGTTGCTTTTATTCTTGACTGTGACCTTTGTAGGTGGCAGAATAAGTGGCTAATTTTATGAGCAGCACAAGGCCCTGTTAGAACAGGAAGGAGACATCTCTTCTGTTCCACTTGGCTTAAAATTTTCACCTTTTGGGAACAGTGTTCTGGGTGAGGATAATAAAATTATGAATATGTAAAAATACTTTGATAGAAAATAGAATAACAGTAAGAACTAACAAAAAATGTCATGGACAACAACAAGGAGGGGTGGAAATGGGAGGGAGGTGGGGAGGGCTGGAGGGAAAAGGCAGAAAACTGTACTTGAACAACAATTAAAAAATGTTAAAAAAAAGAAAAAATGTATATGGTCAATTCCACATGTGAAAAATGTAAACTTCATCATCAAAGACATGCAATGAAAATTATAATTTAAATGTATCTTTTTTTACCTTTCAAGCACAGATGCAAGAAATATATATTTCACCTGATGAAAATATTTTTCATCATGGTAAAATGAACATTCTCATATGCTTTCTAGCTCTTTCTCATTGGAAACCTCATGATATATATTAAAAGTCTTAAGAAATCTTTAAGCCCTTTGACCCAGTAAATCCACATCTAGAAACGTATACCGGGGGAGCAACAGAGATGCATATTAATATCTAGGTTTGAAGATAAGCCCTACAAGATTACTTATGAAAGTCAAAGTTAGAGGTGTAGTATGTCTCAGAAGAATAAACAAAGTATAGAATGTTTATATGGAAATATTATACAGTAATGAGAATCATGTTTTCAAATACTACTTCGTGACGTAGAAAAATGTTACTGATCAGTGAGAACAGAAGTGCTGTGTGAAAAAGCAGGGGTACGAAACTCTATGCACATTATGCCGATTTACCAAACCAATATATAGAATTGTATCTGGAACCAACATTGTGGCTGCGTTTTTTAGGGACCCAGATCTACGGGTCAGACCTAAGTTCAAAAGCCCAGCGAGGCTCCAGGCCACACTCTGAGGGCGGCGTGGTCTTCCCTAACAAATGTTTCTCGGACACTTTAGGTTTCATAACATCAGCAGTAACAACTTCTTATCCACGTGAAGTACTTTACAGTTTACAAGAGGTTCCAGATACATTCTCTCTCTGGATGCTCAGAACAGTCCTTTGACCCTGGCCGTGCAGTATATCTTCATTTTGTAGATGATGAAACGAAGGCTACGAAGGTGCTCAGCAGACAAGTGACAGCGTGCCCGGCTTTGCCATCACCGTCCCCTTCTTCCTCTTACCCATTTCCTCCAGACGTGGGATTCATAAAGACCTTCAATCGCTTTTGGAATGCATTTCTATTTCCTTTGTGTACTGCCTCTTGAGCAAATGCATTGTTTACATAGTTGACAGTATTTGTTCTAAAACTGCCGTTCCCGCATCAATGCGTAGAGGACAGTCAGATAACAAGAATACATAGTTAGACAGAAGGTACGGTAAGGGTGAGCCTGATAGAACCCACAACCACCAGCAGCAAACACGTTTACAAAGCGAACAACTTTCTAAGGAAAAGCAAGACGGGTGAAAGGCAAAGCACCATTTAAAGCGCTTCCCTGAGGTCAGAGTTTCTAGGAGAGCAGTGAGAATCAAGAGACGTTATGAAGGTGTGACAGCCAAAAGAGAAATAAACAGAAGCTGAACTTGGCCTCTGAATGAGACCCATAGGAGGCATTTTCCCCTCCATAGTTATTCTATTCCACCCTGTGGCTAAATAGGTCAAGGTTTTTAAACTTCATGGTGTAGATGAGTCCCTCAGGGGTCTTGTTGAGAGGCAGGCTGGTTCAGTAGGTCTGGGGTGGGGACTGAGATTTTACATTTCCAGCGAATTCCCAGGTGATGTTGCTGCTGATCCGGACCAAACTTTATGCAGTAGTGTCTACAGAACCAGTGCCTGGCGGGTTGGGACAGAGATTCCACTTGACTCTTGTTCTGTGCATCGCTTTTTTGTAGCTAAGTCAGTGATAACATTTGTCTCTTTGTCCCTTCGTTAGCCATTGTTCTGTAATTCGGAATTCCTTTGTAGTGATTCTCAGAGTGACTCTCCATCCTGGCTCTACAGTATAATTACCTGGGAAGCTTTAAAATAAAATTGGTCCCATGTCACACATCAGTGAAACTAAATCAGAGTCTCTGAGGTGTGAGAGGGATGTTTATGCCGGGTGATTCTAATGAGGGCCACTCACTAAGAGGATGAGGAAGGTGGAGAAGAATCAGTCTTGCTCCAATCTATGCTGCTGACATGTTTAAGTCCAGGCCTTTAATGTTAACCTGATGGGCGGCTGAAAATGATGTCCTTAGAATCCCGTTTACAAAGAGAAGTCACCTTCTCTGGAAACAGAGAAGAAGGTCATTTCAAGGAGACACCAGTGGAGGAAAGTCTATACCAGGGCTAGAGAATTAAGTGTTTCCTTGATTTCTCTGAGCTGGAAGTTCAGTATAAATTCATTCAGGATTTTGTCTTTCATTTCTCTATCTTATAGACCTATTCTCTGAATCATTTTGTGAAAAAAATGAATGATTTTTTTCCTTCAAGAAAGTACTTTAATACAAAAATCCAATTAAACATCCAGGTAATTAAATAATCACAACCCTTACAAGTACCCAGGGAGCCAAAACTAGGTTTCAAATAGATGAACCATTAAGAAAAGCCTTTTTTCTCTGAAGTTGGCTCATCTGAGCAAACTAAAACAGCCAAAACCACATTATTTTAAAAGCAAACTTGAGATAAAGAAGAGCTTAAAGAAATATAAAACCTGACATTCATCACAGTATTCTAGTTTTCCATCTATCTTTTAAAGTATTGTGGTTTTATTACTGCTTGCAGGAGAAAAAGAGAAGTCCTTTTCTACAGGTCAGCCCATATGTGATACGCACATTAAATTCCGTGATTTGTTTAAAACTTTCTATTGTTACGATCCTCTAGGGTTTGGTTTTTTTTCTCATAAAGTCCTCATGATATAAGTAGCTAGGACTCTTGTTCCTGCTCAACTGAGAAAAAAAAACAAGATACTGACAGGAAACCACCACACCGGAGCCGAAGGTAGAGCCTCCCCTCCAGACAATTAGAGGGAGTTCACTGCTCGGAACCAACGTAGCGCTCAGCCCACTGAGCATCCCCAGCAATGATATTCATTTGATAACTAAAAAAAAAATCAATTTTCAGGAACACCCCAAGCTCATATCCATGTATTCACTGATATTTATTGAGGGCCTTGTATGTTCCAGGCACTATTCTTTGGTGAAAATATAGAAGTCATGGCCCTCTTCTCAATGATTAGAAGCCATTGATAGACACCAGCTCCCAAACAAAGGGTCATGTGGTGCGGGGCTGGAGAACTCGGGGCAGGAGTCAGACAGAGGGCTCTTTGCGTCCCTGCTCTGCCCCTTTCTTAGCATTGTGATCTTAAGTTATTTACAGCCTCAGTTTCCACACCTGTAAAATCTGGATGAGAACGAACCCAGGTTGCAGGGTTGTTGTGCAGGCTCAGTGAAGCCTTCCCATTAAAGCCACTTAGCCAAGCAGCAGGGACTGACACTAAGCAAGCCAGGAGTGCGAGGTCGCGTGCAGCTCCGTGGCCACACCAGGGAGAGGAGAGATCACTCGCACTGGGCAGACAGAGGCCCTTCTGTGTCAGGACTTTATGAATATAAACAATACTGTGTTGAAGCCAGCTAGTCGAGAACAGAGCGGGGAAATGTCTAGAGCTGCTTTGTAGCCACAGAACATGCGACTTACGAAACAGAGATTCCCAGTTGTGTGCGGAGCTGAAATCTGAGAAGATCTCGATTAGGCTTGGAGTGTGCTATAAGATTGGATTCTTCCTAACACTCTGCATTTTAAGTCCTAATAAAGTATATATTTCCTGTGCATGAGTATCCTGTTAGAAAACAGATACCATAATTAGGGTCTCATCGCGGTTATGTTACTGTCAAATAAGAGAATGTGTGTGAAATTCTAAACAGGAAAGCAGTGTACAAAATATACGATTTACTAATTATGTAAAGCAAGATCAATGTACTCTCTCCAAGAAGCATGCCGGGCAATCCCCATGATGGCGACAGCAGCCAGCCACAGGAGCTTTTCCAAAGCCACCCAGCTGACCTCTGCACTGCCCTGCTCCCACTTCCTCACCACACCCAAATCTGAGTTTAAAAAGCAGTCTCCCCACCTGGGGCAGCTGAGCGCAGCGGATGAAGGGAGGGCCTGGCAGTAAAAGAAAACTGAATAGGAAAGGGAGAGTCAGGGAAAATCCAAGGACTGGTCAGAAGTTGTAAAGGGCTCAGGCTCCGAGGACCGTCTCCCCGGAGGAGAAGAGAAACTATGCAAGGAATGAATGGCATCTCCCTTTGCTTCAGGAAGACAAGTCAAAGATTGGAAGATAAAAAATACACTTGCCTGGAAATGTAAAGATGGGTGAATACCAGCCAGAGTAACAACGAGCTAGGGTGGATGGGAATGCAAATCAGAGAAACACCAGGAAACAAATTGCTACAAAACCAGTGCTGTCTTGGGGCTCAAACACCGCCTGAAACCACAGGGTGGGCAGGGTCCCGGATGTGGGCACTGTCATTTCTGCCCACCTGCCACCCGAATACCTCGGGGAAATCTACCACTGAATGAGGCTTGGTAGGACCACAGGCCCTAAGAATTCATTCCTAGCGGCAGGAATTTGCTCTCTGCCCCAGTGTCGGGGCATCTGATGACGAGTGGCAATCACGGCACATCAGAACCAGCCTATTTGTGCGGTTTGGCCTGTGCTGAACTGCGGGCCACCAGCTGTCCTCTCCTCTGAGCTGGGACCCCACCTGCTCCCAGGCGTCGAGTGTGAGAGCTGCTTGCCTCCTTGCAATAAACCAGTGCTTCGCAACCTTTCGCTACTCTCCCATCGCCTCCAAAGCACCTTTCACAGTTTTTTTTCTGATCACCCCCTCCCCATCCATGAAACTTTAATACCACAGATACTCAGGGTACCCGTTTATGTACTACAGATATCTGAGCTTTTGTTTGTTCCTCCAAAAACAATGTCCACCTGTTTTCTGGGCAAGGGCGCCCCCACTGAGAAGGCATGTAGTCTAATCCCCTTCTGCTGCATGGACCGCGGTCAGTCTCTCGTATTTGCCACCATGAACTTTGAGAAGCACACCCCCATTATGTGCTGTTAAACCCAAATCCACACACTTGATGTGATTCTCATGTGCCTACACCAGAACTTAGAGGATTCTGTTAAATTTTTTTTTTAATCTGGAAAAAATTAGGTTTCGAAAAAGATTGCCGGTAACTGCTACTCTCTATGCATCAGGCACTGTGCTGTGTCTCGCACAGTACCTCCTGCAATCCCACAGCGCTCCGTGCGTGCTTCCTGAACTCAGGCTTGCAGGTCAGGACAGTGGCGCTCAGGCAGGCCAGCCCCGAGTCAGCAGCAGGGCCAGAGGTGGGCCCCGATGGCCACGCCGTGTGCTGGGCAGGAGGGAAGGAAGACTCACACCCTCCTCACCTCACCCCATGGGAAGTTTGCTAGGAGCTTGAAAGGGAGCTCTGCTTGCAGAGGGGGATTTGCTTGCAACATATCCACGTGCTTTCTCATTTGCACTGGGCAGCCTGAGATAGACAGGTATGGTAGGTGTGGGTCGATTGTGTTATATGCGGTCTGACCATTGTTTGTTTGTGTGTTCGATCCCTCAGCCTCAACCCACACGGCCACATAGGGCCAGCCTTGTCTTGGCTAGTGGTCATGAGTGTCGATGAGACACAATCCAGCCTCCCTCCAGCAGAGACCAGTGAGGACCCCGTGGATCTGCATCAATCAGAGAACACCCTTCCTCCGCCAGTACCCACTGATTGTAACTGGGGAGGTGACCTTTCCAAAAGGTCAGCGCCAGAGGTTGGCAAGGTTGTTCTCGAGACTCTGCAGAGGACAGGCTTTCTGCTTCTGTGTCCCTCCACGTCTGCCTGCCACCCTACTTTAACCGCCTGGTCCTGCTGCCTGCTCGCCTTGTTGTTTTTATTGAATCATGACACAGGAAGTTTCATCTAATATTAAGGTTACACATCCTTTGCAGAACACCCAAAATTACAACACACGAGCAGCCATCAGGCTTTTAGGTCATGTATTCGGTTGACCTTCACGAAATTGCCTATATTCAGTTTTTGTCCCACCAAATGGCCATTACACAGGGTCTAACCAAAACAAACAAACTAGTGTCATGAGTTTTACTTCTAGGAACCAGCAGGTGACTAAGAAACACTTAAAAAAATCATAAGGCCCAGTGCAAATTCTCATTTTTAATCAGTACCCCCCGCCCACACACACAATGGTAAGGTGTGGAGGGGCCCTGGCTGGGTAGCTCGGTTGATTAGAGCATTGTCCTGAAATGCTAAGGTTGTGGGTTCAGTCCCTGGTGAGGGCACATACAAGAAACAACCGATGAATTCATAAAGAAGTGGAACAGCATTAAGCGATGCTCCTCTCTCTCTCTCTCTCTCTCTGCCTCTCTTTCTCTTCCTCTAAAATCAATAAATTAAAAACATTAAAAGAAAATCTATTAAAAATTAATAAAGTACGGAGGGAAAAACTTTTAATCATGTCTCTCTCAATTCAGCAGAGAGTTGTAACCATTACCTGGGAACAATTTTATGAACCATACCTTACTTACTTCTTTCATTTATCTTCTCTTAAGCAGGGACCTTTTTCTGGACCTCAAAGTGATGCATTTGAATTCTCCTTCACAATGGAGTGCTAATGAATAAAATTAAATTTAATCTCCTCTGCAGCCAGTTGGCAGAGGGATGGCAGGGGGAGATCAGAAGCTACGTTGTGAGCCTCTCAAGAGGAACGTAAGCCAATGCTAGGTAAACCACAGTAGTCGCTTGCCTCTCCCTGGCTGTCCATTAAGGGGCAGCTGTCTTGGCCCCTACTTTGACAAGGGTGTTTGATTTTGATTTCTAATGTACTGGTGGGAATCCAGTCAGCCACTGTCAATTTAAAGCCCCCTGTAATTATACCGCTTGCTAGAGAGATTCTAATTGTATTTCTATGCCAAAGCTTTGTCCCCAAACCTGGTTTCATGGAAAATCGGAAGGGAGGCTGCAGCAACTGGTACCACAAGGAATGTGTAAGGCTCCCCAAAGAACTTTCCTTTAATTAATGAATTAGATACTATATCCTTCTGATGGAGGTCATCTTAGTCATATTTCTTTCTTACTGGAGTGAAAACCTTTCATGGGTGGGACAAGTTCAAGGTCAGAGAGTGCTGCCAGGGGAGTTACTGAAGTTCAGACTCTGAACTGTCTACCAGGTTACATCACACTGTCGAGATTATAGGCCATGAGTACTGATAGAGCTTTATAATTTAGACTCCCCTTGACTCAGGTTATCTTAGACATCACACTTAGCACAGATTACTATTTCTTCCACTCCCTTGGTATTTCATCAAAAGCAGCCTTATGATATATCTTAATTTTTCCTCTTTCTCTTACACTGTAAATCCAGTGAGAGAAGGAACTGTTACGGGACAGGGGCCTGGCCCAGAGCAGGTCTGCCCGGGGGCCAGCTGTGGTGTGTGGGTTCTTGACATCATGTGGGAAGGATTTCACAACGTGAGTTTAAGTGACTCTGAGGATACGTTCATTAAAGCTGGGGACAGTGAAAGAAGGATGGACTTAGCATAGAAAAAGCATCAGGAGAGCATAGGCTGGGCTGCCTGAGCCCAGTGTGAAGCCAGACAAAAGGGGGCTTTAGAGGACAGGCTCAGGGGATTAGCCTGGGACAGACTGCCAGCTGCCCACTGCCTTAGAGTTGAGGAGACTCGTGACTGTGAAGAAAGAAGTGGGGGGAGAGGGGAAAGGGAATGGCATCAGCTGCTCCCCGGAGGGAGAGCACTGGGTCCCGTGTCTGGAGGCTTTTCTCTTTTTTGCAGGCAGGAATATTGGGAGAGGTCTCAGGGGAGGGTTCGGGGGGATGTTCCCCGGTTCTCCAGGTGCGCCTTTCAGGGTCGTGGTCTCCACTGATCGGTCAGTGCCAGGGCAGGCGGCTGTTTAGTCCCTGCAGTCGGTTCCGGCTGCAACGCCCACCTGGCCTTGCGGTCCTTCCGGACGTGGAGCTGAAACACACCTGAGGCCCAGATGTTACCTCCAGGAAGATGACCTTTTGTGTCTGGCTGTAAATTGCTCTTGGCCTTGTGTTCAGCGCTCTCAGTTTCCCTAGTCCACTTGCCAAAGAATTTTCCTGGCTTCTTCCTGCCCTGTCTCAAAACCACGTGCTCTAACACCAAAACACCCATTTCAAGGTTGGCCATAAATACGTGTGTGCTGAGAAGTAAGGAGACCTTCATCTACACAACCACGACTCCACACGACTCCCAGAACCACAAGTTAGCGCTGATCCCAGGAGGCATTGACTTGAACCCTGGAATCAAATTCCAGGCAATAACTTTGGTGGTTTTCTTAGGACAATGGGGGATTCTGAGAAGCAATTGGAAAGAGAGTTATCCTACACACGGACACTGTAGAGAAGCCCATGGAGGCCCGAACCACGGTTAGATGATTTTCGGAGGCAAGAGTGAAAGACAAGCAGATCGCTGCCACAGAGAGTCTCCTGTGCCCCCTCCAATGGAGTCTTTCTGGCCTCTCGGCGTCTCCCTCTCACAAAGCCCGCTGTGTGCGCTGCACTGGCCCCTTGGCACGATCGCTTCTCGGGAATTCTCTCATAATGTCTCTACAAGGTTTCTGCACACCAAAGAAATATAAAACCAAAGATATCACGGGGAAATTCAAAAAAAAAACACCTCACCCTCAGCTTCACCCCTGAGGGCCAAACATTCAATCTCAGAGTTTGGCACTGAAAAAAAGGGGCATGTAAAGAAACACAAAACAAACAAAAACAGCCCACTGCTTCTTTGTCCCTTTTTGTTCTTTCTTTGTTTGAAATGAAAATTTCACCTCCGAAATCAAAACCAAGCAAAATCCAAAGACAACATGTAAAACTCCCCTCCGTGCGCTCTGAACGCCGAGCCTCCCTCCACTGCCCATTGCTGCGTTCACCAGAGAAGCCATTATAGGAGCAACACCCTCCAAAGCCTGACAAATAAATCATTCTGAAAGCTGGGGCTTCCCAAGGGTAACATCAGAGATTATCAGTCAGGCAGAAATGTTAACATCCATTTTCCCATCACTGTGAGGCCTTTTGTGAGAGCGGTTTTTTCTCTTTGCAAGAAAGGCACAATGCCCTGCATTATGGGAACGTTTTATGCAAATAGCAGTTACACTGTGTGAAACCGCTCTGCCAGTCACTGCAGCCCAGCAAATAGTCCTTACAGAGGGGTTTTCATCCCAGCGCGGTCACCTCACATGGCCCCTGGGACATGAAAGGGTTGACACTGCACGTTTCCACTCTCAGGGGTGGCCCAGGTGAGGGGAGGCTCCATCCAACAGCCAGAGAGGGACTCCTCCCTGTCTCCGTTCCTGAGGCTGAGAAGTGGGTCAGGTCCTGGGTCAATCTGACAATAGGAATCATGGGACTTCAGCGCTGGAAGCGCCATCTCATTTCATCTACTCATACCCATGGGGAACCTGAAGCCCGGAAAGACGATGGACTTGCCCAAGGTTGGAAAGCCCATTCACAGCGAATCAGACTCAGAATCTGCATCTCCATGTATTGTCTATATTCATTCATTTCCTTAGTAAGTAGAAATATTAAGGTTGGAGCCCTGTGCAGGGTTTCAGAGATAACAATAAATAAGGTAAAATCTATGCCCTCAGAAGGCTCTCAACATCCAGAAGGAGAGGCGGAAGCAAAAAGACAGATCCGATGGCAAAAGATTGAACAATGTCAGTGCCTGTCATCAGGGAGCTGGTTAAATAAACTGTGGTGCATCCATAATGTGGAGAAGCAAGCAGTTGTTAAAACAGTCCTAGGGCACTGGCTGGTGTGGCTCAGTGGGTTGGAGCGTCGTCCTATAAACTGAAGGGTCACGGTTCGATTCCCAGTCAGGGCACATACCGAGGTTGTGTGTTTGGGCCCCTGTAGCAGTGTGTGCAGAGGTGACCAATGGATGTTTCTCTCTCACATCAATGTTTCCTCTCCCTCTCTCTCCCTACCTTCCGCTCTCTCTAACATTGTTCTGTAAGCATATTCTTGGGTGAGGATAAAAATAAAGTTAAATATAAACATGAAAATATAAACAGTCCTAGGCTGATGCACAGTCTGACATGGAAAGATCTCCAAGTTGTTTGTGCAAAAGAAGCGAAGTACGTAAAATCAGGGGTTTAGATTTGATCAGTGGTTTTCCAACTTTTTAAAAATAATTATGGTAAAATATACATAAGTTTCACTGTTTTAACCATCTTAAGTGTACAATTCAATGGAGTTGAGTATATTCACATTATTGTGCAACCATCACTGCTATGCATATCCATAACTTTTTTAATTTCTCCAAACTGAAACTGTGCCTATTAAACGCTAACTCCCCATCCCCCCACCTCACAGCCTCTGGCAACCGCCAGTCCAGTTTCTGTCCACAGTTTCTGTGGCCTGGACTACTTTAAGTAGCTCTTATAAGTGGGATCATACAGTATTCATCCTCTTGTGACAGGTTTATTTCACTTAGCACCCTGTCTTCTAAGGTTCATGATGTTGTAGCACGTGTCAGAATTTTATTCTTTTTTGTGTTAATATTCCGTTGTATGTGTACACCGCATTTGATTGCCCATTCATCTGATGACAGACACTGGGTTGCTTCCACCTCTCAGCTCTTGTGAATGATGCCACCATGAACACAAGGGTGCAAATATCTCTTCAAATCTCTTCCTTCAATTCCTTTAGTTACATACGGAAGTGGAACTACTGGATGACAAGGTAAGCCAATTTTTAGCCATGAGGAACGGCTGTACTGTTTTCCACGGTGGCAGCACCATTTTACATCTCTGCCCACAGTGCACATGGGTTCCCTTTTCTCCGTGTCCTTGCCAGCACTTATTATTTTCCCTCCGTTCGTTTTTTTGTAATAGCCATCCCAATGGATGTGCTGATAGTGGTTTTGATTTGCATTTCCCTCATGATTAGTGATGTTGAGCATCTTTCATGTGCTTATGAGCTATTTGTATGTTTTCTTTGGAGAAATGCCTATTTATGCCCTTTGCCCATATTTTAATTGGGCTGTTTAGGGTTTTTTGGTTATTGTTGAGTTTCTGCCATTTTAATAGCTGTGGAAACACCTACTTTTATTGAAATTGTTTATCAAAACCCAATATACAAAATAGGAAAAGGCAGCACTGCTCTGGTTGAATTAGATTCATGTGGAAGGCCTAGAGATCTGATTGGAACCTTCCCAAGGGCTTCTGTCCCCTCTGTCCCTTCATCCCCTCAGCAGGAGGGGGCCTCTGGGACACCTCCTTGCAAACCCCAGGGCTCACAATGCTGAGAAGGCTTGAAAGCCACTAGACTAAGTCACCTCCAGGTTAGCTCCCAGATGATAGGGTGTGTTCGTGTGAAAAGCTACCAATGTGAGTAAAGGAAAAGCTATTCAAAGTAAATGAACTTTCATTAGCACTTATTTTCAGAAGATTCACTGTGATATTCACTTCTAGGAACACACTTTGGTTTAACACGTAAGTCACATTTATGCCATATTTTTCTGAAACACTGTGAAGATTTTGTCTTAGTCATGTGCTATCAGATCTTGTAGTGAATCTGAATGCTCAGCATATCCTTTGGTGCACAGCATTGGGTAAGTCTGTCTGCAAACTTTATAAAGTTAATAAGCAATTAGAAATATCCCTATGGTACATGGTTTGCAAAGTTTTCCTTAATTTCTTCTCCCCTCTCTGTATTCACCCCCCTCCTTTGCAATGTGACTTTGTGGCTCCTCACATCAAGAAGTGGCGTTTGTCTCTGATTGGGTTGCTCATCTGGTTGGAGCATAGTCCTGATAAGCCAAGGTTGCAGGTTTGATCCCCGGTCAGGACACATATAAGAATCACAAATGGGCAGAGCTACAACTTCTGTTTCTCTCTCTCTCTTCCTCATTCTCTCTAAAATCAATCAATCAATCAATCAATCAACAAATCAATAGAAGAAATGGAGTCTGTTTTTCCATCCCTGAATCTGAGCTGATCTTGTGATTTTCTCTGATTGGTATAATGAGGTATATATGGTATTGGGCCAGTTCTGAACCTCATTTCTGCTCTCATGTTTCCAGCCACAGTGTAAACAAGCCTGGCCTGGTCTGACTTTTAATGAGAAACAAGTGGTTCCATCACCTTGCTGTCCCATCTCACAGCCAGCCAACAGCCAGCCAGCAGCCACACATGTCACTAAAACCCTTCTGGCTAACCCAGCCTCCAGCCACCCTACCCGCTAACCACAGATATATGAGCGAACCCGGTGCAGATCAACAGAACTGCCCGATTGGCCCATAGCCTCATGAGAAATGGTGAATGCATCTTCTAGGTCACTGAGATGTTGGGTGGTTTGTTACATGGCGACACCTAATATCATCACTAAGTACTTCTTCTAACAAAACCCAAAGTGACAGAGAAGATAATAGATAAGAGACAGCAGTTCTGGAATCCTATTGGATCCTCTACAGTTTAAATCTTTCTCTCAGTACCTTATTCTTTATCAGTCACTTGACCTTCTCTCTATCAAAAGGAAAACACTAAAACTGGAGTTTAAGGAGTTTGTACAAACCACAAAAGGGACTGGAGAGAGTGTCTCGTTCAAAATACTCAAAGATGGATAAATAAAAACCAGAAATTGTATCCACCCAGGAAACATGTCTTCGATTTGATAAGCCTCATTTCCATATAGTATATTCCAGCTTCAGCAGCTGTATTTTAAGAAAACATCATCTAAAGGCATTTCAGGAAGCACATACATTCATTGCAATTTGAATTTAAAATATTTAAAAACACAAATGAAGAGCAAATAGAAAGGACATGACATCGAATGCCCTTTCCGAGTCAGATAGCAGAGGTCTGCAGAGGGTTAAGTGTTCCGCGTCCCCAAATATGTGCTCCCCCTGACAGGGAAGTGAGCGTCCTGAGACATGGCCTTTCTCTGGAGCAAACATGTCCACAGCTCAGAACATCCCCTCAAAGCCATTGCCATGGTTAATTACAGGCCAGCCCTCCCCCATGTCAGTCAGCCGGTGGCCCAGCTCAGTCTTCTGGCTCCCATCTTCACAAAGGCTGGGAGGTCTTTCTTTGAGAGAAGGAAAATGAGACTAATTTATGTAAATGTATGCAACATAAATCAGATTGTGGCTGCCAGGTAGCACAAATCGCTGGGGTGATTTACTACTTTCCTGCTCTGCACAGAGAGAGCCCCAGACGCCAGCTCCTTAGTTCACTGGCAGTGTACCTGGGCCACCAACCAGGATTCACACAGTCATTCGTTCCTTTACCTTTAAAAATAAACAGGCACAATTCAATCTAACGTCCAACTTGAACAACTAAACCCACAAAGGGAGCTTCAGTTTCTGGAATTAACCAGACCTTCAGAAAGTTAGAATCAGGAAAATGTTTACAGAAGATAAAATAGAATAAAAATGAATTTCAAAGGGAAGGGTTTGAAAAAAGAAGAGTGAAAGGTTGGTCAATATGGATAAATATCACAGAGAGATGGGAGAATGGGAGACCTAGAAAGAAGCAATTATTTTTTGGTGAACTTTATATGCTCAGTGCAATAAAATAATGATGACTGAAGTCAAGAGGGTGGCTTTAGGAATGAAAAGGAATTGAACAAATAAAGACAGTGTTTATAGAAAATTTACATAGGAGAGATAAGAAATGCAGATGTGGCTTAAGGGGCAAGAGAGGTCAAGGAAAGGATTTCTCTGGTGAGGAGCGTAATGAATTGCGGAAGCATGCCTAACCCAGAGCAGCCAGGAAACAGAGATTGGAGGTACCAGAGAGAAAGGGGGCAAAATATGGTCCTCAAACAGAAAGGAAGATGAAGGATTCAGCATGTGTTTAACATACAGCAGGTTTATCATTTACAGCTCAGGTGTTTAACCGTGTAACTATCTGTAATTGAACTGGATTTAACTCAATGGTACTATTTCAACTGGGTATCTCTGTAACCTTTGATTTAAAATAGGGTCGATTCAAGATTTAAACTCAAGCAGTTGAATCGTCCTCCCTCTTCTTCACTCTTCCCCAGGAAGGGTCTGAGTTTCCCAGAGGTTTGCCTGCTGTCCTGGCACCGGGGCTTCTGCGGCAGTGCAGGAGGAAGCACCTGGCCACGCATCATCGCGCCATGCCACATGCTGCCCATGTCTGTGGTCCTACCACGATTTCTGGCCTCAGACTCCATCTATTCTTCATTCTCCTCGACTGGATCCCACTGGGACTTCCATGCTCAATCATATCCTGGCAGAAGGTAATGACACTCACCTGCCACACATCATGATGAGGGGCTGCTATCAGGCCCACCCACCTAATCACCACACCTTCTGCCACTGCCCAGCCATCATTGCACATATACACACAGAAGTTCTCTATAAGGCTTCTGGAGTCCCCGGCTAACTCCTGGTTAGCCAACCAATGGCCCCTTTGGTCTGGAATGTCTTAAAATTTTCTGGGGGTCTGATGCTCCCCCAGAAAGTCAACAGAGTGTAGGGAAACCCCTTCTCAGGTAACCTCTAGCTACTAAGCTCCATTTTCCTTCCATTCTTCCCATTGGGCCAGCTGTGAGAACTTCACGGCCATTCCCAGTGGGGCAGGCACTGCTCTTCGAATTTGGGGGGAGAGGTACTCAGAGTTTTAATGCTTCTGTTATTTAAGAATATTGAAAGTGACCATAAATGCTGCTTAAGAATCTAGAACAGAAATAAATAAATTCAAATTGGGTTGGAAATAGGAATTAGATTTTTAAAAAAGCAATCAATCCATTCAGTGCTAATTCCTATGAACTTCCCTCAAATCCCTTTCATTAGCCCTGGAGGCCCTCCTCCTTCCTCTTCCAGAAAGCCATGTCTCCGTTGGCAGCCCATCCATGTCAACAATACTAAGTGCTGGAAACAACCTAGATGCCCATCAGTAAATGAATGGATCAAAAAACTATGGTACATTTACACAATGGAATTCTATGCAGCTGAAAGAAAGAAGGAACTCATACCCTTTGCAACAGCATGGATGGAGTT
>CM052548.1:71427798-71453467 GCA_028533065.1 Trachops cirrhosus | reverse complement strand
ATATAGAGGACACATGGACAAAACTAGGGGTGTTGGAAAGGGGAGGGAGGAGGGGAGGATTGGGTGGGTGGGCTGGAAAGGGAATAAAGGATAGAAACTGTACTGAATACACTAAAATAAAAATTAAAAAAAAAAAAAAACAATACTGTCAAGAACTATAAAGTGTCTGAGATTTTCTCTTCTCATAAGCCAACAAGTTAACCTATGACAATTTCATGGATGTCAACAGAAGACAGGAAACTCCTGGGTCAGAAACGAAGAACTTTATCACAGCCCTAGCAGTAGCTGGAGCATTAGCATTCTCCAAGTCTCAGATCCCAGAGTGATGTGAAGAGGGCCAGGTGTGCCCTTCCAGCAGTGGCTTGAGTGACAGGAGACGAACCCCGAGTTTAGGGAATTCAGATCTTCTGTGATGGGCAGTAAACACGCATGTCCCTTGTTCTGTGGGGAGATGATATCTCTGCCTTTCAAGACTGTTTGCTACACAAACATCCTGGAAAGGATAGTCCGGAATATATGTGGTCAGTGCCTCTGTTCATAAGGTGCACAGAAATGCAAGATGCTCATGAAGACTTGTCTCTCAGCAGGGTGGGTTCCTTCCCTAGTCTTCAGGGATCTGTAGAATTTCTATAGTTCCACTGTTTCATCATTTTACTAAATATTTGGGAGACAAAACAAGCTGAGTATGTATTTGGAATCTCATCTTTGTTTCAGAAATCTTGAAATTTGCCTGAACTTTGTTCTAATGAGCATATTTTACTCTCATTAACATGAAAAATTTAATTTATTTAAAAAATGTTCTCGTATGTATGATAGAATTTAGAATTGTATACCTGAAACCTATATAATTTTATTACCCAATGCCATGCCAATAAATTCAGTTGAAAAAAAGTATTTTAATATGTCACCAGGTTTTATCATCTATGTCATTCTGTGTCGTTGTGATTGCATTTTATCGGCACGTCCTGAGTGAACCTGTGATTGCATCTCATCCACTGTGCTTATTACTCTAGATGAAGGGAGAGATTGAAAGAAGCTGCCCTCCAAATTCGAAATGTCATTTGGAAATAATATAGCAGCCTTGTCTCAGCCATGCTGTAGGAACTGACGTGTCAGATGCCCACAGTGAACCATAGTCCTGTAGGAGGAGAAAAGTCTCCCTAAGACAGCGGAAGGGGCACACTGACTTCCAGAGTCAGCGTCCCCAGGAAAAGGCGAATCTCCGATTTAGTGAAGCTATTCTTCCATAGGAGGAACTCCTCCCTCAATTTCTTTTTTTCTTTTCAAAGGTTTTATTTATTTATTTTTAGAGAGAGGGGAAGACAGGGAGAGAAACATGACTGTTGCCTGTCTCTCATGTGGCCCCCACTGGTTCTACCTCCACGCTTCTTCCTTCCTAGGGACTACCTCTTCTCTCTCTCCTTGCACCTGCTCCATGGAGGAGGGGCTGTCTGCTTATGAAAGAAAATAGTACAATTAACTGCCATATGATGATTAAAATCATGACCTCATGTGTATAACACTGGTAACCAGTGAAGAGATGATAATTTTTTGCATTTATAAGAATTATCTAAACACGCAACCTTTCTGAACATGCCTTGGGAAACGGCTCCAAGAACTAGACAGATAAATACTCTTTTTACTCATAGCCAAATCTCTAAGCTTTGTACTCAGCTATCAGTTGAAAGGAAAATCTTGAAATATCACTAAAATAGACTAAATTTCCTAAATGCCTATATCACATATCAGACAGGCAAGAAAGGGAGAGAAGAATGAAGGCAGAAAGAAGGAAAGGAAGGAAGGAAGGAAGGAGAGAGAGAGAGAGAGAGAGAGAAAGAAAGAAAGAAAGAAGGAAAGAAAGAAAGAAAGAGAGAGAGAGAGAAAGAGAGAAAGAGAGCGGAATATAACTGAATTGAAACACGCATGCAATGTCCGCATCTCGGGCCTCAGAAGTCTGTGTCTCTTCGGGCCAAAATTACTTTCAGAAAGTACAGTCAGTTTAAAGGCTTCCTGGAATGTCATGGCTAAAAATGAATCAAATTCCTGGCTAATTTCCTTTAAGACAAGACAATACAAGATGACATTATACTGCTTGCTTCTGCCTGAAGCTTTTCCTATCCAAAAATAAATAAGTATATTTAACATGAAAGCAATCCTAAGCCTTCAAAAAAAAAAGTCTTGGTTTTACTTGTTACATGAAACTCTTGTGTGCATGCAATCTGCTATATTTGTCCTCATTTTGTCATGGTTTTAGGCACTCCTAGGCATAACAAAGGGACTGCTTGCTTAAGTTACCAAGGTTATGTGCTTCTAGGAGACACTGGATTAAGAACAAGGCGCCTGAACCAGACCCTTCCTGCTCTCTCGGAGAATGGTCACAACCTCCAGACAATCCGGCAACTCCAAATGAATTTCAAGTATTTCAGGAACTAACTTGGGTTGAAGGCCACCTCTTGACTGTTTTCTTACTCAAAACTTGATGTTGATATTAATGTTTTCTGCTCTATTTCTCTATATTCTAGACATAGAAAACATTTCTATATACTTCTATATTTTATAGTATTATTTATTAGTGGACTGCACATTCAATTTGTAGATCATTTTGTAAAGCAAGGGGGCAAATATATCAAGAGTCTTAAACTGTTCCTAGCTTTCCTCCCAATAAATCTATACCTACCTGGAAATCTTTCCTAAACAAAACATCCTAAATGTCCAAAACATTACTACAACATTAAAATATTGAGAAGGACCTAAATGTCCAACAGGAAGGTGCCAATCAAATAAAGCACTATTATGCTTACAAAGAGATTTTAATAATAATGACACAAGTTTGTTATTCTATTCACTGAAAAAATAGATGCAAAATTACATTTTCTATATAATCACAGTATACAGAATACTAGCACAGTCCTGGCACATTATGCATTTGCTAAATGAATAAATTAAATGAATGAATTGCCACTATGTTATAAAGAAAAGACTCTTGCAAAGAAAAAGAGGCTGAAACAATATTTATATATTGACATGGTTACCTCTGGACAATGGAACTGGCCTGAAATTTTTCTGTATTTAAAAAATTATAATTAACACAACATTTTCATAAGAGGAAAAATAAAATTTATCTTGTAAAGGAAATACATTCAGGAGCATTTCTGGAGAGTTTAACAACAAGAGAAACTGAACTGTATATTTAGGCTTTCATTGTTTGATACCTTTTTAAAAATATGGTGTAAAAGGTTAAACTTTTTCAACTAAAACAGTATTTCAGATATGAGTGGCAGAATGTCATGCATGAAAATAAAATATTATTTCTGATCATAATCACAGCTGCCTATTAGTAAGTACCTAATCTATATCAGGAGCCAAGATAGTATTTCACGGCATCGTTGCAGTGTGGGTCTCAGCCTACTGGTAGTGCAAACGCCTGAGGCCCTTGCCCAGCCCCACGCTGCTTGTGGTGGGCCCCCAACAGACACTCCCCCAACCAGAGCCACTGCTGTGGCTGGACCAGCCCTTCTGGTTCTTATGATTGCAACAGGCACCCCAGCAAAAACCATACTGGAACTTTGAAGGACAAGATTTCTTTCTCACAGGTTCTGGAGGATGTAGGGCATGACCAAGGACCATATGGCAAGGTCATGGGTAGGAGGGAATGTGGCCTTGTGTCTGTCTTTATCAGGGTCTGAGAATGGGTTGTCTAGGGTTTCAATGGTTCGCTCTTTATTGGTGAATTTAAAGCATAAGAGCCAGAATTAGGATACAGGAAGGGATAAGCAGGGTCACTGAAGTGATCAGTTATCTACGTTGCCCAAAGGTTTTGAAAAGGGGAACTTCAAACCTGGCTGGGTGGCTTAGTTAGTTGGAGCATGGTCTCACACACCAGAAGGTTGTGGGTTTGATCCCCAGTCGGGGTACATGTGGGAGGCAACCAACGATGTTTGTCTCTGGCAGCAATGTTTCTCTCTCTCCCTGCCCCTTCTCTTTTTCTAAAATCAATGAATATATCCTCAAATGAGGATAAATAAATAAATAGGGAACTTCATGTGTGGGGGCAACTTATCCAGTTGTTTAGCTAGAGGGATTCAAAGGGGAATGTCTTCAAGATAAATGCCTGGGCACTCTAAAGCTCCATGTTGGGCACTTACATTACAACCATTTAATCAATTTACCTCTTATTTTGTTCATTCACTTAATACATTTTTTAGCACCTTCTAAATACAAGACACTGTTTTAAACACAGTCATAAAAGGATACATAGAACGTGTCTTTACCGTAAAGAAAACTATAAGGAGGCTTGATCTTAGTCAAATAAGGACAGTAGTGTTAGGGGAGCTGATGGGCACTCGTGGGGGCACAAAGGAGGGGTGATCACATCCAGGTCAGAGGTGAGGGTCACAGGAAAGGCTACGGATTGAGCTGAAACTGTAGGATTAAAGCAAAGGCCCCTGCTGCCTAGCCCAGCAGGCTGGAGAGAGGGAAGGCAAGTCTGGGGCACAGGGCAAGGGTGTGAGCGGAACGGCCAGACTCTTCCTTCAGAAACCACTGATCACGAAATTGGCTTCTCCACCTCCCTGAAGTCTCCCAATACAGACATTCTGGACAGTTTTCATTTTCTAATATGTGCATATATATGTTCTTGTCTTTCATGTGTCATTTTACCAAAAACATGCTTTTTATATAGTCCTTGCTTCTCTCCTAGTAATCCTCTAAAATTCAATGCTTATTATCAAGTGGTTATACAACATAAGATTTATTTTTAGAATAAAATAGCCCATATAAATCTGCTTCTGTAATGAGAGACAACCACGATTTTGATCTTGCTGATAGGCCCTGTTAGATATTTAATCCATATGGCTTCCTTAAATGAAGGCGCTAGGAAAGAAAAGGGTAGAAGATAAGTGTTTCTGCAGATTCTATCGAAACTTCAGAGTATAGTGGACAGTTGTAACTTCTTGAGACACAAGCTGATATTGACTGCTAAAAAGATCCAGCCCCGATCCTCAACTCAAGCTTATGTATTTGTTATTGATGACAGTAATACTATCTAATATTTTTTGAGAACCATCTTTATGTCAGGCACTCTTTAAAATTCTCTATACAGATTACTTCCATTAACCATTATACCAACCATGCAAGGCAGAAAATTTTTTCACTTCCAGAAAAATGGTGTACTCCATATTTTACCAATAGCTAATTGTGAAAACGCCATTTGTGCTAACTATTTTCATTAGCCATTTGATACCTCCAGGAAACAAAATCAGACATGCTGTAATGGGTGAAGCAGTTTCTAAAGAAGTGATTTAGTTGCATATTGGCTCAAATCTTCTGTTTAAACATCACGGATTCTCCTTAAATTGTCAGAATCCACTGACTCTTAGTTAAGCACTTCTACGTGGCAAATATGCACTGGGCGTGGGATGAATTCATTGCACCTTTACATGTTCGTAGACCTTCTGTCCCCAAAGGTGCTGTAATAAAAATATTTCTAGAGTGATCCACCTTCACAGAACGTGGTCCTAAGGAAGTGACTTGGAGACAAATAACCAAGTGAAAGAGGAGGGTAAGGCATTCCAGAAGGGTCCTTGCCGCTCCTGTTTGCACCAGTTTTTCGGGGCCCATCCAGTTACTAACTCCCAGCTGTTTTCGGGAACTTCCACGTACACTGAGCTCAGAGAGCTCCTTTTTTTTTCTATTAACTTGATTATAATGGTTTCCAGGATTAATAAACAAACTCAGACTTTGGGAAAGGAAGAGGTTGTCACATAGGAAACCATGACGCCTGCAACTTTGCCATCTAAATATAGGCTGGGGCAAAAGTAGGTTTACAGTCGTGGGTATATAAAACACGAAGTTTCTTCTTGCATTATTTTTTATTAATTGTTGTTCCATATGAACAACCTACTTTCGCTCCACCCTGTGTGTAATGGTATTCAAGTCAAGCGTTTCTCTGGGGTGGATTTTAATAGTCCTTACAGAATATAATTTTTAAGGAATAGAGACCCATTTTCTAAAAAGGATTACAAACTCTTGAGAACTCCCTTAGTTTTTCTTGCGGGTAAATTTAAAAAAGAAATAGCACCTCTCTGAGGGTGCTTAAGTGTGTCCAGCCAAGTGTAAGTTCTTTAACAACTGGAAAATTGAGACCCAGGACTGCAGGAGTCAGGCTGCTGTGGAAATCGCTGACCAAATTTATTGACTCTCTTCACAGAACAGTAAATGGCAGAGGAGAAATAGAATCTGTGACTCCCAGAGCCATGGCCCTCTGTGATCCCACAGTAACTAAGAGGCAGCTGATGGGAAGGGGTAGGGAGGCTGTAGGCTTGGACCTGGGAAGAACTTCAAAACAGCCAACCATTCAGAATCAGAAACTATATTTGATGAACAAGTGGCAAAAAAAGATACTGACCTTGTTTGGTTTATTTGTTTGTTTTTTTATAGGATGTTTGTCCTTGAAGGGCAGATAGAAATAATAAAACCCACAAGTATCAGTGAAGCTTATCTTTCACCTGTATCTGCAGGAGTTTCTTTGAAAAATGTGTCTACTGTGCCGCTAATCAATGAAGACCAAAGATGTCTAATAAAATCTACTTGAGAAACCCTAATAGAACTTTTAAAACCATCTTTCCTTTTGTGACTCCATTCAACAGACCTACCTTAAATACCAACCTGATACACTTGCTAGCCAATAGCTCATTGATAAAATAATGATGGCAGGACTTAAGTTGTTCCTTGAAATAGGAGTTGGGTGCTTGTGTGGATCCTGAGGAGTTGGTTGGTTGGTTGGTTGACTGGTTGGTTTATTAGTTAGTAAGTTAGTTGGTTAAAAAAAATGTGGTCAATCCTCCTCAGACATTTTACCATGGTAGTAAAATGTAGGGGGGAGTAAATTGTGATTAAAATATGCAGTTATTTTCTCACCTATTCACTTTAGAAAATAATTTTTGTCATCTGCATGCCCCTCACATCATTATTAAGGACTTATGGGCAAGACACAACTGGCCGAAGAATATTAGGTGAATCAGGTTAGGGCCCAGTGGGCAAGAGAGTTCGCCATCCAAATACTGACGAGAAAACAGAAGGAAGACACCATAATGGAAGGAAATGGTAGAGACAGGCTTGGACCACACTGCACAGTGGGCTGTTGGGATTCAAACTGAGGAAGCCACACTTCTTACCCTCAAAGACCTCATGAGAATTTTGATGGACTTCCTAGCATCACAGGAAGGGAAAACTAGACATAAGCCACTGTCCCATAACTGCTGTAACTTTTATGACACCTACAGGTGGTCAGTTTGAAAAAGGAAATGGCAGAACTAACTCATCAAGAAGTACAAAGGGGCAGGAGCTAGTATACAGTTATAATAACATAGGTAGCACTTACTGAGAGCTTACCTTGTGCCGTATACAACCCTAAACTCTTCATAGTCATTATGTTGTTTAACCCCCATGGTTCTCCTATGAGGGTGGTGCCATTGTCACTTCCATTGCATAGATGAGACAACTGAGCCACAGAGATATTAATTTATGTATCACAAGTGGCGGGGTCTCCTTTAGAATCTGCTCTCTTGACTCTTCTGTTGCTCTGCCTTTTATAAATTGCAAATACCTAATGTGATTAAAATGGTAACATCACACAGCAGCTTATATAACCAAAGGGCTTCGAAGCCTCTGGGTACTATCTACTTACTTTAAGTTATATTAAATAAAAGAATGTTCTAATATAATCAAAAAAGTCATATAATCTTTGGATGTTCCTAATCATAGAATTTGAATTATGGTCAGACTATTATAGCATGTTTAAATATCCAGAGGAAGAAGTCAAGGATTGAGGTGAGATTTACTTTTCCCTTGGACAGCCAAGGAAATTTTACAAAACCCAACCATCCAAACACAAGTCAAAATGTTTGACAAGCCCTTCCTGGCTCTTCTTAAATACAATTTTGGCAGCAACTTTTGACAGGACATCAATTTAGTACATAAATAGAAACACATGGATTATCACAACGAGGACAGCCCTGAGCTCAAATATTTCCTATTTATGTCTAAAGCCACTAAAACAATTGTGATTACTCTTTGAAAATGTATACATTGTAGGCTCCTAATTTCTTTTCGCAGCTCCTGTGAGGAAGTGAACAGCAAGGGGCAGGAATCAGGAAGCTGTCTCGAGGAGGTGACACTGAAGTTTCTAAACTCAAAGCAGAACTAGGAATGAGAAAAGGAAGAGTGGAGAGGGGTATTCTGGAAGAAGGAACACACCACAAGGGACTGAAGGCAAGTGGGTACACAGGAGGCTAGAGATTTAGTGTAATTGGATGTTAGTGCTTGAGAGACAGCTCAGAGAGTAAAGGTGGGCTGGGGGCAATTTATCCCTTGGGGCGAGAAGAAGCTATTGGAAGTTTTCAGTAAATACTAAGTGCACTTAGTATTTCCCTGGCTTGCTTTAAAGTTTCTTGAAATAGGGTTTGTAAAGTACATTTACAGCCTTTAAAAATAAAGATGAAGGAAATACCGAGGTGTTTATACATCTTCCCCCAGATGGCAAATGCAAAATGTCGTGAAGTCTCAGGAAAGAACCTCGTGGGTCCCCTTCTAACTGTGAAGGGGTTCGCAGACATTTCCGTGGCCAACGCCATGGAGCCCAAGCTATAGATAAAAACTGACCTGCTTTAAGTGGAAAACATCCACACATTTATAAACAGCTTTGGTATAACCATACTTACAAACATGCTTTTGCTCAAAATTCTCTGTAGAATGACAAAACCATCACCTGCCTGTGAATTAATTTTTATAGAACATTTCCAGTTCACCAGAGTAACAATCACCAAGGATTCACAAGACACCCTCAGTGACTGACTTTCAGGGTGCAGAAGAAACAAGGAGCCATAACGGTGACCCATGGAGCACTTGAAACCAGGAATCCTTGAGGGCAACACAGAAAAATCAGCTGTTGGAAAAGCCGGAAGAATAAAACCCAATTCCAGGACACAATGGGTCGTGCCGAAACATGCCTATGTAATCACTACTTTGCTCAATAGTGCCCATAACAGGCGCAAGTGAATCTTCATCTCTCTTTATTCTTTTCCAGCCTATGGACAATTATGGATTTTTTTTTACCATGTCTCTCTGGAACTTATAATCACTATGCCTTTACATCCATTTGACGAATTTTATTGCACCTCTGCTCTGTCCTGGGCACTATGTTGGGCACCAGAAAAGAGTATGACCTAGTTCCTGCCTTTCGAATTGTTTGCAGGGAGATGGAAGAGGTACACAGGTTTATTTATGTGTTTGCAATATAGAGTCAGGGTAACAGAGCAATAAAGTAAGCAAGTGTGGATGAAGAAGGGGCCACAGATGACACCTGACAAGTTCAGGGGAGGCCTGCGTGGTGGACTTGCAAACTCAGAGACCTAAGTAACTACAAAGGATGGTCAGAAAGGATAATGTACTAACTAAAAGCAATCATGGCTAGTAGTCATGTCCTAGGCTGGAATCTTCCCTCACATAAGGCAATCTTTACCTTAATCAAGCCTGTCTCTGTCTTTTTGCATCTAAGATAACATGCCTTTGGAATGTCAAGGTAACTTCCCTTTTTCTGGACCCCTCACAGCAACCACACCAGAGCATAGACCACAAATCCCCTCACTGTTATTATTATCATTGTGTTCATTGCTGACTATTAACTATCCTGCACCCACCTGTGTAAAAGAAGCATGTGTCCATCATTTTACTTTTAACCCAATCCTGGAGGACCCCCCCCACCTTGCTTTGCTTTTTCCGCCTCCCTAATCTATCACCAGTGAATTTCATGTAACCCCTTTATGCCTGCTCCTTTGTTGGTAATGTGTAAAATAAGATGCAAAACTGCCATTTTCCAAAGCATTTCCTCAATTCCTCGAGGTTTGGCTTCCCTGCAATTGTCATCAGTTTGGCTCAAATAAACTCATAAGAATTCCTACAGGTTTGAGTGTTTCTTGCACAAGGCGCTACTTGAAACTGTGGGATATATGTTGTCCCCAGAACTAGGGTCAAAATAAAAAACAGGAATTCCCAGCTGCAAGGTCTTACCAAACAATCCCTTTTACCCAGGACAACAGTTAATCTTTAATAGGAAAAACAGGAAGCATCCTATTCAAAATCCTGGTGGAAGGATGCAGGCTGAATATTCATTAGGACGGGGGAGGGGGCGTTGAGGAAAGAGCAGGAAGCCAGGAACACAGGGGCATGTGAATTTCTAAAACTGTCGAGATGTGTTTCCTAGATAGCTTCCATGGTAGAGGGATGTTGAAATGTTCCTATTGCAAAACTAGATATGACAGTGATGACTAGTTTAGATAATAAAATACTGTATTCTTCAGTTCCTGATAATTGTTGGTTCAAAAACTCTACAAGGTCATATATACATTTTACCATTAAGGCATATGAGAGTAAAATAACATTTGCTTTCTATACTGTCACCTCAAGTCAAATTAAAATAATATAGAGACAGTATGAAATGATAATTATAATGAAGTGCAGCCAAGGAAGTTAACAAAGAAAAGTATACTTTCTTCTTGATCCTTTTTGTAACTGTTGTTAGGCTACTGTCTTCCTGCTGCAGATAAATACCATTATTGGGCTCGGTTGAATGGCTGGTGGACAGGGAGGCCTCGAGGCAGACGGCTGGAGGGGGCTCATATCTATACAGTAGCGCTATAAACCCCAGACAATAAATCAGCACTAGAAGAATGAGTGTCTGTCTTTTTCTCTCTACTTCCCAGAAGAAGGAAGGAAGCAATGCATACTGGCAGAATAATTAACAGTCAGATGTCTTGCTGAAGTTAAGACATCATCTACCAATGCAGCTCCTCAAAGGGACAGCCAGGAGATTTTAAAGGTCACCTAAAGAGAGGGTTTCAATGTAAGAACTGAGAAAGAGTTGCTGGCAGTGTTTAAGTCGAAGCTAAGTGCATTTGGCTGTGCTGCACAAAGGAAATCAATGTTCTCTATTAGCTAAATTTGAGGTCATTTGCGTTTGCTTCCCCAGCCCCTGAGAATTCATAGTCGGACAACCCGGTTCTTTCAGAGTGAGTCACAGACCTCTCCCCTTCCTTCCCCACTCCCTCCCGATGCCCACCCCACCTCCAGCCTGCATCCTTCTCGCTCTCCCACAAACACACTCCACTCCACAGGATTACCCCTCCGTTCAGGCATTTTCTTGAACATCTTCCTGCAGGAAGGGGATGGGGCAGTGGTGACAGCAGCCTGACTCCCTCACAGTGTCACTCGGACATCAGAAACTCATACAGGCGTACAGGGAACATCCAGTTCCAGCAAGGGGGTGGGGGATATAAGAGGCATATGACACTACATACTCTAGCGTCGCCACCCCCCAAAGAAAACCACAGGTGCAGCTTTGAGGGGAAATAGAAGTCACAGAGAGGCTGCCTGCTGGAGGGAAGGGCCTGCTGGGGTGGGAAAGGCTAGAAGAGGGAATTATTGATTTGATGGATACGGGTTTCAAGGTTTGTTTGTTCAAGGATCCCCTGCTCCTTTCCTCCCTACATTCCATCTGAGCCCCCACTACATGCATACTTGTTCTAAGGGAAGAGGGAGGAATAATGGAGTGGTCACATACCCCTCCAACCATGTATGAGTTCTATCCCCAGAAAATGAACATGCACGCCTCTCCCTGAATCCTTTCCACAGTCTGCGTCTCCGAGTCAGGAATCCACGTCAGAGCTCCTGAGGAGGCGTTGCCATCAAGCCCCTTTCCAAGTAAACTCTGCAGATGACCTGGGGTGTGCCCAGGCCCAGTGTTGCCTGGGGACTCTGAAGTGTCCCCTTTTCACATCTATGATCAACCGATTGTGCTTCTTGGTGAATTTACCCTGTTATCAAGCGTTTCCATATACATTATTCAATGGGAACCCTCTGGAACTTGGTATGGTCGGTCAACCATTTACAGAGGAGAGCCAGTGGTGTTAATGTGTCTTGTCTGAGGTCATAGCCCCAGTGGAAGTAGAGCTGGAACTCCAGCTGCATCTGGACCCCGGAGCCCTGCTCTGTCCTCCACACCCTGCAGCTTGTTTTAGAGTTTTGTGTGTATAATCCCTCATGACTGGGCACTGGAGGTGTGCCCAGATACTTGCACAAGACTTTAGAAACCGGGGAGTTCCATCTTTGGGGTGAAAAATACTGCTCCCCCTACCCCACTCCCTGCCAAATGATAGCATTTGTTGGCATTGAATGACATGAAAAGAAATACTTTGGGTGTACACACCCTCCTCTATTGGCAGGTTGTACATAAATGGGCCCTTCAGATTCTCAGGGGACTTGGCTTGGTGTCATTTTGGAACATCCCCTGCTCTGACTCACGTGTAGCCACTCCACCTCCAGAACCAGGGCATCCCAAAAAGGCTAAAATTTAAAGGGGTCAAGAGCATTGGATGTGAGACGAACGTATTGCCAGAGTTAACTTTACAATGCTTTGTTCTTTAAAATTTTTCATAAGAAAGTAATTTCAAACAAATCATTTCATCTCTCTGGGACACAGTCTCCCGATCTATAAAATACTCATCTCAGGTTGGCCTTCCTGTGTAAAGCAGACGTATAAAGAGTACAAAGAGTTCTTCCAAGGTCAGAAGGCTTCTGAGCTCCTGAGTGATGGTGAGTGCATTAGTGTCTTTGGGTTGTCATAGCAAAGGACCACAAGCTGACCAGTTTAAATAACGGAAATGTATCACTCTGATGGGTGTGGCTCAGTCGGTTGGGTGTCATTCCACAAAGCGAAAAGTCACTGGTTCAATTCCCAGTCAGGGCACATGCCTGGGTTTTGGGTTCAGACCCCAGTTGGGGCATGTAAAAAAGGCAACCGCTCCAAAAAGTTTTTGCCTACTAGGATTTGGAAGAATATAGGGTTAATTTAATAATTCCACCCTTAAGAATACACTCTTAGGAAATAATTGTATATACACACACACACTGTACACACAAATGCACGAAGTTGTTCATTGATGCTTTTCCTTTATAACAGGAAAAATAAAAAACCTAAGTGCTAGCACTAAGTGTTTTTAAAAATTCGTATTTATCCATACAATGAAATGAATCTGCCAATTTCAAAACACATTTGGGGGAATTTTGCAATGTCTCTGGAAAATGCCCACAACATAATTACTAGAAGACAGAAGTAGGCTATACTAAAATGATAAAATTCTCCAAAAGGTTAATGGTGTTTAACCTTGAGCTATAGTATTATGAGTGTTTTAACTTCCTTCTTTAGACTCCTCTGTATTTTCTAAGGTGCCTATAATGAATATGTTATATTATAAGCAGAGAAAAGACAGTAACACTGGAAGCAGAAGGAAGAGCCCATTTCTTGTTCTTTCCCTTAGGCCTTCTCTTCCCTCCTCAGTCCTCCGGGGGTGGCATTTCACAATTTCTTTTTCTTATACATACCTAAAAATGAACCTTTGTCTATCTGATCCTTAGGTCAGGTCAAACCTGCTTTTGCTCAGTAAGAGAAGGTACTCTGGCTTAATTCCTCCCCTCTTGTCTCCTCCCACTGCCCTTCACACTCCTAACTCCACCCAACGCAGAGACTCTTGGCAAATGCTGCAAGCAGCACCCTGGTCTTGCATCATGGCTCCCTAAGGTTGGGATTATCTGAGCCGGAGTTCAAAGAGCGTGGGAGCAAGATCAAGGGGAGAAGGGGCAGGGTGCGGGGTGGGGGGGCGGAAGCACCAAGGTGATCCGGGTTTCAAGCTTCCGGGATGGAGCGTGCCCAGGTCCCGCAGCGACGAATGAGGAACGCAGGCCCCTTCCCCGTATTTGGAACCCTGGCCCTGAGCCCTGAGCCCGGAGCTGTGTGGTCCATTTATCCTCTTCGTGGGCTGAACATAAGAAAAGAAATTGCTTTAGCTGAAGGAAGTGTCGTGAATTTACTTATTTATGAGATTCGCAGGCTGCATCCATCACACTGACGTCTGGATCAGCTCGCATCATGAGACAAGTACACGCTCGAGCACACACAGCAGCGTGGGCGATCGAGTTGGTGTTGATCAAACGACGTACGCGAGATGGCACAACCGGAGAGAGGAAAGGCTGGTGATGAGGACTCAGATTTCCATCTTCCCACCACGGCGACAGGGTGACACAAGGCCGTGCTGAGCGCTGTAACAGCCGCACATCACCAGCCAAGTGCACGGTGCGAGACTCGTTAAAATAAACCATCTCAATAGCAGTTCCTTATATTCTTCTTTCCTTTACCCTCCAAACCCCGCACCCCTCCCCTCCCCCACAGACAATGAACCATTTAACAAAGAACGGTGGTTTCCTTTCCTCTCTCACCTGTTCTAATGCAGGCTGAAATGCCACAGGGCCCATCTCTGATGGATATTAATATTAAATTTGTCTCCCTTCCAGCATCACTCCCTCCTCCAGACCTCAGAAGTCAGCCTTGCTTCCCCTCCAGCTCCACTCTGCAATTCCCCTTTCTCACACCCCCACCACGGTTTCGCTCCCCCTGGCCTGCCTCCTTTCCCAGACAGAGGCAACGTGTGAACGTGTCGCCACCTGAGACAAAGAAAGGAGCCTTTGTTATACCTGCAGGATCCTAAATATCATCATCATTTAATTACTGCCGTTCTCCCAGGCCAACTGCTTGGCAGCACTCTCCCCTCTAGTTAAAGAGGCTTTTAAGTTTTCCCAGGGAGACTGCATTGGAGATAATTTGTGAATGGAGACTAATTTTGGGTGTTGCCGCTGGTAGAAAGAGATGACTCCAAAGTAACTGAGCCTTAAAAGACAAACTGGGACAAAGGCTACACATTTCCTTCAGGGCCAGATCATCTTTGGGAAACGGCTGCTACTCTCAGATTCAATGTCTTGGACAGAAACCCGTGGACTGCATAACTAACTGGCCCAGATTCCATTTTACTTTATTTTATTTTTTTTACCACCAGAAGAGCTGAGTCACATTCATGATGCCTTTGGTTGCCAGGGATTGTCCCCTTGGTTGTGTGCTTGGACACAAAGACAACTTGAGTCCAGTCGTCTGGAATGTGCGTCAGCCAGGGGTGTCGCTAAAAGGTGTCAGAAACTTGTTAAGCTCTGAAACGTCGCTTGATCTGAAAAAAGACCAAAGCATTCCACACCTGCAGTGACAACATTCCAGGCAGAAATGGCCAGCTCCCAGCCTTGGAAATGGGAGGCCTGACTGGCTGCGTTTGTGAATGTGATGTAGGAACACAGATGCTGCTCACGGGGCCTGACCCTTCTCGCTCTGTTTGATCATAACCCTCCCGTTTCCTTGTGATGTTCTCACGGGAAGTGTCTGATTATGGATTCCTTCAGTGCTCCCAGGGGGGTGCTTTTTCACTTGCACTCATTTTTGGCCAACTGAATTGGAAAAAAACCAACTCTCTTGTGGACCATACTAATGCTGGAGGACCGGAGAGAGTTAACACATGCATACCCAGCTTTTCTCTCTCCATCCTGAACTACTTATTATTGGTATTGAGACACAGTGGGCATATAACATTGTGTAAGTATAAGGTACATTTGATATATTTATATATTGCAATAGGATTACTGCCGTATGTTAACTAACACCTCTATGAGGTCACAGAATGCTCATTCCTTTCTGTGGTGGAAACAATAAAGATAGTCTCTTAGCAACTGGGAAGTTTACAATACAGTATTGTTGACTATAACCACTATGCTGTGCCTCAGATCTCCGGGACTCATTTATCTACTAGTTGTAAGTTCATTCCCTTGAACGATGTCTTCCCAAGTGACTTACCCCCCAAGGCCCTGCTAACCAGGACTCTACTCTGTTTTTATGAGTTCAGCTCTTTTAGGTCCCTATAAAAGTGAAATCATACAGCAATTGTCTTTCCTCCACCTGACTTACCTCACTTAGCCAGATACACTCAGGTTCAGCCATGTTGTTGCAAATGGCAGGAGTTCATGTGAAATTAAGGGAAATTTCCATCATCAGAAATCACTCTTAAAGCACCAATTGCATCCAAACTCTAAAATAGCTCATGGGGGGACAGCAGCAACGAAGGAAACTTATGACAGGGTTGGGAGAAAGTGTTCAGTTTTGTGTTTGGGTGAACTCTGGAAACAGAATGAATGACAGGTGGACAAAAAAGAAAAGAAAGGGGAGGAAGAAAGTACCTATCACCACAATGGCAAACTTTCTTTATCTTTTAAAAGTAAAGTGTTAGAAGTTAGCATGGTGGTTACTCTTTGCAGGGAGTGGAGAAAATCTTATAAGTTTCCGATACAAAAATAAAAGAGGTTCCATACAAAGTCTCAAGAATCAGAATAATATCAAATTTCTCAACAGCAACTGGAAGCTAGAAGATAATGAAGCAGCATTTTCAAATTTCTCAAGAAAAGTGATTTCCATATCCAGCCAAATTATCTGTTAATTGTTAAGATACACTACAGGTATTTTCAGATACAAGGTCTTTAAAGCTTTACCTTCCTTTTACAATACTTTTTCTCAGGGAGCAACTGAAAGGTCTCAAAAGCTAGAAAAACCAGAAATATACCCAGAAAAGGGGAGATAAGACCCAGGAAACAGATGAACTAATGAAAGATAGAAGCCATGGAGATCTCAAAGATGACAGACAAGGATAACTTGAAGTGATAGGTATGCGGAAAACTTAGAGAGCCAGCAACCCAGAGTGACAAAGGACAGAGGCTCTGAAAGAGATGTCTTCAAAAAGGTGAATTAACAGAATATAGAGAGAGGAGATTTACATGACTAGAGTAAGTTTAGGAATATATATACGTATATATGAGATACATATGTGGTCTGTTCATATATGACATATATACTATTGTATGAGTATATATTTAAATTGCATATGTGTAGTATTATAACTAATACAGTATGCATATTATAAAATATAAATAAGGGGAGGATGAGTTAGAATAAGTGTAAATAAGAGTTCCATTACTTCCTTCCCTCACCCCAGCGAATATCTGAGGCACCCCCTGCTTGCATCCCTAATACAAGTTATCAGATTAGCCAGTGGAGATCATACGCTAAAGAAATGGCCACAGAAAAGGCAAGCGTTGGACACTGGGAGAGAAGCTCACCCTGGTAGAAGCCCACCTCCCCTGGGGCCAGTCTTGCTGAGCACCCAGGTGGGTTCTGGCTACGACCCGAGGTGGGTCCCTGAGGTTCTGGAACCTCCGAAGGCCTGGGCGTGGGGATCGGAGAATCAAAAACTCTGGGAAGGTGCCAGTGCCTTCAGGACCACCCCGGTTCCATCGCTCACTTTACTGATGAAAATAACGCAGAGATCAGAACCTGGCCTCAGTCCGGGGCCAGCTCCATGTAACACACCTGCCCTTCGCGGATGCCCGAATCCATGGATGAAAAGCCAACCTAAAGACGCGTCACGCACGCTGGTTGCCTGTCCAAACCGTCTTCCGTGGCCTATTCGCGCAGCCAGCTCTCTTCTTTGCTGCCGCCCAGGGCATGGGGTGGCTCCGGACCGAGGCCTCTGCAGCTCTCATGTGGGCTCGGAGCTGGAGCGAGGCCGTTTCTTCAGAAAACATTCCCGGAAATATTTTTGAAGAGCTTCACAGGGTTCTTGTTATCTAACAGATAGGCCAAAAATCTGACTTCAACCATGTTTTCCTTTTCTGTTTTATCCAAGGAAAATAAAGATGAAGAGTCTTTTTGTTAGTACTTATGTCTTATTAGGATATTTTTACAGTAAATCGTTTTAGTCATAAATGTTAAAGTCTGCCTGCCTAAAACAGAAATGTATTTAAGTGGCAAGAGTAAATAAATCCAGTTCAGGAAATTTAGCTCATCGACCTTATTTGCTTGCAAGAGTAGGCCCTAAACATGGAAGTCAGCATAATTGTGATGGTAACTCCTATCAGCATTTATAAATATGATGAGAGCCACATGTTGGGCTATGTTGAAGATGCCATTGAAACTTCTCTTGTGAAGACATGAAAAGCATATGCCCCTCCACCAGGGGGCAGCATTGTGATTGGGAGCTCTGCGGCCTGGGATCTCTCAGTGTCTCTCCCACCCGCTGAACGGGGAGATTATGCCGCGTGCACGGTAAAGGCGCGCTGGCTGAGGAATGGCGCTTCTGCATGAGATGAAAACAACAGGGGAGATTTTTGCCTGCTTCCTGAGACAAACGCACACACAGTCAGTAACAGCAAAATGTGTGAAACAACGGTTTGGAAGACACTGGCTCTCAGGCAATGAAGGATAGCGATCTCTGAAAGACAGGAGACAAATCGGAGGAGCCCTCCGGGGAGGGGGCAATGGAAGTGTTCGGCTCCAGGTTCTTACACTGTACGTGCGGTGGGTGCTTATCACTGATGAAAAGACGGTGGTGAAGGAGAGCTGTATGCAACACATTACACACTATACACTCTATGCATTATATCTTAGGAGCCATTGAAATAACAAAACAAAGATGTGTGGCTAATAAGCCAACAAAGGAGAATAAACAGAATCATAAAAAGAAAAATCAGTTACTCCAAAAGATGGCAAAAAAAAAAAAGAAAACAGTAAAGTCACTAAAGCACAGATGGAACAGATAGAACACAAGCAGCAATATGGTAAACTTAAAATTAACTGTATCAATAATCACATCACATGCAAATTCTCTAACCACCTCTGATTAAAGGGTAGAGGTTGTCGGATTGGATAAAAAATGAGGAGACAAAGAATGATGTCTATAAGAAATGCGCTTGAAATATAAAAACACAGACAGGTCAAAGGAAAAGGGTAGAAAATGATACACTATGCTGACACTAATCAGAAGAAAACTGGAGTGGCAGTATTAATAACAGGGGCACATAATCACAGGGCTGTAAACTACATGAAGCCCACATCGGCAGAATTACAAAGAGAAATAAACAAACCCAAAATTATAGTCAGCAATTTTGATAATTCTCAATCATTAATGGCACAAGCAGAAAGAAAATCAGCAAGCATGAAGAAGATTTGAAAGAAAATCAGCTCGACATCACTGACATTGTAGTCTGTTCAGGTTTTATAGTTGATCTCAGTGGGGAATAAAGAGATGGGAATTTATTGTGCTTCCCACGGCAGAACTCTAAGACAGGTTCCAAGATCCTTGCCCCCACATGTTGATGGGCCTTTATAATCACCTCTCCTCGCTCGGGAGCAGGATTTGTGACCATGATAGAGTATCACTCCCATGATTACTTCATTTGGCAGAAGGGATCATGCAGCTGTAATGAAGTTCCCTAATTAACTTTGAATTAATCAAAAGAAAGATAATCCTAGATACACTTGATCTAATCAGATGATCCCTTAAAAGAAGTCAGACGGATTCAAAGCCAGGTAGGCTCTCCAGCTGGCCCCAAAGGTTCAGCCTCCACGAATTCTACAGCGACAGCAAATGAATCCTTCCCACAGCCACATGAACTTGGAAGGAGACGCCAAGCCTCAGATGAGCCCCCAGTCCCAGCTGACACTTGATTGCCGTCTTGTGAGACCCCCAGCTGAAGATGCATTTGAGCCCTGCCTGCAGTTCTGACTTACTGAAACTATGACACAATTGTGTTGCTTTAAGCCTCTATGTTTGTGATAATTTGTTACACTGCAGAAACCTGATATACCTTATCCTACCTGGAACAGTATTTAAAACATAGAAAGTCTAGGTACTCTAGATCTGAATAAATGCTATCCTGGGAGTGTTGATTATTTCTCAAAATGTTTTCTAACAAATCTCTTTGTTGGTGTCCCTTCCTCTGAATTCCCAACATAATATTAGAGAAATATCTCAGCATTTCAAATCTGCTCAACATCCACTTCCCTAAGTGTTGACTATAGCAACTCATCTCTGTGCAGTTCTATGTAAGCTGCTTCTTTACTTCTATTTCCTCCATCTTTCTTGGTTTGTCAAGCTGAGTTTTAGGGAAGAAAAGTTCATTTTATATTATGTCATGGCATTAATTATTGCTACAGGAAATCACTCAGCTGGGACAAATAGCAAGTCTGGTGTAATTGGTAAACTAGAAGAGTGACCATTTATAGCCACGATCAGATAGGCCAAATTAAAGTCACCGTCAACAACAGACAGGTTGCCCCCCCCCCGCCCCTGCACCATGAAATTGCCAAAAGAAAGTGGTTTCCCGGTGAGAGAGGAGAGTGTCTACCCATCTAATCCACATGTGAGGGCACAGGACACAGAGAAATAAGGCAGTCTACCTTTTAGGATGCTCTCTGAGAAAAAAACCTAATTACACTGTTTGGGGAAGACTAAATAAAAAGGGGTCCCTCTTAGAGACACACACCACTTAATAAGTACAACCCATGTGTCTGCAGTGAGGAAACCTATTTAACTTGGCTTATGCCAGAACTTCCCAAAATTATTAGCTATTCTGTCCAGGTTTTGTAGCTGATTTCAGTGGGAGGAAAACATGTTTTACTTCACGTGGTAGGCAGGGTCATTCCTTTGGCACACCTATGTACCCCTGGAAACGCAAATGTTTTTGCATGGAAAATATTTTGTAAAATGTGGACCTAGAGATTCAAATTCATTGTGTGTTTATTTATCCCATCCCCTCTTTCCGATGACATTCCACTCCAGGTCAAGGGTTGATCACATGTGAACTGGAGAGACAATTCCTAGCGTAATTGCTCTCAAACAGAAATGGCCATCCAATCTCGCCTCAAGCTGATGTGAAGCACTAACACAGTCCAATCTCCTAAGATAGAATGCATCCCCCCAACTCAAGAATTTCAGGCATCACGAAGCAGTCATGGCTTATCATCCCAAAGCATTCAACCGACATCTTTGAAACACCTACCGTGAGCTAGGCTCAGTTCATTCCCAGCAAGCCCGAGCACACTGGTTTTCCAGCTCACAGAGTGTGCGGCCCCTGAGGAGGTATCTAGGAGGGATGATAGCTTGTAGAACCCCAGAGGCTTCTGGGAAAGAGAATGAGTGGCCAGGCTGCTGATGACCATCAGCCCCAGCACAGAGAACCTCAGACAAGGTCTTGGGGTGAGAGCTGCCTTGACTGCTCAGGCAGGGCCTTGGATGGCCCTGGTCAGGGCAGAGAACTCATTCCCGGAGGGCGAAGTTGGTTTGCAGCAGATGTTAGGTCAAATCCACCCCTGGTAGAAATGTCTTCAAGAACAAAGAAGTAAGAGGAAAGAAGGAAGCATAAGAAACAGAATAATTTACTTTCTATTTTGCATTGATTTAAAGATGCACATTTTTTTCATATTTTAACATCTCCTAACTCTCTGCAATCGAATCCAAAACGCCTTACAATCGCTGTCCTCTGGCATCAACGTAACCTGGTTGTCACTGCGTGCATGTGCAAACCCGTTCACAGCTGTTGCTCTTGTCATCACTTCAAGAGGATTACGTGCTGTGTTGGTACCGCACGTGCCGGGTTTAATTGCTGTGTAACATGCCTTCAGGAAGATTATACCACGATTCAGCACTGAAAGGAAAACTTACAATGTATTCAGAAAGGCGAGGGCACAGAGCAGGGGGGCATATGTTTGTTATCGGTGAAGTGCATGTCCATCAGAAGAGGGATGACTGCAATTCTATTACCTCTCGCAGAACACACCATGTGTTTTCCACGTGCTACTCAAAGGGTGGTCCACGGACCAGCAAGCATCACCTGGGAGAACAGTAGAAGTGTAGAATTCCAGACTCTACTTTACGTCCGCTGAGTCTGGATCTGTATTCTGGCAAAACTCCGAGGTCGCTGTACAGACATTAACGTCTGAGGGCCCCGCTTTAGAGCACTCAAAGCAGAGCTCAGTTACACTGACTTATTGAAGTACTTGCAAGGGATGCCGATCTAAGTTACTCAGACTCTGGCCAAGCGAGATACCTTCACAAGAACTCCCCGACCTCGGTCAAGATGCAAACTGGAGAGAGTAAATGTCTACTCAGTTCTCCTGCTTCCATCATGTGGGACAAGAGGTGGCTGAGGGATGAGCTGCATCTCATGTAACTGTGACAAAATGAATGCCCCAAGGTACTCCAGAAGACCCTATTCACAGAGGATCCAGGAACCTGCTTGCAAGCCAAGAAGTTGTCTTCCTACGCACCTTCTCTTAACTCCAAATTATCAATTCCATCTGTGCAGAGGCTATAAATCAAGTGTTTAGTGCAAATCAAGCTGATGTCAGCTGAAGAAGAAGCAATGAGTCAGGGCAGCTTTCACCCATGACCTTGTTGGAGGTTCTCCGGACTGCGGCTGTCAATCACGTCTCTCACCAAAAAAAAATTGTTTTCTCACGCAGTCGCCCTCCCTTATCCGCAGGGCAGAGATATGTTCCAAGACCCTCAGTGGATCCTCAGCTAGTACCAAACCCTATGTATACTTTTCTTTTCTGTACATACATACCTATGATAAAGTTTAATTTATGAATTAGGCACAGTAAGAGGCTAACAACAACTAAAAATAGAACAATTATTACAATATACTGTAATGAAAGTTATATGAATGTGGTCTCTCAAAATATCTTACTGTACTGTACTCACCTTTTCACTTGAAGGAAGCACTTGACAGCCTCTCGTTGGCATACCTGAATTGCCAGCATCACTACTCTTGCGCTTTGGGATCACCATTAACTAGAGTGTGGGTGACTTGAACACAAGCACTGTGATACCAGGGCAGTAGAGTTGATAACGCAGGCAGCTACTCAGTGACTCATGGTGGGGAGCATCCACGGTGAGAAGAAATGGACAAAGGGATGAGACCTATTCAGGGTGGGGGGAACAGGACCTCGCGAGATTTCACTACAGTACTCGAATGGCCTGCAATTTAGAACGTGCGAATTGTTTATTTCTGGAATTTTCTATTAAGCATTTTCAAACCGCGGTTGACCGCGGGTACCTGCAACCGCGGATAAGGGGAGACTGTTGCACTCCACTCCTGGGGTGCACTACATCTAGAGGTAAAAGGAAGCTAACGCTGTGCTGCACTCCATCCTGAGAGGAAGGCATGGTTTTGTGCTTATTCTTTGCCAGATCAGTAAGCAGTCCCTTAGAGAGCTTAAGTCGCTTCTGTACCAAAAGTAGCAGAGGCCCTGAAAGAGTATCCAGATATTCAGACCCTAGTTTCTCCAGGACAGCGCTCCGCCTCCTTTAAGGAAGCCCTCGCAAAGTGTGATGTAGGCGCTGTGTGTAAATCACTGTCCGTTGATTTCGTCCCTCTCGCCCGCCCCAATTTTGTGACAAAGGACCCCTTCTCGGTGCAGTGTATTTTACTTCCTGAGATTTGCTGACACCTGCTGACAAGTGGGAGGATAGCACCGAGTCAAGAAGTTTTTCTCAAAGGCCATCTTGCTGCCCCGAGAAGCTGCAAGCCAGGGGGGCCCTTCGGGAACTTTGCCGAAGGAGACAATGAAGGTCAGAGCCCGGAGCACTAGAAAAAACTCCAGGAGGTCTGAACCCGCCCAGGTCTCAGGCCAGGCAACTGGAGCCATGGGACTCCCAACCATGCCACATAAACTCTATTGCCCCCCTGCCAGGGTGGTCTGACACCAGGCCTCACGTGGTCTGTGGTCTGAGGAGCTTGTAACAGGTGATTTATCGCTAACAATGCAAGTAATAAACCTCACTCGCTAAATGAGCAAATTGCCGCAAATCCTTGCCTCTGCCTTCCTGTAGCACTACTATGCGACAGATTCTAGAGTCATCCTAACTAAGTTTTCACCGATATTAGGTTGATATATAGGTTAATGGTGAACATAAATACACACACACGCACACACACACGCATGCACACAAATGCCATGCTTTTTACTGGTCGGGACAACCACGACTCTGGGCATTTAAGAGCATGTAGTACCACTTCATCCCAATAGGTGGAGACAAGTAATCAGCTGAAGTGGATTGCGTTTCTGCAGTCGGGCCTTGACAACTATTTTACAATATTTTCCAGCATTTGACAAGCCTTAAATTTGTTGGGATGAGTGGACAAGGTGGATGGGGGCCCACAGCCACCCACTTCATTCCTATTCCCACCACAGCAGCCATCCTTTCATTCACAACTTGCTTCTCCGCCTAAACCACCTCGCTGTGTACAGATGAGCCCTCAGAGCTCCCGCACCGACCCTCCCTCCCGCCTGACCACCCCGTTCCTCTCTCTCTCAGACTAAAAACCCCGGAAAACCAATATCAAAATTCAAAATCCACGTTACAGATGCCACTTTACTTTTCCACTCAACCGGTTGTGCTGACAGTAAAGAAAAAAGGGAAAAAAGAGGAACTAAGGCCTACTGAGTGCCTGCTGTGTTTCAGGCATTGTCACGCATCATTTGACCCCAGTAATAGCAGAAATAATCCTAACAGCTCCTCTTGGTTGGACATTTACATGCTCCAAGTACCATCCTGAGTGCTTGTATATATCATCTCATTTAATTCTCTTAAGATCACTATGAAAAGTTCTCCTTATTCCCACTTCATAGCTCTAGAAACTAAAATTCAGAGAGGCTAGCAAACACAAGATGGGATTCACACAGATTGGGATTCAGGTAGATCTGTGAGCAGCCTCGGTCTCACAGCCACCAGCTCTCACCCCGACCAGGGCTTCCCTTGCTGTGACCTCAAACACCTGGGAATCAGCACCAGAAGGGCCCACTTTGCTTGTGGGAAGCAGGGGAAGTGACTGAAAACTGGCAGAGAGCGGAGGAAGTGCCATTGTTCCCTCTCAGACCCCTGCCCCACATACATCGTCACAGCCCAAGGGCTGGGTTGCCCCCCCCGGGTGAATACCTAAGGCTCCACCCCTCACTACATAACAGCGTGCCATGACAAAAAAAAAAATGGCCCAAACAAAAGAACAGATCAAAGCGCCAGAAAAAATACAACTAAGCGACAAAGAGATGACCAACCTATCAGATGCAGAGTTCAAAACACTGGTAATCAGGATACTCACAGAATTGGTTGAATTTGGTCACAAATTAGATGAAAAAATGAAGGCTTTGCTAAGTGAAATAAAGGAAAATATACAGGGAACCAGTAGTGATGGGTAGGAAACTGGGACTCAAATCAACAGTGTGGACCAGAAGGAAGAAAGAACATCCAACCAGAAAAGAATGAAGAAACAAGAATTCAAAAAAATGAGGGGTGGTTTAGGAACCTCCAGGACATCTTTAAACATTCCAACATCTGAATTATAGGGGTACCAGAAGAAGAGAAAAAAACAGCAAGTGGAAAAGATATTTGAACAAATAATAAAGGAGAACTTCCCCAATCTGGCAAAGGAAATGGACTTCCAGGAAGTCCAGGGAGCTCAGAGAGTCCCAAAGAAGCTGGACCCAAGGAGGAACACACCAAGGCACATCATAATTACACTAGCCGAGGTAAAAATGAAGGAGAGAGTCCTAGAAGCAAGAGATAAGGAGACAGTAACCTACAAAGGAGTTCCCATCAGACTGTCAGCTGATTTCTCAAAAGAGATCTTACAGGCAAGAAGGGGCTGGAAAGAAGTACTCTAAATCATGAAAGGCGAGGACCTATATCCAAGATTGCTCTATCCAGCAAAGCTTTCATTTATAATGGAAGGGCAGATCAAGTGCTTCTCAGATAAGGTCAAGTTGAAGGAGCTCATCACCACCAAGCCCTTATTATATGAAATGTTAAAGGGACTTATCTAAGAAAAAGAAGATAAAAAATAGGAACAGTAA
>CM052548.1:71330778-71427698 GCA_028533065.1 Trachops cirrhosus | reverse complement strand
AGCAAAGAACTTATATGTACGACCCATGGACATGAACTAAAGGGGGGAATGTGGGTGGAAGGGCGTGTGCAGGATGGAGGGGAGTCAAGGGGGGAAAATGGGACAACTGTAATAGCATAATCAATAAAATATATTTTTTTAAAATGTGTTTCCAGAAAGACAGCATGTTCCGATGTGAAAATGTCACTCTGAGGACAGAAAATTGATCATGCGATAACAGATGGAAGTCATTGGTGAACTTGATAGAAGCCGTTTCGATGGAATCCTGGGGACAGAGAACCGATTGGACTGGATGAAGAGAAAAAAGTGGGTGAAACCCTGGCTCGCAGCTCAGTTGGTTAGAGCGTCACCTTGATAGGACGAGGTGGTGAGTTCAACCCCCCATCAAGGAAGGCACATACAAGAATCAAGCAATGAATGCATAAATAAGTGGAACAGCAAGTGAATGGTTCTCTCTCTCTCCCTTCCCCTCCCTCTAAAATCAATCAATCGATAAAACTTTTTTTTTAAGTGGGTGAGAACATGGTAGGTGAGGTCAACTCTTTTGAGTTACCTTGGTAGGAAGCCAAGACCCGAGGCAGTATTTGAAAGAGGCTGTGACACCAAAGGACACATTTTTAAAGATGGCGTTTTGCATTGTACTATCTCAATTCTTATCATATCACTATGGTGCAGATATTGTCCTCAGTTCATGCATGAGAAAACCAAAAAGTTAATTTTTCACATATCAAAATGTTTGAAAATTAGCAACACAAATGCTAATATTACATAAGACCTAAATTATTTCCTCTAGACCCTGACACCTCCTATCAAATTATGAAAACCAAAAGTTAAATACCTGTGTTTTCCTGCTCGACACAATGACCAAGTTGAGTGCCAAGCCATATAAATAGCCTTATTTTTTATCATGTTACTTGTTGACTTAAACCCTTTCATTAAATACAGAAATGTTTTTGTCACATTTTCATCATTATTCAGTGTTTGCTTTAATCGTTTATAGACTTTTTCTAGCTATACCTCCCACATACTTAGAGGAAATAACACCAATGTTTAAGTCATCAAAAAGTTCCTTGTTGTATCACTGTTTGAACTCTCAGTAATACTCAAGACTTCATAGTTTATCAAGGCTTGTGAAGTCAAATTTTGTCTCTCACCGTGACATATTTCCCTTAAAAAGCATGAACGCAGTCACGTATTCTGCTGAGATAGATACATGCGTGTGTGTGTGTATACACAAATACATAGAGCACCTGCTCTGTACCAGGCGTGGGATGCGGCTGCAGGAAGACAGAGAAGACTGCATTCCCGGTGCGCTAGCAGTGCTGTGAAGGGGCTGCTGGGGGGCACCTGTGACAATGACACTCTGCCAAGGCCGCAACGGCATAAATAGTGGCCTATCTGGTATGAACTGAGAAGCCTTGTTCTTGAATTTCTATGCAAAACTACAGATTTTTAAAAATTTTTTTAGCGAGAGAGAGAAGAAAGGGGCAGAGAGAGACACTGATTTTGCTGTTCCACTTACTGATGCATTCATTGGTTGCCTCTTGTATGTGCCCTCACCAGGGATGGAACCCGAAACCTTGGGATGATGCTCTAACCAACTCAGCTACCTGACCAGGGCAAAACTCCAGATTTATTACACGCATTTTCATTTGTTTGGAAATGTCCTATAAATTACTATTTTCAGAATTTAATTAGTTTTTATATGTATAACTATTTTATATTAAATATTACACAAATACAACCCTATAGAACATATTCTACGTCATTATACTCTATATTACTGTATTTACATGAAATAATTTCCATTTCAGACAATGAAGTTCATCAGCCATTCTTGAGAAAATGCCCAAGGCCACAAGCTGTCAGTGCTGGAATTCCAACTGACCACCAAACTCGGGCTTCCCTCAGCAGCTGGCCTCAGGGGCTGGGCAGCTTGCTGGCATGTGTCTCAGCAGTGTGACCTTCAAGAGGGGCTTTCCACAACTGGCACTTGAAGAACGGTTGTGACCAACAGCCATTTTGCCGGCTCCCCACTCTGCAGTGTATGGAGAGCCGGTGTGGTTAGCACCGTGTGTCCGATGTACCTGGTGCCTTTGGGCATCCTAAGCAACTTCCTCCTGTCCCTGCTCCTGTCTCTGCCTCTTCTCTATTCTGAAATGGTTTTCTTATGGCTCAAGTTGTCAACATTTAAAAAGTAAGGATTTGAACAGGGATAACTAAGATATTGGGTTGACCAGAGAGTCCATATGGTTTTTTCTGTAAAATAAAAGACCCATTTTTTTTATTTTCACAATAACTTTATTGATTTGGATATTTTGAGTATGTTGGCTGTCTCTTGCATGGTATGATGTTGATTGTTCTCAATTAGCGTCTCCATTTGATTACCCTCGACTTCTACCATGAAGCAACACCCAGCGAGAAATCTCCCGCATGACACTTGGCAAACCACTTCTGACACGTTCGATCAGTCACAGCAGCTCCTCCACACACTGCGCGAATCTTTTTTTGCATTTCAGGAGTGTTTTTACCTTTCTTGAAATAATAAGCATAATATGCTGAGAATGTTGCTTATTTTCTTGCATCTTCAATATTAAAATAGATACATAAAAATTCACCAATTTTGATAAGTTTTTTTTAAATGCATGCTGATGTGACAGCTGTTGCAATACAATAAAGTTAAAGACAACTAAGCCCTAATAGGGTCAGCTTATGGGGGAAACAAACAAACGTTTTGGCCAACCCGATAACTCTGGGCCAGCAATGGATGAGGTCACTCTTGTCCCAGTGGAGGGACATGCGTGAGATGAACAGGCTGCCAAGGGCTGGAACAGGCTCCATCTCCCAGCAGAAAAAGAGGCAGGTGTCAGGGACAACCTTTGCTTTTTTTACAAAATGCCCTTTGGGGCTTTGGTTACCATGGGGATCGGAAACATGACTGAGGGTTGTTATGGGTTAAATTGTGTCCCCTAAAAGGTTATGTTAAAGTGTTAACTCCCAAAACCTCAGAATGAGACCTTATTTAGAAATAGGATCCTTGCAGATATAATTAACTCAGTTAAGATGAAGTTATACTGGAGTCCATGACTGGTGTCCTTATATGTAGAAGGAAACTCGGACGCAGGCACACAGGGAAAAGGCCACGTGAGGATGGGGGCAGATGCTGGTGTGATGCTGCCACAGGACGAGGCACTCCTGGGGCCATCAGAAGCTGGGAGAGACCAGGGAGGACACCCCCCTCCCCACAGGCTTCAGAGAACACACACACACAGCCCTGCGGATGCCTTGAGTTCAGACTCTGGCCTTCAGAACGGCAAGAGAATAAATGGCTGTTGTGTGAAGCCACCCAGCTTGTGCTACTTTGATATAGCAGCCCTAGGAAACTAATTTAAGTGTTAATCAAAACTAAACAAATCCCATGCCCTGGCCAGTGTGGCTCAATTAGTTGGAGTGTTGTTCCGTAGATCGAAGGGTCACGGGTTCGATTTCTGGTCAGGGCACACGCCTAGGTTATGGGTTTGATCCCAGATTATAGATCAATGTTTCTCTCTCACATTGATGTGTCTCTCCCTTTCTCCCTTCTTCCCTCCCCCCTCTCTAAAATCAGTGAACATGTCTTCAGGTGAGGCAAAAAAGTAAAAAATAAAATAAAATAAATAAACTACAAGTGCCAATATTACACAAAAGCCATGCAAGAAATAAAAGGTAAAAAAGTCATATAAACTAGCTTAACAAAATCCTTGTATTTCTTGTCCCGGGGAGATGTTATTAATAGACTTTTTTACACTATCTTAATGTCCCCACTTACCAGTTCACATAGGAAAATAAACTTTCAAGATTATGGGGTGTCCTGACTCTTTGTTCCAAACTCTGGGAATGAAAAAGACAGACCTAGAGTCCATATGGCCTTGGTTTTTATAATAAAAACTTTGTGAATAATAAAATGACAATAAATACCTATGTATCAGTGATTGAATCTAAAAAAAAATAAACCAACAAGCAGAACAGAAACAGACTCATGGATACAGAGAACATTTTGAAGATTGTCAGATGCGAGGGGAGTTGAGGGCATGGGTGAAAAAGGTGAAGAGATTAAGAAGTACAGAACAGTCATGTGGGTGTAAAATGCAGCATAGGGAACACAGTCGGTAGTATTGTAATAACTATGCATGGTGTCAGATGCGTACTAGATTTATCAGGATGATCACTTAGTAAGTTACATAAATGTCTAATCACTGGTTTGTATACCTGGAACTCATATAATATTATATATCAACTGTAATTGAAAAACAAAAAATTATTTAAAGTCAAAAAGTAAAACTTCAGCTAAACCCTGAACTATACAACAGGTCAAGTCTGACATGCTTATACAGCTGTCTTTTACAATGTGTTTTTCCATTATAGTAATAAAAACTCTAAATGGCAAGCCCCAGTCATGATTCCCACCGCCTCCCCCCAAACCACTTTGTCTGGGTCTGGGAAATAATGAGAACGCATTCAGCAGAATTTCATTTCATCATCTCTTGGCCATACACACTTGGGCAACTTACCTTTTCTGAGTCTTAGTTTCATAATTTTTTAAAAAAAACAACTCCTACTCCACAGGTGAGTTTAAGTATAATGAGAATTTGGACCAAGAGCCCCAAACCGAGAACAACAGGTGTTCAGTTCCCCCACATTCTCATCTGGCTGTTGGCCATTTCCACAGGAACTGCAGAAAGTTATCCCCAAACCTCTTTGCCCCCGTTACCCTACCATCCCACTCCTGACTCAAGACACAGAAGACTTAAAACAGCAAGGAGACGCCAGTTCCAATGGCCAAGACCTAGAACACTAACAACGCCTCCTGCTGGAGGGGATGCAGAGCAGCACTCATTCCTGGTGAGGACACAAAATGCCACAGCGACTTCGGAAGACAGGTTGGCGGTTTCTCGCAAAACTAAATATACTCTCACCATACATTCCAGCAATCGCACTCCCTGGTATTCATCCAAAGGAGATGAAAACTTATGTCCGCATGAAAAACCTGCATATGGGTGTTTATAGCAGCTTTATTCGTAATTACCAAAACTTGGAGGCAACCAAGATGTTCTTCAGTAGGTGAGTGGATAAATAAACTGTGGTCCATCCAGACAATGGAATATTGTTCGTGCTAAAAAGAAATGAGCTATCAAGTCATGAAAAGACATGGAGAGACCTTAAACGCATATCACTAAGTGAAAGAAGCCGGTCTGAAAGCCACACACTGTATGATTCCAACTATATGACTTTCTGGAAAAGGCAAATGGTGGGCAAAGTTCAAAGATCAGTGGTCGCCAGAGGTCAGGAGAGGAGCAGATGAATCGGTGAAGCACAGAGGATTTTTAGAGCTGTGAAACTATTCTGTATGATACTATTATGGTTGGATACATGTCATCATGCATTTGTCCAAACCCACAGCATGTCCAACACCAAGAGTGAGCCCTACTGTAGACTATAGACCTGTAGACTATAGATGTGGGAAGGTAGGTCCATCCTTGGACCAACCTTGGACCCAGGGAGGGATGTTGGTAATGGGGGGACTATGCATGTGTGTGGGCAGTGGGCTCATGGGAACTCTCTGTATCTCCCTCTCAATTTTGCTGTGAACCTAAAACTGCTCTAAAAAGATAAAATCTTTAAAAAAAGATATAGAAGACTATAGGCTCACTAGAGAGGCTGGTAGAGAGCATATCCTGAAGAAAGAGCCTGGGGTGCAATGTCCCCCAGAGGGCAGAAAAAGAGGTTCCCCTTTCACACTCAGCTGCTTTGGGCCAAATGGAGACGGTATCCGGAAAATAGTGGAAAACCTGAAGCACCGAGAGGACACGTGGACTGGTGTCTGACTTAGGCCTGTACCATGAAAGGTCTAAGAGCCCTAGGCTGTGGCTGAGCTCCCCTGAGGGCAGAAGGAGGAGATGGGGTGGTGGTTTCCATGAGCCAGGAGGGCACCCTGTGGAGGGAGCAACCTTGATCCATGCTGAGAGAGAGAAAGAGACCATCTGGGGAGGACGGGGAGTGGGGCAACAATCCTGACCCACGGGGAGTCAGGCTGTGTAAGAAGTCGGAGGAGGCAGACCAGGGAATCATAACAGGTTGTTCCCAGTGGGGGTCTCCAAGATCCCCACCAAAGGACCCCAGGAGACAATGAGTCGGTATTTGGCTGCCCGCCACACTTCAGTGGGCAGATTGTCCCTGTCCCAGTCAGATCCAAACTTTCCAGCCCCTCAGCTCCTCTCTCTCTCTTCCCTTGACCCCAAAGGAGCACAGAAGGAGGCAGGCCCTGGCCCAGCCTCAATGCAGGCCTCTCAGCCTGAGGCAGGCGAACCTAAAATGCCGAAACACTGTAAACTTAGTGTGTGATTGGTATTTTGATATTGGGCTGCTTAATATCTGAAAGGGACAAGAGGGGCTATGGATTCGGAAATTCATCCAAGGGCAGCAAAGAACAATTCTGTAGAAAAGTATAACGATGCAGCGTCCAGAATGATGCACGCTGGTTTCTTCTCTGCGCCTATAGAGCCCGGCTGATCCAAGGGGCTGTGGGAGTGGGTGGGGGGAAGGGGAGCAGACAGCACAGCACCGAGCTCGCTCTAAGGACCGCTCTCCACTCTCTGCTCTCCGCTCAGCTCTTCCTGGTGGATTTTTTCACTTTCTCTTGCATGGCCTGGGGGTGGGTGATGTGATGGGCGATGGTGGTGGCAGAACTGGTTTTGCGTATAGTCTGGCACCTGTTGTTCTCAAGCTTTGAAGCCTCTGCCAGATCCCTGCAGAACACTGGATAAGTCAGATTTAACATCCTGTTACAGAAGGAGAAAATGACTTGGTGTGATCTCAGTTTGCTCCACCATTCCTGGCACAGAGTTGGCACCCAGGAAATGACAGCCATTACTGTTTCCTTATGAAAGATAAATCATCTCAAGTTTAAAAGGGCAGAATCGTTGCTAAAACTCGTTAAACTCTTTAACTCTATAACTGTAATCTGAAATTCCACTCTCACCCTGGCTGGTGTGGCTCAGTGGATTGAGCACAGGCCTGCAAACTAAAGGGTTGCCGGTTCGATTCCCAGTCAGGGCATATGCCTGGGTTGTGGGCCAAGTCCCCAGGAGGGGGGTGTGAGAGACAACCACACATTGATGCTTCTCTCCCTCTCTTTCTCCTTCCCTTCCCCTCTCTCTAAAAATAAAATAAATAAAATCTTTTAAAAACTGAAATTATACTCTCTGAAAAATAAAGTAATCTTTTAGAAAGTTGTTTTACACGATGGGAATAGAAGCACTCATGATAAACTGGAGTCCCACCGCAGTGGCCACCCATCACTCCCAGTGGCACTGGTTTTTGTGATATGTGCACGAGGCTCCCAGAGTACCGTCTGACCCACTGGCTTGTTGTCCGAACCGATGTCATTGACCCGGAAAGACACAGTTGTCAGGACCAGGCCATGACCTAGCGGAGTCTGAAAATTTCAGTAAAGGACTCACCTCCCACTCTTTGCCCCTAGCACCTGGGGGGAGGAAAAGAAAATTTCAGTAAAGGGAAATATTGTGAATGAGCTTTATATCTGCCTCCGATGTGTTGATTTGGTGCCTGACCGTGGACGGGTAACTCCATTCAGCTGAATCTCACTAAAACAATGCTGAAAATATTATCACCACATTGTAAGAAATAGCTGATGTCCATGTCATCATGTAGAAGCCCAGTCTCCATATTCTGATCATTTAATAGACACTGACTAGAATAAGACCCCTGGATTTCTGTAACACAAGGTCTCCCCTGGATGCATGTACCGTCAGTACTGGAAACCCATTTTAAAGAGCACTTCTTTTCTGGGGTGAAAACCCTCTGTGCGGCCTCTTTCTGCCTAATAGAGGGTTCTTTAGCTTTTTAAGTGAGTGGCTGGGTTGCTGAGGAGAGGCAATCCTGTTGCGAGTCATCGTGAATTTTCAGGACACAGAGCAGGTTCGGAGCCCAAAACAGTTCTGCTTTTCATTGCAGCACTTACCTGTGGAAGCACATTAGGTCGCAATGAATATTTGTGGAATGAATTCTAATCTAAATTATTTTTAAAAAGAACTCTTGATTCTGCAAGTGACTTCTTTTTGTTACACAGCACTGCCATTGTAACAGAACCTTGCCAGTGTCACAGTGGGGATGATGACTATAGTGATGAGAGCGACAGTGACGATGATGATGGTGACGACGATGAGGACATCTCGCACACACATACACACACTCACACAAACACACACTTGATGAGTCTCCAGGACCGCCCCTCCGTGGTCTTGCTCCTGCTGTTTCCCCTGCCTGGATCCCTTCCCTCCTTCCAGGACCAGCTCACGCTGCGTCCCCTCGGTAACTTCCGCAGGTGTCCTCTGCTCCCTCACTTCCAGGAAGGGGGCTCACCTGAGAACCCAGCTCAAGTCCTGACAAATAATTGTGTGTGTCCAGGATGGCTAGAGCATGCGATATACTGCTCAAGAAAATTGAAGAAACAAGAGGACATGTTTTTAAAATGACATAAATAGAAGCAAAATAAAAAAATCAGAAAAGTCATTGAAATCAGAAGAATGAAGCACATGTGACAATGTGTACATACCTTCAACTCACAAAGCAAGGAGACAAGATGATTTCGGGTCTTTGTTTTCAGGTGCCTTGATGTGGCATTCTATCCAATTTTACATTAGACACTGGAATAGTACAATTCAGCCTTTTAAAAAAGAGAGCCATTTATTTCTGTATTTACCAGGAACAATTAATTTGTCAGGTGTTTAGAAAAAAACCTGATTTCCTTAGTATTGTCAACAGTACAACCTCTGAATGAGGATGTGAGTTAGTAAAAATAAAAACCAGGTTTGTTCCATTTCTTCTATTATCTACAGGGTTAAAAAGATTAACTGGATTATAGAATGGAATGTTAAAACTCCCGGAAAACACATTTCCATAGTTACATACCTAGACGATCAGAAACACTTGCTTCTGGGCCAGATTCTAATAAAAGATACTCAGGACACACTGCGAGGAGTTCAAGGGTGCGTCTCGGTGACAAAGGGGCGTGTGGTGAATGAAGAGGCTGCGTGTGAATTAGCAGGGTTTTCCTCTTTCATTTCCTCCCCCGAAAGAAATAAATCAACTCATTTCAAATTATGCGGATCATCTCCAAAAGTCCTGTGAGAATTATGTTGACCTGTCCCTTGAGATAAAATTAATCAGCAATGCAACTTATGTCATAGTTAAAGAAAGAACAGCTGAAAGGAAACAAAGTATAAATTTTGAATTCTATTGCAAAATATTACAAGAGGCGCCCTTCCAACTTTGCAGACCCTAGCTGGAACTTTTTGCAAAAAGGATGATGGTGAAGACTTCGCTGCAATTAGATTCCTTGGGGGAAGACAATCCAAAACTCATGTGCAGCACTAAGTCCACGAACAGCCAGTCAAACCAAACCAAGTCCTCCCCTCCCCAGGCTGGAGGGCGCCCTCCATCTCCCAGGCTTGTACCTAGTTATCTCTGGGCCTGGCCTCCTCCTGTCTCTGCCTGGAGTGTCCTTGCCCAGCCTCGATGACTCAGAACATCTCACTAAGCCTTTATGACCCAGTGCAAATGACACTTCTGCGACCCTCCCACCCTGACCCTGTGTCCCTAGAAACAGCACTCTGTACACACCTTTCTTACTGGGTGTATCTCTCTGTATCATGGCTGTTTACTTATAATTCTGTCTCTCCCTCTAAACTGAGCCAGTGTTATCTTCCTGTCACCAGCCCCAGGCTCAGTGAGCACTCGGTGGAGGCTCGGCGAAAGAATGGGTAAGTTACTGCACTAACGGAAACCAAATTTCTGCACACGAGCCAGCCGATGACACCCCTCATTTGCCCTTACATTCCCACTTCCCAGTGTCCCTTTGTCATAAGGAAATGCAATTAAAAGATTTCTAGAACAATTACAACTCTAGGATTCTATGGCAGTGTTCTTCTGTTCCAGTTGATTGTCGCTGTATAACAAATCACCCTGAGAATTAATGATTTACTATATTTATCATTTCCCAGTGCTTTGATTGGTAGCTTCTCTGCTAGCCGTGTGCAGGCTCACTCAGACAAATGCAGTCAGCGAACTGAGATGGAAGGTTCATGATGGACTCACGTGTATGACAGGGGCCTTGTGCGGGCGCTGGGGGCCTTGGTTCTCTTCCAAGCTTCCTCTCATCTTCTGTCCTCTAAACCAGCTTGCTAACGTGGCGAGGCTCCATTGAACAGGTGCTTGTCAAGTTCTGCTCGTATCGTATGTGCTGGTGCCCCCCACTGGCCAAGGCGAGTCGGATGGCCGAGCCTAGTCAAACGGAAGGGAACTGAGACTTACCTTTGGATGGGCAAAGTGGCAAAGAATTTGTAGTCGTTTGCAACCCACTGCAATGTCATAGAATACTAGTAAGTTAATTTTGTTGTTGCCACTGTTCTGAACAGACAGGTTTTTTTAAATATATTTTGCTCTTCCTTTAATATTTCTACCCTTAGATTTAGGTTCTTATCTAATTGCATTGGTTAGCCCTTCCAGGTAATGTTGAAAAATGGTTCTGAACTTATCAGGAATGTTTCTGCTATTTCACCGCTTATCATGTTGGCTACTGATTTGAGGAAATATTTTTTACCGCTAAGAAAAATTTCTCTTTTATTTCCCTAAAGGTTTTTGTTGTTTTCTTATTTGTTTTAATTAGTAATTCATGTCAAATGTTAACAAAAAAGGATTTTTTTCGTATGACTATTTGTCTTCTGTTGATTCATTGTCATGATGGGCTATAGGAACAGATTTCCTACTGCGGAGCATTATTTGATTTCTTATACACAACCTCCCTCTCCCATCCACATCCGCTGCTGCCACAGGGTGTTCATGGGGGCGGGGCGATGCTGCTCTGAGGGCGTGGCTCTCAGCCTTCCAGTCCCACTCCTCCCCCGGGCCCTGTCTGTTAACGTGCAGATCCGTGCTGTCCAATGGCCACTAGTCACACAGAGTTACTGAACACTTGGAATGGAACAAGTCTGAACTGAGTCGTGTAAAATACATATAACGTTTTAAAGATTAGGTGCACAGAAAGTAAAATCTCTCATTAATAATGTTTATATTGAGTACATGTTGAAATGATGCTATCATGGATATATGAGGTTAAATAAAATATAGTACTAAAGTTAATTTCACTTTTTTTACTGCTTTTTAATGTGGCTACTGAAACATTATAAATTACTTTTACATGTATAAATATCTATCTACATACATAATTACAGATATCTCAATTGGATAGCACTATTCTAGATGAATCCTACTCTTTGGTTGTGAATATTCCTAAGATATTTTGATATTCAAAGACAGTTGAACATACTTTTGATAAACAGTTGCAGTAATGGTCCTGATTTGTTCTCCTGTCTTTATTCACACCCTGGATAAGCCCTTCCCACAAGCACTCTGGGCTTGGCCACGTGACTTAGCTAACGTGAGCAGAGACTGTACCAGTGCTTGTACATTGGAACCACCCTCCCTTGCCCCGAAACCACGTGTGATGCTTCCCAGGCAGCCTCCCGGAGGACGAGAGACTCTAAGGAAAGAGGGGACATCCTGTGTTAGGCCCCCCAACTCTTTCAGCAGAGCCCGGCCTCCTGCCCCGAGCCCCAGCCATAGCTACTTGACTAAGCCCAGGCAAGACCAGCAGAAGTATCACCCAGCTAAGCCACAAAAGAAAAAACAATATATTGTTGTTTTAAGCCATTGGAATTTCGATGTAATTTTTATGCAGTAAAGGCCATCTGATTCAATAGTTTCTGTCTTTAAGAGAGCAATCATCCTCCCTGTAAGGTTTGGTCAAAATTCAACGTAATTATATGTAATGTAAAACACATTGCTAGTCTCTAAAGTCTCCTACAAATGGATTTTAAACTAGCCAAATATTTCACCAGTATGTCATTTCTTATCAATGTCCTCTTCCACTGTTACCTGCCTTATCATGCAGTTCAAAATTCACATACAAGTTTTCTGTCTCCTACGCATTTAGAGATAAGCACTCTTGCTTCCTTGAGGTCAGTTTTATTGCCCTGACAATAAACAACTTTTCACAGGTGATGTGACTAAGGAGCAGCATAGCCAGGTCTTCTGCATCCTAAGTCATTACTTCTCCCCGGAGTCTTGCAGCCGATGAGTCCTCTAAACCCAACCTCCACCCAATGGAATCTGCAGGTACTTCCCAGGCAAAGGAGAGAACCCATTTGCCAAAGAATTCAACCTGTGATTTAGAGCAGAGCCAGCAGCCAAGTACATGATGAGAAAAATCGCTCATTTTGTACTCTACTAATAAAATCAATAGTCAAAAAAAATTAAACTATTTTTAAAGCAAAAACGGCATGTGCCTGGAGTCTGATGATAGCTTAGGGCATGGACTAGCCATCCTTTCAGATTTCTTAAAGGGACATTCCAACCCCAGGGCGTTCTCTCTTGATTCTCCACGTCTTCCCTGTTGTACCGACTGTCCTTTGTATCCTCCTCCCGAAATTATTCTAATTTGGAATTTTACATTCAAATTGTCCAATTAGTTTGAAACACCTCCTTTCAGAAATGTCCATTACACTTTCAATGACTGAGAGAAAGTATTTTTAATTAGCTTTAAACTTCTGTATCAAAATTGGCCAGAACCAACTTCTAAGGTTTTTATATATCTCCTTCTGCAATGCTAACTCAATTCTAAAAGTGTTCAGGTTTTCAACACTTGGATTTGATTTACAGAATGAATAATTCAGGTCTAAAGGCAAATGGAGCGAGAGCTCAGGGCCCAGGTTCTTGTTCACACTCCACGCTCTACGCTGGTTTGTGAAATGGACACTCTTGAAATAAAACTAGATACTCTAAATATTGCCTTTTATTTCAAGACACTACCACATCATCAATATGAACTCAATACTCTCCACTGTTCTCGTAGACTTGTAGGTTCCAATTTTTATTGCAAAGTTTAGAAACTCTAGATAAAGAGTACAATGAGATTTAAACTCAGTATCACTCAAATATATTCACTAATAAAAAACGAATTCCAAGTACCTACTATATGTTGTGTATTCTATAAGATTATCTCAGTCATCCTTACAGGAGTCTTATTGAGTAAAAACCAACTGCTCCACTTTATATTTGGAAAAAAGTTAAGATTCTTAAAATGTCAACCTTCCAAAGGCAAACAATGCTTGGCAGAGCCAGGGTTACACTCAGGCCTGGCCCATGTCAAAACCCCTTCAGTCTGAGGGTCGCTTCTTTTCTCTGCGTCTCTGAGTTCACATCGGGGAAATAAGAAGGTTGAAGTCCACGTTCTCACGGTACTTCCAGCCCCGACACTGTTTACCTGCAGCTTTGCCCATTCCTCCATCGTTGGGTTTTGTTTCGTTCTCTCTGGAGTGCAGCAGGGTCAGGGACTGAGTTGTTAACACTGTGTTGCTATTGATCCAGGTGAACCGAAAACCTGATTAAATGCCTGACCGATGGCATCAAACCTCACCAACCACCAACAAGTTGTACAAGTTTTGCAAGTTTTACAGGGTCTGTTTTGAATACAAGCTGGAGGTGGAGAGTGTTGAATGGATGAGAAAATGAGAAAATGGTCTTTCTTAACAACGCATGCTTAGAAAGTTCCCCATTTTACGATGTTCATTTTCCAGCTACCAGACTAAACAAATCTCATGCCCACCATAAGGTGAGTAATCTGCATGTTTATATGTTTCCATATGATGTGCTTGTGAGATCACTAAGGGGATAATGATGTATGACTCCTGTGTTTCTTAGATTGTAGTTGCTTCAGTGAAATTCATCCCATTTCTCTGTGCTGCTATGAAACGTACCCATGAACAGAGCAGACAAGGCCAAAACACTTTCCAGCGCAGCTCCACGCTGTTTTCTGCTCTTACCAGTGAATGGCCCAGAACTGGCATGTCCCGCAATAGTCCAGGCAACAAGGATTGTCTTGCTCTGGAAATAAGGAAGGGAATACCATTTTTAATACTTTTTTCTCATTCCCAAGTCCAGAGGATTGTTTGGTCAAAACAACTAATGCCCTGTTGAACTTAACTCTATGGATGAAGTAAAAGTTCCCTTTAAAGCCACCATAGCCCACCTTTAAGCTAAAATACCTCCCTTAATCTAATTAAGTTTTCTAATTGAAGTTGATAGACTAAGCAGTATACGATTTCTGCCTGTGTTATAAGATTCAATGCACATTTCTTCCAGGTACTAAGAATTCACATAGCATAACACTGTAAACATTAGAGCATTCATAGAATTGTCTTAGCTGCTTAGCAACCACAAGAAAGTATATTTGGCGTTCCAGGAAGAAAAAGAGAAAAAGTGATTCTTAATATCTCTAATACAGCACTCACTGTGATTATGACATGATATTTTTAATGACCTTCAGAAAAATATAAAAAGATATAAAAGATATTTTCTTATACATATTTTTTTATATTTTAAAAATATTTTTATATTTTAAAAAATATAAAAATATATGAGAAAATGAGATGTATTGCTATTCTGTTTATCAGTCTGCAACATTTTGCAAATATTTCTTGAAGTCCAAAGTCAATGTGAAATGTGAATTTTGAGGCTCATGACTGATTATCTGTTGAATTTTGTTTGCCCTTGCTATTTGTGGCTATGTCAAGAGTCTTTCCATATCATGCATAAACATGAAAAATACTTGAAAATATAGAAAAATCATCACCCAATTTTCTTCCTGGAATATATGTATATTATTTGTAGTGTATGCATTTCTGTGAATCACTTGATGTTACATCAAAATAGGATTCGGCTCTTTTACACTTCACAGGAGACCAGGCCTAGTTATGGCCATAAAAATTGTACATTCACAAATATGGAAGGAAAACTGGTGTCATAATGTTGTGGGTAGAAATCACACTCTCACTCGGGATCCTGTGGAAAGCATTCCGACGACTCACACGTGGAAGACTGTGACGTGGCCAGGTTCGTTTGGGTGGAGATCTGTCTCTGGGTTTCCGATGTCCCATGTCTGCTGACCATGGGAAAAATCCAACCTTGTCCTCAGCAAGACAAAAGTAAAGGCCAGTGTCCAGAGTTTCTGCCTCATATTAGAGCTTAGTCCTTTGGAGCCCGTGCCATCTGCTGCAGCCCCGCCAGCTGCTAGACATTCAGGGTCATGTGCTCCTGGACCAGAGGGAATGTGTGAATGCATGGGGCGAGTGCAGGACAGGGTGGGTGAGAAAGCTTCTTTGTTCCCCTGGGGTTATAACCGGGAGCTTTTTCAAAATGGCCAATCAACTTCCCAACTTTTGCTGGGCTTTCCGATGGGTCCATACCCTTGTTAGAATGACAGGCCTCTACGGTCAAGCACCTCCTCCCACACCCCCAACAATCTGGTACGGGAGGGGGAAGTGAGGAGTGTTAATCTTGGTGGAACAATGCTATGATCCCTGGGGTGTGAAGCTGTAGCTTCCTGCTGAAGCAAACAGACTTTTGCTCCCCAGCTTATTAAGCCCAATGTCTAATTCCCTCTGCTCCCTTTCTTATTAATAACTAGTTTACTACCTATGGTGATATAAGAATGTGGAACTTGACTGTAAAGTCGGAGACATAAAGAAACTTAACTGGCCATGAAACTCCAAAAGTAATATTTTTCAAATTTAAAAAATTTTAGACATACAAAATTTGGAAAATTTATAAAAATTGAAAGGAAACTAAAATCAATGGTAAAACCCATCACTTTAAGAACAGTTGACATTTTGCTCTATCTCCTTCTAGGATTTTTCTATACACATATTTTTTAAACTAATTGGTTTCATGCTGCAGTACAATTTTATAATTTGCCTATTGTAAAATGCACTAAAGTGAATAGACTTATAGCTAAAACTTTCCACATATTCTGATTATTTCCTTGGAGCAAACACTTAAAAGATTAATTGAGACATTAAAGTAAAGGAAACACATTTGAGGCTTTTAAAAACAAATTGCTGTATTATCTATTACATATACCACTTACTCTATCCCCAGTAGTGACTTTTCCCCCAACTGTAACCAAAATTAGGTAACATTTCCCCTTATGCTTTCCAATTTAAAAACAGAAAAAACTGATCCTTCAGGTTGTATTTCCATTTATGTGAATAAAAGGCTCTTTTAATTGATCACTGTTGAATATGCTTATTAGATGTTTATTTTCTTCTATGATTATACATATCCTTTGCCCATTTTTCACTGGACATTGTGTTCATATTGATTTTCTTGATAGATATAAATTATTAATCTTTTTGGCACAAAAACTAAAAAGATTTGTCCTCATTTTGAATGAGGCAGTGAAATAAAAAATTTTAATCTTTCATATAGTTAAGTTTATCAAAATTTTTCTCTATAATCATCATTTTGACATTTTTCTTAGAAAACCTTTTCACATCCTATATTTTTACCTTCACCTCTACTTCCTTCTTATACTTATTGGATTTCTTTTTATAGGTAACTATGCAGTCTATCTAGACTGGTTTTTAACATATTTTTTTATGTAGGTCTTACATTTTTTTCCTTTCCCAAAGCAAAGCTATTGTCACATCACTGAATGTTCGTGCCTTTCTCTGGGAGCTATAATTCTACTTTACCATACTGTAAATTTGTACATAACCAAGGTCTACATTTTGGCCTTGAAGAAAAGCAGTTTGCCACCCCTAAAATATGCCTTTTTGGGATGTTATTTTGAGCTGGTTATTTTTAAGAAACAAAAGACTCAGAGAAACTTTGGCCCTCCCCCTTACCCGCCTAAGGGAATTCAGATAGAAGAACCTGCTTCCAGAAAGGGAGCTATATCACCTTAACATCATAATATGAACTAAGTGTGGCAGACAGGGTGGAATCTGCGAAGTCTGTCTGATGGACTGCTCTCTGTGTCCTATTGTTTCTGGGACACAGAGAGAATTTGTTTTCTACGTGTTTGCTCCTTCTCATGCACCTGTGACCTGCCTACTTTCCCTTTGAAGTCCCAGACCCCTGACCCCTCACCTTAGTCCAGATTGGCAAATAAGCCTCAATTGCCCAGCTTGTCCTTGGGTCTCATATTCTTTTTATTTTTAAGATTTTATTTATTTATTTTTAGATGGAGGGGAAGGGAGAGAGAAAGAGAGGGAGAGAAACATCAGTGTGTGGTTGCCTCTCGCATGCCCCCTGCCACACACACACTAGGGACCTGGCCTGCAACCCAGGCATGTACCCTGTCTGGGAATCGAACCAGTGACCCTTTGAACCTCAGGCCGGCACTCAGTCTACTGAGCCACACCAGCCAGGGTAGGTCCCACATTCTTATGAAACCCCCATATGTACATACATAATGAGTTTGGTTATTTTCTTCTGTTAACCTGTCTCATGTCATTTTGATCATTAGACCAGCCAGAAGAAGGTGGAAGGGTAGGAGAATAATCATATTTCTTCCCCAACAATCTCGAATATGTTTTATTGATCTACCTTTTTCTTCTAGTGCTAATATCTCACTTTAAATTATTACAGCTTCATATTACATATAACAGCTGGAGGGGGCATGCCTTTTTATTACTGCTCTTTCCAAAAGTTTCTTGATGTGTTTTCTCATCTATTTTTCCAGATGAACTTTAAAATTACCTATTCAATCCTAGTATGACTTTTTATTGGAATTGGATTGAATCTTTACATTAATTTAGAAAGAATTACTATTATTATAACACTTGGTTTTTCTATGCAAGAATTTGCCCTGGTTGTCAGGTAGTGTAAATTTTGGCAAAACAAACAAACAAAAATGCTTGTAGATTCAAAAATTAGATTTTTAAATCTATGAAATATAGATTCTGTCATACTCAGACAGAAAACTATCTCAAAGACCCTAATGAACCAAGTCCATGAGTGGTAGATATTTTTGCCCTGAAGCAGACAAAATGGACAGGTTTGGAGAGAAGCAGTCTAGTTATCGTATTTTCGGACGCCCTAAAAGATGCACTTTCCCACCCCCAAATTTGGGAGGAATAACGCTTGTTAATGCTGCTGTTGAGTTCTGTTTACATTTACATTGGTGAAATGTTATGTTATTCATGTTATTAAATATTTTACCACATTTTTTGCTTCAAAATTTTTTCTCAACTTTCCTCTTCTACAACCTAGGTGCATCTTGTGGTCTGAAAAATACGGACCATAATCATCAGCAGCAGTGATTCCTGGGAGCAACCCCACCTCACCATGCTTTCCCACCCTTGCAAGGGAGATAGCCAGGATGCTAAGCTAAGAAGGGTTTGAAGCCTCTATGAGATAAAATTTAAGTAAGTTTTTTAAGTGGGATTATATCACATGATACTTTCTGATATGGATGAGAAAGGTGGCAAATACGTTTTTGCTCTAGATGGCCAATCGCCATACAGAAATGAAATAGAGTAAATTAAAAATACTGTAAGACTATCGCAGCAGCATTATTCACAATAGCCAAAAGTTTCCCACACTTGGGCAACAACCCAAGTGTCTGTTGACAGAGGACCACATAAACAAAACGTGGTATCCACAGACAATGAAATATTATTCAGCCGTATAAAGGAAGAAAATTATCTCCCGTGCTACAACATGGATGAAGCTTGAGGGCATTATGCTAAGAGAAAAGTCACAGAAGGACAACTATTGTATAAGTCCACTTACAGAGTTGCATTGAGAAGTCAAATTTATAGAGACAGAAAGCACGCTGGTGGTTGCCGAAGACAGAGGCGAGAGCAGGATGAGAGCTGGTGAATCTGGCAGAGAGTTCCATTCTGCAGACTGGCTGCACAACGATTGAATGGGCTTAGCACCACCGAACTACACGCTTAACCACGGTCAGGACCATACATTTTACGCCATTAACATTTTACTATCACTTTTTAAAAATGATGCATGCTATATCTTTCTTTTTGTGTTACTGTGCAAGAATTTTGCAAAACTTCTTTCATGTATTTACTAAGTCTTTATTGAATACTTACTATGATATAGACGATTTTCCAGGGGCTGGTACGTAGCCATCATCAAGGCCCAGAAAAGTTCCTAGAATTTGGAAGTCACGAAGCAGTGAGAGAAACAGAATAACAATAAGTTAATACATAGTTAGCACGAAAATATGTGGTAGTGGTAACTTTTATACAGAAAATAAATCAGAGCGATCTGAGACTGAGCTAACTTGGGGCTGCTTTAAATTGGATGTCGAAAGTCATATGTTTATTTTCTACAGTATGAGACACACAAGGCTGTAGGGCCATAGGCCAACAAGGAAGGCTGATGACATGTTGAGGCAGCTTAGTTCAATTCAAACCATTTTAATGCCATTTAAAATAGAATATTCTCTGCCACATTGCCCCAATACATCAAGGTTGTGGGTTTGATCCCCAGTCAGGGCAAATACCAGAAACAACCAATAAATGCATAAATAAATGCAACAACAAATTGATTTTTTCCTCTCTCTCCCTTCCTCTCTCACTCTAAAATCAATTTAAAAAATAGAGAATGATCATAGTTTAATTTTTATTCTATAACCTACTGAACTGGATTTACCATTGGAAAATTAGTGACAGTGTTTATTTAGGGCCTTATTCTGTGGAGAGAGTAAAATAGTGTGGACAAGAAAAGGGGTTCGATGGAAGGTAACCGCACCGGGTGATCTTATCATAAATTCATAATCGGGCAGGCCACGGTGAATAGTCATGCCTCAGGCATATAATTTTTAGTAAAAGGTTTATCTTCGCTTTAAGCCAGTCCTGTCCATTTGTTTCTGTTCATCTAGGTCAACATACCTTTGAAATAAACTGTTACCACCCTCAAGAGAGCACATAATTTTGTTAACTACTCTATATTTCAATCCCTACCTTGCCTTCCCTCTCCTCCATGTAAGCTTCCTTGCATTCCCTCCTTAATTTCAAAGGCATAAAAGCTGCAAAACTGTTATTCCCTGGAGCATTGGAGCTCTTGCTCCCTGGCATATGTTACCAGTTTGGCTCAAATAAACTCTCGTAAAAGTTTTCTACAAGTTTGGATGGTTCTCACACCAACAATAAAAAGACCAGGTATAGGGAATCTGAGGACTTCTCATAACCGCACACTGCCGTGGCGGGCCCCTCTCTGCCCCTGAAGGTTTGTAATCTGACTTCCAAGATAACGTTGCTGTAGAAGATTGGGATTTTGCACCAGGTGGTAGCTAGACCCTGCCTTTGGAGGCTAAAGGGACCCAGCATTCGCCCCTTTAGAATTAGCCACTGGGAGCCCGCTATTATCAGGAAACCTGGAGCACAGTAAACAGATCCTTGTGTTACCTCAGGGCCCCTCTTCAGAAAAGAAAGCTATTACTGAGCGGGGGATCACCTTACACAGACTCGTACTAATCTCAGCAATAATTCATTCCTGACACACTATGATTCGTGCTTTGTTTCTCACTCAGCCTCACAATGAACTCGGAAGTGCATGGAACAAAGAGCCCAGATCCTTAATCAGATGCTATACTTAGCTCAATCACGCTTTTTTAAATTACCTTAGAAAGTTACCCCCGTGGACTTATACTTTGTTGCGAATATCTGGAGCTAGTCATTATCTGATTATTTTCTAGGCGGAGGCAAAACAAACATTCAAGCAAACCTGTTCATTGCAATGAATGTCAAATGTTTTTTGGTCAGGCAGTCACCTGTAAGAGAGTTCTGTGAATACTACATGAATGAATATAGGACAGAAGGAGATAAAATCCATTTGTTGAGTGGCTACTGTGGGCCAGGCAGGAAGATGGATTTCAGGCAAAACAGAACAAGGTGAACCTGATGCCTGCCACAGAGAATCTGCAGACTAACTACAAAGCTAGATGATTCAAAAAGTAAGGAATCGAGGCAGGTGTTATGATGGAAGAGGGAGTTACGGGAGTACACATGAGGAAAAGTGACCATCTGAAGCATGCATTGGGGTTGGGAGGTGGCAGGCAGGACTCTGGGGGTGGTGGTGGGCGGACAGTATATGCAAGGATCTAGAGGCAAAAGGAACTCCAGAAAAAAGTCTGGATTTCCTGGGTTATGGGGCGAGAAGATGGTGCTGGGGAGGTGGAGAGGGTGAAGGGCAAGGGTACGTGGTTGGGGTTGACCTGTGGGAGGTCTTGTGAAGGGTTAAATCAGGTGCAAGACTTAACTGAAATTTGAAACATCAACTCCGAGGGCCCATGTGGAGAATGGAGAGAGAAAGCCTCAGTGTAAGATGCCAGCTAAGAGTCAGTTGTTTTATTATTATTATTATTATTATTATTATTATTATTATTATTATTTCTATCCTCACCTGACAACTTTTTTTTTGCTTTCAGAAAAGAGAGAGGGGTGAGAGAAAAATGCTGCATTCTTGGACGCACCCTGACTAGGGATCAAACCTGGAACCTGTGTATGTGCTCTGACCAGGTATCGAACCAAGGACCTTTAGCTTTGCAGGATGACACTCAACCAACTGCGCCACACTGGTCAGGGCCATCTAGGAGTCAGTTTAAAGAGAAAGACTAGGACATGGTTTGGGCTTAGGTAGAGGCAAGGGGAAAGAAAGAGAAATGGGTGACTAGAGAGGTTTAGGAGGCAGAACATACAAGAGTCCTTCTTTCCCACAGGTAAATAGTGCCTGGGCCTCATTCGCTCCATAGAGGAATCTAAATGAGAAGGAAACGAAATTTGGAAGAGGATTCAGAGCCCATGAAGTCTTTGTGAAGCCTCTTTGCTGTTCTAAACAACCATCACTTAGGTTCTAAACGTGGAAACAAACCTTAAAGTGCATTCAAAGTAAAAATGCTTTCTCAGAGCTGATGGGGATTTGTTTTTTCCCAAAGTGGTCACCCCAGGAATTCCTTATGTTCAGACAAATCTGGGAGTTGATAGGCCACGGGAGACATGCCATCTACATTGTATAACTCCATTTATACAAAATTCTAGAAAATACAAATTAATCAATAGTGACAGAAATCAGATCAGTAGTTGCCTAGGAACAGGAGAGACAGGGAGAGATGGAGAAGAGATTGCCAAGGGCGGGTTCCATGGGTGTACTGATATGTCAAAACAGCAACGCAGTACGTGCAGTGTATTGTGTGTCAATTATACATCGTCTGCGTAGGGCTCATTGTGTTAAAGAAAATAACTACAGGCCCCAAATGGTGTCACTTGTGCTAAAAGCCCATGATACAAAATGTACATTTAATACATGATCTAATTGCAGCTTCAACCTTTCACAGAAACATAATCTTAATCAATCAGTAAGGAATTTGGGGGTCAAGCACCAGTAAGGTAATCTGTCACGTAGGCCTCTCTGCCCTCTCTCACCAACCATAGAAAAAAGATGCAATTTCTCTTCCCCCAAAGTAAAGGTGTGGTGGTTCAAAAACAATCCTTTTTGCCCTCCCCACCCCGAAGGGCTACCTCATCCCACTCATCTTCCTATAAAAACCTTCCTGATAGAACCCCTGCCTTCCCCTAATGGAAGGTGATTTTGCCTGAAATAATCCACTCTTTTAACTTCTTCATCTCACCCTCTTTCTGCCTATAAGAACCTTCCGTTTTGTACACCTGGTCAGAGGCTCCTTCTAATTCCTAGATAGGATGTTACCCACTTGATGATCACATAATGAAGCCAACTAGATCTTCAAATTTGCTCAGTTAAATTTTGTTTTTTAGCAAGAGTACAGATAAAAACTAACACACTCACAGCCTAGAGCCCATGCAGCTGCTCTGGAAAACAATAGGTCAGTTCTTTCAAAGGTTAAAAATAGAACACCATATGACCCAGCAATTCCACTTCTGGAGAATTGAAAGCAGGGATTTCAAGAGATGTTTTTGCACCCATGTTCATAGCAGGATTATTTGCAGTGGCCAAAAGGTGGAGGCAAACCAAGTATGCACCAGAGGATGATTGGATGAACAAAACGTGGTATATACCTACAAAGGAATGTTATTCAGCCTTAAAAGGGAAGGAAATTCTGACACATGCTACAACGTGAGTGAATCTTGAAGACATTATGCCAGTGAAATAAGCCCGTCATTAATACTGAATGATTGCACTTACATGAAGTATCTAGAGTACTCAGGGTCACAGAGACAGAAAGCAGAATGGTGGTACTCGCTTTGGCAGTACCAATACTAAAACTGGAACAATACGGAAAAGGTGAGCATGGCCCCTCGCACAAGGATGACACACTAATCTGTGAGGTATTACATACCAAAAGGAAAGAAGGAAGGAAGGAAGGAAGGAAGGAAGGAAGGAAGGAAGGAAGGAAGGAAGGAAGGGAGGGAGGGAGGGAGGGAGGGAGGGAGGGAGGGAGGAAGGGAGGAAGGGAAGAAAGAAAGTAGATGGTGGTTGCCAAGGGCTTTGGGGACAGGAGGGATGGTGATGGGAATGGGGAGTCATTGATAAACGGGCAGAGTTTCAGTTTGGGAAGATGAAAAAGTTCTGGAGATGAATGGTAGTGATGGTAGCACGACAATATGAATTTACTCAATGCCAATGAGTTGTACACTTAAAAATGGTTGAGACGATAAATTCTGTTATGCCTATTTTACCACAGTTTTTAAAATTAAACCATTTTCTGAAAAGAAAGGTAGTAATTCCTATCATCCACCCTAAAATGTTCAAAATTAGCTGTAGACCTGAAACGAATACAAATGGTATCGAATGTGAACTGTAATTGAAAAATAAAAATAAAAAAATAAAATGTTCAAAGTTATTTTAGACCAACGATGAATTAACTTGGATTTTTAGAATGTTTTAATTTTAGCTAATTACAAATACAATATACCTCCATTTAAAGAAATATGGACCAAGAGGAAAATATTGCTAAAGGATAATGTTTGGAAAAACATAAAAGCATGACTCAATATAAAATGAAGACGTGTCAAAATTTTTAATTCACTCATTATTAATAATGGAAACAGTGTGATTTATAGCCAGTTCCAAGAAGAATTCAAAAAGCACAAATACATAGGCCAACAGGCGTGCTAAAGTAAATTTAGACAGCAATGCCAAAGCGGTCAGGAACCCGGCAATAATCCTTCGCACTCTACTGGAAACCCGTCGGCGTTTCTATGGACAAAAATCAGTTTCACGGCTACAGGTTTTCTGCAATTACAGAGCTGTGAAACGGCTCAAAGCAGGACACTCTATCGTTAGATAAATCTGAAGAGTGCAATCTAGTAACGTCTCTTTGTGTGTGCTTTTCAAAATCTGTACAAGGCTGAAAAAAAATAATAATAATCCTTTGTCCCACAAACACACTCGCTTTGATACTTTTGAGTCGTTTAACCTGGACCCCGAAGACTTTATTAAGCACAGTAAACAGGTTTATTAAACGAAGCGATGCAGTGCAATGCTCTGGAGCGCGGTTCGGGACCCGGGTGCACACCTGCCCAGCGCCCGTCCAGGTGGCGCGGAGAGCGGAGGCACCGCCCACTTGGCGACAAGTGGCTGCAAGTGAACAGCGTAAAACTTGGAGTGACCACCGGGTGCGCGCTGGAGTGGAGGGAGGAGAGGCTACACCGCCGGGCCCAAAGCGGGAGCAGAGGAAAACTGTGGCAACAGAGATCAGGGAAAGCAGGAAAACTGAACAACAAACCGGGCGCGGCCCCCGGAGCGTCACCGCCTCTTTCCTTCCCCGCCCACCGCCAGCGGAGCCTGGGGAGGAACCAGGGCGGGGCAACCTTTGCTCCGTCTGGGAGAAACCAGGCTCCTGAATAGGGTGTTGGCGCTCACTGGAGACTGGAGCGGGCTGGGGGCCGCTGCTTCCTGCTCGTCCCTCCCACCCGAGGGGTTTGGTCGCGGGGTTCATTTCTGGACGCCCGCACCTCGGACCGCGGTATCGGTGGGACCCACCCGCGAGAAGTTTCGATTGGGGAACGCAGCCACGTTGGAGGGAATTAGGGGCGAACCGTCAAGTGGGGACGGTCCTGGGTCGCAAACTTAGAGCGTCTGGGAGAGAGTGGGGCGCAGGCCCCTGACCCGCGCCGGCACCCGCGCCCACTTCGGGGCTCGGAGCCGGCGATCTTCGTGCGCGCGCGGGCCTGCGATCGCCAGGCCGCGTCGGCCGAGAGGGCGTCGGCCGAGAAGGCGGCAGGTGCGCCGTCCCGCGGCAGAGCCGCGCGGCCCCGGGGATGCGGACGCCGGCGGCGATGACGGTGGGCATGGTGCTCGCGCCCTGCGGGCTGCTGCTCAACCTGACCGGCACGCTGGCGCCCGGCTGGCGGCAGGTGAAGGGCTTCCTCAACCAGCCGGTGGACGTGGTGCTGTACCAAGGCCTCTGGGACATCTGCCGCGAGCAGAGCAGCCGCGAGCGCGAGTGCGGCCAGCCGGACGAGCTGGGGTACTTCAAGGCCGAACCTGTGCTCGCGGCGCGGGGACTCATGGTGACGTCCCTGGCGGTCACTGTGCTGGGGCTGCTGCTGGCGTCGCTCGGCGTGCGCTGCTGGGAGGACGAGCCCCGCTTCGCGCTGGCCGGCTTCTCCGGCTTGGTGCTCTTCGCCGCGGGCCTCCTCAGCCTCATCCCGGTGTCCTGGTACAATCACGTCCTGGCGAATCGCACCGTCCTGCCCGCCCCGGAGAGCCCGGTTAAGGTGGAAGTCAGCTACAGCCTGGTGCTGGGCTACCTGGGCAGCTGCCTGCTTCTGCTGGGCGGCTCCTCGCTGGCGCTCAGCTTCGCGCCCTGGTGCGAGGAGTGCTGTCGACGCCGCCGCAAAGCACCCGCCGGCGGCCCTCGCCGCCCCAGCATCAGCACCGTGTACGTCGACTGGCCGCAGCCCGCGCTCACGCCCGCCATCAAGTACTACAGCGACGGCCAGCACCGGCCGCGGCCCGCGGAGGCCGGCCCCGCGGACGTGGGCCCCGCCGACAAGCCCAAGGTGGGCTTCCCCATGCCGCGGCCGCCACCCAAGACCTACACCAACGCGGTGGACGTGCTCGACGGGGAGACGGGGGCCCGCTCCCAGGGCGCCTCCTCGCGCAGCACCCGCCCCTGCCACAGCTCCTTGCCCTGCGACTCCGATCTGTAGACGGCTCCCCCCAGCTTGCGCTGCCTGGACGGAGGACTCACGCCACCACCGTCCGACCTTCAACGTGTCTGTTACCTTGGGGCCTGGAGTCGGAACCTTGGACACCGTTCCTGCTCCCGTGACTGGTTTGGAGGGCGGTCTTCCTTTCCTGTGGCCAAGCTAGACTCCTTCGACGATTACTTCAGGTTGGGTTTGGTTTTCGTTTTATAGAGCTGTTTTTCTCTCCAGAGGAATCAGGGTCCTTACAGGGTGACAGGCTTATCATACTTTCAGCTGAAGGACATATATCGACTTTGCATCTTGTTGACAAGGGACAATAACAACAAAAAAGTCTAACTCAGCCATGGAAGCTGAAAATCGATTTAACACCTTGAAACAATATTCTGAAATGCTGGTGAATTTGCATCAACGTAATTAAATATTGCTAATTTCTTTCTGCTGTATAATTCATCTTCATGCAAACTCTCAAGAGACCAGTCTATTTCTGGCTATGTTTGAATGAAGCTCTCACAAATAAACATAGTGCCGTGCAAATATAGCAGCTTTCCTGGCTTTCCTGGAATAGAATAACCCGATTAACTCATGTTTACATTTCCCCATGTATAACTAGGATTTATCTTTTTTATTGCTTATTTTTTGATGTTAAAGTTGAGGCCACGCCAGAGTTTCCCTTGTAGGAGCCAGAGAAGAATGAGAGGGATAATATATACTGTTCTGTTCCTTGGCTACCTCACCCTAGACTTAGAAGGCCATCGCTTAAATATTTGGTGCACAATGGAACTTATTAGGTTAAAGGACATGTTTATAGATCTCTCGTTTACATATAAAATTTGAAACTAAGACTTGCAATATACCCACAAAAGCTGTTTGTCTCCAGTACAACCTTCTGGAGTTTAAGCCTTCATTACCAACAATTTCCTGGCTGCCCGAGCACTGTTCCAAAAATCTTGCTCTCAGAACTTCGCACCTCTTGGTGTAAGGTTGCTGAAAGAGGCGAGGGGACCCCCCTCAAATTCCTGGCTCCTTTATTTTTGGGTTCATGCTGTTTTCTGTGCAGCACCAAGTCTATTGTTGGAAAAGCTTTAAGCGCCTGTTTCCACAGGAAGAAAACGATTGGAAGTCGTTTCCTCTTGTAACAGTGATGCCCAGAGTCACTGTAGGCATCTGTGCATTCTTGAGAAGGACTCGATTTCATGAATAAGGCTGGCTCTCGCTCCCAGCGATTGATTTCCGGGTGCCTTTAACTGAACCGCATCTCACCTTTCAAGCCTGCCACTGGTAGCCACTTCAGAGGCAGGAACGATCTGATCTGTTCGGCGAGAGACCACTGATAGCAGAGGCCTACAGAACTAACTGAACAGCTCCGGCTGCTCTGCAGCGGAGGAAGGGGTAGCACAGATTCACTTCCTTGGCCATTTGGTACTGGAATTACCTGTTTCTATCTTTTCACGACCAAACTTCAGAGTGCAGGCATATCACTTGGGGATCTTTTTCAAATGCAAATTCTGATTCAGTTGGTCTGGAGTGAAGCTGATTTCCTAAGATCTCCCAGGAGATGCTAAGGCTGCTGGTTCCCGGCCCCCACTTGTGGCTGCCAGGCTTTCACCGGGCCTGTGCCTCACTCAGATTTCAGTCCAACTGGCAGCGCATGATCAGGCCTTTGAGAGCTTGCCCTCTCACTGAGTTAGGGGCTGCCTTCCCACGAACAGCCAGAGTGGAGAAAAGGCAACGCTGCTGTTTACAGCAAACACCTCAAAAAGGGATTAGGCCCCTAAGAAGTCAGGACCTAGCAGATAGCACAAAGATTTAGGATTTCTGGCAAGAACCAAATTTACCAAAAATTTTCTGCATCATAATTCCATGTATTTCTAGGGAAGGTTTGATAAAAACAAACAAGTGGTGTTTTGTATGTTTTGCGTCTCCCCCCCAATTATCCACAGGCTTATATTCAAAACAATTCCTCTCTGCTAAGAGCAAACCGCAGCTCTGGCTGGTGTAGCTTAGTGGATTGAGCACTGGCTTGCAAACCAAAAGGTCATTGGTTCTATTCCAGGTCAGGGCACACACCTGGGTTGTGGGCTAGGTTCCTGGTTGCAGGGTGTGTGATGTATCTCTCACACCTCCATGTTTCTCTCCCTCTTTCTCCCTCCCTCCCTGTCTCTCAATTGACATGCTAGACAGGCTGCCTGTAGGAGGCCAGCACCTCGGAAGTTGCTGTTGGGAGTGAAAACTTACCCTAAACTTGACACTGACTAGGTAGCAACCACACCACAGTGAAGACACTCATGGGAAATAGCATGACCACCTTGCCTGAAACCCTTCACACCCGTCACATGCCATCACCACTCACTTTTAATAATCCTCGTTACACACCGAAGTGCGTTCTCATTGAATGGATGAAATCTTTTCAGGATTACTCAGGGCATGCCTGGAGGATGGAGGAATCTGAAAGTAGAGCAGACGCTGCATTAGCACAGCCCCTGCCCTGCCCCATGCGCCAGTCTGGCTCCCACGCCCTCACTAAGGAGGGGTGAGCTCTGGAGCCATGTGCTGTCATCCCTTGGGGAGGCTGCGGGAGGAGCTGTCAAAGGTGCTTCAGCCACCGCCCTCTTTATTTCCTACGTCATTCATCCAGCAAGTTTTGGTGCGTCTGCCATTTTGTTAGCACCTTGGTGGGCACCTTGGAAAGCAAAAGTATTCCAGGCCCTGCCTTGTGGAGCTCACACAGTCCAGTGTGAGAGATCCATGCAAGGAAGATGAAGACCAATAAACCAGAGTCCAGGGCTGGAGAAACGGGTGATGTTTTAGGGAAGGTGGTCAGGAAGTGCTACTGGAGCAGGACAACGGAAGAGGGAGAGGGGACACTCTATCCGTGGAGTAGCCACCCTCGGTCTCACTGCTTCACTAATAAGCTTTTTCTTTCACCTGAAACTCAAAAAAAGAAAAGAGGGAAAAGAGGGAGAGGGAAGCACTCCAGGCTGAGAGAACAGCAAACTCCAACATCCACCGAAGAAGCAGTGATGAAAACAGGTAGGCAGCGCGGTCTTGGTCCCGCAGGTGTGGCTGCTGCTTCTCTGTAGCGCAAGGTCGCAAGGGCAGGAAGAAGCTGGTGGTACCAGTGAGTGAGGCGGGGGAGGGGGGCATCTTCTTGCCTTTTATCAGGCTAATAGCTTCTCTAGGAGGGAATACACTCTGGAACAAATTCAATCTGTTTAACAGAACGTTTTCAGAATAAAATATAAAGCATGCTGTTGAGGAACATTCTATCCTGCCAATGTGTGAACAGCCCCACAGTGCAGCTGGCAGAGAAGAAATCTGAGCCTCATTGTACATCCCCAGAGGATTAAAAGGTTCACCACCAGGATCCCTGACCCCTGCCTGACTCACATGCCCCCTCCCTCACCCCTCACCTTCACACTGACCTCCCTGAAATGAAGGTCTGTCATTCATCTCTTCAAAACCCTTGGGATCTGTCTTAGGCATCATCTACTCTTAGCTTCAATTCCATTCACGGTTTGGCCCAGGCCTAGGTTTCTGCCCTCATTACTCTCTCCCACACACGAACCCTAAACTGCTTTCCTGCTTCGGCTTAGAGGACTCATATTTGCGCATATGAAATACGTGTCTAATGTGTATTTTTCTTCGTGTACTTTCCCATTTTACCTCTAAATTGAAGGTAAGGGCAGGGTTTATATTTATGTTGTAATCCTAGAATGGGCCCTACACTTCTCTAGTGCCTATTAGCAATGGAATAAGTTCAAGTTACTTCTAAAAGCTGTTTCTGTATCCAGATTCTTCCTTTTCTTATACCCAATTGTCATGTACGGAGAAAGTAATTCATGGCCTGAGGCCACCGGCCCCGACCCAGGGCTGCAGGTGGGGAGGGCGCCCAGGAGCATTCTGTGAACAGGGCTGCGCCCTGTGCTGCGCGGCCAGGGAAAGGCTGAGGGAGACCGGACAAGTCACTGTCATTTTCCAGACCTTGGGTAATACATGCTTCCTACGAGCCCAGCTCTGCTCTTGCTGAACTTCCGTTTCCTCCTTTGTACAACTGGGAAGACTGGATTAGATGTTATCACAGGGCCTGTTTAAATCCAGTATTCTGAGAATGAAGATTGAGAATTAGATGAGGCTGAGTGGAGAAACTTGAAATGTGAACAGCGAAGGCTGGGGAACTGAGTGATCTGCAATATTAGTGATTGGTCTGACAGCACCAAACTCCAGGGCCTAGTCCTCGGTTTCTCCGAATTTCATAAACCTCCCAGGAGTTCAAATAGTAGGAACTTCGTACACTCCCCTCACCATCCATGATCTGTCCCCCATACGCATAAAGCACTTCATTTAACTCTTCATTGCTAACAACAGACGCAAAAGTTCAAATTTTGCGTAGGGCTTTTTGAGCCTTAGGCATGAGCCAATGAACTTTTCTAAATCTCCTTGTTCTTCCAAAAGGACACTCAATCCTATTACCAGGTTAAAGAAGTTGACTTCTTCTAAGGAAATTCATCTTTAATGTCTGCTACAGGCTTACTGCTCCATCTATTAGTGGGGAGAAATTAAGTAGGTAATCAAAACCTTACATAGGGACCATCACAATGGAAGGCTCCTACAGCTGAAAACATGCCTCTGCCCCAAATAGACAAGATGACATATTACAACCAGTATAGAGAGGGATTATTAGAAATTAAGTGTAAAATTTTAAGTATCCATTTAGGAAATTAAGTCTTTCTGGGGAAAAGGACATTCAGGTATGTTGTATAAATTCTTCCATAGGGAAAGCATAACGGGATGTGTTAGACTAGATTCGTGCAGGGCGGTGCTTAGGCATACATCCATAAGTGAGCGACCAAAGATCGGGAAAGATATAAACAAGCAGCAGGTGAGGAGAAGGGCTGCGTACATGACCCGCTAGGAGACTTGGCAGCGGTAGGCTCTTTCTCCCAGGGAGAGGAAACCAGGGGGAGTTTCTGGGGCCAAACAGGAAATGAGGCCTGCAGACGAGAAGGGTGGGTTCAGAAGGAACATTTTTTCGCAGAGCCTGTGAAATGGGCTGAGCTGCTGACATCCACACAAGGTCTAAGGGAGACGTCAGCAGCAGCGTAAGCGTGTCCGGAGAAAGTGGTAGTACTGTTGTACCTCATTCCTGTGTGCCTTTGACTTGGGTTCTCCGGTGTCATTGTAATACACTTCTGTCCAGGGGGAGGCAGAGCCCCCAGGTTTGCCAAGGGGAAACTTGGCAATGGGGGTGGCCCTTGGGAGAGGCAAACCCAAGATTTACCCTGTGGATGAGAAGGGTGGAGCGTACTATGGTGCTAAAATGGTTTCTCTCAGAGACAGCTGAGCCCCAGCTGCAAGGTCAGGACGCTGCTGCAGCTCCGAGCCTCGGAAAGGCGAGGGCCCCAGGGATTGCTCCTTGGGGCAAGTTGCTTCCTGCTTGGAACATTTTACACTGGATTGCAAAGCTGTTTATGTTATGTACTATACCCACAATAATAAGCCCATGGCTTCTCTTTATGCACAAAAGCCCATGCGCACTCATTCTGTAAGAAACTAAACAGGAATAGTCTAGAAAAGATCCAAGCAAGAAAAGTCTTCCAAGTCGTGTTTATTACAATCGGGACTCACGTTGTCAGACTCAAGGACGATGCAAAGTGTACAGGCATTGTTCATATTTTCATTCGGGGCCCAGTTGGCCTTGGTGTGGGTTCTGCTAATCCGATTTTTATCCTCGGGGAAACAGTCTCATGACTAAGTGAGTTGCCCACAGTTGCTACTACCGAGTTTTAGGCCATACTCCTGCTTTGTTAGCAGTCTCCCATCACAGTTTCACTGCCCCTGGCTGCTGAAACTACAGGCTTCATGTGGGTGGGAATGAAGCAGACCCAGGAAGGCAAGCAGAGGTAGAGCAGCCAGAGACAGTTCGGGCTCTCAGTAGTGCCTGCATGTTGGCCCCTCAGGCAGGAGCCAGCTGAGATGAGTCCTCCTGGCCCACACCTGCCGCTCCGTCTGCGGCTGCCGCGGGATCCACCCACTGCACCGCAAAGAAGTCCGGCCGATCATTCATCGGAGTTTGTACATCTATGCAGTAGTTCACCTGTACTTAGTTTTAGAATCACTTGAGAGCATAAGAAAATCATTGATTCCATCAATTTTCAGAAAAAGTGAGCGCCAACTTTGCGGCAAACTGTATCTGAGTGAGGGAATGGTAGGGAGCGGACACATCCACAGGTACCACACTGCAGAAACCTGGCCTTCAGCTCGGAAGGTAAAGATTCAAGGAACTTGTTTGCACGATGGAGAAACAGGTTCAGAGAGATTAACTGGCTCAAAGTTAATGTCAGAGCCAAGATTCAAATCCAGAATTCCTGACTGGTCCTGGGCCGGTACTGAGATGAGACAGTTTCTGCTGATAAGCCGCAGCCTAAGTTACGTGAAGAGGGAACTGTTTCCAACACCCACTGACAAAACCGATGGCCACTTTGAATCCAGAGAGCAGTTATTATAATAATAAGTGACCATTGACCATAAACTCTTCCAGAAGTTAGAACAGTTCACAATGAAATGTATAAACAATCTGTATTGAGATTTCTCAGCGCCTTCCTTTTTTTTTTTTTTCTTCATCAGATTAGTCCGTTTGCACAGAGGTTAACAACTCCTGTCAGGAAAGAGAGTTGAAGTTAGAGAATGTGCGCTATGTTAAAACAAAGCAAAAGCACAGAGCTGGTTGAACTGTACGGAAGTTGGAAGAGATCACAGGGAGCGGTAAATTTTAGGAGTAACTCCAACTAACCCTGCTAACACCCCAGCCCACCCCACAGCAGGGCTGAACGCCTCGCAGAAGTCTGCCAAGAGCTGAATTCCTTGCTTGCTATCTCATGCACGGCTCACTTTGGTTTGAACAACTAAAGATGGAACGGAGTCTAAAGACAGGAAAGTTGTGGCCACTCGGTTGATACACATAATGCATCATTCTCTAGTCCGTGCCGCCTGCTTTCACCCAGCTGGGAGTTTTCAGAAGGGTGCTTCTCTGTCCCTCAAGAATCGGTTTCCCTCAAAGAGACTTGCAGGCATACCTGCTCATCATAGGCTTCATTGGCAAAAGTCTCGCTGTTCATTAGGTTCTCTCCTTCCTGGTCATCTTCTTTATGGCTGGCCAGATTTCTTGATGAGGCTGTAGTGTTTCTAAAAATCAAAGAAACCAAGTCAAAAGAGTTGCCCCTCGAGTTAGAAGCTGGGATTGGCGAATGGTTAAAAAGTGCCAGCTTGTCCCCATCGCAGGATTTTTTTAATTGTGCCCTGTTTTAATTGTCTCTTTAACGAAGCAAACAACCTAGAATGAGCAACCCTTGAGTCAATTATTATTTGTTGCTAAGTATTCGTTTAACTCCTGAGTTGATACATCTCTCAACTGAGGGGAACTAGGTAATGCGGGCCAATGAGTATGGAATCCAAGGACAGGTCAGTGACAAATGAACACCAGTAATTGGCAAGTTAATGTAGTTCAAAAAAAAGAAACTGAGGTGACTATCAGAATCCCAAGAGTAGCATCTCAGTCATCTTACTATTAACCAGTTAGCTGTTAATAACCAGTGTTACCTTGGGCACAGACAAATCCCTTCCCCTGACCTTCAGTCTGTAAACTGAAGGCTGGGCAGAGATGGAACTTTCAAAACTTTCGTCATTTCTACATTTCTACATTGATACATAGGCTGTTTAATGTCTGATTATCTGATTGGTATCTTCGGTTACTATATCTTGATATGCTACAGTTTATTTTGTCATCATTCCTACGCTAAATCATCATTTCATTATTTGTGTTTGTTTCTTTAATCCACCGACTCTCTTGGTCTTTGACAAAACTTGATGCTTTTGTTTTAAATCTTTCCTGAGTTTCTTCACCTCCTGTTGCAGGATGAGAGATGCCCCTTCCAAATTCATACACCTCGGTCTTAAACCCCGTTCCTTTAGAATGTAATCGAATGCGGAAAGAGGTAGTTATGTTAAAAGGAGGTCATGAGTTTGGCCCTGGGCCAATGTGACTGATGTCCTTATAAGAAGAAGAGAGTAGGCCCCAGACACGCACAGAGGGGAGACCATGGGAGGTCACAGAGAAAGCTGCAGCCACAGTTTAAGGAGAGACCAGCCCTCAGCCTCAGAAGAACTCAAGCCCACTGACACACTGATTTCAGACTTCTAGCCTCCAGAACTGTGAGGAAATAAATTTCTGTGGTTGAAGACGCCCAGTCTGTGGTCTTTGTTATGGCAGCCACAGCAAACTAGTGTACCTCTCCTAACAAATTTTTCCTCCAGCCGTTGGACTAACTCTGCCTGATCAGCGGGGAGTCACCTCCCTTCATCCCAGAGATTGCGCCCCTGACAACTGTTGATGCAGGTGTAACTGCCCCAGGTATCACTCAAAAAAATGATCCCAATTACTACTTTTCCAGTCATCTAACAGGTGAGGCTGCTTCATCACCTAGATAAAGCCTTTCTCAGAGGACATGTTTCTAGGGTGGACAAATACCTCGAACCCCATTAATCTTATTTTATAAGCAACTTCTTTAGAATAACACTCTCCCATGAGGATATTAATAGCTGCTCACCTTTTTAGTTTATGGTCTTTTCTGAAACACACAAATGCTCCCAGAGCCACCAGAACAACTGATAAGCTGATGGTTGAGCCCAGGGTGATGTAGCCCGGGGCAGGCCCACGCGCTGCAGCCTCTTCACAGACCTCTCCATTGTTTTCCACTAGACAGCTGCATTTTCTCAGCTCTCCTTCCATTGTACAGATGCCCCTCCCATTGCAGAAATCGCTGCTACAGGGCAGCTGTTTTGCCCTCTGTGAGTCTTTGGGCTGAACAGGCTTCCCTCCTTCCTTGGTTTCTGAGGTCTTGCTTTCTCCACCAGGGACGGGAGGGATCAGTGTTTTTCTCACAGGATGAGTCATCCCTTCTGGGCCCAGGGAAGTAGCCTTGGTGGGCTTGGAAGCCTGGGTGATTTTAGGAGTGACCCTTTTTGCAGCCTCTAGCTTTTCAGGTGTTGGCGTTGAATGGGTTTTATCTGGAGAGGTACCTACAAAATAGCAGGTAAGAGCGTGGGTATGCACACACATTCGTCAGCTAAGAGCTATTTCAGAAGAACAAGAATTCTAATGGACTTAAACAGATAAGGTTGAATTTATAAAATCGTAAGTCGCTCTCATCACTTTTGGCCAAAGGAAAAAACTATTAAAATTTATATTAAAAACTGTCTGACACCACTTAAAACGTCTGGCTCAGGACCAGCCCATCGATCAGAGCAGTCTCCGATCAGAGGAAGGTCTGCACGGGTTCAGCCAAGGCAGAGCCTGTCACCGACAGTGTTTTATTCTATAGGACCAGTGTGGCAGACTTACATAGTAAATGTAGAGACTAGAAAGACTTTTCAAATGTAAGTTTATCTAGAAATATTTAAAACTTTGTATTAAGAATTTTTTAGAGAGAAACATCAATTTGTTGTTCCACTGATTTATGCATTCATTGCTTGATTCTTGTATGTGCCCTGACTGGGACCAAACCCTCAACCTCGGCAATGGGGACAACACTCTCACCAACCGAGCTATGGGGCCAGGGCCTATTTAAAACTCTTTTGAGTCCTAGTAAACTGTAAGTTTAGCAAGATCTACAAGTGGCAAATGTTGAACCAGATTCGGTGGTGGTAGTAGGTGGGGCACACATTAGGTAGGGGGTAGGCAACGAGGTGCTTCTAACCGTAGAGGAATCTGAAGTGAAGTGTGTTTAAGGCATCTCACTGTATTGTCTGTTATTGTTGGCATGAGTGTTATCCTCACGTGAACACTGAAGACCAAACGGCAGGGATGGAAGGCTACAGTATTAGCAATGAAACTGCTTCTTGCCTCTGCCTTGACCTGGCTCACTGGAGTGTTTCTGTCCTGGGCAGTTTAGGGTCCCTCATGGTAAGGCATGTCCGGAGGAAGCCAGTGTCACTTTGCACACTCAGTAATGCTCTCCAAAAAAGTGATGCAAAAGTCAGGGTGAAATCATTATCAAGGAGCAGAGTTAACTATTGGGCCTAGTCGTCCGGAATGGGAGAGCAAGTGCCAGTAAGTCAGTTTTCTGGTTTAGTTTTAAAACCAGGTGATGAGGATGATAAATGTCCCACTCATTGCCTCCCCACCCTTGACTCACTGCCAACACAGGGCTTTTTTCAACAAAACCACCCTCATTTATAAGACCATCAGATCAACTCTGGAAAATCCATTCTCCGTCCTAGTTAGGGGGAACTGATTAGGGGTACCATTTGTCTTCCAGCAGGTCAGGTTTTAGAAGGCAAGACTAGAAATTGAGAAGCCAATGAGAACACTTCCCTGTAAGATGCATTTTCTACATTTTTTCTTTAGTAGTTATGACCAGTTTCAGTACCATGTCCACTGCGGATTCAATTCTGTAGCTTAGAGGACCTGGATACCATTGGAGATACAGCTATAGCATTAGGAGAGGGTGGCTACAGGCAGAATTAGCTGTAGTTGCTCAGATGACTGGCTGTGAACACACCTTTCCACGAAGGCACCGTTTGGCACAGTATTGCTATAACAGCCATTAACATTTAACATTTATAACAGCCATTACAGTTAACACTTAAGTACGAACATGACAGCTTTATACACATTCTCTTACATTCCTTAACAGCTCTGTAAGGTAGAAAATGCTATTTCCACATTGAAAAGGGGGAACCAAGAGAGGTCAAAGAGTTTGCCTAACCGGCTTCCCCTGGGCTATGCCTACCAAGTGATCAACATAGGCTGAGTCAAACATAGGTGAAATGAGTGTCCTCTCAGACCACACACAAATGACCATCCCACTACAGCTCGCTATCACACTGCCTGCTCTAAAATCAAAGCAGAGGGCACGTTAGCTTTCCACAAGGGGTTCCATGTCCAATTGCCCAGATTAGGAGTTTCCTATTGCTCAGTTTAAAGAGGACACAGTGATAATGAGGTAGTAATTGAGAGGATGAAAGCTTAAGGAGTATTGACAAACTCGATATTACTAAAAGTCAGCCACTCACGGTGATGAACAGGAGTTACTCACAGCTCATTTCATCAGATGCATCCAGACAGTCAGCACGACCGTCACACACTTGCTCCGTGGAAATGCATGTCCGACCGTCCTTACAGGACTGTGATGGCGCAGAGCAGCGGACAGCTTCAATGCATCTGTTTGTGTCCGCCAAGTAGTACCCGCCGGAACATTTACAGGTCTGTCCTTCAGGCTTCGGTAGACAAATGTGGCTACATCCTCCATTGTCTTTTGAGCAGTTGTTACTACCTGTGGATTCCCGCCCCGCAAATATGTCAATTTGGATTTTTTTCTGAAGGGTCTTGTGCAAAGTTTCTGCAGATAGACTGTCAGAGTTATAGGACCCAGATGTTTCCCCAGAGGAGACAGCTCTGCAGTTTAATTCCTCTTAGTCAACTGGGCAGCAAGTAATTGGTGATTCTTCTTCATGGGTAAGCATGGCTTTAGAAACCAAAGAGTTCAGACTAGGGATGGGCTTAAGAAAAACTGAGGTAAACTGCAGTTCATTCAAGACCCCATTGTGAGTTGTCTCCTCCCCTCACATCAACCACCCATCGTTGGAACTGGAAGGGTCTTACACATAAAGCGCTCCTCAGATGAAACTATGGGGGCTGTGGTCCCTATGGTCCTTCTGAGAATTATACAGAGAGAACAGATTGGTGGTTGGCAGAGGGAGTGGGCAGTAGGTGGGGGGGAGGGCAGTTGGAGAACAGTCTCATTGAGCCAGCCATTTATAGTTTCTCATAGTTCTCCAAAGCTTTTATCTTAAGATTTAACTCCTAGCAAGCTTTTACCTTTTAAGATATTCCAGGAGTTGTGGAATAGGTGTGTATGTAGTATACATACAACCTACTTTAAGGGAGACAGAGACCCTCCTTAATTCTGGTTCTCAGAATTAAGCAACAGATGAAGATCAATTTGTGATGTGACCATTTGTCACACTGAAGAATTCTGAAAAGGTTCTCCCCACAAAGCCAAAACTTTAGGATTCAGCGTGACTAGTTCAATTATAAAGGTTAGCTTTCGAGAGCAAAGCAATGGAGCAGCGTTCTCTTCAGACTGACATGTATACTCAACAACCATGAGAAAGGTAGGTGTGATTAACTGTTTGAGCTCACATTGTTGGTTTTAATCTCCACTAGGAACAGGTTTCTTCTATTGCTACTTCAACCGAGCCCACCACCATCCTCCCCAAACACTCAGTCAGGCGCCCCGTTTGGGTCTATACGAAGGGTGGAGAAAAACATCTGAGTGCCACCTCCATTTGATACTTCAACGATTAGATGACATCACACGTAGATACAAGTGACAATGAGTAGCATGAAGACTGGCTCCACTTTAGAGCTGAAAGTGGATTTCAGTTATACCACAGTTGTACTTCATCTATAATAACAGACCTGAAAACAGAACTCAAGTGTACCAAGCTCCAGTCCAGTCTGAACTTCAGGCCGGTGTGCCTAGAAGATGTACACTTACCACTAGTACATCTTCTACTAAAGAACAGAACTAATTAGAGACTAGAACCAGCCTGCATATAACTGCAGAAAGATCAGAGAGTTATGAAGATCTATAAGAATTGGCCAGAGAAATACTTTAATGGAAAACACAAAGATATTTTGAAGAGATAACAAAGGATGGAGTATTGCCCCCAGGGAGAAATTCAGTAGACTTCAGTGTTGTTGTAATCATTGTGGAGTTGCCTACTTACCCTGTTGACGAAGTTTACTGTATACTTTTAAATCCACAATCTTCTGGTCTACTTGGAACCACCGGTTTTCTGAAAGTTCGGCTTTACTGTACCAGACTTTAGTGATTTGGGCTGAAACAAACGCAGTGAACAATCATTAATGAAAGTAAGGTTTTAAGACAGCTTCCTGGGCAAAAAAACATTGCTCAATGTGAAAACTGTTACTTATTTATTTATTACTAAAACTCCAGGTGAGTAACAAGAGTTTTAGGGAAGAGGCATGTATTCTCCTAAATCTTGTTTCTTGGAAGAAACTTCAGATAAATACAAAACATTCTATACCTTTTTCCAAAATTAAATCAGGTATTAATAAGCTATGTTGAGTCACTCATGTGTGTCCAGATATCTAAAGATAGGAAATTAGGATATATGAAACTTCAACCAGCCCATACAACTGATGGATAATAAAGTTGAACATTGTTCTAGAACATTTCAAAAAATGGCTTATTTGCAACAAGTGTCATTACAAGATCTTAAAATACATGGCAAAGGTCTTCCCACATACCTAATAAACAAGAATCTCTGGGGTAGAATCTGATGACTTGTCTTTGAAATTCTGATGTGGTCAAGCCCAACTGGTCAATGGACCAGGATTTGGAAATATAAAGAGACAGGTTTATTTTAAACACATATGCTGTGTATTTTCCTTTTTCAGCAAATCTAGGTTCTAGCCAGAACCAATATACTAGAGCAGCAATTTTCAACCACTGTGCCCCAGCACACGGGTGCACCACAAGAACTTGTAAAACATGTGACACCCGACTATTTCATCAGGGGCACTGGCTGCTTTTCTCTTCAACTGTTAAATAAAAAAAAATGATGACAATCAAAACAACAGTAACCATCTGGTGTGAATGAATCAAATTATACCTTTTTTTATCAAGCTGGCAAAAACATATTTTTTGATGTGTCAAAAATGTTAGTAATTGGTTTATGTGTGATGACATGAAAAAGGTGGAAAATCACTGTACTAGAGCACCGTGGTTTAGGATAATCTCTTCGAACATACTAGTAATACTCTGCAAGTTGAAAATGTCCCATAATCACCTCGTGTTGTCATGCTGCATTTAGTCAGCTGAAGCAGGTAGTGTCTTCCTTTTATAGGTAAGGTTTTACAGCTACTAGCTACTACTAACTGGCAGAGCAGTTGTACAGCCTACTTTCAACTTCTGGTCCAGTTCTCTCTCTACTATATCAGGTGTCCTCCGAAGCAGGGAGCCTCATATGAGTGCCAGAAATCTCAGGCAGAAATGGACTATGCAAAAAATAACCCAAGAAGTTAAAGCTCCCCCAGGTCACAGAATCACTGTTACACACACATGTTGGAGTAGGGAAGTTGTATAGCAATTTTTCCCAAAGAAAGACACTGCCAAAGACTAGGGCTAAGCAGTAGCAGATTCTCTTTAGATACCCAGGAGTAAAGTCAGATCGCAAAGACAATCAGATATAGAATGAAGACCTACCGTCATCAACTGTTGTCCAGAACAGCATGCCTTGGCCATAAGCAAAGAGGTTAAGGCCCCAGATTCCTCTGCGGTCTACTCTGTATCTAGAGCCGTCTTGTTGAATACTTTCTATGAGTCCTCTCCCTAGAGAGAGAGGGTCGGCTTACTGCACTTTGCCCAAACAGCCGTGCTTGGCCCGGCCACCCCTCCATCGTCTGCCATGCATTTCCTGAAGGCCCATCCTTCTTCATTCACTCTCCCCTAACGATGCTGCACAAAGACTTGCTCATGTGTATTTTTACGTTCTCCATGTTACACCTTCACAAAGGCGCTATTGCATGACTGTGGGCTGATACATGCAACTCAGGATGGGGAATGATATATTTATTTGGAAGGAGGTACAGAAAATATAAACTCTGACCTAAAAGCTATTTGAAATTCTGGCTGAAGATCAGAAAGCTGAACATTTCCACTTCACTCTGGCCAAGGTCCCTCAGACTCACATTGAAGGTGTGGGTAATAATTACCAGTATCAGCCCAGTATACTCGAGTTCCTGAGTCTGAAAAGGTCAGACCCACAGGGACCTGGGATTTCTGCCACAGCACCTTCCTCCTGCTGCCATCCATGAAGGCACAGTCAATGCTGGAGCCACGCCCACCATCACCCTGGGGACGCAGATCCACAAAACACATGACCACAGTAGGTGGATGGAGCGCAACACAGGTTGGGCGGTACAGGTTTTCGCTGAACACGACAGTGGAATACTGGCCTTTAGACGAAACTACGTTGATATGAGGATTCTCAGTGTCAATCCAATATATGTTTCCACTCAACCAGTCCACAGCAAGGTCGATTACTGTCCCTGCCACAGATAGGATTTTCCTCCAAGAGAGCTTTCCGGATTCTTTGAGCCTTAGGAGCCTGATATCACCATTATCCAACTCTGAGAGGTAGAGAGCCTTTTCCTGGACAAGGTAGTCCACTGAGGCCAGCTGGTTCACACTGGTGAAGGGAAGTGTCCTATGTTCTGGTAAAGTTGCTTGTTCTAGTAAAGCTTCTAGGTTTTTCAGATAAATCTACAGAAAAAAGTTAGGTGGATGGTACCAGTTGAGTATAGTCTAATTTATTACCTCGATTTTGCATTAATGGTAAGATACTTAAGTTCAGATTTTTATATGTTCTATCTTCTAAAAGCAGATAGCAGTTATTTCTCTCCTTTCCTGGAGCTTTAAGCACTTTAAATTCCTTGAATTAAGGTGTTTTTGAAGATTTACCGCTCTGTGAAGGGCCCTCCCCTTTAAATGAACTTCTACTATTAACATCTTAAGGAAGCTAAAGTTTATCTGCCAGCCCAAAATTTGTTTTTCTTGTGTAAAATGCCAAGTCCTCCAGATGTTAGAAATTAGGGGTGGCGAGCTTGTCAGTGCCTTTTATCCCCCTGTGATTTAAGAAAAGTTCCCTCCTAAATTCACTTGCCCCCCACCCCCAGGCTAGAATGGACCCAAGCTGTTTGTATTTGGAATTCCTCTGCATCATCATCTCAGTGCTTGGACAACTTAACAAAGTTGTCTAAACTGAACTAAACTGATTTCACTATGTTCTGATGTACTAAGCATTTCCTAATGGAATTTAAGTAGAAGTCATCCTTCTTTCATAGCTACTTTATTTTGGTCATGATAGCTCCCAGCACACAGTGAATACTAAAATTCAAGCTCTGTTTGAAGAACATGCAAGGGAAAGAACCTCTACCAGGTATAACTGCCCGCGAAGAGCTCAGATTCCTCAGTTTGAAAGAGAATGCAGCCTCGCACATGAGGAAGACTGTGGGCAGTACCTGTGTGATAACGGTGGGCAACGCAAGGAACAGAAACGCAGACTCCTTGATGGGAACACAGTTGACATTGTCATCTGCAAGCAGGAGTCCGACCGGACAACGACAGCTTCCCTTGGATCGTGGGCTCAGAAGGCACAAATGAGAACACCCAGTGTCCAGACAAGGGTTAGAGGACCTGGGCTGCAGGACTTCATGCATCACCTGGAAGAAATACGCACCATGGAATCCTTAGAGACAGCTGATGAATACGTCACTCGAGTTTGAACCCCGGGCAGCCTCACACACGTCACCCTATCAGAGACAATTAGGGATATTTTGAAGAGTACGTTATAGACCTTGAGTCCATAAGGCTGTTCGAAACGCTTGACGAGGATGGCCCTGTTCTTGCCAGTCAGCTTCTGCATACGCTGCACTGTTCTCGTCTTTGTTTCGGACCAGAAGACTTCGTCTTCCAACACAGCAACAGAAAAAGGGCTCTTGATTTGTGTTAGCTGCAACATCTAAAATGGGGAAGGTGACATCAGGACAACTGTCATGGCATAAACAACAAAATATTTAAAAACAAAATAAAACAAAATGGTGAAGGCGAGGTTTCTGGGATGAGTTTTACACAAAGCCCACGGCATGTCAGACAAGTCTACTAGCAAAACAGCACTTACGCTAATACCAGTACCGTCTAGATTGGCAGAGCCAATACAGTGAAATTTGTCATCAGACCAGAACATCTTCCAACTCAGCTGGTCAAGAACGATGCTAGTTGGCCAGCCCAGACCTCGGTCGATGAGCACTTTTCTGTTGCCACCATCCATTCCGGCTTGCTCTATGCGAGACTCTCCTCCGGTTTTTTCAGACCAGTACATTAACCTATGTGAGCAAAAGTCAGCATTGGGATAAAGCATTATCTCTCAGAGAATGACATCTATTCATCCCTTAAGACCGTGATCTGCAGCCCAATTAATTTTTCTTCAAATTAAAATGTAAAAAATATAAACTTGGTTTATGCCCTGAGTATAATTGTGAAGTGGTAAGAGGTTTTCTTGAAATTTTATAGCAATTGTTTAGTTACCATTTGGGAGTAAAGTATCATAAAAGTTGTGTACGAAGGCTAGAAATACTTTAGTGCTTAAGCCACGGAAAATATTCAGGGAACCTGACAATCTCTTCTGGGCTGGAAAGTATGCTAGCTCCACGGGTAGTCATGTGCCTCAGACTGCATTCTTGGCCGCAGCCAGGAGATGTATCACACACACACTGTCGATTTCCTGAGGGCCGTGTTAACAGGCTCCTGGTTGAAGGTAGTGAAAGGTGAGAAAAATAGAGGAAGGTACCCAATCTGGTATCCTGAGTTTTATCTTTCTTTGAATCCTGAGTTTTGAATCCTGAGTTTTGCTCTTTCTTATTTTTTCATTTGAGATATATGTGGCCACCCCAATGAGGGCCTGTGGCTCTGCCATCTGGGAAATGTCATCTCTAGGTTCCTGGGGAAAGGACTCTAGATGAAGAACCCAGGTTCAACTCCAAGACACAATTATTCTTTCCACCCACCCCCAAGCACATTATTGTAAATTAAATACTATCCCTCATTCCATTCTTCTTCCTCCTGCAATTTGAAAGCCACAAAAATTCTCTATTCAGGGGTATTTTTGTTTATTTTGTCAAAAGAAAGCATAGATGGGCCACCAATCAAGTAACTCACATCTCACTTTACCGACATAAATGACTCTTTCCAGAAGCTTTCAAAATGACTACGTGTATGGTTGACCTATGTCACCCTAAAATATAAAGTCAAGTCGCAGAAGGTTTCTCTTCACTTGTTCACTGTTGAGTGACTACAACAAAGGGCTGAGGAGAAATAACAAACTTCAAGGGCCTGACCAGACACCGTTAGGCCTGGACTCACCCGTTTAGGGGGTCTAACGCCAAAGACCGTGGTTGATTCAAGCCGTCATCCAGGACAACCGTGTACTCAGGTTTCCCTCTCCAAACAGCAGTCAGCTGAATTGCCAAAATCTGGCTGGCTGTCCCATCTGTCCAGTAGAGATTCCTCCCAATCCAGTCGACTGCTATACAGTCTGACTTTATTCCTGGAGACAGGAAAGCATTCAACATGCGCACTTAGGTTAAATTATAGCTCTCACTGGCTTTCGGCTCAGACTATGCATCAGGCGAGGATGCCACGTTGATTCATTTGCAAACTGGTGTATGCATTTCCATCAGAGCAGCCTCCTCTCAAACGCTCCACAGTGCTATTTGTAGAGGGAGATGACCATTACTCCTGTGGCCACTGGCTGACAGTTTGACTGACTCCCGTGTCTGTTGAGATGACAACGTATCGACATCTTTCCGTTTCAACCAACTAGCAAGCCTGGATCCCTTTTAGTTAAGGAGATGTAATTAAACCAATGTTTTAATGAGCGTTAATGGCCACTCATTTTCTTTTTCATGCCATGTGTATTGGTAAAGGCAAGGGACCTACCTTTCACTACAGTCCCTTTCTTCCTGGTGTCCATGCTTAGCCACTGAATGCTTTCTGCACCGAGATCTGTCCAGAAGACTTTCTGATCCAGCAAGTCATAGTCAATGGAGAAAATAGTCAGGTTCTTGTCTGTAGTTGCCACAATATCTTCTTTCAAGCTCCTCAGTCCGTAGAGGAGCAGGTTAAACTGAATTGCCACGAGCAGGACTGGTTCAGTCCCTGTTGAGTAAGAACGGCTTTCAGTATGGCCTTCAGGAGTTCAGACAGTGACCCCCAGCCCTGGCTAAGGAATTAGAGGACAAAGGAGTCTCTGCCCTCGCATGTGGCACAGCACAGACCAGGGCTGTGATGCCAGCCCTCTGGTAGCTAAGTCGCTCTTCCCTCATGTAATGGTTAAGCTAATACCCACATTAGAGGATACTTAGAATGAAGGCATAATTGGCTTAAATTTAAAATCACATTTCTAACTAAATATGTGAAGTAAGTGGGCAGGAAAGAAGTACTAGTTAGGACTTCAGATACTTTTCTAGTTCCAGGTAAGGCTGGCTCATGGGTACCAAGGCCAGAGTTATGGTTTTGTTATAATACCACTTTATCAGTAGACAATTTCAAACTCAAATATGGTCTGAAATACGAGGTATAAAAAGAGTGCTTTGGGATTCTGCTAATCTTGCTCTAAAGACAGACAAAGTAGGCAGGAGCATTTAAGACCCGAGAAAGAGAGGTTTGCATTGGCATTCCTGGCCGAGTTAGCACCTTGAAGCTCGTGACCCAGCTTAGGAGACACTCCCAGCTCCAGTTAACCTGCTGCTTTACAGGTGTGGCCGTCGGGCTCCAGCAGGTAGCCAGGGCGACAGGCGCAACGGTAGGAGCCCTCGGTGTTGATGCAGGTCTGGCTGCAAGGCCGAGCCCCCGGCCCCTGGCACTCATCCACATCCTGGCAGACTCGGCCGCTGCCCTTCAGCTCAAAGCCTCGCTCACAGGCACACATCTGAAAGAGGTTGGTGGAAACATTAACACTTTCTGAAGACAGTGCACCATTGATTTTTCTAAAAAGGCCTTGACCTCGCTATAGAAAGCACATGGCCATACATTCAAATTCAGCAACTCAAATGGTTCTTAGAACCAACTTCATTTTGAATACAGTCACTCTGTTCTTCCTAGCAACCCTGCCACACACCTCACACCCTTGCCACCGTCCTGGGCCTGAGCTGACAAAGGTGTCTGAGTTCAGCACAGGACACCTGGAACCCCAACACAATCAGTAAGTGAAGAGACATGCAGACTTAATGGACCTGCCTGTCTGCCAATAGAGACATGACCGTGACCAGGCACCACAACAGTTTTCTTCTACTCGCCCATTAGAATCAAGGTCACTACTATGTTCAGCCAACTAGGCTAAAACATAGGCAGGTCTTAAAGTTAGGGCAGGTCACATTGCATGTAATTCACATGGAGAGGACTTCCACGTGGGTAGGTATTCAATTTCCTGAGCTGCAACATGAAGGGAGGGTTGTTTGGCTCTTGGGACAACCAAAAACATTCTGGCTGAGCCCTAAGTGTGACCCAGACCTCATGGCTGGGCTGGGAAGGACCCTGGCAGTAGATTTTCGGGAGGCTGGCTGATCAGGTTCCAGAAAGTATGAGACAGGAAACGGACAAGACAGGACTCACCAGGAGCCTGGCGTAGCGCAGGCACAGGGTCATCAGTGCCTGGGTCAGGGCGGCTCTGCCGTGTGAGACTTAGAGCTTGAGGAGCAGCCAGGGGCAGCCCATGCGAGGAAGCCGCCCCCTGTACTGGGCCAGGTTGACAGTTGCTAGACACACTAGTAAGAGACACTCACAGGGCCACTTGGGGACTGGTGGCAGGTGTGAGAACACCGTGCTTGGCTGCATGCTGACCACGAGCACTGTCCACCCTCGTCGGAGCCGTCAGCACAGTCCTCCTTCCCATCACACACCAGGCTGAGGTTGAGGCAGGCAGAGGAGTGGCACTGGAACTCCGAGCTCTGGCACTTCTCGGGGGGGCCTGGAGAGGGTGACTTTGTACCTTTATAGTCCACCCCACAACACCCCCCCAGCACAGCCGGGCTCCCCTTGTGTGCAAGATGCCGCCATTCTGGTGAGGAACGGGTTTTGGGTCCTGTAGCGTTTGCTTGCTGAGCTGCTTTTTCGTGCCAAGCAGAAGCCAGTGGCAGGAGCCCCCTGAAGTTGTTTGCCTCCCCCATTCAGTGAAAGCTCCCCCACACTTACACCCAGCCTCATCACTGCCGTCCCTGCAGTCGCGCTGCCCATCACAGCGCCATGAGTCAGGCACACACTGGTCCGCACGGGCACAGGGCCACTGGCCAGAGCCACATCGAAGCCCCTGAGGGTCACAGTTCTGGGGAGACAGTGGGAAACTCAGTTGACACCTGCGTTTAGCACCCAGGAAGAGATGTAGACAAAAGGATCTGCTCTAGAAGCCCTTCTCTAGAGTTCTTCTCACCTTGTCTAATGCACACCCCAGCACATTAATAGTGATTTTGCCCTAATGTGACTTGGAAACTCAGGTCTTATGCAGGATGGACAAGAGGAAAGGAGGGGACACCCGTGCACCTGCTGGAGCCCAGATCCACTCTCAATGTTAGGCACATCTTATGCCCATTTTACTGATGAGGAAATAGAACATGAGGGAATAAGTACTTACTTAAGGTCAAGCGCAAATAGTAGGATTCAAGTCCAAGCTGCCTTGTATACAATTTGGGAACATCGTTGTACTCCTTGGTGACAGGTAAGCAGAGCTTCAAAGCACATCTCTGGTGGGGCATCTAAGTCATAGCTTAAGTCATATCGAGGCCTAACACTTGCAAATCTCCTACAATAAATAACCTCTTGGAAATTTGAATTTCACAAGAGGGTGTTGGCACTTTGATATAGCTATGAGTGGCTTTCTGCCTGGTGATTATGGGGGACCTTTCTGTCCTTGTGTTTTCCCAGAGTTCTACAGGGAAGCATGTGTTACTGTTGTGATTGGAAATCGACTCTCTTTTTCTGAAAGAAGAGTGACTACCTTCTCATCACTTCCATCTTTGCAGTCTAAGTCGTGGTCACATATCCACTCTGCCAACACACATTCTCCGCTCCTCGGACACTTCACCTCCCCCGGCGGGCACCGCAGGGGCCAGGCAACAGGACAGCCTTCTTCGTCCGAGTGGTCCCGGCAGTCTCGGTTCCCATCACAACGCAGAGAATACGATATGCATTGACCGTTCTCACATCTAAATTCCGATACGCTGCATTTTTCACGGACTGAAAAGTAAAGCTTTAGTTAAGAACTCAGCCACATGTAGAAGTGATTTAATGGCAAATAAAGTGGTTCAAAGTCTCCCCAGTCTTCTGCTGGCATCTTGGGAACTAAGCCCCAGCAGTTGTAAGGACAGAGAGGTGGCTCAGGTAGAGTGTTGGGCCAGACAAGGCCTACGAAACTAGCTCAGAAAATCCTTCTGTCCTGGGGAATGATGGCAGAGGGACAGGGGTGGAAGGGGCCTGGGATAGGAAGGAAAACAGGATTCTCCTCTGGGACCTTAATGTCATCTGTGAAAAAAAGGAAATTCCCCACAATATCCAACATATTCTGTAACTTATGTTCTTAGACTCAATTCCTATAGACAGAAGTTGCTTGGCTTGGTTCAAGAAAAAGGATGAGGTCCTCGGCAAAACTATAAATATATATTGAAGAGTAAATTGTACCTCGGGTACCTCCCTACTTCCTTCCTGTGTCTGTTTCCTTCTCCTGTCCTCATAAACCCAGGGCAGGCATAGCCTCTGGCTACCCAGTTGCTTCCACATCTAAACATATCATGGTGCCTTACCCACTCTCCACGTTCTCTCTTCTACCCTAATCCTGTAACATGATTACAGTCTTTGAAACATATAATTAGGAAAGAATAAAAATAAAGACTGCATATCCCATAAAAATGAAGGGAAAGCAATGACTCTGCGAATGTGATGGGCCCATCTCACGAGAAGATGTAGGACCAAAGTGAAAAGCTTTGGGGAGGGAGATTTTATCTCACTGAGAAATACTACTTTATTTTGGTAGTAGACTGGTTTTCTACTAACAGAAACCTCCTGGTCATGCAAGGAGGGGAGTTACAGCATGATCTTCAAGGTCCCTGCCACTCAGAAACTTTCATCTTCGTCTGCTATCTATGTAGCAGCTACAATCGATCTGTGTTACTTGTGGATTCCGTGTTTGTGTGTTCACCTTCTTGCTGACATTTATTTGTGACCCCAAAAGTCAATACTGCTACAATCTCATGCTCATTTGCCAAGATACACAAAGCAGGAAAACAATGGGGTTGCCCGACACACATGTTCCCAGTTGAGGTTGAAGAAGGCAACGCTCAGCCTTCTGGTTTCGCTGCTCACACTGTGCCTGTGTGTCCCATTTGCAGTCTCTGTAGGGCCATGCTTTTCACATTTTTGTGCTTTTTTTGTGACTTTGCTCTTTGAAATGTCCCCCAAGTGAAGTGCTGAAGCGCAGTCTAGGGTTCCTAAGTGCAAGAAGTCTATGATGGGCCTTATGGAGAAGTTACGTGTGTTAGACGAGCTTTGTCCAGGCGTGAGATGCAGTGCTGTTGGCTGTGACTTCAATGTTAATGAGCCAACAATGTATGTCAAGTTGATTTTACACAGAAGCATATAAAACAAGGCTGTATATTGATTGGTTCAAAACACGTGCCCAGAGACTTGCAGAAACCTCACCCTGTATTTTTTCTGGAAGGAATAATTCAATATCCACTAATTCAGTGTTCATGGCAACCTCATAGGACTTTACTACCAGGAATAAGGAGAATCAACTGAAATAGTTTAAAGCACTCGAAGGAAGTTTCATGGCACTTACTACATCCTTGTTCGTCTCTTTTGTCAGCACAGTCTAGGTTGCCATCGCAAAGCCAGCTCTTAGGGACACAGCGGGTCTTGTTGTCACAGCGCAGAGAACAATCCTCAGTGGGCTTCCAGCAGTCCCACTCGTCCGACCCATCCAAGCACTGCTGAGCCCCATCGCAGTGGTATTTCGCCTCGATGCACTTGCTTCCATCCAGACACTGGAAGACCCCTGAGACGGAAAGGGCCAAACGCTAGCACCGTACGCTCAAACTAAAGCTTCAAAATTAGATGAACTCACCCTCATTCTGGAGTTCGGGGGGTCAAGAGACTGTATCTTACTTGAGCAAGGGAGGCTCACAGAACCAGCATTCAGACAGACTTTCATTATGGTGACTTAACTCGGGAAAGAAAGCATGAGTATGACAAGCACTCTGGCAATTCAGACCATGCTTTTGCTCAGGGTACCTGGCACAAAAACTGAGAAGCAGAGTTGGTGACAGACCTGGTCTGTTGCAGAAGCGGGGACAGTTCTCTTCATCAGAGCCATCCTGACAGTCACGCCCACCATCACAGAGGTTCTCCCGAGAAATGCATCCCTTCCCGTCCCGACAAAGGACAGAGGATCGGGTGCAAAGTAGAGGGCGCGGTGGAGGAAGAGTAGGAGGGGTGATTGTGGCTGCTCCTTCAACCCCAGGATCTAGAACAAGCAGTTGCTTCAGCAAGTCAGTCCATTAGCTGGGGAGTACAGCTCCCTCCCGCAGGAGGAGAAAGTGAAGCCGACCCAAAGCCTAGATCTTTGCATTAAGTGTGGTATGCTCGCCCATCATCTACTGGCTTCGAATTTGGGCAAATTGTTTTCTCCTTTTAGGTCTGTTAACTTTAATCTTATTTTTTTTACCACCTAATGCTATATCCTGGGAATAAAAAAATAAAGCAAGTTCTAAAGATAGAGACTTGCTCTCTTTGTTTCCCTGCTATAGGCTCTATGACAGGGCTCTATGGTCTAGGACGGGGCTGGTATAACGTGGACACTCACTTGTTGAGATAAGTAAGTTATGCTACGAAAAGTTACCAGTTAATACTCTTTGGCAACTATCGCAGCAACCTAATAGATTTGTTAGTAAAATAATCAAAATCGGATTTGTTACCAAGAAGTTGCCTGTTTATTGACACACTTTACCACCGCAGAAATATGTCTCTGTGCCTAATGTTTCTTAACCTTTAAGATCAGGTTAAATCAACCAGGGAATCAAAAAGTAAGACCGTTAAGCCCTGGCTGGTGGGGCTCACTGGGTTGAGAGCCAGACTGTGAGCCAAAAGGTCGCTGGTTCGATTCCCTGCCGGGACACATGCTGGGTTGCAGGGCAGGGCCCCCAGGCTGGGGGGTGTGCGAGAGGCAGCCAGTAGAGGTTTATATTGTACATTGACGTTTTTATCCCTCTCTTTCTCCCTCCCTTCTCCACTCTCTAAAAAAATAAATAAAATCTTTTTTTTTTTCTTTTTTTTAAAGTAAGACAGTTCAGACAGAAGAATGAGATGAGAGACCACTATGGGTTGGGTACATAAAAGAGAAGAGCTCTGTCCCTCTTCATGTCCACTCTTCCTTCAGGCTTCCAGCTGCTTCTGCTGACAAAGTCCCCTGACTCCTGTGATAGGACTTCTTTTTCTGCCTCAAGATCCAAAATCAGACTTTTGTGCTCTATGCTAAAGACTTACATGGGCGGAAAAAAATGCAAACCAGCCTTAGGCAGGTTAACCTGAATGACAAGGTGCAGCTTCTACAGCTGATCTTGGTCTCCACAGCCCCAGAGCAGCTTTGCCACGGGTCCTCCACAAGATGTTACTGCTACAGAGAAAGGGGGTTCCTCAGCAAAATGAGTTTGGGAAACTGCTTTAGAGCAGATTCAATGGATCTCGTCACTGCCAGACTCAGCGCTGTAATGTGCTGATGTGCAAGGCGATTGTCAGAAGGGCCACAGTGTGCTGACTCCTCTCCAAGTGTTGCTCCAGGGCTTTTGTCACTTAGCAGCTTTGAACACCAGGTTCACATCTTACTCTCCGGGGGCGTGGACAAGTCAAGGAAAAGGCCTGCTGAGCTGTGGGTTTGGACAACAGCCACACGAGCACAAAGATGCCTAGGATTCTATCCTATAAAAGCACACCTTGAAGAGCCAGGTAAAGCCGAGCTCAGCGAATAACTTCCCAGAGGAGCCCTCACTCACCTGGGACTTCCTGGCTCTCGGCCAAGATGACCATTTTTCTCACGTGTGGCTCTTCGGACACCGAGAAGGACTGCAGCGTCTTCCTGTTCCAGAGCACAAGACCCGCTCCACTCGTCGTCACCAGGTAGGGCTCGTGGGCAGCTATTACGCCGTCACTCCAGGTCTTGTTCAGAATATACGTTCTGTTTTTTAGGAGACTTAGACCTTGCAACCCTAAGGAAGAGTCAATCTCTTGCAAGCCGATACAGAACAAATAACTGGTGACAGTGGGGTACAATCTGATTGAGGTGCAGCAACCCCAAATAGAAAATAAGCACAGATTCTCCCTGTTAAGTTTGCAGGTTGAGTTTTCTAGTTAAAGATGGTCCGATGAAGTATGTGAAGCTCCAGGAAAGGGAGAGGCTGAGGTCTGCCCTGCGGACACATCAGATGTGCCTTTACCGTCCCCCATGCATGCACCAAAGCACCCAGTCATCAGCACGCAGCTGCTAGACCTCAGGGATGGCTTTTCGGTGAGAAGACTCTCAAACTGGGCTATGCAGTATAACTTGTATCTGTTACCAAGTTGTAACCAAAGCACCTGTATTTCATTTGCCATGGAAGTTTGGTTCCATTACTACTTCTATAGAGGCAGAAGCAAATTTTAAAAACTGCAAAAAGCTATTAAGTATATTATTCCTGGCATTTTCTCTTTTAAATCATAAATCTAGACTTATAGATGAGAACTGAGTTTGTTGTAAGTGACTCGTGTCCAGCTTTGAACCATGAAAACCAGAATTTGAGCCTATGTCTATCTAGCTCTAAGAACAACCAGAATCATACTATAAGCAAGACTCTCACTCATCCCCTCAAGCTCCTTCTGACTGCACTGGCTGTGTGGTGCTTACCTAGCCCTTTGGTGGTCCAGAGGATGCTAGATGAGCCGAGGTCTAAGGTCATGTGTGTGTCCGCCGTCCAGGTGCCTCTCCAGACTTCCTGTCTGTCTTTGCCATCAAGGGTCATACTTTGCAAGTGTTTCCCACTTTCTACCCAGTAGAGCACCCTCTTTGGCCAGTCGAGAAGAAGATGAAGTATAATGCCGCTCACTCTATAGAGCGTATGTGTGTCTGGGCCAGCAATTCTAGTTCTCTGAATAACGCTTCGGTCACAGGCCAGCCAGAACAAGTTCCCAGTTGCTATGTCCACATTTGCTGAGCAGACTGTAAGGAGGAAAGGAAGTCCCATTAGAAAGGGCAATCAGCCCTGGCTGGTGTAGCTTAGTGGATTAAGCGCGGGCCTGTGAACCAAGAGATCACGGTTCAATTCCCAGTCAGGGCACATGCCTGGGTTGCAGGCCAGTTCCCAGCAGGGAATGCACAGGAAGCAACCATACATTGATATTTCTCTCCCTCTCTCCTTCCCTTCCCCTCTGAAGATAAATAAATAAAATCTAAAAGAAAAGAAAGGGCAATCAAATGCCCTTTCTTAAGTTTTGGGTCAAGGGTAGAAGGAAGATCACTGGGGGATATAAAGGCCAGTCTCGAACAAAGAGCAGCCTACACACCTCGTTTGCATGATTATTTCCCATCATGCCTACTCTGGTACCAGCTCTGTGTCTGTCATAGGAGCTCATTTAATCCATACAACCAGCTGACAAGGTCAGACACTCACTGCATTTCATAAATTACATATGCAAGTGGCAAGGCTTGCATTTGAATGCAGATCTGCAACTTCAGATTCACAGTCCTTCTTATTTAGTCCATTGCAGGGCAAGGGGTGAGGACTGGAACTGCTATAGGAAAGCAGACACGGAGCTAGAGGGACATCACAGCAGAGGTATGAGAGGTGGTCAGCAGAGTGGATGAACAGTGAGGAGATCTACAATTAGAAGGCACCAATAAGATAGGGACCAGGTACAGAAAAGCTGTGAAGTGTGGCTTTTTAGATGTGAATGAATAACACTAACCTACAAAGCAATCCCCCTACTCCCATCCTGCCCAATGGGAGTAATACTCCCAATGGGAGTATTGTATAGCTAGCTGTACAATCGGGTCTAAGTGAGATATCACCTACTCTGGGGTGCAGGAGAGCATAAAGGTTAGGGCCAGGAGTAGGCTAGCAAGTCAAAATGCCTTGTTTGAGACACCTCCAAAGTAAGGTGTCAGTTCATTCCTGTGCCCCACTTTCCACTAATATATTAATATGATAGAAACAGTGCTTCTCTCATAATGCTGTTATGAGGGTTACAGTGAATGCATACAAAAAGCTTAGAATAATGTCCATTGTTTTTAGAGCAGTGAGCTGGGCTGGCTTGTACAAGCTCATAACAGCCAACTGGTAAATTCAGCAAGTCCGTAAGCTTGTTGTTCAATGCAACCATTATTAAAAAATAAATTCTATCAAATTAAATCATATTTAAAACAAAGCTAAAATACTTAAACCATTGCTTAATTGTTTTCTTACACCTGACTATTACCTGTGCTTTGGTTTTAACACCTACTGCACCTGTGCGGGGGGAGCACTACACGAAGGTCAGCTGCTCACACCCCCTCCCATCGCCGCGCTTAGGGGCGTCACATTCGCAGTGTGCAGTTCGGCACTGTGGGAGTTTTTACAGCACAGAACTTGGCAAAACCTACAAGCCTAAAATATTTACTCTCTGGCCTCTTACAGAAGGAGGCTGACAACTCCTGGTCTGCACTTAAAGTGACAGAGAAAATGTTAATATTTCAGGTTAAAGGTATATGTACTGTTACATTTTAAATACCACAGAAAATGAGGAAATATATCTTTCTAGTATTTGAAAACTATTGTCCAGCTCTGCAAGTAAGTCACTTGTCCTCGATGAACTAATTCCAACTAGTCTCCATCATTTCACTTTCATCTCACTTATTTTTAGAAACACAAGTGTCAAACATTTACATCAAGACAACATTCACTCAGTAATGGCATCGGAAGTCAAGCATTTATCCGTAGTTGGGTTTTGTCAAATCTTGATTGAATTGCAACTACAGACTGGCCAAGATCCAAGAATTCAGAATAAGAAAGCAATCTATGAAAATTAGTTGGCCAAATAAAAATTACTATAAAGAATGTCATATATCTCATTATTTGTCAATTGTACTACACATTCTTTATAACCGTTAGCTTTATTATAAACATATGTAGGCATATATATGCACACTCTTCCCCCCAGAGAGCCAGTTGTTGAGTATATCCCAGAACACGCTCATTATAATATTAAGAATTCAAACGTGAACCACTGGGGAGGTTGACAGACAGGCAGGGCATGGTGGTGGGCCATGGGTGACAGACTGGAGAAGCCGGTACACACAGGGTATACTGTGCTATAAATTCTTCCTACTTCCCAGGTCTCAGAGTGGGAGCACGTCTTTACTATCCCCCGTGTTTTCATGTGGAGGCATTTGCCTACAATCATGCTTCCGAATTCTCCCCATACTCTTTGCGTCACTGTTGTCTAGGAAAGACATGACCCTAAGGGGGCGCATTAGTAAGAACAAACTGGCCACACTCAGTTCAGCTTCTCTCTTCTTTGTTGGGCTCTGGCATCTGCAGAGAACATGTGCTCTGTTTGGAGTTAGACTTAACCTTGGTTCTACTCAGGTTCAAGGTCGAAAACCCAGGGTCAGGGTCACAGAATGTGGCCTTTGAGCAATTCTACATGGGTTCTTACAGATATGCACTCTTGTCTAAAACAGAATTTTGAAGCCCTCCCAGTTTCATCTGAAATCTCCAGCCTCGGTTTTTCATACGAGGACAAGATGAACACACCAAGAGATGCCAGTGCACTTGCTGTGAGGATAAGCTGAAAGCTGGTGCTCTGTGGTTGCCGGGAGGCCCTGAGCTCTGTGCACGGGCCATGACAGCAGGGGCTGAGCTGACTAACACCTAGAGAAAGGCCTGCCTGGCTTCGTCAAGCGGTTCAGCCACTGTGCAGGAAAAACACCCCTGCGCGTCTCCCTTACTCTCCGACGGTACTTCTGACATCACGTGTGTGGGGTCGTGCCCCAGCACCACACAATCTGGATACTCCAGCGGGGGTCCTGCATTCCATTCTGTTCTGACACTGTCTACCTGGAGGCAGCATCAGGTCTGACAGATGGAGAGCTCAGTCCCACAACACTGCCCCCACTTCACGGGCCAGTCACAAGCCCCAGCTTGTCACCCGCACTCTGACCGACTGGCTGTAAATCACAGTTCCCACAACCCCCTCCTCGGGTTCAGTAATTTGATACACTGGCTCAGAGAACTCAGGAAAACACCTATTTACATTTGCTTGTTTATTATATGAAGGAGACGCACGAACAGCTAGATGAAGGGATGCACAGGGGAACCCCTCCTGTCTCAGCTCAGAAACTTCGGCCCCCATGGAGTTGGTGTGTGCCACCCTCCCAGCACGTGGAAGAGTTTGCCACCTCAGGGGCCCTTTGAACCCCATTTTTTATGGAGGCCTCATCACATTTGCGTGATTGATTATTAACTCCATTCCTCACCCTTCTCCCTCTCCAGAGGATGGGGAGTAGGGCTGAAAGTTCCAAGCTTCTAAATATGGCTTGGGTTTGTGGTGACCAGTCCTCACCCAGGAGCCACCAAGAACTGCTCAAGGTAACAAAAGATCTCATCGCCCAGCAAATTCCAAGGAATTTCGGAGCTCTGTGTCAGATTCACCAATGACTCAAGAAATTAGCAAAGATCTTAGAAGCTCTGCTCCAGGAACCTGGGGCAGAGACAGATATATAAATAACTTCACAGCCACCTACCACAAGGACTGAATATTCAACACTAGAGGAAGCTCAAATGAAATCATCAGCCTCTTACAATTCCTTGGTATGGTCATGGTAACACAGCTCGGGGAAGGTAGCATTTTAAGTGAGTAGGAAGGCATTCATGATCAGGGGTTTCCTAACAGCCATCAGTTGTGTCATGGGCCACCGCCCGTTTCAGTTTCTCCTGAAAGCTCTCCAGGTCCAGCCCTGGAACTCCTACGTGCCAGGCACTGTGCTGCCCACAGGACTCTGGGTAGGGCCGGCTGCTCTGCGGTAACACGAGGAGTGACGCCGCGCTCCTTTCAGTGAAGCATGTCCTCGGCACTCCGCGCACACAGGGCACACCCACCCGGAGATCAGATCACTCACCCGAGAGTTCAGGTCTCAGTTTAAATAAAGGAGGTGTTTACAGTTAGCCTGAGAACAGGGAGTCACGGGGTGGAGTGTGGTATTTAGGAGTGTGGGCAGGGAGAGAAAGTATATATTACCATAGTAAGAAAATATCTTGTTAGTTTTCTCTGAAATCTGCATTGCAAATTACTTCTAAATCAGTGTAAGAAAATCTGCAATGCAAAATTGAAGTATTTAAGGTCCATATCTATCCTATTCAGACTTAAGGCCAGAAAAAAAATTTTCTAAACTTTATTATTGCCCCTAGGACTTCCCAAATTACTGTAGCCTTTTTACAGTCTGCACACCGCTCATTAGAACAAGGGTAAATCAGAGACACAATAGTTCAATTAGTTAAAAACCACTGTTTGGCATTAATTCTGATTCAGATCAGAAACAGGTAGGGTTTTTTTTGCCTTTTTAAATTTTGGTGCCAGAAAATAAAAGACAAATCCAGAACAGCCACCCCAACTTACCTGTCCGCTCTGTCCGAATCTCCTGCTTCTCTTCCGAGTAGCCGGCGGAGCAGAACAGATGTCCCTCGGCACTTGTCCAGTAGACGAGGTTTCTTTTCCAGTCAACATCCAGGAGATAGATGTCCCTAGGATGCTCTTGAACTAGGGTTCTCTCTATCACAGTTCCCATAAAACCAACTTTCAACAAGTAGAGACGTTTGCCAGAAGAAAACACTAGTTTTAAGTCTACCAGGGAAAAGGAGAGATTTTCTGTTGATCGTTTGTTAGATAAGCCCATTCTCCCATCTTGAGTAATCCCCCTCTCCAGCTGAGGCACCCCTAGAAAGGGACCTTAATCAAGTTCCCTCTGGAAGCACACACACAAGAAGAAGCCCTCACTTCCTGGAGAAGGACTCATTTGGGCAAGAGCTGCTCAGCTTTCCCACGGCACTGAGTCCTCTGAATTTCTGCTGCCAGGCAGCCACAGAAACCCGAGCATTACAGCTGGAAGGCTGCTCCACTAGATCGGGTGACGCCATCAAGTCCCTGCCCAGAGCATGCAAGTCTCGGTACAAAGAACTGCAAACTGTATTGCCCATTTAAAGAAAAGTTGCTTGGGTGGTGAACTGTATACACAATGTTCAAACCACAACCTAAGCTGAAGTCTCGGGTTTGGCATATGAGCTTATCACACCATGATCGCACCCCGGGGCTCTTTGTGAACTGTGCTGTTTAAAGGTAAAGCACAAGTGCATTTATGTCATCTCTTCTTCTTCAGATCTCAGTGTTCTACAGAAAAAAGTCAGGTAATTTTTTCTAATAGATTCTCTATTGCATAGAGAAGTTCAATGACTATGTAGCCTTTAGCATTGCAAAGATGGAGCAGCAACATGAAGGACTGTGCTCACAGTACTGAGGTAGACACTCTTTTCAAACATAAGTCAGGACACACCATAGTCATAAAACTGTAAAGGGCTTCTTTCTTCTTCCAACTTAGTTGTTGTTTTTCATGCAAAACTGAGGAGTGGAAGCCATTTTTTTCCTGCTATAAAACTAATCAAACCCAAAATAGCTATTGATGGGTAAATGAATAAACACAATATAGTACGTATGTGTATATTTAATGAAATATAATTCAGCCTTAAAAAGAAAGAAAATTCATGTTACAGTGTAGATGAACCTTGAAGACATCATGTTAAGTGAAATAAGCCAGTCTCCAAAGGAAAAGTACTGTGTGATTCCACTTATACAAAGTACCTAGAGTCGCCAAATTCAGAAACAGGAACTAAGATGCTGGTGGCCAGGGGTTAGGGAAAGACAAGTGGGAGTTATAGCATAGTGGGCGTAGAATTTCAGTTTGGGGAGATGAAAAATTCTGGAAGTGGATGGCGAGGTGGCTGAGCGAAAATGCGAATGTACTTGGTGTGGGTAAACTGTCTACTTAAAATGGTTATGGCGGTACATTTTATGTTATGTATATCTTAGCCCCTCCCCCCAAAAACCTAACTGAGGTCTTTTGATAACAAAACATTATCAAAATCGTTGTCAGTATAAACGTGGTTGATCCAAAAACGGAAGCTATGTAATTTCCAGGACCACCACAGAACGTGCCTCTCGAGACAGGCCCGCTTCACCTGGCGGACTTACCGCTGCATGTGCCAGAAGGTAGAAGGGACATTCCCTCTGGACAAACACACTTATAGCCCTTGGGATGGACAGGGGACAGGAGACATAAGTGGCTACAAGAACCTGGAACACAGGCCGAGTGTCTGCCTATTTTAAAACAGAAACAGATTAGATACGATTTCAGATGTGTTTATCCATACTACTTCAAAAATTAATACTCAAGTGGAGGCTAGCCATTTTAACGACAGGAGGAATCCCAATAATACACTCGTTCCCTTCCAGGCGAGGCATGCTGACCTTTGAACACTCGTGGTCTCCTGTCTCTCGTGCAGTCAATGGTAAGCTTAGGCCAGCAAAGGTTCAACAAACAACATCTTCTCTCTCAGAGTTAAGGCAAAATGACGGGCTAGCTTGCTTATAGGAAGATTCCCTTAGAAGTAAACAGTGATCTGGGATCCCCACTTTGGTAAGTTTCTTGGACCCGATCAAGAAGCATTCTCTGAGTAGAGCCTGACATACAATTTCAGATTAACAAAGACTTTTAACTCCTACTCAGTGAATCTTTGACATCCTTCTCTAAGCAGAATGCTGGGCTTGGTTCATTTTCTGTTATCGGTTGTCATTGTCAGCCAATAAGCTTTCTAGCCCCTCTGTGAACAGCTTATAACCCTGTTTTGTGCGTTTCAGACATTAGAAACCTGCACCGCACTGGGCAAGCACGAGGCACGTGTCTGGGACGAGTTTCGCAGTAGCTGTTTCTGTTCAGTCCGTCTTCCTGAGAAGTCCTGTATGCACCTGGAGTCACACCCAGAACATTGTCCCTGCCTCAAAACAGCAAGTTCCAACGGCGGACCATGATAGAAACTTAGGTACTTTCTGCTTACTGTTTAGGATACATACTGATCATAAGTGTTTCAAAAGCAAGCCTTGGACTTACTCTTAGGCTGTTGGGATTTGTGGAGCACTGAGAAAGCAGATACGGAAGCATTTAGCAGCATCATTCTCTCGTTTGGCGTGCGGGATGAAGCATGAAAGAGCTGTATTTTATTTGCCCAGAAGAAAGAGTTCTCAAATACAGCTAGTCCTGCTGGATCTTCATCTTCTGAGAAGATCTCAGGAAAGGTGTGCCTCCCGCTGCCATCCACATTCATCGTCTCTATGGACTGAAGGATTGGAGAGTCTCGTGAGAGCAGGGAAGCGTTAGCAACAAGTGCTGACAATGTTAGTGCGCCTCAGTTTCTTGGACACTAACTAAATATCATGTTGAATATCCCGTGATATTCAACAGGATAGAGATGGACTCATCTGGGGGATTCATGGAGGCGGATGCCAAAGCCAGTGCATGGAACTGCTTCTTGTACAAATGTACGTTGTACGAGAAGCTACTGTAACTTATTGTCTATATCCAGACATTGTACCACATCCTTTCCCGATAGTCTCAATTGCCCTCTGAGGTAGGATCCTCTCCCTTTTCAGAGACGGTAATGAAGCACCGTAAGTAGGCAAAATCATAGCCAGCAGTAATAGGCTTCGGAACATGACTCCCAAGCCTATGCTTTAGCCACCACGTCCTTTCGTGTGATGCTTCCAAAAATGAAATAACATGAACTATAATATTTAGAAATAGAAATATGAGTACGAGGCACTGAAGTACCTGAGTAACTGCATGCTTTCAAGAAGTGGCCTGCCATCTTAAGAGGTTTGGTATCCTAGGTACAACGCAGAACCTGACCCATACCACCAGGAAACTTCAGTGCTCGGTTTGACTGTAGATAGTTTAAGACAGCCACACTGTGACTCCCAGCCTACGTTGATCTAGTCTAGATCTGCACAAAAATGCTGGTCAATTATAGCTTGCTCTTCTCAGTTTTCATGGCCACAAGATGCTTCACAGAGCCGACACAAGACTTAAGAGAATTTGCTACTTACCCGTAGTCATTCCAAGCCCCAGCTAAAAGGGTTACCTTTGCCTCCAGACCGCTCTATTGTACCTCTTTATATTTACTGATCCAGTACAGCCTGCCAGTCACGTGGTCAAGTGTCAGTCCTACAGGCTCCTCCACGTTCACAACCGCAAGCACCTTCCTGTCAGAGCCATCCATCCCTGCAGTTTCAATGGTCCTCATGCCTCTCTGACCTCGATTGACCCAGTACAAGTACCTGAGAAAAGCCAAAGCACAAGGGGTTAGAGAACCCCTCAGGTGCGCACAGTGTTCTGAACAGCCAGGCCCCCTCAGCCCTCTCACACGGGCCTCACGTCATTGCCCTGCTAGGAACGCTGGAGATTTCTGCTCTTAGACTCTGAAAAGTTTGGCTCCATATGTTCAATTTAGACTTCAAAACTAGAATTTTTTTAGAGCACATGAGACCTAGGTTGAAAAGGTTGAAGGGTTCTCTTATCAACTTAAATATCTAAGGTAAGCAATGGTTTTGGATATATGCCAAGAGAAACACCACTTACTTCTTTGCAGGAAACACGATTAACTGCTCTGGCACGAGATCTTTTTCCAAGATCCTGACGTAACCTCTGCCATCACTCAAACCAGCACAGATGACCCTTGCAAAGCTGCTGGCCCAGTACAACTGTCCCGTGTACCAGTCCAAAGAGACACTATTCACTCTTTTAAGTTCTGGGGACACAGGAGACAGTATTATGTTCCTGCACTTTTCTATATTCATCTTAGCTTGAAAAATGAGACTCGGACAGGACTTTTCTACAGCTTCTGATTTCAAGCTATTCAATGAGGCACAGAGGACACACAGGGAGTGACTGCAGGTTCTTTCCCTGCACACCGGACAGTAGGGAAAGAGACAGACCTTAGCAGAGGCATAACCAAGGAACCCAGGAGAATTTGACTTCAGATTGGGGCGATATTTATTACAGAAGTCTCGGGTGAATTGTCACAAACTCTACCTCTTCACTGCTATCACAGGACTTCCACATGCCCAGGACTATGCTAAACACATCTTCACATGCGCTGCTTAGTTTAACCCCCACACTTACACAGTGAGGCAAGTGCTATTGTCCCCATCTCATGAGGGTGGTTCAAAGGGGTTAACAACTTACTCAAGGGCATAGACCTAGTGATGGGGCTGAGCCTAACCTTGGCCTGAGTCCATGTTCCAAAACTGCATTTAATTCTACAAAGCTCTTGTAGAGCACACAAACTACAAAGTCTTATCTTAAATCGGGATTTTAGGTACTGCCATGATTCACAATAAGTGAAACACAGAGGAAGCTATCCAGATGAATACATATGTTTCTTACACTATGTTTAAGTAGCTTTAAGAAGTTAAGGCTCTAACATCAAGAAATATACCTGGATAGAGAGGAACAAAGTTTGGTTTTCCAGGGACAAACACATTTAAGACTTCATCTACCCAAAAGTACATGCTTCGCTCAAGGTCATAGGCAACAGAAGTAGGCCTTGACTTTATAGGTATTAGAGTCTCATAGATGCCTGTTCTTCGATCCAGGACACCAAGCTCTCGATCTGCTGCTATCAGAATTCTAACAGCACCATCTGCAGTAGAAGTAAAAGAGAACAGGACACATTACCTTGACACTCTCTTTCACACTGTTCTCTTTAGCTAAAGACACCCCGTTTCCCAGGCCAGCATCTATTTATCCCTGAGGTCGGGACTAAGGCATATCCAGAGGGGGTCTCGTTGACCACTGCAAGTCTCAATCCCTCCTCTGAACATTAAAACAAACCTTTGGAACTTTCTGCCTTATTTCATTTCAGATTCAGCCCTCCTCCTCACCTAGACAGAAGACTGCTCTAAGCTTTATACACAGCAGCCAAAGTCATTAAGGGTCCCATCGTTAAAGAAGCACAGGCCAGAGTAAGATTGCGCTGACTGGGTTTCTGGAATGCCTGGGGGTCCAGTGGATAGAATAACTAAGTCATTTTAAAGACACTTAATAGCAACTGACACTCAGATTGGCCAAGGAATGTTATAATAGCAGCTTTTTTATGAGAAGAATAAAGTCATCTCCATCACTAGACCTTAAAGTGATACCGATCGTTCACCATCGGTAGTGAACCATCGGTATCACGTTTACCTATAATTACTGCTAAGAATGGCACAGGGGATAGGCTTTGCTTTGGGTAATGGAACTCACCTACAACTCGACAGTCGGTGCCATTGGAAAGCCGGTAACCTTGAATACACCCACAGGAGTAAGAGCCCGGCGTATTATGGCACAGCTGGTCACAGGGGCTGTGCGCCACAGAGCACTCATCCACATCTGGTGACAGAGAGCCAAAAGTCAGAGAAAGCCCCGAAACCCGCTCGAGGGTTTCTGTTCCTTTAGGCCACTTTTCAGAAGCTCACTGGATATTCCTTATGTGGAGATCTCTGTGCCACGTGCTGTGATAGATAGCGCCCGCCTCCGCAGAATCCCCACCCACATGAATATAGTTCAGCCAATATAGAAATGCCAATACAGCGACCCTAGCACAGAGTACTGATCTATGTTGCCCTGGCAACATTCTTGGGGATGTGTCACTCGTCAGGCCAGCCAGAACCTAGTTCAGAATGACAAGTGTTAGGGCCTACTGTGCCGTGGGACATCTGCATGATGATGGAAAAGGCTTACGCCTCGCAGGTGTAACTGGCAGACTTTAAATGAGGTGGTGCTACTTCCTCAAAGCCAGATGGCAGGAACTCTTAGCATATGAGTCATGGGACTAGAAGAGCTTTCTTTTTTTTTCAAGCAGGAAGGAATATGGTTCCTTGAAGGCATTGCCAGGAAAATGTTGTCCCTCCAAAACCACAGCATCTTAAAGTAGAAGCACGCCTTTCCTAGCCCAGAAGGAGAACAATCCAAATATGACTACAAGTCAAGCTCAGTGACTAATCAATCCCTACAGCAAGCTGTAACCCAAGAAGGATGCTGCAGGAGCCTGGGTGTGTGTGAAAAACCCAGAACCCCCAAGGTCATGACCAGATAACTGACTTCATACTTCTAACGAAGAATTAATAATTTAGTTATGTTATCTAAAATAGGCTCATTGCAGTTCCTGGTGAATTCTTAATGTAAAAGTAATTGTTTAATGTAACACTGATTCTGTCTAATAAACCTGGGTCTCTCCTCTTATATCCTTTCTACCTAAGTGGCTAGGATCACAGGTGGAACCCGTGAAGAGAGAGGGCACTATTGAACGAGGGTCAGGGTGGCAGGATTTAAAAGGGAAAGGGATTTAACAAAGGAAAATCCTACTCTTTAGGACAAAGCATGAAGACAATTAATATCTACCCTCCTACTCACATTTTAGCCTAAAATACTGTCTTGTATTTTTAGGGACAAGTGCTATGAAGTAACCACCATAACCTTTTCAATTTATCACTGAGTTGTGAAGATAACGTGGCATTTATTTCACTCACTCTGGCATCATAATCCCATTCACAAAGGGCAAAAATGACCCATGAAGGACTGAGTGACTTAGATCAGCTGGAAGGAACAAGAAAGGATAAACACAAAACAGCTCTCACTTCGGAATCGGTCCTGCCACGCAAGCCACGGAGCCCAGGCGTGGCCGCGAACTGACAAGGGCATTTACTCCATGGCAGAAACCCTTCTGCCATGTTCCCCATAAAAGGAACGTGCTAAATTTAACGTTTTCTCATTAGTCAACTCCTGTAATTCCCCAAAAAGAGGATGATAACATGCATTGGCAATAATAGAAAAATCGAGACCGTTGTGCATTGCTGGTAGAAATGTCACACGGTACAGTCACTGTGGGAAACAGCATGGTAGTCCCTCCAAAAGTTCGACTGAACACAGAATTTGCCCTATAATCCAGCAGTCCCCTTTCTGGTATACTCCCAAGAGATGTGAAGTCAGACACTCATGCACCAGGGTTCACAGCAGCATTATCCACAACAGCCAAAAGGTGAAAACAGCCCACGAGTCCAAGAAGATGAATGGGTAGACGAAACGTGTTGTATTCAAACAATAGGATATTATCTGGCCTTAAAAAGAAAGTAAGTTCTGGTACATGTTACAACATGGGCAAATTTAAAGACACACCAAGTGAAAGAAGCAAGACACATTAGGACAAGTATTGATTCTACTTATACGTGGTCCTAGAATATAAGCAAATTCACAGAGGCAGGAAGTCATCTGTTGAGGTAATCAGGGGATGGAGAAGGGGAGCCTGAGGAGTTATTGGTTAATGAGTACAGAGTTTCTCTTGGGGATGATGAAAAAGCTCTGGAAATGGATACTGGAGAGGGTCACACAACATTATGAATGTACAAGATGGCACAGAATTGTACACGTAAAATGATTAAAATGGTGAATCTCGTGTTATGTGTATTTTATGCAATACGGACTTTATTAAACTAGATGAGCCAACGAAATCAGACCTCCACAGCTCCGACCGTCAGGCTGTAGCCTCCACCCAGCTGCACACGAACACCGGACCCCCCAGTGGGTGTCACTGCACAGCCCCTCACAGCCCCCGTTGGCCAGAGAGCAGTGTTTACCTGGTAGAGAGAGGACAGCGATCAGTAGAGGTGAACGCAGTGAGGATCAAACGTTTTATAAACATTATCGTGTCATAACCCTCTACACTTGTATGAGGAACAGAGACTAATTAAGAATAACTTCTGACCTTGACCTCTTACCCAGGAATGCAGAGGCGCTGGGGGAAGACTACAAGAAAGGGAACATTAGGAATCCTGAAGCTGGAGCAAGGACTTTCTTCCTAGGCCGACAGTCTGGACAATGTCCAATGTTCATGTATTGTCCATCCACAGAGGGGCAAGCGACCTCTTCTCTATTTTCTCTAGAGTTCATGGGCGCCTGGAACCCCTCACCTTGGGAAGGGCTATGGTCATTTACTAAGACCAATGAACTGTCTATGCAGGACCAGAAACCTGAACTTTGTTTCATCGTTTACATTCCTAGCACGTCTTTGTTCCTTTAGTAAAAAGCTTCCTTCGCAGCCTTCAACAGCACGAAAGGGGCTTCATCACCCACATCTAAGACAAAATTTGGGGGGACTGAGGGATACATGAGAAAAATGACAGAGGGACAAATATCCATTCTCCCTCTGCCCCAACTCGAAGCAGCAGTGATTTGTACAGGGGGAACCACGTATTTAAAAGCTGGAGGCGCTTGCTCAGTAGCCTCCTGACTTGGATCCTTAGAGCATCTGCCATTTTGTCTCGAATAAATAATTTGCTTCTCAGTGGCTAAGTCTTTGCTCTTTATTCCAGAATTTTAGGAGCAACATAATTGGAGGTGTTTAGCTAGTCTGTTTCCCTAAAGCTACACCATGAGAATAACTCTCCAAGTTTTACAGCTCAGGTGCCATTTGGTCACACGCAGGAGACCGAAGCCAACGGGGGAGCTTGTAAAATGTCAGGGACCCACCCCTGAAGGATAATTGCTTGTGCAGGAGTCCCAGCGTTCTCTCTCAGAGTGGACCCCGGATGATAATGAAAGCCCCTAGTCATTTAACCTCACTCCCCCTCCTCCCCCGTAAACCCAAGCTATTATTGGCTTCTTACCACAGGCACTGGGTTCATCAGTTCCATCTGCACAGTCCGCCGCCCCATCACACATCAGGGATTCCCGGACGCACTTTCCTTTATCACATCTAACCATGCCTTCTGGACAGGAAGCTGTGCAGGAAGGAAGCATTCGTGTTCATTCTTGTTTAATTATGCGGGGAGGGGAACAGAGAACTCTTACAATGGGTGACGTGGCGCTATTTCTGCAACCCACAGCCGCTCTAGGTAGGAAAGAAAGTTTTATTTTTTTAAGCAAAGTTTCCAGGGGATTGGGACTTAAGACTTAATAACAAAGATGTTAAGACCTCTAGGCACCAGATTGAAATTGTATTAAAGCTGATTGAGCTTGTATTAAATAGATCTAATTAAAACAGAATTAAAATCAGTCAACACTGGCCCTAAGACATATACATATTCTCTTGAGAAACCCAGTTTATACTTTATTATAGAAATGTTAGAATCTGAACATAGTTGATATTGCAGAATTAACTCTAGAAAGGAAAGACTGGATGGGAGTGAGGTTCACCAAGAAGTTGGAGATTCCTCCATATTATGGATGTGGGCGATGGGAAGAAATATGGCGCTCGCCAAGTTCTTCAGGGGTTTTCCCCTTTAATGGGGGATTTTCCCCTTCCCTAATTTACTACACAGGATGGGAGGCATCTGTTAGGAGGCTCTGGGCACTGGCCATGACTGAACCGTGGAAACACTGTAGGCACTGCTCCGAGTGGCCACTGCAGAGTTGCTATCCAAGCACTGCCTTATGTTTCCACGGGTAACTAACTCTTGGCAATTGCTAGGAAACGCCCTGTTTTTAGACATAGGATGTTCGTCTCAGGCATAAGAATTAAATAGCAACTTGCAGAAAGCCGCTCCCATGGAACAACCTTCTCTTTTTTTTCTTGTTGTTCTATTACATTGCCCCAATCCCCCCCACCCTGCTCTCCCCTGCTCCATCCACACCCCTGCTCCCGCAGCCAATCCCCACCCTGTTGTCCATGTCCATGGGTCATTTACAGCTGTTTGTTGGTTACACCCTTCCCCTTCTTTCTACCCTTCTCTCCCTCCTCCCTTCCCTCTAGTCGCTGTCAGTCTGTTCCTTGTTTCCATGCCTCTGGTTCTATTTTTGCTCATTTGTTTGTTTGTTTTTTCATTAGGTTACTCTTATAGGTGAGATCATATGGTATGTGTCTTTCACTGCCTGGCGACCTTCCCTTTAAATGAATGGGGGAGGGCAAGACTCACCGCAGAGGTCCTCGTCTGAGGAGTCACCACAGTCGTTGATGCCGTCGCACTTCGAGCTCTCCATGACACACACCTTGTTCTTGCACTGCCACTGGCCGGCCAGGCAATGGTCATGGGGGCAGTGCGCATTGTCCAGCCCATCCTCACAGTCCTTGCAGCCATCACAGAGTTCCCAAGCATCGCAGCACTCGGAACTTCCTGGACACTGGACCTTTTGGTCTGGACATGCTGTCACTATCTCTAAGAGACAGGGGTTGACTCAGTGAGACAGGAATGACATACTATGGCCTTGTTTACTTGGGGATTTATGGTTTGCTCAAAAGACTTTGTCTATAGGAAGTCAAGAATTGGAACCAATGGTAGTCATTGGAGATACAGACCCAACTTTGTATACTGAAGTTTCACCCCAAAGAAGTTAGAAAAAAAATAGTCAATAGACTAATAATCTTTTTTTATTTTAGCTAATTTTGAAAAAATGGAGAAGTGGCCAAAAAAGTCACCTATAACACCAGAGATAGTCAAACATCTTGGTTTCAAACATATGACGTAAGGCTATTTAGTGGCTTGCTTGTTTCGCCTAATGCTGTGGACACTAATCAATGCTCATAAAAACAGAGCGTGAGCAAAGACGAGCGCTGTACATACCACAGCCAACCTCATCGGAGCCATCTAGGCAGTCGCCAACGCCGTCACAGAGCCCGCCAAGAGAAACACATCTCCCGTCGTCACACTGCCAGGCCCGTGGATGTCCGCGACACGGCTCCTCTGTTCAAGGAGAGGCAGACAGGAAGAGGTGCTTGTCAGGACACCGGCAGCTTTTCAATCTGGGCTTGGTCTTAGCTATTTTCACCAGCTGTGGAGTAATTAATTCCCAATCTGCCACGGGAGTCGACCCCGAACTGGCCTCTCCCTTTCGTGTTACCTCTGACGATGTCACAGCACCCTCACCGTACCGGGGGACCATCACCTAGCAGGTCAGCAAGGCTTACCCTTCCCCTCCTTCTTCCAGAACACTGTCGTCCAGCAAAACCTTTGGTGACCATGGAAGCATTTTATATCTGTGCCGTCCAAAGTGGTGGCCACTAGTCACACCGGGCTACTGAGCACATGAAATGTGGCTCAGATGACAAAAGAGCCGAATTTATATGATTTTACTTCTTACATAAATTTGAATCATCACGTGCGGCTAGGGGCCACCTTTTGTAGGTTGATTGATTTCTTTGACTCCTTTGATGTTTGGGATTATATTAAGATGTAAGGCAAATTGGGAACTATTAGTTTTGGGGTTAATTAGACCCTCAAATATTTCTACCGAAGTATGCCTACTGGCAAAAGCTGGGATATAAATATAAATAAATAACATAAATATAAACTTGGGGAACTGGGGTGAGGTGTATGGAGTGGCATAGCACAAGAAATTTCTGCAAGTATAAACTTTTACTCTAACCTGTACTATTACTCATTTCAATATCAAAGGTTTCGTGTTAAATTAGTTACAGTAAGTCACCACTAGGTATATGTACATGGGGCATAGCAAAGGTATGTAACCTTCACCAAGCACTTTGGGGGTGTCCTCCTTTAACGAGGAGTTTTCTCCCTCCATGTTCACAGCACAGGCTGTGAGGCACCCGGTAGGAGGCTGCCCTGGTACGTCGTGCACACGTGTCCCTCCTGGGGTTCTGCGTGCTTCCAGCACAGAAGTATTTGATCCTTATGTCTGTGAGACATTTACCAAGTCTCCCATGATGCTGTAGATTTCTTTGTAGTCATTTTGCCAAGTTGTTTTTTAGAGGTATAAAATGTCTAAGCATATGAAAGTTGAACTAGTGTATTGTACATGACAGCAATTGTGTGCACTGGGACCGGCAAGGGTTTCCCATAAAGGAATGTCTGTGATATCCCAGTGTAAGGAGCTGCCACAGACGTGTGACCCTGAATTTAAGGTAAGGAGGCAGATTTTTGCTGGATTTTCCCTCGCAGCTAGCCTTCTAACTCTTTCTTTAACAGTGGTACCTACACTTAAAGAGACATTCCTGGCCTCACCCACTGCATGCCTGCAACAACCCAGAACACTCACTATTTCTGGATTCCCTTAAGAGGCTAAAACCACAAGAACTGACGGTGTCCCTGTCGGCGAAGTGTGTGGCAGTTGGGGCCAGATGTGAACGAGTCCCTGATGCGGTAGAGGAAGTGCTCACCACACTGCTCGTCGGTCCCGTCCGGGCACTCTCGCTCTCCGTTGCAGAGCCAGGCCACAGGGATGCATCTGTCCCCACAGGCGGCTTGCCTCGTCCGGTTACACTGGGCTTCGTCTGCAGGGGGCGACCAAGAGCAGGGCGGTGAGAGCTCCTGGCTTGCTTGGGTAGGGGAAAGCACCTGTTCGTGATGCGTGGCAGTCGAAGGTTGCTTTGCAGGGCCTTCCTTCAGTTAATACCCAGGAGAGCAATAAGAGGGCTCAGCACCCTAAAACCCACGTGAGCTGGACAGTGTGGATCCTTGGGAACCATGCTTTCTGGTGCTTTGGTGTTGTTGCTGAGAACTGCCATTTGCCTCCATTTTCCTGTTAGAATGGACGGACTTACACTTGTGTTTAAAGAGACATACCTCTTCCTGCTCTCATTCAGTCTTAAAGACTCCAAATATAAACAGTTGCAAGTTTAGAAGTCTAAGTTCAAAGTGCTCTAGCACTACTAGCTTACTTTTAGACACGTGTAGATGCATCTTCAAATGAGATTAGAGTTTTGGGTCCTACATACCATCTTTATAAGAATGTCTCTCACAGCCTGGTTACAGTATTTGTACGTTTTCAGATATTTGCATGGGATTGATTTACACTATCAGTTTTATTCAGGTTGTGAAGTTAGGTTTATCAACCTTGAATGATTAATGGTCAAAAATAGGCCTGTTATGGAATATGACCCTCTAAGACAAGCCCCAGGAAAGCCTGACTATACATAGTTTACTATACTATCCTTACTTTCAAAGAGAGAAAACAGTTCTTGGTCCCTAGAAAACACAGGGCAGAGGCCCACACTAGTAGAAGTCTCTGCAAGGTGCAGTGAAGACCCAGCAGGCCTACTCCCAGGGATAATTTGTGTGTTCGGAACGGGAAGTCGTTTGCAAAGGTGTGCAGTGGAAATTGACAATGGGAGTCTATTGTGTAGATATATTCTCTTGGGTAACAAACCATGTCTTAGTCTTACCTGTATCACTGCAAGATAGGGCTTTAAGTATAATTACTCCATGTTTAACTTTTTAAGAAAGATTTTACTTATTCCATTCTAGACAGAAGGGAAGGGAGGGAGAAAGAGAGGAAGAGAAACATGGATGTGTGAGAGAAATGTCAGTCAGTTGTCTCTTGTATGCACCCCAACTGGGGACCTGGCCCACAACCCAGGCATGTGCCCTGACTAGGAATCGAACCAGAGACCTTTCGGTTCACAGGCAGTCTGTGAACCACAGGTAATCCACTGAACCACACCAGCCAGGGCTCAATGTTTAACTTTTTAAAGGCTTATAAAAACATTTTAAATAAAATATTCAGGATGTATTGGTTATTCATGGATAGCTAATAACTTTGCCATCTGCTCACATACCGTCCAGACAATCTCACTTAACGTGACCAAAACCATTAACCTGAGAGCTGATGATGTTACCAACCACGGACATGGGGGCCCTGGCCCAGTCGTCAGGCCCCCCAGGCTGGGGTTCTGGTCAGACCACTTACAAACAGCATGGCCTCGGGTCATGCCTTCCTCTCTCTGGACCACGGTTTTCTTGTCTATAAAATGAGGCTGGTAAATGAATGATCCTAAAAGGAAGGCTCAGGGATTCAATGAGCACAAAGCCACTTGACACAGTATCTACCACATAAGTGCTCATAAAGCATTAATTCTGTTGCTTCCTTTTCCAGAAGATCCTTCCAGAAGGATTGCAATCATCCCTCCAAGACTCACTCGGCAGGGGAGCCACACCTTGAACAATATTTTGCCCTGGTGAGTCTCAGTCTGGAGACCAAATTGCATATATACATACATACATATATTCTATACATTATCTGCAGATGGATCTCAAATACTGCATTCCAAATTTGTAGATGCTTGCTGTGAATAAACAAGAAACTTAATTATGAACATAGTTATTTATGTATTCAATGTATGGTAGCTTTCTCATAGCCTGTCATAGCACGGGCTGTTCCGAATTAGACAGCATAAAGATGTCTTCGTATGAGAAGACATTGGAACGCACTGCTTAGTAAAACACATGAGTAACTTGAGTCCGATTTCAGAAATGGTGCAGACAGACCCCCAGAGCAAGGGCGTCCAGCCAAGGACGGTTAGTTAGCATCCCCCCTGGGAAACAAAGGACTCGGGTGCTAAGTGGCCCTCCCTCCAAACTGCTTCACAGCACCTTGACTAAGAAAGGGTCTGCATAAGCTACACTAAAGCCGGCCTTCCAGCCCTGGGGCCAATCAGGAGCACCCGCCAGGAGAACTGGGCAAGGCTGCAGGCCAGGCGGTCTGACCAGTGCCGGGCGCCTCCTACACTCGGCTAAGTCACCAGCCTTTGGGAACTGTGCGCGCCTCAGTCATCCTGGGACTCCGGTTCGGCTCTCCTCTGTTTGGGTTCTGCCTAAACCTGATAGGGATCAAGCGCCGTAGGACGGGACTCCCTAACCGCGCTTTTCCCCAGGGTCTTCCGGAGTGCGGCCCCGCTTCCCGAGGTCCCCGGCCTCCGAGGGGCCAGTTTGCTTGCTGCCTGGGAAACCCCAAGCGGCGAACCCATCAGAGACCAGGGATAGAACGAGAATCCAGGAAGAGCTTATGGGGGACCGGGCGCCCGCACTCAGGTGTGGCGTCCCCACTCAGGTGAGGCGGGAGCGCCCCTTCCCACCGCTTGAGCACCGGAGGGGAAAGACGGAATTCCTGCGCTGAGCACCCCAGCCTCCCGCCCTCGGGGCAGGTCTGCGAAGGAATCGAGAGCTGAAAGACGGGCCGCGCGACTCACCTGGCGGCCCCTCCGAAGGCCGGCCTCGGCTTCCAGATAAAAGGTCTCAGAGGATAGGGGCGGGGGGCACACACACAGCGAGGGTCCCCCAAGCTCTCCTCTGCCCCCGCCCCTGCAGCGCCCCCAACCCGCACCCCCTGCACCCTGCAGAGAGGGGCGCGGTGCCCCCTCAGGGCGCCTCTGCGCACGAGGTCCCCACTTACCTGCCCCGGGGCCCTCGAGGCCGCCCAGCGCGGCCAGCACGGGCGGCAGGAACAGAAGGAGCGCCCGGCGGCCCATGGCCGGGGAGAGGACAGGACGCGGGGGACCCCGCGCTGGGTGCCGGTGCCTCCGGGCAGGAGCCGAGCTCGCTGGAGGAAATCCCAGCCGGGGAGGAGCCCGTGGGCGCCCGAGGCGGGCTTTATTACCACTCCCGCCGCTCATTGGGGACCGCTGGGTGGGGGTGGGGGGCTGTCGGCGCCGCAGCTCCTGGGGGAGCGTCGCCGGGGAAGGAGCGGGGGCTGCAGGGACAGCGCTGAGTCTCCCGTCGGTCTCTCCCAGGCTCTCGGTGACGAAGAGGGGCAGGGACGCCAGGCCCTTCCTGCAATGGGATGGCAGACTCAGGTAATTCAGGGGCCGGCCCTTGCCACACTTAGGGGCAAGGTAAGGATGGTCAGCGACACTTACCTAAAGGCTTCTCAAACCTGTATGTGCCCCGGAATCACCTAGAAACCTTAACACGCAGGCTGCGCCCATGCAGATCTGGGGCGGGGTCTGAGCGCCTAACAGCTTCCTAAGTGATGCCTCGGGTGCTGGTCCTCAGGCCTCACCATGAAAAGCAAGGGCTTAGTTGCTCCCGAGCCCAGGGCATCACTGTGTGTGCCCGCAGGTCGCTGGGACCTCTGCCTCCCGCCCTCCCAGCAAGTCAGGCAGAATTCGGCCTTCCTGGTCCTGGGTCTGCAGTGCCAGCTCCGGGACATCAGTCCTCTTTGCTTGGCGATCAGCAAACTGCAACCACAATGGATAACATCGCCAGAGCCCTGAAAACACCTTCCCCCTTTCGGCCCGAATCACCGCCAGGCCTGGGCAGCTTTAATGAACAACTGGACCCGAACGTGTGTGGAATCTGACCGGCCCAAACCGGAGTCATACCTAACCCTGCAGGGCTGTGGACTTACGGGATGGGAAGAGTGTAGAGGCCATGTTATCCAAATGCTGCCGTTTGGGGATGAGATGATGGCGAAAATGAGCCCTTGACACAGGCGCAGGCCACCCTCCCATGCCCGTACTTAGCTGAGCTGTGACATGCCTTCTGTCCCATATACCAGGAGAAGGAAGTGTCAGATTCTTGGAGAGAACATGATGGAGTTAGAATTTAGCGTGTAAATCTGGCAAGGAACATTTATAGTGTTTGGGAGTGAAAGGCAGCAACAGAACACCAGGGGAAAATAGAAGCAGAGACAGGAATTGCGAAGTGCCTTCTGAGACTTTATTTGCAACACAAGACTCCAACAGCTTCCTTTGAAACCATGCCTCCTCTCCGCGCTCACCGCTGGTCCCGTCTCTCCACCCCGTGAAGGCGCTAGAAGGCCATATGCTCCGACATTGCCTTCAAATCCCTGTCTGCTCTGCGCAAGCCAGAGAAGCCCTTCTGCTTCGAGCGACACTCTCCTGAGACAGCATACTGCGTTCTGCTGAAATGACGTTGCTTTGCAACCGTAATATTTCAGCTCTTCAGAGATGTTCGGTGACACAGATCGAGCAATTCGGTGTTATAAGAACATGGACTAGTTTTCCTCAGGGGAAGCACTGAAGTTCGTGGTACGTACCTGGGTCTGGGCTACGAGAGACCTGGGTTCAAATCTCAGCAAAGTGAGATTTTATATAGACATACAGATGGCAGCTTTACACTGCCATGCACAGCCAACATCACTGTGTATGTGTCAGATGGGATTTATCACTTCATATGTTGTGTGTCTACCCACAGCGTTGTACTCCTGAAACTAATAAATATTGTACGTCGACTGCAATTGAAAACAAATTTTTTAAAACTATCAATGTCAGTTCTTAATGACTCATACCACCTGAAGAATCCACAGACACGAGTTATTTAAATAATAACTAATTCAAATGTTCGACCTTATTCTTTCTTAGTGACATGTGCTGTCTGTCCCTCCCCACATTTGGCATTTCATCTTTTAAATCGACTTTGTCAGCCTGTTGATAAGCAGGGTAATGCCGCTCCCCCGAGAGTTCCCATTCTAATCCCCAGAACCTGTGACTGTGTTGTTACCTTACAGGGCAAAAGGCACTTCGTGGGCATGATTAAATTCAGAATCTGGACCTGGGGAGAGTCTGCTGGGTCATCTGAGTGGACTGAATGTGGCCACAAGTATTCTTATGAGGGAAAGTGGAAGGCAAGAGTCGGTGGAGAAACTGTGGTGGTGGAAGCAAAGGTCGGAGTGACGCAGTCGCTGGCTGGAGGTCAGGAGCTGAAGACCGTGGGAAGCTGCTAGAAGCTAGAAACAAATTCTCCCCTACAGCCAGCCCCCAGGAAGAACAGAGGCCCCCAAACACCTGGATTTTGCCCCGTTCTGTCTCTTTCAGACGCCCGATCTCCAGAACCATAAGGTGACAAATCTGTTTTAAGCCACCGTTTTGGTCACTGTCCCAGCAGCAACAGGACACTGCGCAGACCCCTGCGGCCTGGTTCATGTCCTTCTCCAGCTTGCTGTGTCCCCCTCTGTTCATCACGCCCGTCAGCAGCGGGAGGATGGTGGAAATGTGTGTGTTTAGGGGATTGTCAAGAGAAAAAAAAAAAAGTCTGTTCAAAGTGCTTGTCCTGGTCCCCATACCTAACAAAGCCTCATCGTCCTTGCAAGACCCGGCCCATCTCGCCTCCTCCCTGGCGCCTCCTCCACAGGCCTTACCTGCGTGCGCTCCACATCCCAGCACTGAGGCTTGGCCTTGGAATCTGGGCGGAACAGAAAGGGGTCTGTTAATTTCTTACCTGAGACTCCGGGAACGGGGCAAGTATCCTATACCTCATATACCTCCTGTGTATTTCCCACATTCTCTTAGTCGAATGTTGTCATACAGGTCCTTCAATGACAAGCATAAAAACTCACTTCCTTTCATTCTTTCGACAAGTTATCGAACACAGGCTATGTTCTAAGCACTGTTCCAGGCACCCAGGAAACATCAGAAAACAAGACAGTCAAAACTGTGTACCTTCAGAGAGCTTACCTTCTAGTCACGGTAGTTGGGGAATGTGGCGGGGAAGACAGAGGGTCAACCACATAAGCTAGTACATCTCATAGTTTGTAATAAAGTGGTAACTAACTCTCATGAACCACTGGCTCACACGGAGGAAAATGAGACAGGAAAGAGAAACAGGGAGTGCTGGCGAGGGCGGGGAGAGAGTTACAGTTTTAGAGCGCTGTCATGAGTGAAGGTTTAAAGCAGAGAAGAGAAAAACGTTGGCTCTGACCATAATGTAATGACGGGTTTGGAAACACCCACCCACCATAAACTGCTGGAAAGTTGCATGAAATGTGAGAGAGAATTATTGAAGACACTGGACAACAGGAAAAGTCACAGGGAGATGGGAACCAATGAGATGAGCTCTACGATTGGCTAGACTTTCAGCCTGAAGGCCATTTCTAGACTGAGGCCCACACAAGGGAGTGGGGGCCAGGGAAAGAGAGAGAGAGGGAGGGAGGGGGAGAGGAGGCGAGAAAAAACATAGTTCTGCTCCTATTGGAGCCATGAGTGGGGCTCCCAGGGTTGCTTGGGTTCAGCCTTTCTCGGTGTATTGGACACGAAAGAGTGGGAATGAAATGTGGGAAGGGAAGAGCGGGCAGTTGTGCAGGTCGGCCAGAGCGTTCTGAAAGGAGGCCCTGCATGGGTGGGGCGGCCTCGGCCTTCCCCTAGCTGTGTAGCTGCACAGGTGTTGTGGTTCTTATTTTCTGGATCAATGTCTTTGCAGTGGATATCGCAGCAACCAAAAGCTTCATGTCAGGCACAATTTTTTTAAAGTTAGTTGTCAGGGGTTTACAGTACAACCAACCTGGTGTTCCTGAGATAAATGCATCCCCCTTGGTCACAAACATAAATTTGTCCTAAAGAAACAGAGTGTGGCTGATGAAGTGCACAACTGACTCGTGAGAACATGAGAGTGTAGGCAGCACAGTACATGCATCCACCAGTAATGAGTTCTGTGGCCCCTGTGGATGCCGTGTGCAGGCACAGGTTCAAAACAATGCAATTCATGATAAATGAGCTAATAAACAATGGGGTAAATTGCTATAAAGCTTTGTGCCAATGATAGATACTAAAGTTATTTTTTGGTGTTGTATGTACTTTATTTGCTAACTCTGTAAATCTGCTAATTTGTGTATGTTTAAGCATCGTGAGCCTCCATGAGTGAGCGGATCCACCAACACGCATTCTGTGTCGGGCGGGACAGCAGAGGCCTGTGGGTGCCCGTGTGCAGAGCTAAGAGCTGAAGGGAGCCAGTGCAGAACGGTGACTTGCCAAGAGATACTAGCCGGGAAAGATTTCACAGAAGAAGTAAAATTTCAGCAGCAATTGGAAAGAAAAATGCTACAGAAGATCATTTGGTTGGCACGTCAACTCTGCGATCACTTCCCACGCTGTTGCTCTGACCACGTGGCAGCCTAATGCCTTTGGAAGGACCCATCTGTGTGAGTGTGAATACCAGTGAGTCCCTTTCCCGGCCTCCCTTGCTGGTGTCCATCTGGGCCACCTATGCACAGACTGGTGATGTCGTCTGGTGTGACAGGAGACCTTTAGAAAACTGCTGGGCTTGTCCTACCCTAAGTGACAACCCGCTTCGTCACCAATGACGGTAGCCATGTGTCTTGCAGAGTCTCCACTTCAAGGATTCATTTGTTTTCGCTCCTTACTCAAATTTGTGTCACTTACGATTTCAGTTTAAAACATTTCACTTTTTATTTCTCCAGAGCCGTTAAAATGAGTCATCCTAACTCCTTTTGGTGTGTTTCTCCAAAGAGTATGTCCCAGGACCCAATCTGAGATTTGGAGTAAAAGATCTTGAAGTGATAAAGCAGAAAAAATAGTGAGAACCTTGTTGGTGTTTCATGGTTAGTCCTTACTTTTAACAGAGGAGGGCAAAGGTCAGCATGAAATCATCACCAGCAGGGGCCACAGAAGGAACAGATGTAGAAAGACGCAGCCCAATGTTTGGGGGCAGTGTCTGTGTCCATGTGTTCTGTTTATTACAATTTCTTTAATCAGATGTTCACCTGTGATCCCACCTTCCGCCTGCTTCCTCTCTCTCACAGTGCCCCCTCCCCCCCCACTGCCCCCCTCCCCCGCCCACTGCCCCCCCAGCACAGGGCCAGCCCTCAGGCCTCACACGCCTGCTTCAGCAGTTGGAGCTCAGCACCAAATTGCTCCTGAGCCATTCATTTCTCTGCAGCTGCTCTCTGATACGGGTGCAAGTTGTCTTTTAGTCCCTCATACCCAGTTAAGGATACCTCTTGGTTTGCTCGGCAATATTCTCTCTCTGCTTCTTTTAACCAAATACTGCAAGATCGTGCCTAAGAAAAAGATAGAACTGTTTGGTTTTGTTAGACTTTTGAAAGCATGCTGGATAACTTATGTGCCAGATTTTTTCTTCCTTCATTCCCACTATCCCGCCCCTTTCTTTTCTCCTTTTCTTTAATTTATTTCTTTTGTGGTGGTCATTTTTGTTATCTTGATTTGGTTCTGGTTTAGGTTTGTCCTGGTAATATTTGAGCATCAGTGTGCATTTGTTTATAGAACAATAACAAAAATCACTGGCCAGTCAGACCTGAGCAGTGAAGGGGAGGAATAGAGCAGAGTCTACAAATGAGGAGACCTGGGTTATTTTTCTTGCCTTCCTACTTATTAGCTCTATGACATTTATTAAGCTTTTTAATAAGCTTTTTTATTAAGCTCTCTGGACTTCACATATAAAATCAGAAGGTAGAAATGTGTCTTCTTTCAGATCTTTTAGGGAGAATTGAAAACAAATCCTGAACACTTTTCCTGGTTTGCTTATTTTAGCAGCAGCACAGACAGAGTAAATGTGAAATGATTTTAGATGCAGCAAAGCACAGCAAATAACTGAACACGCTGATATGTTCTCAGCCACATTGTCACTGTGGAAGAAGGGGCACGCAAATATGACTTTCACTGTCAAGTCTGGGACAATTTGAGCACCAACATCATTAACTGAATCACAGCACAGTACATTGTCCTGAAGTATAAGCATTGCAAACAGGGCTGAATGAGCCAACAGTTTAATGATAGGTAGATGGATAGATGATGGATAGATAGATATGGGTGATGAGGGAGGGCTCTTGCTTACAATAAAACGCCAAGAGCCGACTGGCAAATGTGCAGGGAGTGAAAGAGCTGGGAAACCACTGTTCTGCAAACATCATAAGTAATGACTGGATCAGGGAAGAATCATCAACGGCTGATATTACACATCTATTGGGGATGATAAGGAGCAGGACAGTTGCTTGACAGGTAGATGTGCCACTACAGATGCTTATTAGCTGCAAGGGAGAAGAACAACACCATCGTCACACGGTGGAGGGCCCGACAGCAGCCTGAGCAGGGGATCGAAGTCAGCATCACCACCAGCTGCACACAGGCATCACCCAAGGGCAGGGGCGTCCTCCCGAGGGCAGCAGGCTCAGTGGACAGCAGTGAGCTGAGAGTACAACAGCTGAATCTGATCACAGCGGACTCATCAGAAAACAGGGAATAAACGACGTTCTATTTTTTAAATGCCAGGGGGACTCTGCTGCTCAAAAAATGTTAATGTCATAAAATACCAAGAAAGGCTGTGAGCATTGCAGACCAAAGCAGGCTAAAGAAACGCAACCATATGTAACACCCACCCCTAGACCGCATCCTGCACGGGGGAGGGGTGGAGGATGTTGTAAAAGACATTATACGTCAAGGACAAAAACCTGACAATGGATTGCCCATTAGCTTGAAACGTTATAACAATATCCACCTGTTAAACGTACTATGCTGTGGATATGTAAGAGAATACCATTCTTAGGAAACATAGTCTAAAGTGTATAGGGATCAGTAAATATAAGGGTATATATACAATTTATCTTCAAATTACACCTCTGTGTGTATATGGGTGCACAGAGAGAGAGAGAGAAAGCAAACGACAGAAGGAATTGGGGTGAAGTGTTAACAATATGTAAATCTGAGTAAAAAAGGGCATTACACACGTTCTTTGTACTATTTTTATTTTTCTAATTGTCAAATTGTTTCCCCAATTTTTTTTAAAGTCACGACTACAAATACTAATTTTATGAAGAAAGTATAGGTATTAGGGATGGAAAATGAGTCAGCAAGAAAGCATCCCTGAGTCTCAGGGTGGAGGGAGGGAGGGTCGATGACGTTGAATGTTCAGGGAGTTAAGTAACTACACCGTCTTTACTGAAACAGAGTTCTAACTTTAAACACGAGTCAAAATATAAGAGCGACATAGTAAACTATGTATGGCTGAGAGGAAGGAGGGCAGGGAGGGGAACTTTTAAGTTAACGTCCTGATTAATTGGAAGCAGTTGGGAAAGGGAAAAGGCATGAGCACCAACTGCTCCGATAAATAGGGAGCAGAAAGCAGGACGGCAGGCGGGAGGTCAGACCTATCAGGAGGAACGTGACCCAGCTGCTCTCAGCTTTGCATGGCGAGGGTTCTCAGCCAGCGAGCTGCGTGCTCTCTACAACACGCGAGATTTCAAAAATTTCGCGGCAAGTTTAAAATGGAAGGGATAGTGAAATAAATCAGGCCTATGCAAACCGAATATCCGAGGAAAAGAAAGTCAGAAGCAATGGTTTTGATGTCATCCCTAGAAGGGCCATGGGGTTCACAGTGATGAGGAGCCCTTTATGGGTCCGGGCTTCTGTTCCTCTGGGGGGGAGGGGGGGTCTGCCCTGTTTCCTTGGCAACCCAGTCAAAAGGGGAGAATCTCTTCCAGAATAAATAACATTAATGATTGATGATGGCTGCCACAGGCTATAATTTCAAAGCTCTCTCTCGTTAAGTGTTGATTAACAATAATGTCCTAATACTGAGAGAGACGTACTTTTTTACATAAAGAAACGTGACTATGTGATTCTTTGGAGTTTGTACTCGTGATACCAGATCTCTTCGTGCTGAGAAACAGACAGGATGGTCTCAAATGGTGTGTTGAGTCCACTAACATTACGGCTGCTAAAATCTTCCAGGTCCTTCTGCAAGTCGCTGAGACCAAGCAGAGGAGACCCTGGCACGAGGATCCTCCTGGGAAGCACTGGCTGTTCAGCAGGGGGATTTGTGGTCAGGCTTTTCTTTCATTGCTGAGCTTCTGCTGCCACCTACAGTCTCGGTCTGCGAACAGCACCCTTCCACACCCCCGGTCCCTCCCCCTTTCACGCCGGCGCGTTCCCGGAGCCGCGTTCGCCCGGACAGCAGACACGGTGCTCAGCAGAGGTTGCGCGGACACCGGCGCCCCGAGGCTCAGCGGGATGCGCCAGAACCCAACACCGCGGGTCTGACGTCAGCTGTTGCCCCTCCCTTTCGGATGCCTCCTTCACCAAACCTGTCTGATGTCTCCCTCAAACTACAAAGAGCGTATCAGTGATGGTGCAGCCCTTTCTTTTCTTTGCTCTTTGTTTCAGAGTTCACGTTTCCTTATTTTTTCCATTCACGTTATATAATTTTGGCTGTGTTCATGTGACTACGTTATACACCGTCGAGGGACTTTTCCGGGCAGTTTTCCTCCGTCTTCTCCTTTGTTTGGCTTCACGCTGTCTACCTGCGCCTCCACGTCCTTCGCAATAGCCCCACTTAATTACAAATGTAGTGTCCTGCACCCCTGTTTTTATAGTCACATGTGGGGGTGTATATAAATATACATACCTTTGTGGGGAGAAAAACTTCTTTGTGTGTGCACCTATAAAATTTTCAGGCTGCTGTTTGTTTCCACCCTTCGCATACTCAGCATCCAAAGACTGTTGGCTGGAAGGGTCCAGACCCCGCCTGCTTTAACCCTGCCCCTGGGCAAGAGCTGGACGAAGCCTCTGGTGAGATTACTCTCCTCCTAAAGATCTTTCGGCATCAAAGACTTATTGGCGGCCCGGGGCAGTCTAAAAAATTTCTGTATCTTGTCTGCTAGAACAGGGACAAAAATGTGTTCTCATATCTACATATCAATCTCACTCCTTTTTAAACCCATTTTACCGAATAAATATTTATTGGATCCTCTGTTCTTAAACTCCCTAAAACTTATTTGAGAAAACAAAACCTGTCCTAAAACAGAAAGTAATGTTAATTCCAGGGGGATTCAGGTGGTGACAGCGGCCCAGGCTCTGAAATTTCACCCAGAACTTCCAAATGCCGGATCCACACCAGCCAGCTGTGTGGCACTGGGCCAGCCGCTTCACCTCTCTAAGCCTCTGTGTCTGTGTTACAGACTTTTTGTCCTAAGATGTGAGATAATATATGCAAGGCACTTAGCAAAAGCCAGCCCTCCTCCCCAGTCCTCCCTCCTCTCTCCCTCTCCCCTGGAGTCTGGGCCACATCTGGTCTGCAGGCTCCCTGCCCACCCCCACTCACTCGTCCTTCATGCACCCCCCACCCCCCATAAGTCTCTTGCACATTGAATCCTAACTTGGTGTCTACTTCTCACAGGCCCCCAACTGACATAAGGGTCACTGTGGGCCAGAAAGGACATAGATGGCTCCAGGGAAATAGATGTCGCTGGCCAACCGGAGCGGCAGGAGTCCAGCAGACCCATGTCACCTCCAGAGCAGCTCTGGGCGGGGGCTCTGGACCATCCTCTCATGGGGCGGGGGGGAGGGGGGGTCAGACTGCAGAGCAGTCAAAGAGGCTGGGCCATCTGGAGCAGTCAGTGGGGGGCCCACTGGGGGGGGGGGCTTGTGCCAGAGGAAGAGGAGGGGGTGAAGGAGCTCAGGAAGTTCGCTCTGCCGGCTTTATCTTTCACTGTGCCATGCAAAACCGTGCCTTCTGTCAAATGAATTCTAAGCTTTAGCAAGTGTTCCAGGAAAGTATCTCATCACACCGTATCACCGAAGGCTGATTCCAGACACACGAAAGTGTAATTGCCACAGAGACAACCAGCTTAAAAAATAACCTGTAATGTAAAAAGCCCGTGAAGTTTAATTGGGGAGAAGAGCCTGATGCGTTCACCATTCTGGGCCTTAGTTTGAGGACACGGAGCTGATAACGGAGGGGAGACCAGGCGCACGCCGAGATCTGCAAGGCTCCACTCCCCTAGGCTTCTCGATTCTCGGGGTTTCTGAAGGGGGGGTGGCGGTGTCGCTTCACGCTCTCATTCCAACCTCTCATTTTGGTACCTGGAGACGCTGGGCTGGCTCTACTTGGCCAATTCTTGACGTCCCATCACCAAAGAAGATTTGTAAACACATTTGTCTTTCTTGTCATATGAGCCTTTCCATTTCATCAGCTGTAAATAACCGCAGTTGACAGTTTATATCGACGAGTATTTGAGCAGTTGTCAGTGAGATGGGCACTTTATTGATTTTTCTTCCCTGAGCCTCATGACTAAAAGGTAGGAGCTCAGAGTGTAAACCTGAGAGGAGCGGGAGCTCCCAGCTCCTCGGTGTCAGGCCGCAGCCTCAGCGGCTTCCCTCTGACGCTCGCACGCACACACGCACGCACTGCGATTACAAGGGCATGCAGGGCAGCGACATAGGCAGGCTTCCGCTGGTATCTAAGTAAGTCATCAGGAAACCCTCAGAACAGCCACACGCGTCTCTAGAGATGATTATCAAGATGCCCCAAACGGGTAGAATGAGGTGCCAGATCGAATAATAAAAAGAAGTGAAAACCCACATGTTAAACCAGGAAACACACATCACCCCTCCCCTTCCTCTGCCTGCTCTGTCCACCCGCAGGCAGACTTACCCACGCCCTCTGGCAGGAAACCAGAGACGTTCATCCTTGTCTAGGGGTATTAACATCAAGGGGTCGCCCCATAAAGCAGTGAGGTCCCTTGTCAATCAACTACAGTAAAGCCCACCCGACACCAGCCTCCTAAGACATACAACTTACAATCAGCTCAGAAACAGGCCTCGCTCGTAAGCGCCAGCACGGCTGGCCAGGTATTTGAGAAGATCTAATACAAAAGGAGAACAAAAGAGACCAAACCAAACGCACGGAGCCAGAAACTCAGAAGAAACAGAGACTGTGCAGGGAGCAGGAGGAAAAGCGATGAACGTGCTGAGAGAGATAAGCAAATACGGCTTGGCTGAAACCAGAACACTGTCTGTTAAAAGAACAAAAAACAAGGAGAACTTTAGAAATTAAAACTCTGCCAGCCAATGCTTTTTATAAGAGTTGAAAAAATTCTCAGATATTTTTTTCAAGACAACAGGAGGTGATAAATAAATTAGAGGATCATTGCAGGAGGTGCAACAGCAAAATAATTGGTGGGAGGAGGGGAGGAAGGAAGAAAGGAAGGAAGAAAGAGAGAGAAAGAAATATCGTGCAAAGAAAATTATCAACAACAAACAAAAGAAAACCTCCCCAGACTAAACATACAGTTCTCCCAATTCTGGGCCCACTGAGCCTCTATGACAATAAAGACTCACAACAGGACACATCCCCTATAAACTTCAGAACTGGGGATAAAAAGAAAAGCTAAATATTTCCAGAAGAACCAGGATGTACATCACTAAAAAAAAAACAAAAAAACCAGGAATCCAAATGGTGTCAGACTTCTTAACCTCAGACCCTGGAAACAGGAAAATAGAACAATGCCATTAAAAGTCTGAATTAAGGTGACCTTTCACCAGAAATCAAGACCAGCCTGGAACAATCAGTCAAGTGTGAGGCTAAGGGCAGTGCTGTGTGGCCTCAGGCTCCCACCAGTGAAAACAATAGAGAGGCCACACCTGCCTTGCCCATCTCACTGGGCCCTTGTTATGGTGAAACAGAGCACAGCTCCCACCCGCAGACCACTGACTCCCTTACAAATCACAGACTCGGGGATGCTCTCTCATCGTGATCCATTCTTAGACCCTCTGAGTTACCTGGGCCACTCACTGCCTTCCACGTGGCAGATATTGAGAAATAGTTTTTGAATAAGTAAATAAGGGTTATAGAAAGACTTTCCAAATGTTGAGATGTGGGGCACTTTATACATAATAATAATAATTTAGAATATGTGTATATTACATTAGAGAAAAATAAAGTATAGCATAGCCAAGAAGTAGAAAATTGTGTATTCATGAGACCAAGTGGCTAGTGTTAGGGCATCAATATTCTGATTAACGTTTAGAAGCCAAACCTGGAAACCCTCCCTACTAGTCAGGAGTTGGGGTACGGATCTCTGTGGAGGACAAAAACCTTGCTAACTTGTTAGTCGAGTGCCCCTTGGCCCAATGCCTGGGAATTTATCCTAAAGGCCTTGGTACTACGTGAGTTAAATTACCCACTGGAAGCCTAATTAGTAGCTGAAAATTCTAGTGGGTAAAGAATGCTCCCCATTTGAGAAGAGCCCTTTAACTTGAGGGCAAACAGCTGCGGAGAATGTAGCTATTTCTAGTTGCAACCACTAGATGGCGGAGCAGACCGCAAAATTCTCAGCAGTAGCCCCAAACCCCTTCCTTGCCTGTTAATCTCCAAGACAAGTTTGGTTAACTCCAGAAATTTGTCCGCAGAATTCAAAGTCAGACGCCATTGAGAGAGTAACCCAATACCTTAATTTCACCCTTCTCTCAACTTTACACTAAACCACTTTCGGGAAATGTATTATCTGAGAGAACTGGCTCTTGAGAGCCAATTGTCTTTTCAGGAATTAAAACAAATTTTAAAAATTAGAATCAGACTATATAAATGTATAATGACCTCTATTACATCTAAACCAACGATAATAAATACTTGAAACTCATTTTATTACGTTTTATTATTCCCTGTGCTCTTGCGGTTACTTTTACATCCTCTGTAGCCATGCCATATAAATCCTGTATAGTGGGTGCTACTGCCTACCACATCCCAGCTCCACGTCCAGGGGCCTCAAGTTGAAAATCTGAAATTGGCCACTTTGAACCTGGCCGTGGAAATTGGCAAATGCTACGAATCAGCTCTTTGGGAGCTGGTTGTTAAACGTTTATCAAATACCGGTGGGTGAGGAGAAGGGAAGCCGCCTAGAAATGGTGCTGGGAAGCAGGGGAAAGCAGTTTGGGCAGACAAGTTGCTTCTGATAGTAATTCAGACACAGCAGGATGCTGAGGCTGCCTTAGCTTACAGGGGGCAAACACCAGGCCCGCGGGCCGAATCCAGCCCTCCACCTTGTTTTATCTGGCCTGTACCTTGTTTCTACCCGGCAGCGGCAGCTCCTTGTCCCGTTATAAGTAGTTACATTTATACAGTCCTGAAATTACATTCGGCCCTTCGAAGGCTACCTTGAGGCTGATCTGGCTCCTGGTGAACACGAGTCTGACACCCCCACCGTAGCTGAACGGTTTGCTCTGTGGTCAGAAAGAGGCTTTGCGTCTGTGCTGTGGACCTCAGGCCACTGACTCTTGGTGCCTGTCTCTTTGTGAAAAGGATCTGAAAAGTACCTGCTTCATACAAGTCACCTTAAAACGTGTTGGCTCTTATTACTGCTAAAAGTGATGGAAGTAATTGTGATGCAGACAACACAAGCCTGCTTGAATTCTAAGATCTGAAAGCCACTTACCAATTGTGTTATATTTTTACATTTATGACATTTCACATCATAATTTCAGTTTATTTTCTGGAAAGAGATGAAAGACAACGCCAGATTTCAATACAGAATAATAAATGCTTGCTATCATACATTCTCTTTTTAATAGTTGGGAAGTAAATTTAAAATCCCCACGGTTGCAGTTCTAAAGGCTTTTATTCTGCTTTCTTAAGTATTTTGTAAACATCAGAACATAGGTTGGGCTTTCCCAGAGAGTGTGCCATTTAACACGGGCTTATTTTGCGCTGTCTGAGTCACACAGAAAGGCGGCTCAGAAACTGGGTTACAGGACACTTTTGGTCTCCTTCCTCTAAAGGAGGGATCAAGAATCGTTTTCCACAGTCGAGAGTGGCAGGCGTTGGGAGTAACTTCAGGGACTTCTCTCTCCGAGTGACCGGAGGGAATGAGAAGAATCTAGACTAAATAAACACGCACAAACCACACACTAGGTTTTGTGCCAGGATGAGCCCGATCAGAGAATCTGGGACACGAGCGACACAAAATTGAGGACATCTGCAGGCCGCAGTTGAGAAATCCCTCTGGAGCGCCTTGGAGCGCAGCCGGGAGCCCGACCTGCTAACACGTCCTGGGTGAGGCCGGAGGAAAACCCAGAGACCCACGGAGGTCACGCCCGCGGGCAGAGGCTGCGGGGCGCCTCGTCGGAGGCTGTCAGACCTTTGCACACTCCAAACACTCATCCGAGGCGGTCAGACCTCTGCACACTCCAAACACCGGAGCCCGGAGGGCGGGGTTTCTGTTCGCACTGGCCCCTCCCACCTCTCTGACCCGGGTTTCGAGCAGCTCGTGAGACTGGTATTCATCGGCTCTAGCACTGATGCCTGACACTGTGAGAAGTGCTGTTTCAAATTTTATTTTGAAGAACTAGAACTGCATAGAAAAGAACACTTTCCCAAGCACCCAAGATGGCCCGTGAATCTGTACCAAATAATACTTGCTTTAAAAATAATCAGTGACACTTGGACAAGGCAGACAGACTCCCTCAAATTCATCGCTCTGGAACGCTTATGCCCCTAAAAAATGACAGGGTGTTCCCTGGCCAGGGTGTGCACGTCGCCGTTTTTAGAATTCCATCTGTCCGGTGATGTCCTCGTCGCCTCCGGGGGAACATGTCCCATCCGAAGCCACCGAGACTCCAGCTGTCCTGCAGTCACCAGCCCCCCTTCGGGACTATTTCGGCACAGCCGCAGCTGCCGGTACCGCCCAGCGGGCGTGACCCTGCCCGGGGAGAGCCGCGATGAGGCCCGGGCAGCTGGTCCTGGCGAGGTGCCATCCTAACGGCCCGGGGCCACCGCCCGGCAGGTGCTCTTAAGGTTTTAAATACACATGCATTATAAAAATAAATACATGCTCATGGCTGAGTATGTGCGAAATATACAAGCATAAAGGTTGATTTTATTTTAAAATTTTCCTCCCAGCTTGATGGAGATGTGATTGACGTTTAACATTGCACACGTTTAGCAACATAATGGTTAATACGAGTGTATGTTGCGAAATGTTGACCAAGTCAGGGTGGTTAACGTGCCCTGCGCCTCACACACTTCCCTTTGCTGTGGTGGTGGCGAGAGTATCCACGGTCTCCTGTCCTAGCGACTCTGGAGCTCACAATACTCGTTCGTGGTTGTCACCCCGCTGCGCGTTGGACCCCGAGAACTCACTCACCTTATCACTGGAAGTCTGTGCCTTCCCGCAGCTTCTTCCCATCCCCCACCCCAGCCCCCGCACCCCTTCTCTACTCTGTGTTCATGAGTTTGCTGTTTCAGACGCCACATCCAAGTGAGGACGCTTTCTCTGGCTTATTTCTCTGACTTATTTCACTTTGCTCTTTTAGCTGATGAAGTAAAACCGTTCTGGCTCAGGATGCAATCCATCCTCAGCTGAGCTGTCGGTCTCATCACCCTTTAATTCTGGTCGCTCTTCCGCCTTTCTTATCCGTCTCGGACATGTTTGAAGCGAACGGGCCAATTACCTTGTAGGGCAGTTTTGAGTTCATTGCTTCTCCACGATTGGAGTCAGGCTGAACACCTTTGGCAGGTACTCTGCGGAAGAAAGGCAGCGTCCGCAGGAGCCCACAACTGGTGACCTTAACTTTGCCCAGTGACCAGCTGCTTAGAGCCCTATCAACATGCTCTGGTGTAAATGAGACTGTTCACCCTTTTGTGATTAAAACTGTCCTGCAGGGAGATAATGTGAATACTATGTAAATGTCCAATTAATTGTCCAATTTTTACCTACTATTTTTTACCATCCTTGATGATGTTTGCCGGAATCGATTATTATTATAATAATTCCAACCTGGTGACTTCCTAATTCTGCCATTCCTTGTGTATCAGTTTGCATTCTACTATGAGGAAATGCTTTCCCTCTTCCCCTTCTATTTACCCACTTACTTATGTTAGTATCGATATCCATGGATTCTCGTTTTAGTTTGAGTTATGAGCTATTGGCCTCTTTCTTTTTTTTTTTTTTTTTTGATTCTCAAGTTGTCCCAGACCTGGTCAGTGGGAGCCCCATCAATCTGGACCCCTACGTCTTTGGGGTATGTCTTTAGCCTTTGAACTCGTCCTTACTTATTTGCATAGCAAGCTGCTCCAGCCCCTGAAATCAGCCAATTCTCCAAGGAACTCTATCTCTTTTTAGTAGAGCATGATGTTTAAAAACCTAGTTCATTGCTACTGGGATATCATTGCTTCTAGTCACTCTCAGCAAACAGCTGGGAATATACGTTTGTGTCCTGAGACCCACACTGATTTCTATGTCTACATATTTAGAAGCCGTGCCTTTACGCTCACACTTCAAATTCCAATACAGTGCCTCCTTCTGTGTGTTTGGAATCACCACTGTGGACAAAACAAGCCTAACAACTACCACGATCGCCAGTAGTTTTTGTCTTTAGCCCGAGAGTATAAAACCAAATTACTGTATTCAGAAATTACATGATTGGTTCCTTATGCTCCCTGTCTATGTGGTTGTTGTTTATTTAAATAGTGTTAGGATTGCTTGTTTCTTCTCATTTATATTTGCAGTTTTTAATCCTCATTGATTCTACTTATTAATGCTTTCATTTATTCTTTGAGTATGTGAAACATAAACATGGTCTTAAAAGTCACTGCTTTTTTCCTGTAACAGTATATCCTGTAAATCACTCCATATAAGTTTATGCTAAAACCTTCATTCTTTTTCATAGCTGCATAGTACTCCATCGTGTGGGTGTACCATCATTAATTCAACCTTTATTCCTATCATGGGCATTCAGGTTATTTCCAATATTTTGAAATTACAAACAAGACTGCAAGGAATAAACATGGACATACGTATTTTTGTTTTGCTGGCGTTGTATCTTCAGGGTAAATTCTTAGAAGTGGAATTGCTGGGTCAAATGGTAGTTTTATACGTAGAGAGGGAGCTAGTGTTTACTGGCAAAGTCCCCTCCAAGGGCGTTCCACCTGCTCCATCCTCCCAGCAAGGCATGAGGATGCCTGCTTCCCGCAAGTGCTCTCCCATAAGTGCTCCCCCAGAACGTGTAGCCACGCGTCCTGATTTCCGCCGGTCTGACGGGTGAGGAGCAACAACCCAGTGAAGTTGTAATTTGCATTTCCCTAACTTTGAGTGGGGTTGAATAGTTTTCACATTCAGCCTTTTTAAAGACTTTTTGATAAACTCTTTATTAAAAACTCTTTTTTATCTAGTTTTTATCTTTCTTCCCTTAATTTTTAAAAGTGTTTATACATTAGGGACATTATCCCTTTATCTGTGATAACTGTTGCAAATATTTTCTCCCAGTTTATCAGATATAGTTTGATTTTGTTCTTTTTTTTGGCAAAAGGTTTTTTTATCTTTTTCAATCTTTTCTCTTTTTTTCCGCTTCTGTATATTGAGTCTTAAAAAAACCTTTCTTCGAATACACATTACAATAGAATTTACCTCAGCTTTCTTATAGTACATCAATAATTTTATTTTTACAAAATTCAAATAAAATAAATTTTGTATCCTGTTTTCTAAAGGCAACATTATATATGAAGGCTTTCCTGTATTAATAAAAATTCCTTAAAATATGGTTTTAAAATTCTGCCTTTTCTTTGAGTGGATTGACTATAATTCACAGGAATCCATATGGATAGCTTCTATTGTTTTGCTAATGTAAATGATGCTATAATGACACCTTTGTGCACGAATCTTTGACCAAATCTCTGATGGTTTCCTTAGAACACACGTGGAGAAGGTAGCAGGCACGTTCCTACCTGCGACAGGTGAATGGGGCAGTAGGCGACGGCGCCCCCACCAGGGAGCAGCACTCAGACACACGACAACGTGAGTAAACCTCACAATAATTATGTTGAGTGAAAAAATAGAGAGCCGGAAAAAAAAAAGAGAGAGAGACGATACTGTATGATTTAACCTACATAAAATTCTAAAGATAGAAATCGATCCATAATGACAGTGAGCTCAGCCACGGTTCCTTGGGAGGGGGGAGATGAGTAGCTTATGAAGGGACATGAGGAAGCTTTGGGGTCGTCCTCTTGACTGTGACGATGGCTTCATGGGTGTGTACGTGTGTCAAACCTACCAAATTGTGCATATCACATATGTGCAGTTTACTGGATGCCAATGATACCCTCCATAAAACTGCAAAACCAAAAAGTTAGAAGGCCAGTGGGCCTGGAGGAAAAACAAAAACGAAGACAGGCAGACCCTGACTACCTCTTGCAGTCTCCCCCAGGCCCGCGGGACCACCTTACACTGTGTATACATAGTTCGGGCGTAGAGGTGATGTTCCATGGCCGTTGCTAGTGTGGTTCGCACAGTCGTGAGGTCGCTCTAACGTGCATTGTGTTAGCAATGCAGTCTGACGTTTTTGGCAGGTGTGCTTGCCACTCGCATTTCCTCTTGTGTAAATTACCCAAGTTCATCGATCATTTTCCTAAATTTAATTAACTTTTAAGATTTCTTCTTGTAGTATGTCATCTCTTCAGTTTTGTATGTTGCAGATATTTCTTTAAATTTGACTTTCACTTTCTTATTTTGTCTGTGGTATTTTTAGATGGACAGAACGTTTAAAAGATGCACATAATCAAATGTGGCGATCTCCTTCACGGCCCTTGTTAGAAAATCCAGCCCTGTTCTGAAATCAAGTAAATACTCGCTCTATTTTCTTACTGTTGGTTTAATTTCAATTTTTTTACATTGAATCTCCTTATTCCCCTCTGGAATTTATTTAAGAGTATGCTAAGAAAAAATAATCTAACTTCCCCCACACACAAGTGGTAAAACGTATTTCCATTTTGGTGATATTTCTAAAGAATAAATAGGCATTAAAAATAAGGCTTCCCATTTATAATGTCCTGGTTTTCCTATCTGTAAGCTAGGTAGGATTACCATCTCGTCATTGCATCGGGCGTGGAAACATTAGCCCATGTCCTACCAGACTATTAGTCCTCACAGGCACGCTGAGCATTTTGGGAAGAGGAAATGAAACCCTGATGCTCTGAATTAAGGAACCAACAACGGCTTAAATCAACTATATCTGCAATCCATCTGGAGCCAGACGAAGCTCTCTGGGGATGATGTTCGCACTGGTGGTATTGTCGATGTTATTCCTGAGCATATTGTTCTTCTCTTTTCCGGGCCCTGGATGGACCATTCATCAGACGTAGAAGAAGATAAACCTGGTCAGCTGCAAGACAAGGAGAGTACAGGACAGAAGTGGGTAGTAAAATTCACCAGGTTAAAAAAGAAATCTACAAATGATTTCACCCGCATGAATTTGACTCGATTTCCCCCTCTGATGCTATTCTCCTATTTATTCCTTAAACACACACATTTGATTTTTTAAAAATGATGTAGTGATGTACTGACCTTTGCAGATTTATTAAATATTGCAGCTATAACCTCTAGCACCTAATATGCAAAATTTCAAGTTTATGTAAAATATAAATTAGAAAGTCAGTATGCTACTGCAAAATTATCTACTCTAAGGATCTCTGCAAAGAGTTAGTTCTCCTGATACATTTAAACTCTGACCCAGCCGACCCAATGCCATGTTCAAGGATGCAGATAATGAAGTTCATGTCATTGTTTGGCTTGTAGTCTACACACAGTTGAACGTCTCCCCAGGGAACACTGTGATCATCTTTCTGACCTTCACCCAAAGGGCATTTGGTCCGTGGCCTTACTGCCTTAATAATACAGGAGCCCTTTATGACATTTTATGATCACAGGCTTGGAAAACCACTGGTTACACTAGGCCCTTATAAAACAGCCACAAACAGGGTCACTGCCCCTGTCACAAAGGCGCTACTCCATATGACCAGCTTTATTAGCATGTCCAGCCCTGCGGCCACCCGTCCTCTTCCTCCACCCACGCCCGCATTTGGAAGGCTCCCCGGGGGCTGACTGTGCTGATATTATCACATTTGCAATCATCACAGCAGTGAATTCTGTGCCTTGGTTTTCTCATTCGTGGTGCGTCTGCAGGGAGAAATGACTGGTGGTAATAAGCAGGGAGACAAAGCCATCTCGAGTGAGGGAGAGGGGATTATCTAAGGGACACTTGGTTTTCTTGTAATGACATTATAATTTCAAAGTAAAGCTTATTGTAGGTAATTTGAAAAGAGAGTGTAGTATGAAGGAGGAGGAAAAAGAGGCCACCCATCCTCTAAATCTAAAGTAGCCTCTGTTAGTATTTTGGATATTTATAGTATTAAAAACCAAACTAAAACGACGTTTAAACCGAGATGAAATATCTCACCGCTAATCTTGAAAAATCGCAGCCACAGGTCTGCTTGGAGCAGATCTCGCATCTGGGTGCTGTCTTTTCAGCCAAGTATTCATGCAGGAAACTTGCGTTTGTCTTCCTACATAGAACATTTTTTTCATATATGAGTTTTACAGGCAGGTTGGGAAGTTTGCATTTGAGGATGCTGACCTGCCACCTCATCTGGAGAGGCTTGCTCTCAGGCTGCATTCCAGAGAGCTGTGTGATGGGATCCGAGCCTCCGTCCTGTCCCTGAAGTGTTGGCTCCCCTGCCCTCTGCCTGCTCTCTGCAGAGCGGGGGCCAGGTGGCGGGGAGGTGGGGGGCCTCAGTGACACTCTCATTCTGTGCATTTGTCCTCACACGTGTTGAAAATACATTAGCTATAAACCTTGCAACTTTGTTTTTCACCTAAAATTATAACAAAGACTCCTGTATATTATTATAAACCATTCTTCAGGAGCATTATTTTAATGATGTTTCCTATCACGTTATACTTCATGATTTTCTGATTGTTGCCTTAAATTTTTATGAGAAACATCCTCATCTCTGACCGTAACTCGGTGATGTGGGATAGATTCCTGAGAATGGGGTTAAATTTGGACACGCTGGCAGTTTTGATGGCCATTCCTAACTGCTCCCTCTCTGGTGGTGCCTCGGTATCAGCACTTGAGTGTGAACGGGCAAAATTGAAGGGCAAGTTACCTGGGAAAGTTCGAGAGCTAGATGGCACAAGACGTCAAAAACAAGATTTACTGACACGACCCCTCTTAGTGTCCTGATATATAAACACAATTCCATCTGGGGTCCATCTGGGGAGTTCAGTCTCAGAAAGCCCTCACAGGCCGTGTTTAAAAGTGTGGGCTCCCAGAGCAGCATCCTCGAGGCACCCTAGGGAGTCAGCATGTCTCCATCAATCCCTGGCACAGAAAAGGTTTCACCACCAACCTCTCCGCTTGAGAACTTGAACATTTAGTTACTTTTGCTAACCTTTAAAAAGAACGCTGTGATAAAATCCTTGAAGGCCAGTGATCCCACGAATCGGCTCACTGATTATCTGCAGGCGAAGGAGACCATCCCTAGGGGCTCTTCCCGATTCACGTGTCAGTAAGAGGAACCGGTGCCCCGTCCCCAGCCCAGTCTCCCATTACTGCATGACAGACACAGGGTTAGTCCCAAGGAGAACCAGGTCAGAACATGCGTGTGGACCAGTACAAGTAGAAAAATGACCCTAATGTTGACAGGTCAGCTCCAGTAATTTTGTAGATGTGGGACAATGGCCTTATAAACCCGTGCACATTCTATCAAACTGCGGAAGGGACCTTGAGCCATCGCTGGGTACACAGAGGAGCAGTCTGTGGCCTAATGAAGTCCAATGGCGTGGACAAGATCCTGTGGCTAGTCGGTGGCTACCTGAGTCTGTACCCAGGTCATCTGATGGCTAGCTCAGTGCTCTTTCAAGTGCTTCAGTAGCTGTGTCTCCGGGCCCTGTCCATGGAGACTTGGTAAGGACAATGGCGCTTGGCAGAACTGGTGGAGTGGGAGGCCTGGACGTGTGAGAAGACATCACTTTTTATTTATCATGTTGCTTCCACCTGTACATAAGTAGTGGCATTTTCTGGTGCAGCCTAGACAGGGAAGGTTATCTACTTGTCTTCGTTTGCATCTCTTAGCAGGAAATGAAATTCATTTAAGAACTCATTTTTGCAGCCCCTTATTTATAGCAAGCCCCTTATGCACGAAGGAACCACTCCAAATCAAGATTCTTTCCCGATGAGATGCAAACCAGTCTGCAGTGAAACATGTAACCAGGGAACTGTAATTTCCTGACCTCAACATCATTAAACCTCATCAAACCACCCCATTAGCTGGTTTTCATGTAATTGTATAAACACAGTTTTGCCACTTCAAAGCACTGGGAAGTATTTCATTTTGCCTTCTTCCTAGCTGGACAACCCGGACCACATGCCAAGGCTGAAAAAACAACGAGCTTGTCCATCAACTAGTGATGTTTTGGACTTGTAAGAAGGCAGCTGGACCCAAGCCCTTAGATATGTGTCATCATTTCTGTGTTACTCTAGGAGACAGGGTGATAATGGGAAACTCATGCCCTCAGGCTTGGATGTGGCAGCTGGGAATAAGGGAAAGGGGTGAGTGTCCTCATTTCTCCCTCCCTGGCTCCTCACAGGGTGAATTCAGCTCAGCTTAACCAATACGCATTAAAGAGATGCCACATGGGAGGTATGCTAGAATGGAGAAGTGCTAACTTGTACAGGAAAGAGAGATATTTTGCCTGAGAGAGCCTGCCAGGAGGAACATACTTAGCAGGTAAAGAGAATTCTACGGAAACTCTGCACAGAGGGAGTCAAAGGCACATAGACAGGGGCGTGCAAGTGCAGGGCTCGGGCTGGGGGTGAGTAATCCCGTGTGAGCGGCACACGTTATGGTCTCCAGCCACTAGTACTGCATCTCATCTCGTACTGCATCTCCGGAACCCAATGATTGAGGGAAGGAATTCCTAGGAAAGAGGCACTGCTTCAGTTGGGTATTTTTGGTGCAAAAGCAGGGATCACTTCAGGCTCCCTCAAGCAATGGGTGGGGCTCAGGGGAGCTGAGTCATTTTAGGCAAGTATTTGGACTGGAACGATGGAGGCAACTCTAGGGATCTGTTTCCAGACCCACTCACAGCGGGGTCTTTTTTTGCATTTCCATGCATTTTTCTGCATTGTTGAGTCCTCCGCCCCTCACCAGCTTCCTCGGCTTCATCCAGGTTTCTGTCCATCTGAACTCTGGTCTGGAAGTGAACCTAAGGGCCACTCTGACCCCTCTCTGTACATCACCACATCCTACTTTTGCTGTTGGCTGCCCCCGTCCTTCCCATGCCTATTCCTAGGAGCAGGACACCTGTTGTCAGGACAACTTTTGCACACCAGGCCAACTGGTGCCCATGCCTACTTTAGCCAGCGATGTGACACTGGCAGAGGGGCACTGGGAGCTGGGGCAACGGTGTCGCCCTTAGACTTGGGTGTGGGTGCACTCACAGTCTCAAGCACCCCTGTAGAGGGAATAGACTTCAGTTAGATTTATGCCAAATGACCCAGGAATTGACCTGCATGCAGGAGGCACATTGCAACAGGCTTTCATTGGGGCGGCTGGCGCTACATCCTTTCATGTCCTCAGAGTCTCCTGTGACATCAGCCAGCAGCCGAACACCTCATTACCCCCAAATCGTCCCCTTTTAGTTTTGTAATAAACAACTTGATGAGTCTTTTCACTTGAAAGACTCACCACTCCTTTCTCAGTTGGGCCACATCACTCTGCCTTTGTTCTCTGAGGCTGTCTAACAGAAGCTGTGCCCTCAGCTCCATAACTGCAGGTGGGCCTCATCCAATCAGGATGCAGGCAGGAACAGAAGGGAAGGCTGACCCTTCCCCCGGTAGGAGAGAATTCATCTGCCAAACAGCCTTCGAACCGGGACATCAGCTCTGCAGATTCTGGACTTGCTAGCCTCCCCAGTCGATGAGCCAATGCCTTACAGCCAATCTCTCCCCAGTGCATGCTATTGGTTCTGGTTCCCTGGAGAACCCAGCCTGACACACTCCCCTAAGAGAAACCCTGCGCCCACTAGCAGCCATTGCCC
>CM052548.1:71220140-71330678 GCA_028533065.1 Trachops cirrhosus | reverse complement strand
CTCCATCCACTGGTAGATGCACATTTGGTTTGTTCCCACCTTCTGGCCACTATGAATCGTGCTGCCATAAACATCATTGACAAGTTGTTGAGATAAACAGGTACCTTCATTTCCCTCGGGTATGGACTTGGAGCACAGGAGTAAAACGTTTCACGTTTTGAAGAAGTGCCAAACTGGTTGCCCAAACATCTTTATCATTTTAGCTGCAATATACAAGAGCTCCAGTTTCTTCGAGTCCTTGTCAACACTTGTATGGCCCCTCTTTGTTGTGAGAGCAGCCATCCCAGTGAGTGCGAAGCGGTATTTCACTGAAGATTTGATGTGCGTTTCCCTCATATTTCCTAACCACCTTTTGTTTTCTTCTTTGACCCATGGGTGATTGAGTACCGTGTTGTTGAATCTTTACCTTTTCATGCACGTCCTAAACTCCCTGTTCTCCCCAATGGAATGCCCTTTTTCATAATGAAATGTCCCTCTTTATCACATCACATTTTATCATTGTACCGTCTACTTTGTCTAGTATTAGCACAGCCGCTCCAGCTCCATTTGGTGGGTTTTTGCCTGGGTGTGTCTTTGTGCAACCTGTGACTTCCCATTTCTGTGTGTTATTCGATTAAAATCTGCCTCCTGTGGAGAGCATAATTTTTAATTCAATCACACAGTCTTGGTCTTTGGGTTTTGTTTAACCCATTCACATTTTTAAAAAGATTTTATTTTTAGAGAGAGGGGAAGGGTGGGAGAAAGAGAAGAGAAACATCGATGCTAGAGAAACACTGATCAGTTGCCTCCCGAACGCACCCCAACCTTGGACTGGACCCACAGCCCAGGCGTGTGCCCTGACCAGGGACTGAGCCGGCCACTCTTCGCCCTGTGGGATGACACCCAACCGACTAAGCCACACGGGCCAGGGCAACCCATTCATATTTAATGCTTTTAATGATATGGTTGGACTTACATCTGCCATGCTGACTTTTGTCCTCCATGTCTCATACACTTTTCGTTCCTCTGTTCCTCCTTTATTGCCTACACTTGTATTAAGCAGGTGTTTTCTAGCTTAACATTTTAATTCCTTCAATGATATCTTAAATACATTTTTGAATTATTTTCTTAAGGAGTGCTCTAAGTCTTAACAACATACATCCTAACTTACCAGAATCTACTTCAGATTTATACTACAAGGCTCTTCTAAAAAAGCATTAAAGTTTTCACAAATCAAGTTAACTTCCACAAATTTCAAAATATCCTTGGCTGTGTTAAAACAACATTTAAGGATACAGCAGACAGCCCTGCCTGGTGTGGCTCAGTGGACTGAGCGCCGGCCTGCAAACCAAAGGTATCACTGGTTCGCTTCCCAGTCAGGGCACATGCCTGGGTTGCGGGCCAGGTCCCCAGTTGGGAGCTTGTGAGAGGCAACCACACACTGATGTTTCTCTCCCTCTCTTTCTCCTTCTCTTCCCCTCTCTGAAAATAAATAAATAAAATCTTTTAAAAAAAGAGGATACAACAAACTTATTTTAGAATTCAAATTTAAGAAATGCTAGTTTTCCAATATTTATTCTAGAATCTTCCAATAAATTTTTGTGGCAGAAAGTTTTAAACTGGGGGAAGTACCTTTAAAAGCTTTTGGGTCCCTCAGGCTCAGTGGGAAACCACCTGGTCTCTGTAGGCCGAGACCGTGTCCCTCAGCCGCCCAGGTGCTCACATACCACTGTCGTAATTTTTGCCACGAGTTGACCATTTTTCTCTGTGTACCACCTGCACGTACTGCTTAAGATTTTTCTTTCTGTTTTAATTATTTCTTTCTAAATGCATTCATTTTTGAAGCAAACATTTTATCACTAACGCAAGTGACCAATTAGTAAATCCGATGTAAACAAAAACTGTTAACTTGCTAGATACTGTCAGATGCAGAACTTGAGGCCTGCTTTCTAAATTTAAAAAGAGAGCAAGAGAGAACTATGCAAGGAAGTAGAATGAGTGAGGCCAGTCGTATTTGGTCAGTGCTCACCAGGGCTAGGCACTGCAGGAGGTAGACAGTCGCCTCCACTTGACACGGGAGGAACGGGAGACTCCAGGTAAAGAGCTGACAGAGCCGGGACTCTCGAGGTGGCTGTCTGGAGTGAGTGCTGGTAACCAGCACGCCGCCCGCCCCCTCGAACATAACAGGCCCACAAAGAGAAGTGATTCTCTATGGGTAGATGCCAGGGCGGCCTCTCGGGTTGCACTGGTGGGACTCGTCCTGGTGCGTCTTTAAATTAACATCTGCCACCTACAGAAAGCCTCTTTTTTAATCCAATCACACGATCTCTCTTTTGATTGAGTTGTTTAACTCATTCACACTTGATGTTATTAATGATGTGGTTAATGCAAACCTTGAGGGGTGCACTTTGGGGGTGCTGGTCTCAGAGGACATCCACAGACAACTCCTGGGAAAGGATTCCCCCCACACTCAGATACAGGTGGAAATGCTCCCCCCACACTCAGATGCACGTGGAAATGCTGCATTTCACCCTGCTTTGGACACTCGTACGTTATATCAGCATCTAAAAGGTTCTGAGGCCTGCAGCAACAACACTTACAAGCTTTATTTAATGTAGCATTGCTCAAACTTACTTGATCTTAGAACCCGTTTACAGAAGAATGAGGATTGGTCAGGAGACACGGATGTTTCATGGAGCAGCTGGGGAATCACTGCTCAGTGTTTAGAATGAAATTCATGTCATTCAAAAATCTTCTCCTCACTTGTGCTTAAATATTCAAATAGGGTTTCTGTTACCAGGTGAATTTCCGCATGCCCTCACACCACATGATGTCGAAGGGTCAGCCACTTTCTAACACCTCTTCCAGGTCCTGTTCCTGCTTGGGGCGGTGGCGACAGCAGCAGGTTCTAGCAGAGGGTGTTCATTCTTGGCTCCTGGGACCAGGAGGTGACGCACGCAGGCACAGGCAAAAGCAACCTGGGCTTCTGAATTCAGCGCCTGAGCAACCACAGGTGCTCAAGCAAACCCGGAGTCCACCCCGCAAAGCTCACAATTAAGTAAGAGAGACAGACATGGGAGGGAGCAAATGAGGAACTGAGAATTGTCAGCACAGACACCTGGCGACCAAATTTAGAGAACTCCACGGGTTCTCGGTAAAGGAGAGCCAAGCCCACAACCATGGCTCCGCTCACCGGGAGAGACTCGGGACTGAGCACTGGGCCCCACTCACCTGGACCGGCGGGTAAGGGGAGGCCCGTCCTCTGCCCGCCACATGGGTTAGGCATTTCCACCGGCACAGGTGCGTTTGGGTGCAGGGCTCCCAGCGGCTCCATCTGCCCTCTCAGCGGTCTCATGGTGAAGCCTCCTGGCCGAGGGGGCCCCTTCTTCCCTGTGCACCCCCATACCCCAGCACCCCAGGGCTGGACTCTTCTGCTCTTTGTCCCTCCCTAATGGTGTGGCTTCAGCAGAAAGCAGCCAGGATCCTTTCCTTTGCTTATCTTCTCAACCATCCTTTCAAACACAGAGACAATAGAGCCTCTGACCCTGGTACGAGTGGGTCAGCTCTTTCAGCCTCCCCAGTCTACAAGGAGGTGGCGAGGATTTCTGCGAAGAGCCCAGGGAAAGGGAACCTGCAAGCTTATCATACTCTCATAACTTTGACTTAGGAGTAGTGCAGGTCACTGAAAAAAGGATCTGATTTAAGAGACCGGAGCCAATATTCAAGAGTTGAGTCTCCAGCCTGGAAACAGAGGGCAGCGTTTTAAACAGTTTTCCTCTTCGGGACCCAAACCCCAAACGGCTGCCACCACCCCCCTCCCATAGTTCTAAAGTGACCTCACTAAACATATAAAAGAGTCATTCCTTAACTGAAAATACCCCAGAAATAACTAAATTCTGGAACTATAATTGCTTGAACATTTATATTTTTATTGAAGTTTTGATATTTTTTTTAAAATGTCTGCCCGGTTACGACAATTAAATAGGAAGCCGCAATTACAATTCACAAACTGTGGCATGAAAAAGAACACACACCCCATCGGGAATGACACCAAACCCTTTTCACTTTATTCATTCAAGAGTCCACCGCACAAGTGTCGAATGCGAGCACTGTCCTTTTTTCATGGAAGGGGAAAAACATTTATTCTGGCAGCACTTTCATAATTCCAGGAAGTGGTTTTGATACCACAGGTTGCAGGAATAGAAACCATAACAAACTTGGAGGTTTTTTTTTTAAATTTTTTTTATTTGCAGGCCAGGGACTACTCGCTGGAAGGCTCCCCTTGTGCTTAGTGACCCACCTGTCCACCGCGCTGGCTGAGTCTTCCCGGTGCTGAAAGAGGACGGACTTTCCTGCCCAGACGTGAAAATTCCCGGGGAGCAGAGTGTTTTCTGTATTTTCAACCCTCCCCCCAACCTGAAGCAAGGTCTCAAGCTTTTCTGGAGCAGCTTTTGGTCACATGACCCTCTATCCCAATGACTTTTACGTAGCTACATGGAACACCAAGATTCCTCCTCCCTCTGCTTCTCTAGGGTTCAGATGACAGCACACTGCTGTCAAAACACGGCAGATACTAAGAACGTGGGCACTTATGACCATGACGCCAGCACACACTTTGCTGGGCACGTCACCCCCAGGACACTCGTTTTTCATTTAATATGGTCCCTTGGAGAACTAGCTCAGAGTCACACATGTACGTGTCTTTTCCAAAGACAAGTTAAAATCAGTTAATTTGACAGTTGAGGACCCGTCCCGGCCAATGAAAAACCTTCCATGCCCAACGATCCACTGGTCCGTAAAGCAATGAAACGCTAGCATTCGGCTCACACTTACACACCTGCACTCTCACACGCGCACACGAGAACTGTGACAAAAGGACTAGCCCGATTAATTCTGTGACTGTGGTTCCTAAGATGACAAAATCGCAAATTGGATGTGTCGTCTTCAAGTATTTAAAAATGGAGAAAGAATCTGACTCCCCTTGATTTTCTGATCCTAAGACATCGTACTTGTTGAACTGGAGGTTCTGGAGTTAGGAAAGTTACCTCCCGAGGCACAAAACATTCTACAAAAATCGCTTTGTGATGTTTTGCGGTGTAGCCACTTGCTTATTTTTTATTTCTTGTAAAAATCTTTCAAGGCTTTGTATGCTGTGGCATTCCAAGAGGCAACACTTGATAAAAGAACACCACCAGCTGCCTCACTTTTCCTGTCTTACACCGGTGAGAAACAGCCTCACCCGTTTTCAGTCCACGCACAGAGGAGGCGGGGTAGACAGCCCTTCGCGTTCCTCGGAGGCAAAGTCGCTCCTGCAGCGCACGCTGTGCGGCGCCCTTAGGGTTCGAAGAGAAAGCAGTATGTTTGGTTTGCTCTTTGAGTTTTGCTTCATGGAGATTTTAAAACAAGACTGTTATTAGTTTTTGGCAGTAGACTGACCAATCAGAGGTCCTGTATTTATAAATAACCAATGGGGGACTATGCTCTCCAATCTGGCCGTTTGCTGTTTTAGGGTCTGACAGCCAGAGGTGGAAAAAAAAGAAAGTACTCATTATCAGAGTTCTCTGCATGTTTCAGAACTGACTCCTGATTATCTGAAGCTATTGAAAGATTCAGGTTTTCCATGGGCTCAGCGAGCCCTTTTGCTTTCCTCTGCTGAAGAATCCTAACACCAGCCCTCGATCTGTGAATCACCCAGGGACAAGGCCCAGGCAGTGGGGAAGCCCAGAGCAAGAAACGCTCAGCTCAGAGACGGGAAGAGAAAAGGAATAATCCCGGACCTTGCCACACCCGCCCAACGGTTTACAGGCAAGGTCCTTTCATTAAAAGAAGGAGAGGGGGAGGCATTGCCCGAGGTGCACCTTGAAGATTCTTGCATATTATTGGCAACCTCTAGGAACCAACACTTAATCCATGGGCAGAGGGAAATCTTTTTTTTTTTAATCTGAAAAGGATTAAAAAATAAAGAATGAACAAATAGGTCTTACGCTAAAGTAAGAAATCAGCCCCATCTTGGCACAGTTCTCATGCGGAATATTGCACCCAGTGTTAACTAATGCTAGAAGCTTCAAACTGTATAAATTTAAATGTATTTGCATATTATAAAAATAAAGATAAACATATACATATTTTACACTCGTTACGGAACAGCAATGAATGGTCAGTCGATCCCTCTTTCACATGTAACAGAACCGAAATCTGCGTGCTCTGGACACTGCCACCTGTACTGGAACTATGGCTTATATGTGCACAGACAACAAAATCCCTGAGAAGCCGTTCGACTTTCTTTCCTTTTCTTCAAGTAGCGCTCTCCTTGGAGGACCACAGTTCTGAGGTTCGGGTTGTAAAACATTTGCTCCGTGTTCTCTCCCTCCCTCCCCCCACCCCGCGTGACCTCGTCTGCAGGCCAGGTGTGCTCCTTCCTCTGAAAGCACCTGGACACTGTGCGTTTTCAAGTTCATGGAACACACTGGGGAGCGTGGCAGGTGTACCAGGAAGGAAAGACGGTCTGGGTGAGTTCTGATGCTCTCTTTTCTCCTCCACGGAAATCCCACGGCCAGAAAGGTCACTGGTGTCTGTGCTTTTCGCCAACGTTCTTCCTGTGTGGGCAGAGCAGAGGAAAGCCCAGAAATGACCACAGGTAGTGATTCTCACTTATAAGGACAGGGGGAGATAGTCTGCTTCTATTTTTGCACAGATCTTTCATTTCTATTTCTAGAACTCCTTGTAAAAACAGAAATGTCAGGCAACTCATGTTCCTATAAAGGAGAGAGTCCCCTTACAGGAACCTGTCAAGCATTCCTGTTTGTGACATGAGGTTCAGACACAGACAACACTGATTAGACTTATTCCACTGTGATCTCCCAGCATCGCCTGATTGCTCCTCGAGAGCCCCAAACTCAAACACAGAGCTGCACCCCTTCCAGAGACTCGGGCAGACACAGAGAGACACGCCCTGGATAAGCCTCCAGGCGTGGGAACAGGTACTGAAAAGTACGGCCGGATGTCGATCTGGACTAAACGGCATGATTTCGCTTCAAGTGTTATAAGCAAGGCTGTCAAACTCAACCCCGGAGTTGAACGAATAAAAATGAGGAAACTGCTGTGTCTTCAGCTAATTAAACAAAGTGACATTCAATTCAGACAACGTGATTCCAGGAGCAAATGGCAAGGGTCCCCATCCCTTATTTCAGCTTTCCTATAATGAGAAGCACAGTGACATTTTCAGAACTGTTTCAGCAACGTTGACTAAAACATACAAAGACATAAAGGGGTTATGCTCTGCTGGCCTCACTCTCTGCCCTCCATCTCCCCTAAGGCTACTGGATTTTTGGGGAACTGATAATTTAGTATCGACCTAAGACATCGCTCCAGCCAACAGAAGAATCTGCTGAACATAACATGAACAATAATATCTCCAAAAATATGCACCTCCCATTTACTGGTGACTTACTACATGCTGGGACGAGTGCCATTCCCTGTCCTGCTTTATTCCCCGACTCATCAGCTCCTCGGTCCTACCAGGCAAGCGCCACCTTCCTTTGCTTTTTACCAAGAAGCAAAACAAGGTTCCAAGAGGTTAAGTGAGCTTCCGGAGGGTGCACACCAGCAAGTGGCATAGCCAGGCTTTCAAGGGGGTGATCTGACTCTACACCCTGTCGACAGGTGGGAATATTCTGGGCCCCAAGGACAGTGCCCTGTTTCTATGGCACTCAGCCAGGAGGACTCTTTGAAGACCTGTTAATACAGTAACTTCACAGTGGAGAAAGGTTTGAAGACTGCCTCAAATTCAGGTAATAATATAATCATCTCACTGCACAGAGGATGGCAGCGTGAAAACACACGGTACAGCCAAGCAGATACCTTTGGTGGTGGGAGATGTGGGCTCGTGTGAGGGACATGCTACGTAAATGCTTTTCTCACTGACTCTAGGAACCTTTGGAAATGCAGACAGCTTGTCTGGCTGTAGCTCCCCTGAGCCACACGTAAGGCTGAGAAACACAGGACACCCCGATCGAGGGCACTTACAGGGAGTATTCCAGTGTTGAAGGGCGTAAAAGGAAAACTGGTTTGAAAATCTCCCACATTAACACCGCTCTTCACGTTTGGGCTCTTAGAGAAGAAGATCCATCAAATCGCCCCCTCTCACCGCGTCCCCATGACAACACTTGTCCTCATCCGTCAGTCGAGACCCACTCAAGTTCCTCACCCTTTCCCGGTTCTGGCTGGTGGCATTCTTGTTCTCTCTTCTCTGTACCTACAAGAGTCTGGTGATACGCCTATCACAGCAGGTATCATGTTTTACTTGTAATTACTCACAGGGTTGTCTGGCTCTATCTTCTGTTCTCATTCTCCCCAAGGAGGCTATTCGATTCCTGAGGGCAGGGTCTACTCAAGTTATTTCTGCACCCTCAACACCTGGCATGATGCCCAGTAGAGGGCAAGTACTCAGCAAAGATCTGCTGAATGAATGATTAATAAGATGTCATGAAAGAGTCATAGGTAAAAAATAGCCAAGCTACTATGAGCTCATTACTATAATGGAAATGTATCCATAAGAAGTATTGAAGAGATGTTTAGAGTGACCAATTACAGTTAGAAGGGCTGGGGATGGCTTTTCAGAAGGTAGCACATGACCTTGGCCTTGGGAATAATGGGCCTTCACTGGGTAGGCAAGAAGTGGTGGCAGCCAGCTGAGGACTGAGACCCAGCCAGGGGCGCAGTATGGCTGACCCCGCCCATAGTAAGGGAGTATGGCACGTGTCAGCAAGGTGGCTGGGGTCTGATTGTGAGACATGCCCATGATTTTGAACTTGAGACTATAATCACGAGGACACCATTCAAAGCTTTCAAATAGGGAGAAAAGAGAAAGGGTCTGAGTTGAAAGATAATATTGGTTTGAAGGACAAAAAGACTAGAGAACAGGAGGCCAGTTGAGACTCAACCACAGGAATCTTGGCAGACAGGTGGGAAGACGGAAACTATGGAAACAGACAGGTTCCTAGCTTCACAGGTTGGGGCAAAGCACAGGTTGAGGAAGAGCTGAGGGCGGGGGGAGGAAGACAATAGCTCACACCTATGAAGCCTACAAGACATCCAAGGGGGCTGCTGGGTAGGAAGCTGGAAAGACAGGCCTGGAGATGAAGGCAGAGGTCAGCTTGGGGGTCCTAGACCCAAATCCTCTCAGGCTACTACTGAGCACACATTTCTGGGATGCAGCAGAATTATTCAAGGTATTCCGAAGCTTAGGCTGACACTGAAGCCATACCTTGATGTACTGACCAGTTCTTTATTTCCTGCATTCTGAAGCTTTGGCATCCAGGGCCCTGCTGCCCCTGGAGGGTCTGCCCTCCCAGGGTTGGCCGGTTCCCAGACGTAGTCAACACCTCCAGCGTAAGCACGCCTCTCAAATATTGTACACACCACTGGTCTGGAGCCCACGCCCCAGCCTCCTCCTTATCAGCTCTCACACACCTGCCCTAATCACCCCAAGCGCCTGGTACCAGCAACCAGGGACAGTCCCTACGCCCCAGAGCCCGCTGACACTATCCAAACTGGCTGGTCCTAGGCCTGTTCCCCTTGCCTTGTCCCTGCCTTCCCACAGAAACCACAATACAAGCTCTTGGCCACAGTTCCTCCCTCCCTCTCTGCCTCATGACGGGCCCAGTGTTCCCCCACGTATCTCCTCCACCCCCCACCATGGCACATTGGTCCTCTAAGGACACGTGAGTAATAACCTATCTTTCAACAGCAGCCACCTCCCGATCTGCCGGCCTTACTGTGCCCCCAGCGTTCTAGCAATGCGCTGTGTGGTGAAGCAAACGTGAAGGGAAGAACCAGCCGTGCAGCAGCACCGACCCGGGAGCCACGGCGTGGACTTCAGGCCCAGCTGTGCGCTCAGGAGCCGGGGCTGTGGGCACACGGCTCGGTCTGGGGCTCAGTGCTCCCTGCCCTTGGGACATGTGGGGTTGCTGGGAGGAACAAATGAGTCGGGGGTCCCCTCTGAGTTTATCCAGGCACGGTAGCCACGTGTGACTATAATACGGCAGAAAGGCTACCACTCACCTCCTCTTAGCTCATGAAGGCTGAGCTGGGAGCTGGTGTTCTCTGAGTGACTGCAGGTGGCCTTATCCACAGCCCTTCATGGGCTCTACCTGGACCCCTGCATGATCGTGGAGGGGCGCGTACGCTGACACCCTTCCCTGCCTATCTATCTATCACCCATGTGGGCCTTCCTTGGGCAGGCGCCTCGTTAATAAGCTAAACATTTAAGTCAGAGGATGGCTTTCACTCAAGTATCTCTATTTGCATTTTGAAATTTTGTTCTTTGTTATTAGCTTTGTATGTCGTCCGCAGTGTACACCACTAATAATTCTGAGTAGAAATGACAGCGCCTGAATTTACTGAGCACTGTTGACTCAGTGTGAGGAACGAGGCTACATGTTTTCCCTGCAAGAGTCTCTCTTATGGTCACAGTGACCCCACGAGACCTGCACCCGGCAGGTGTCTACCCCACAGTGTAACAAGTCTGGGAGACCCAAGCTCGGGAAGTTAACTCCAGAGCCCATCAAACTGCCTGGAGAAAACAGATACAAACACCGCTTTTAGAATGCTATTTGCTGTGCTAATCAACTGGAGCTTTTCCTGCTGTTATTATACTCTTGCATAATATTTGAGTAATTTTTTAGATGACTTCTTTTTTTTCCCACAGAGAGCTGATTACTGATATATGCAATATTATAGTAAATTAGGCAAAAGAATCAAGCAGTTCCCTTATCCCTAATTCCCAAATGCATCTTGATTCTGGATAAGTAAAAGGTTTGTCATCTGTCCTGCTCTATAGGATCTTTTCATCCCAAACCCTACCCCACCCCCTTGTCCTAAACTCTCCAAGTCCGTAGGGAGCCCTTATCTATTTAAGAAACCCTCTCTGCTTCCCAGAGACTTACCCTTAAAAACTGGAGCTCCTAAAGTCACACATCGGGTACAGTAAAAATGATGGCATAGGGGAAAGTAGCACTATCTTTTCCACTTAATTTTCCAAGAAAGTATGGAGATACCTAAGCAGAGAGGGAACAAAGCCCAGTGTGGCTGATGGGGGACTGGACGGTCAAAGAAACCCTCCTCCTCCTCACCTGTGAAAGCTGCAAGGCCACGAGCCACCTCACTTTCTGCAAAGGACACGCCACTCAACACAAACCGGCACACTGCACACCCCACGGGGGCAGCCTCCCCGCCCTCCACGTCCCCAACATTCTGTGGTCAGCGACAGGGCCTCAGCTGGGATAAAGCCACATTCCTCCCTCACTCCGTTGTTTTAAAGTTTTCCTTTATCAAGTTCATATTAATCTGAGTGCAGTCAAACATACTTTGCCTGTTTATTTGGCGAGATAAAGGCCACCAAGGCTTCATCCTACTTTTTATAAAAGGCTATTTCAATTAACATCCGCATGTCACAACAATATAACTGCCAACATCGCTATGCAAAGTGACCGCTACATATCTGAGAATACATAGAGCAGGCAGACCTGGGACTCGGGGGACCTGGCCTGAGGGGCAACGCCACCGCGTGCACACTAGGTCCCCAGGTGAAAGGGCAGTGTTGAAACACGGGGTCTCAGCCTTGCCTTTGTTATTAGCAGCACTTTCTGGGAAAGGAGAAAGCTTAGCCCGACTACGTTCAACCCAGGCCCCCTTTTTATCTAATTCTGTAGCACATGACCTGCCAAAATCAGAAATAAGTCCCTCTTTCAGCCCCACTGCTCCACACCAGAAGGAGCCCAGACAGACGTGTGCCATCAGCATGAGAGAAACGGCAACTGTCAGCAAAGGAAAGGGACATATTCCCATTTCCTGAGTGTTCGACAACCAGGCCATCGAGAAGCCACACGGAAGAACGTGGGCCGCACTCCAGTGCGCCTCCAGGTAAAGCATTTTCATACGCTCACCTGGTGCGTTCTGTCTTCTAAGTGAAAGTCAGCAGATACCTTGGTATCTAGCAGTTTTTCAGAATATATACATCAACTGGTAGGAGGCTGGCTTGTTCTAAACCTCTTTGGAAGTGAGAGAGAGAAACATTCTACAGGGCACTAAAAACGAGACGCGTAAGCGGCCCTTTGCCCAAAGCTCACACCTTCCCTTCTGAGTTGGATTTTAAGCGGCTCAACCTGCAGGGCAGCAGGGTGGAGACGGGAACTCACACATAAACATTTTTAAATAAAACTTTAAAACCATCCTTCTACTTTCTCCTCGCTTTTCCCACTGAAAGTGTAGGTTTGCACCGTATGACTCCTGAGGTCCAAGGCTCAGCATCCCTTCCTTTAAAGGCTGGGGACCAGTGAGGCTGCCATTCAGAAGTCCCGAAGGACAAACACGGGAGGGGACGGACGTGTTCACTCACCGGGTGGTAGAAATCCTTCCACAACCTACACATGTGTTAGATCGCCGCGGTGTACACTTTAAATATCTTACCAAGTTGCCTGTCAATTATTTACCTCATAAAGCCGAAAAGAAAAGGACCAGTGGTTGCTCAGGGTTAAGGGAGGGGGGATAAACGCAGGAGCACAGAGGACTTTTAGGGCAATGAAAACCTTGTGGACGACACTGTAATGTGCGTGACGTACGTCATTACATGTGTGTCCCACCTCGAGGAATGGGCACCACCAAGCGGGAACGTGACTGTGAACCATGGACTCCGGTGTGATGTGTCAGCGCAGGTTCATCAGCTGTGACAAATGTCCCACTCTGGTGGGGGTGTTGATGGCAGGGAAGGCTGCGCATGTGTAGAAGCAAAGGGCACATGGGATCTCTCTGGACCTTCTGCTCGATTTTGCTGTGAACCTAAACTACTCTCAAAACAAAGTCCATGTTTGAAATTGCTCTCCCTCCGAGCACATCTAATTCCCCTCCATTGTCCAGGAAAGAGGGCGCTGCCAGTGGGGGTGCGAGTCACTTCGCTGGCGTTAGACTAAACTGGGCCAAGATTAACAGTGTTCATAAGAATTTCTTTAAAACTACAACCCTGTTTAATACCAACTCAACAGGCAGTAAAACCACTCCTGAAAGTGATACTAACATGTGCACTGACTGCAGGGAGCTAGGTGTTGTGTTAGACACAAGTGACTACCAATGGTGGGGCATTTCTCTTTGCAGTGACGAAAATGTTCTCAAATGAGAGTGCGCTGACAATTGCAAATATATTAATAATCATTGAGTGGGCCAGTGTATACCTTAATAGAGCTTTTAAAAATGTATCAAGGTCTGCCTGAGTGGCTCACTGGGTTGGAGCATCATCCCATACACCAAAAGGTTGCAGGTTCGAGCCCCGGTCCAGGTGTGTACAATCCCAGTCCAGGCATGTGCAGGAGGCAACCGATCAATGCCTCTCTCTTCCTCCTTCTCCCCCCTTCCCCCCAAAAAACAATAAGCATATCCTTGGGTAAGGATTTTTTTAAAAAATGTACTGGAGTCTATATCCTTAAGGAAGTCAACATTTTTTAGAGCAACCCAGCAAACCTGCTGCTAGACGAATTTTCATCTCATCTCCAATGCAGATATCCTCGAGAATCAGCCCAGGATAGCCAAAGTATGGAAATTGCTTACATCTCTATCTGATAGCCAGCCAAGGGGACGAGAAGCCACTCAGCACCTGGGTCCCTCCCCGGAGGGTGAGGTGTGGGAGGAGAGGCACTTCCTTTCATCCAGGACACGTAACCTCTCCCAGGGGAACGTCTATACAGATTCAACCACCGACCACTGAGACAAGTTATGAGAGTAAGTCACATTCTCTAAAAAGTCACTGCCTACTTCTTATTCTCCGTCACTCCTGATTGGGGAATAAGGCACCTAGAACATTTTTAAAATGAGCAACAGAGACGCCTAGAACCCATAAGGAATATCCAATCAAATAACAGCACCATTATTGTGTGCATGGTCAAAGGCAGGCACCTGAACGGCAAGCCCCAACCTGGCCTGCAGGGGAGAGGAGAAAACTGGTCAAAGAAGAGCTTGGAATGTTGATTTAAAAACCACCCTAAGACCCAGATCAATGACCTGAGAGCAGGGTGACTAATCTATGCGCCTGGGACAGTTCTGGTTGATGCCTATCATCCTGGCATAATAATTACAGCCGGCCTGTCCCTTTCAGTCCTTCCCTGATTCTAACAACAAATTATATGTTCAGCGCTCAAGGTGAACTGCAGGTGGGACAGGTTGTGCTGATCCTGGCAGCGTGGACCGGCTTGGCTCGGCGCTGCCGATTGGTTGTTGGCCAGAGAAGCTCCACAAGGCCCACTGGCCCGGGAGCCCGCCCTTAGAGCCACCCACCTGCACTTTATGGAATGACATTAGTCAACGATCACTCTACAGTGACCTGCTCGAGTTAACTTGGCTGGAGTCGCAAGGCCAGGGAAACCGCCCCAGTCTCCCAGTCTCTCGTGCCTGCCGGGAGCCCGAGTCCAACTCTCAGGCCCAGACGTGTGGAGGTAAGACCACCTCCCGTAACAGCTTTCCTCATCAGTCTCCTAAATCTCCCGCTTCCAACACATTGTCATCTACTTGTAAGCCAGACCTCCCCCGGGGCCTGGCCTGCAGCTGTGTGTTTCCACAGATATTCCCTCATTAGAACTGAGACCTACACTCCAACCTGCCATCCACTGTATGACATTTGTTTTTGATCCATTTCAAAACAAAACCATTCACAGAGCTCGGTGGGAAGCAGTTCAGTCCTACAGGCATTCCCTCCAGCACCGAGATGTCCGAGGCTAGGTGGCTCTGATGACTCGGGCCTGTAAAGACTTGTTCGTTTAGGTAGAACAGCCTGTGTGTGAGAGCGAGGGGCTGACGGCATGTGTTCAGGCTGGTACAGGCTGCAGGGGTCTTTCTGCGGCAGCACAACAAGGAGCCCACGGGAACACGCGGATAACGCTGTGGCGCAGGGCCGCGCCACTGAGATTTCTGTGCAAGTGGCTATAGTAAGTTCTAACTCTGTCTTGCCTAGTACGTGCCAAGTGTCTACGGCAAAATAGGTTAACGTCTCTCCTGGCTCAGGAAAGCCTACACCAAATGCAAAGGGTATTGAACAACTGTTTCTCTCCATTCTACACGCTGCTGTTTCTGTAATGGCTCCTTGTTTTCACCCTGATGTATCTGGAAGAAAGAGACCAATTCAAAGAACTGCACAGTTTCTGTCATTTGATATATTCAGGACAGGGAGTTTTCTGGTTACCATGAAGTTACTATGTAATCCTGCTTAATGTTTAAGAAGCACTTCAACATTTGACAATATCTTTGGGTCGTCTTAGTGAGGAATTATCTACACTCACATTAGCGAAAATAGTATTCTGGACATAATCGCAGGAGATAAGAGTTTCCTTTGGGTGTTCAGTGATATTTCCCAGAAAAGAGAGATTAGGGGTGTTTTGTCTAATGAGTGACCCAGTTTGGAGAAAAGGGACAGCAGTCTGCTATGGCAGTTGCTGAGGAAGGCCTCCCCCACCCCCGCTCTGCAGAGAGCAGGCAGAGGGCAGGGGAGCCGGCACTTCGGGGACAGGATAGAGGCTTGGATCCCATCACACAGCTCTCTGGAATGCAGCCTGAGAGCAAGCCTCTCCAGACGAGATGGCAGGTCAGCATCCTCAAATGCAAACTTCCCAACCTGCCTGTAAAACTCATATACGAAAAAATGTTCTGTGTAGGAAGACAAACGCAAGTTTCCTGCATGAATACTTGGCTGAAAAGACAGCACCCAGATGCGAGATCTGCTCCAAGCAGACCTGTGGCTGCGATTTTTCAAGATTAGCAGTAAGATATTTCATCTTGGTTTAAACGTGGTTTTAGTTTGGTTCTTAATAGTACAAAAAAGAAACACCAGGAAGAGTTTTATCTTTAATACTAAGCTAACGACGTATCCCCAAGTTCATTTGCACACAAACATCCTCGGTCATTTGGGGACAGATGACAGCAAACAGCACAGCCTCCAGTTACCAAGGACCAATACAGAATCCAAGCCCCACAGATAATCTACCACAGATTTTCTGTGAGCTTGTTTTATTTACTGGGCCCTCACTGTTCCTTGAAGGGGGGCCCACTTACTTCTGCAATGACCAAATTAAGACTATCCATCAAAAAAATGCTCTTTTTTTTCTTTGGTTGTGTATATCTGCCAATATACTAAATGATATATAGTATATACATGATATCTCAATAAAGGTGTTAAAAGTGCTCTGACTTTTTTCAGCAAAAGTTACAAAAATCACAAGTAAGAAAAAAATAAAAGCTCCTTGTTTGCTACACAAGCCATGGCGGTGATTTCATCCAGATAACTAGGTCCCCCCGGGGTGGGGGTGGGGGTGCTTTCCAAGGTCTGCTGAGATACACTTTAACTTGGCCTTTTGTTATCACAACTACTGAGGCAGGACCGGGAGTGAGGGAGAGGGTCTGCCACGGTGGGAACTCACTTGGAACAGGGGCTGATCACAGTCGGTGTAGGTGGGTAAACCAAGGCAACATTCACTCGCTCACTGCCGTTCTTGGGGCAAATGATCTCCGCCACACCCTCCGGTCTGGGCTGACTCAGCAGCTCCCCTGCAGGAGGAGAAAGGAAAATGCATTAATGAGATTTGCCTTCACAATGGGACCAGATGACAGAGAAACAGTGAGCTGGGGTTGAAGGAAGCAAGAGGAGGGCAGGTGGTGAGGAAGCTTGGGGTCCACAGACAACAGGCCCCCGAAACAAATGTGCAACTGGAACAGCAGCCTTGGCTCGGCTTCCGCGCGCACTGCCGACACGCTCATTGGCATCATCACGGGGAGCATCCTGGGAGTCATGGCAGGAAGGCCCCTGTTCTGGACAAAGACAACACCTGCCAATATTCCCACCTTGATTTTCACAGACTGACTCTGGAAACCTTTATCTATATGTAGGGCAAAGGGAGCCAGGGTCCCCAGAGCCCCGAGGAACACGGGCTGCCAAGGAGGTGTTCCTGATGAGGACAGGCAGGTGGGATGCAGACATCCTGCAGGAAGGACCTGGAGATGCGGCCACTAAGGTGTTACCCAGGTAAACACCCGGCTTCACTCTGGCAAGAGGATTTCCTGGGGAGGTCTGTGTGCGCATTTGAAAAGACCAAACAATCCGATCTCATTGTCCTGGGGTCTAGTAAAAACAGCTAACTAGCATTATGGGTTAACTACCACAATGCTACAAGGAAATCTGTGTACTCTGCATGACCCGGATAGAATTTCTCTCCAACTAACTCATTAAATCCCTAAGAGCAGCAATGACTTCCGTTCCTTTGTGAACGTCCTCTTGCCCAGCGGCCCTTCCTCTTGGCCACAGCCAGCATGGTGCTCTCGCTCCGACAGAGTTCAGCAGCTTCTGGCTGATGACAGTGCCCGTTACTGCCTAAATTTGCTCCTTAAGCACAGGAAGTGAATAAACCAAACCAAGGACACAAAATGCATGCCGAAGGGAGAGAGACGCTACGGAAATTAAAGCCAGCTCCATGGTAGCCCTCACTTGCACCGCCGATTAAAAATTCTAGGGGCCCCAAAGTTCGTGATGTGATGACACAAAAATCCTTTGCCTCAAAAATCCCGTGTCTCTGAATGTCTCACCTTCGGCAGAACTCACATTGATTGACACTCTCTCACGCTGGCACTGAACCGAGAGCTGGAAATGTACGTCTCTTTCCATCTTGACAACGTCCCTTCGGGTTCATCCCCGTTTTACAGACACGAAGCTAAGGCGCAGGCAGACTATGCGGCATACCACACACCAAGAGCCGGCGAGTGGCAGACCTGGTATGTGGCTGTGGGGACCCATCTCACGGGCGCTCACCCTTCGCTACCACCCTCTAATTCCTCCCCCAAGTGGGGGCTGCTTCTTCATATCAGAACACATCTTTCCTAGAAGAACAATCTAACAACACTATTTTTAAATAACAAACTAAGCACTGACATGTCTTTTATGAAAGACATTTATTTCCCAATTTGAACATTTTCTACATGCCTTTGCACAATAGGAATCAAATGTAATTTGAGTTCCTTAACCGAACTACTGCAAACACCAAAACTTACTGCAAAATTTCATTTACCATCACTAGCTCACATCATAGATATCTGAACTATATCAGAACTATACTCCAATACCAGTGAAGAAAAGATCCCAAAATGTAGAAATGCAAGTGAAAAATGTAAACAGTAGGTGTTATCTACGTGAAAAAAAGAAGCCACAGTAACAGCGTGTTAGAGCTGGACTGAAACCTGGAAGTCATCCAGTCCAAACAGCACTTTACGAGTCGGAAGCTCTCCGGGTTAAACAGATTTGCTCCGAGGCCCAGAGTACGTGGTGAGTCTTTACACCGGCCAACCAGCCGTGAACCACAGAGCTAGACCTGCCACAGGAAGGTGCTCTGGATGCACCAGGTGTCTTAACAGCCCTGGTCCTGGACAGCCCTTCCCTGATGCCTCACCTGATATTTTTAATTTGCACTTTCTGTCCCAAGAGTGCCCACGAGGCCTGAACATAGCCTGTCTGGACCTTTCTGGTTTCTCCCGAGCTTTCCACACTGCCTGTGTGCCCAGGGTACAAATGCAGATGTCAAGCCTGACCCCAAGCACCTTCCCTGGCATCAGCCTGGCTCGGTAGGCTTCCTTGCTGGGCATGTTGTAGATGCTGGTGAGCAGGCCAGATGCCAGAGAATTTAAAGTAAGTTACAGTGGACTATTAAGCATTGGTTATTCATTTCTATTACACCAGCAGCCTTACTGTCCCTGCCCCCACCGCCCAGACCCCCAGCCAGTATCACGCAGCACCAGGCAGCTGGTTTGGTCCGGGTCCTGTACCTCGGCGCGTGGCCAGCCACGGAGACAGAACACTCCTCGAAGGCACCAAGAAGTTTCACGTACATGAGAAATTCACTTGACACTGCAGGAAACTGAGCAACCAGCAGGACAGTTCACAATCTTTGGTACAACTGTGCACTCCAAAAAACTACTGCATGGTGACAGTCATTTGGGGATTTAAGAAATGTGCCCAACTGCTCGATTAACAAAATAACAGAAACAGCTTTTTCCTCTCCACACAAAACCTATCTTATCACAAATACAAAGCGTGGTTCATAGCATGTAAAATAAAACAGGAGTTCATCGTCTCAAATTTCTTTAACAAAAATTTGATTAAACTACAGTACAGCTACGTACTGAGAATCCACACAGGGAGCCCATTCTGTGTGTGAGGCGCTGCAGAAGATGAGGGTTACAGGAGTCCAAGGCAAGGTCTCAGATATGGAGGGCCTCAACTCTGGAAAGCCAAGTAGGGGAAAAAAGAATCCCAGTCCTGCACCATGGGTGCCCCCCCAGGAACATTATATGAGATGCTAGAGAGGTAATGAGAAGACAGACTGATACTAATTTGTAGGATTGGAAATGACCTTGAAGAGTGAGGAATATTGACTCAGAAGACCCAATAACGTTCAGATCAGAATGGAAAATAATACGTGTGCTTTTCACTAGGACCGTGATGTCATACAGATCAACTTGAAAAATACCAGTTAACCTCAGAAGAAAAAAAATAATCACAATAGCAGCTAACACTTATTGAACATTTATTATGTGTTTTTACCATTTACCATAAATGTATTATCTCAGTCCTCATCACAACGCTCTGAAGCAGGTATAACTATCATCCTCATTATAAACAGGAGAAAAGTGAGGCTCCGAGGGGTCACGTATTCATCGGCGACAGTCACAAGGAGGGAGTGGCAGTGCCAGAATCTGAACCCAGGACTCTGTGACTCCACTCTTATCCTCTGATGAATCACTGTCCTGTAGCTGGGATATCGTGAGGATAGATTTAGATAACTCATAGAAATCTCAACATTATATCCGGCATCTAGTAAATTCCTGACACTATTATTATAGTGCCCGGATTTTATGAAAGCTTACTGTTCCAAATATATAAAGAATTCCCATGCATATGTGTCCAGTGCCCAGATTCTTAATGGCAAAGTGATACACAAGGACTAGGCCATAAATTAAGTGCAAAACACCACCTCACCAGAAATTTTAAAACTTCACATGAAAAAAATTTAGAATTATTTACATGTAGTCAGCACTACCAAATAAAAAAGATATATGCCTAAGTTACATTTACCAAAAAAAGAGAGAGAGAGAGAGAGAAAGGAAGGCGTATACATGTAACCTGGTATATTTCCATTTTCAGGAACTTGCTTGCAGAAGTAGGCCTGGCTTTCTGACAATAATTATACAACGACAACTCATAGCAACACTGTTTATGAAACAGTGAAAACTTGGTGACCCTCCCAAATGGAACAATGGGGAAATGATTACACCATGACACATTAATCAGATGGAACTCTCTGTCATCGTTAAAAATTACAAGACTGACATTTCACTGTGGAAATGTAAACTTGAAAGTACATTCTAATTAGAAACATAAACTGACAGCGCAACACAAATGAATTTCGAGTGAAATGGGTCATTCCAGATGAAGAGGTCCTGAGACCGTTTGTTCATTTTCATGTTTGAGTGATTAATAAGAAAAGGCTGAAATGCGCCAGCTTTAACCGCTGGCGCTCCCTCCGCTGCGGGAGGCTTCCTGCGCATGCGCAGCTGCGATGTGCTCGGTCTTCCAGACGTGCGGGAATGTGGCCTGAGAAGCAGACCACCGCAGTAACTGACGCTGCGTTAGGTCCCTGAATGGTCGGTCTCCTTGTGCCCGTTAAACTTATGGAAAACTATTCTTAATTACTCTTTCTCAAGATTTCCAGCGTGAAAATGCTAGCAAACTCATCAAACTGTCCGGCCCCAACCTGTGAAAGAACACCAAGTTTTACTGATTTAAAAAAAAGCAACCAAAGGTAAGTGAAAGGAGCTCCACTTTCTCTGCTTATCATCAGAACTCTCAAATAGTAGACACATGTGAAAGTACTAAAGATTTATCACACTGATGACCCAAACCACAATATTAAAAGCCCCCAAACTTTCTTTCCAGTGAAAAAATTACCCCACTTCCTACTCCAGAATAATGATCTAGGTTATGACCATCCCTCCAAACAGCAACGGTAGTCTCGAAATTGAAACAGGTATGTAGGTTCTATTAAATAAGATAGTATCTAGGTGTTTTAAGGCCTCTTCCAGCTCTAGTATTCTAAAACTCGCTCCCCTCCAGCCCGAAGTTCACTGCTGTCTGTTAACTGAATGTGACTCTGGATGGGGCTCAGATGAGACACCGGGCAGCACGTGTCCCAGGCCTCCTGGGGCGAAGGCCACATCCTGTGGACCAGCGGGCAGGAAGTTCCCCCCCTTTGCAAGCCCAGCAGGTTTTCTGAGACAGCAAGGACAGCAGAACTCCTTGGTCACCTTTGTACGGAGCAGGAAAGCCAGGTCGAGATAAAAGGACACTTTGTCTTCAGACAAAATAAAGTCCGGAAAATACGTACACACACAGGAGAAGTAAACGCTGACCATCTACAAACATGCCACTGGGCCCACTTACGAGCACGCGCAAAGGAAGCGGAAACGACGTAATGGCGTGAGACCTGTTGTAAGGAGACCTCCAGCTGCTGTGCAGAGAGACAAGCCAAGGTCAGGGACCCCGTCAGGAGGCTCACACAGGAGCATGGGCAGGAGAGGGCAGAGACCCCACCCGGAGCGGCGCCAGGGAGATGGAGAGACCCCTGTGTTTTGTGGACAGTCGAAAGGACTTGCCGATGCACTGGATGTGGGGGTCAGAGGCAGAGAGGGTCAAGGATGATTCCACATCTTTGGTTTGAGAGACTGGCAGATGGTGGCACTACTCGCAAGACTGAAAGAAAAGGTGGTTTGCGGGAGACGTGGAAACTGACGGTTAGACGTGGGAATAGGTAATTACGTGGGCTATTCTGACTTTCCAGGAGAAGGTTAAAGCTGGAGGTAGAGATTTGGGAGGGATCGGCCAATTAGGTGATATTTAAAGGCACAGGAGTAGATGGCATTGCCTAGAAAAGTGAGTAGACAAAGAAGAAAAAGGAGCCTCAGACAAAGCCCTGGGGGTGGGGGTGGGGGTCTGAAAATTTAGAGGCAGGGAGGAGGGAAAGGGAACTGCCAGGAACTGCCAGGGGGCAGAAAGGAAACAAGGGTGTGGCTTCACGAAAGAATAAAAGTGATCGGAGGTACCAAATTCTGCTGAGTGGACAAGCAAAATAACAACAGAAAAGGGAGGCCGGAGGGAGGTCCCCGGAGGCTCTGGGAGAAGCAGCCTCAGCTGGAAGGTGGGGGTGAAGGTGTAACTGACTGAAGAGTCTCCACCTGACCAGAGACGCCACTTCGAGATGCTGTGAATTACGTTGTACCCGTCACTCGTGCTCTGTGAGCTCAGTACACCATCGCTGAAAACAACAGTTAGGAAACTGTACTCGTTCCTCGGGGTTTCCGCCAAGGCTCCGTGTCTGAACTGCCAAAATGAATGAGCGGGTAGGCGGAGGCGCAAGTAGGTGAGCGCAGGGAAGGACGAATGAAAGACCCCGAGGCTCGGGAGACAAAGAAGAAGAAGGACCCTGGTGGGCGACGGCTGGACCGCTGTTTTGAAAAGATAACCGGACCGTCACTCCTTTTCTGTGATGGGCTTTATGAGAAGAAAGCCGTCTGCATGGTAGGTGACTCCATCTTTAAAAATAGTGACAGTGAGTAACTGTTCGCTACTTAAAATAGGTTTTTATCAAAAATGTAAAAGCAAACTGACACCTTTAATCACACGAATCAACCAGACACACTTGCTGGTCCTTGAGAAACAGCAGGACGCCATGGACTCTGGGGACCGTCAGCCTTAGTTCCACTCCTGACAAGGCTTATTGGTTGCATGGGTTAGTCAGGGTCTCGCCAGGAGACAGAAGGCAGAGTGAGGCCTCATATAAACAATTAGAGACTTTTTCACAGGAATTTATTATCAAGAGGGAAGAGCACTCTAAAGAACACCCTAAGGCTGCGGGGGACTGTCTATGGAAGAAAACCTTGGATGTGGGGCAGCCCTCCCCAGACCCGGTTGGACAGGGCATGGCACAGCCCCCTAGATGGCGGAGAGGTCAGCTGGGTTGCTCCAGGCCAGACTCGTCCACAGCCAGCTGACTGAAGCTAGCAGGGACCTGTCCTCTGGGGGCCAACAAAGTTCCCAGGAAAGCCAGGTGGGGTACCCACAGATCCAACAGGAATCTTACAGCTGGGCCACTGGGAAGTCAGCTGGCGTGCCCAAAGATGTTGTCCAGAACTCAGCCACATACACTCTTAGGGAGTTCTGGGATTCAGGGAGTGGTCCCCCAAACTGCAGGGAAGCTGCATTCTCTCTGTGAGCAGAGTTTGCTGTTGGCTCAATTAGTTCCTCTTGGAAATGAGTCACACTGATAGGAGCTCTTCACTAGCCACATCCCACGGGATGAATTCCGAAGGCAGCTGCAAACACGTGCACCATCAGAAACCGTGAGCCTCTTCTAGAACTGCATTTTCAGTTTCACCACACAGCCCTGCAATTCTTCACAAGGTCAACATCCAGCGAGTTCTAGGCAATTTACCAGTGCCCAGCCATTGGTAGAATTCTCAAGTCCAGTTTTGATTCTGAATGCTGGGACTTCTCTTTTAAAAACACTCAAATGCTCTCGTGTGCTGTGATCTTTGGGGACAATTTGTAAAGTCTTATCAGTAAGACAGTATAATCTATAAGCCGAACAGGTGCAGGCCAATGGGGTTCTTAAAGATGCCCTTGAACTCGGGGCAGAACTCAGTATCTATCTTCTGTGAGTTTGCACGGCCTGGTCATCAGCTACACTGCACAAACTAAATTGGAATGCTTCACGTCAACTTCTTCCCAACATCCTCCAAAACGGTGGTCGTGGTGACAGTTACAGGCAGAAGGAAAGATGAAGATCACACCCTCGACTACTTCTATGACTTAACAATGATCCCCACCTGTGATGCCCTCGGACCCTCCTGATGGATAACGCAACTGAAGCCACACGCAGGCCCCATGTGGGCACAAATGACAGCTTAAATTTTTTGTCTGACGGCATCTGCCGTGAAGAAGCTGAACTTTCCCTTGTTCAGCCCATTTCCGGACAGAGATGATGGTCCTAATAGTAACATCGGCTTATCCTTACATAAAGCTTTCTTATTGTTGGTCTGAGGGACAGAAGATGACCGGACGCCTCGGTACGCTAAGCCAAGCCAAGAAGAGTAGCGTTTGGTCCATGGGGCCCCTCCCTGATCAATAACCACTCCAGTCTCTTCTGGATCAAAAGAATTGCAACCTCAGGCCACAGCACCTCTTCCAAAGCATCTGACTAAATGTTTGACCCAGTAAAAGAAATCCACCTGAGTTCAGTCACGTCCTCCTTATGATAAGTAGACATGCTGCTTTCCTATGTCTCTTTTGTGTTTATTTGCACACATCCACCTTTCTTTCCGAGTGCCACCTCATGCTTGGCTATCTGAAACTCCCTCTCCTACAGCCCCTCCCCCTCATTCCAACACCTGCAGTGGAACCAAAGCCTCCCCCAAGCTGTTCTGCCCAGACCCTCTCCACCTGCTGAAAAAGCCTCAGATCTCTGTATGTTTTCAGTCCCCCAGAAGTTTCCTTCCCCAAATCACAGCACTGGGATGAAGAGAAACTTCGGGAAGATTCCACTCTGAAGTGTGGGGCTCTCACTGACAACAAAATGAGAATCCCTAGGACAGGAATAAACATCCGGGACAGCAGGAGAACCTGCCTCATGGGGCCTTTGTTAGTGTGTAGGAGAAATTACTCCAGGGAAGTCGCAGGAAGCTAAGGCGCCTTCCCAGGAAGGGCTTTGCTTTTGGTCCTAAAAAAGGGAACAATAGCAAAATAAAAGATTGTTGGATATCAAAGTTCTTCTTACTTCCTGTTCTCGGCATCTTCGTCAGTTTCGCATTAGACCAGATAATATACGAACTGCAATGATCCGAAAACAAGAGATCCTGTCTTTAGATTCTGTATGACGTTTTTCTAGAGGGCCTAAAAATGACCCACCCTGTGTCCTAGAAATGTAAAACCACGAAGCTTCACTTGAAGCTTAAATGAGGTGGTTTTATGTCAAGAAAGCCTTCGTATCAATGGCAAGCACACTTTCAAAACTCACTACCCAAGAGAGGTGGGAAGGGCTAGCCCTACAAGGTACAGACAAATCCATGCAAGTTAATCAAGACTGGGGCACGTGGTGAGAAGGGAAAGCTTCCTCCTGAGGCTGAGTCAGAGACAACATCTCAGGCCTCCTACAACACTCTTCTCTTAGTGACGACAAAGGAATGAAGTGAATGAATCACTCACATCCATACAGGGTGGGGCGAAAGTAGGTTGACAGTTGTTCGTATGAAAAACTATACAATAATTAATGACACAAGAGCAAACTCTGTGTTTCACAACTGTCAACCTACGTTTGCCCCGCCCTGTCCACATATCTCACTGGAGGCAAGACCAGGAGTTAACAGACGGGTGGCTGGTTCGGCCTCAGCTGTGCTGCAGTGGCCTTGCATATAGGCACCTCCTTCAGAAAATGTGTGCAGGTCCTGTACCTCCCCCCACCGACCCCTGGAAGGCCAGACATCATCTGACCACAGCCCAAGCCCACTCAGGGCAGAGGGACAGACTGCCCTGCCTCTTCCGCCGTTCATTCATTCACTCCATCCACCTCGCCTCCCCTCAGATGCGTGTGCCTGCCACTTGGATCCATTTTCATTGCTAAGGGTTTATATAAATACAAATCCACCCAAGAAAGGAAAAATATTTCCCTTTTTCCTGCTCTGGATAAAGTTCCAGCAGACTTGGCCGAGGATTAGACATGCTTCACAGATCAAAGTGTGTTTGGGAGAGGGGGCGGGAGGGAGATCAGAGTCCAGGCCCGACCCGGCCTTCCCGTTCGAAAGGCAAGTCAGGATTATGAGAAGCCCAGCGGCTGGAATGGAGAGCTTTCAGAAGGCCACTCTTTATTTGGATGGCCTGTCACCTACTTCTTACTGGAAGTGGTTCCAGGCTCAGAGACGTTAATGCAGACAGCATAAAAGCATCCAGACTAAAACTGTCTCCCTCCAACATTAGTTTTCTTTTCAGCCGAAAATGGGAGGAACTTTTATGACCTCAACTGAAATTCGAAACACTGCCCGAGAGCCCTTATCAAAATCTGCCTGATTCTGAAACACTCAGGGAGTCATTGGCAGTCCTCAGAAATGACCAGAAACCGTTTATTTTCTTCTTGGCTCCTAACAAGGAAGATGACAAGAGTTTCTGCAAAGTCGTTTTCTCTGAGGAAGGGAAGGAGGAGGAAGAGGGGTGAATGTCAGGCCGGGCAGGGGGAGCTCAGAAGGGCCAGGCAGGCGAGAGAAAATCCACGGAAGTGAGAGTCGGACCGGACAGCAGAGCCTTAAGGCTGCAGGGAATCTCGTGATGGTTTGGCTTCCCACTTGGCACGTGAGCGGTATCTCCCACATGCACAGCCCAGCAGCGCAGGGGACGTGGTCCAGCTGGGTCCCTCCCCGCAGCAGGTTCTCTTCATCTACTCCCCCACCCAAGCTCCATTCCCAGAAGGTCCAGCGGGGACTGGAGGCCACTTTCAACGAGCAAAAAGCGTCTGTGATGACCTGGAACGCAGTAAATTGCACAATCAACACTGAGCTCTCCTTAGCCTCTCCAGCCTCTTAAAGGTTGTAATTATGCACAAGAAAGAGTTCTTTGTATGTCCATTGCACTCCACCTGCGAGCCTACACCCAGACAGACAAAGAGAAGGAGGGCGCAGTCTTACAGCCCATTACCAAGTACGCGATGGCCAAATAGGACCGGCTTCGTGGGAGGCAGGAGCAGTGCCGGAGGGGCCGCTTCTGGGGGCAGCTCAGTACACAGTGAAACCACCACCTCACGAGGCCACTGGCCTCGCCAAGGCCTCAGTTTACCTCCAGTCCTAAACTCTTGCCTGAATATTAGACTGAGATCAAAAACATCCATTGAACATCACCACCTGGGTGTTGAAGTATTTGGTCCAAGTCAAAATCTTCTTGCCCATTGGCCCCATCCCCCAAAGTTAGTACTTTCCCAGGATCCCAGAGCCTGGCACACAGCAGGCCCTAGATAGACAGTGAATAATGGAACCGACCATTTCATGTGAAAACAGCCTAAGTGCCCATCAGTAGATGAGTGGATTAAAAAACTGTGGTACATTTACACAGTGGAATACTATGCAGCAGAAAAAAAAGAAGAAATCCTACCTTTTGCAATAGCATGGGTGGAACTGGAGAGCATTTTGCTAAGTGAAGTAAGTCAGTCAGTGAAAGACAAATTTGATGTGACCTCTCTTAGAAGAGGAATCTAATGAACAAAATAACCTAATGAGCAAAATAGAATCAGAGACACGGAAACATTGAACAGACTGACAGCTGCCGGAGGGGAGGGGGTAGAGGGATAATGGTGGTATGAAGGGGAAGGGAACAGTCAAAAAGCATGTATGAAGGACCCATGGACACGGACAGCAGTGTGGGGATGGGCTGTGCTGGGGGGCTGGAGGGAGGGAGAGCAAAAGTGAAAAAAATGGGACAACTGTAATAGAATAATACAAAATAATAACTAAAAAAAATAACCCACTAAAGAAAACCGGGCAAAGGTTTGTACAGATACTTCACCAAAGAAAGTATACCAACAGCAAATAAGCACAGGAAGAGACACCGAACTTCCTTGATTATTAGGGAAGCACAAACAAACCCGCCGTGAGACATGGCTCACACCTACGAGGCAGGGAAACTGGATAAGGCTGACGCACCCAGTGTCAGAGAGCGTGTGGAGAGGCTGGGACTCGCACACGGCTGGTGGCGCTTCTTAAAAAGTTGAAGTATACACCTACTATGTGATACAGCTCTTTACTCCTGGATATTTATCCCAAAGAAAAGAAAGCATAAATACATCCTAAGACTTACAGTGAATGTTCACAGCATCTTCACGTGAAGTGGCCAAAAACGAACAGCAACGCGAATGTCTGTTAAGGCGGGCCGGTAACAAATCGTGGTGCAGGGTACAGTGAAGAGCTGCTGAGCAACAGAAGGACGGACTGCGGGTGTGTGGGACACAGCGCACCTGAAGATCACTATGCTGAGGGAATAAAGCCAGGCCGAAGAGCAGTCCCTACTGGACAACTCCATTATATGAAACTCCAGAAAATGCAAGGTACTCTGCAGTGACAGAAGGCGGATCGGTGGAGGTCTGGGGTAGGGGTGGGGGACAGAAAGGGACGAGGGAGAGGCACGAACAGGAGTGAGTGAGAGAAAACTCCTGAGGGAGACGGAATGGTTCGTTATCTTGATTGTGGTGATGGTGCTATGGGTACTTGCAGATGTCTAAGCTTACCAAATTGTATACTTCCCAATTGTGCATTTCACTGTAGGCCATTGTATCTCAACTACATCTCCACTCAAACCAGACAGAGCCCTACAGTTAACCGAGAACCTAAACCATCATTAAGGAACATCAACTGGTGTCACAGCATGAGCACCCTCCACAAGCAAACGAGAGGCTGGACAGATGTCAGGGAGGACAAATACCATTACCATGTCCAACGAGTTTCAGGCTGAAAAATCCGGGAATCTCATAGGTCAATCCACAAAAGGCGGAAATGCCACAGAAGCACATATTGTTGGCTGAGATACTTTTTTCAACTTACGATTATTTCATTTGTGCCTCACTGTGATATTTATAAAAGGGAAAAATAAATTGTATTAGATGAAATTAAAGTCAAAGCTATACTCGATCGTGTAGAAAGTTGCGCTATTAGCAATACTAGATACTACCTCGTACCTAATAATGATCGGTAGGTGGCGCTACCTGCTACCAGCTATTGAATTAGTAGGTCAGAGCAGGTAAAGAAAACTGGTGGTTATAAACTTCCAGGGAGCAGCCATAACATGGAAATGTCCCAATGACCACTGCGGAAGGACACCATGTAAGACCTAACATGCACAGTAGGGTAGTTCAAGGGAGACATACTCCCACGAGCTCTGATCAGCTAGAGACGCACAAACATGGCTTCTTCCTCCTCCTCGTCCTCTTCCACTTCAGGAAATCCTATTGCACTCCTATTGCAAGGCTCGGAGGGAGACATAAGTTGTGGTTCATCCAATCCCATCCCACCAAACATTCAGGCGAAGACAAGGCTGAGGGTGAGAAGACCCGAGGACACAGGTCCCTTCAGTCTGGAAGCAAAAAGTAACCTAGTGGCCAGCTCACAAGATTAGCTCAAAAGGGCACCGTCGTCTCTCCGTCTAGCCTGGGAACAACACCACTTTTGATAAAACAAACAGAAAAATGAAAAATGACCGTAATAATCCCTGTCATCTACAAAAAAATTTATCCTGGCTTTTATGGGAGGAAAAAAGCTCCTTATGTCTTGTGCTGAAAAATGACACCAAATTATACCCAAGCTCTTTCATTGAACCTCTTGTGTACCAGGAGTTATTATTAGTTTAATAAAGCCACTTGAAACCAAAAGTGGAGGCAGTTGCCAACCGACATACTTCTAACTTTTAAAAGTAGTAAGTGGCCCATTCTCCATGAAGAGACGCCTGTCACACCTACGCAAGCCCCTGTCACCCTCTGTCCTGTGTCGCTGGTCCCAGCCGCCAGCCTCACTGTAGCCGTGCCCCGTGTAGTCCAGCTATTCACTCCCCGGTCTTTTCCCAAGGGAATGTGGGTGCTCTCGCCGCTCCCGTTTTCCTCACCGCTGCGGCCTGGCCCTGTGGGCCCAGTGCACCAAGGACTTAAGTCCTCTGTCGGAGCGTCGTGGGTCACATGTGCCCCTGTGGTTCGGCCCAGAAGCAAACAAGCCTTCAGAGCATCGCCGCTCCGGGGCTGTCTTCTCCCTTACAGGCAGTCCACAGAAAAGAACTTTTGGAACACAGCCCTTTGTAGGTTAAGGACAATACTTAGAATCCAACAGCAAACTTCCTCTTTATACCCCACAAATGTATTAAAAGGGACTTCTGAGGCACAAGCAATGTGAATGTGATAGGTCAACCACAGCCTGGTTCACTGCCCAGTGAAGCCCCAGGTTTTCTGCAATGCAAGAGCCACAGAGATTTCCAACTGAGAGAGAGAGAGGATAAGAGAGAGAGAGAATGAATCAGAAAGAGCACGAGTTCTTTGACAAAGTCTGAAATCTGATTCTCCTCTCGGCATATCCACTGTGTGACCTAGGGAAAGTTACCTAGCCTCTCTGAGCCTCCTGCTTGTCCCCTGTGAACTGTGGCTAGTGTGTCTATACACACACACACACACACACTTCACAGGAGTGCTACAGGAAGTCAGTGATGACATCTGTAGCGGACCTAAGCCTAAGCCTGGCACACAGGAGCATCACATGGGTCCTTTCATTGGCTTCAGAAGGAAGCGCGCATTTTACCTCCCCTCTGGGGAGAAACTTGATGATTCCGCTTCAAGATACTTGTCTATGGACATACCACACATGTCACAGGATACAGTCATACGTGTTTACTTTGGTACTGTTTCTAAAGCAAAAGACCAAGAAACAACTCAAGTGCTCATCAATAGGAAGCTGGTTAAATAAAACCAGCTTATGCAACAGACCTACTACACAACTGATTAAAAAAAAAACAATCAGCTCTATATGTATCACTATGACCAGTATATAGTTTCAATTTAATAAAAAAGATACAAAACACTGTTCCTATCATGTTACCATTTTGGAAGACTCTCTCTTCTCCATTGATACATACAAATATATTTGTAAACACACACAGCATCTCTGCGATGACCCCACGAATCTGGCTGAACTGGCTGTGGGAAGGCAAGGGATGGCTATGGATGGAGAGAAGACTTCTTTTTCCCCACAGAGGCTTTTGTGCACTCTGAATTCTACGCCGTGTACACAGACTACCCCTTAAACAGAAAACAAAATAATCTACTCCGGTGCGAATTTCAATCTTTTCCCTGTTTTTCCTCCCTAAAATGGCTTTCTTGGTTTTTTTTTCAATCTTACATTAAATTTGTTTATTGTTAATTGTAAAAGTCAGCATGTGCTCATTTGAATAAGTAAATTAATACAAAATCTGTAAAGCAGAGGTACAATCGCTTCCCCCTCTCCCCTTGGCAAGGATGCAGGGCGGAGCTGGCGGGCGCAGACACACCTTCCTCCAGCTCAGACACACTGAGAAGGCGCACGCCTGAGTCAGGTTCTCCTTGCTATCTCTGCTACCAGGCCGACTCGTGCCGCGGGCATAAGTGCCACATTCTTTTCTTTCATCAGATAGTATGTTATCGCACAGCCATCTTAGAGAGAGAACTAACTTTCTTCCCAATCCCTTCATTCCTCGAATCTCAGCCTCTTCCTCCTCCCCTTGCCTCCTCTGCCCACACACACATACACACAAACAATTTTATATAGATGCACTCACGCCGCATGTTAATTTTTTAATAGGGTCCTTTCATCTGGTTTAGCGTTTACTACCAACACCCCCATTTCTAAACAACCTCGAGTCTGCTGGGAGGGTGAGTCTAGTGCCCACACCCCACGTGACCTGTCGTTGGTCTCCGCTGGGCCTCTGAGAGCAGCTGAGGGCTAGGGTCACCCAGGGGCAAACTGCAGCCAACAGCCCATCAGGGAAACTGGGCTCGGGCCACATGGGAATTGTGATTCCAGACACAAGCCCAGGAGCCCTTTGCATTGTGGAATTAAAGGATCTAAAAGGAGAATCCACAGGAAGCGTTTCATAAGCCAAAATCACACATCTGATTAAGAAAAAAATAGCACAAGTGACAGAGAAAAGCTCCTCAGCAAGCAAAGCCTTCTAGTTTCAGCATCCTGCCCGACCCCTCTTCCTCAAAAAGCCAACAGAGATGAGAGTCTACTCAGGGACTGTACCTGGGTTCAGCTACACAGACCTCCCCGCTGGCCACTCACTGGGGTCCAAGGCCACTGCCTGCCTGGCCTTGGCTGTGACTGGGAGCAGCTGCCGTGGAGCCGAAATGAACTGCTGGGGGATTAGCGGCTTCCGTGCAGAGTTGACGGGAGGCCCGCAGGGCCCACGGCAGGAGGTCAAAGCAGGGGGACCCGGAGAGGAAAGGAGAGTTCGCTGGCTGCTAAGCCCATTTCCATCCCACATTTCTTGGTTCTTAGTTTTCACTGCAGCAAATTTCATGGAATGCAAAAAAGTACTTAAAATCTTTGTTTGCAAGCAAGATGGTGCAGAAATGATGACCTCCCTCCTGAACAGACTTCCAGTTCTTATGTCCGAACACAGTCTTCAGGGACGGACACCCGGGTTATGACAGATACGGGTCAGTCACCACTAATTAATCAACGTTTGATTGATGCCAGAGCTTCGTATTTCCTTTAAAAGGGGTGGAGGGGATATTTCAAAACCAGCTAGCGAGATTTAAATGTTTAAACCTGACTTTAGTGTTTCTAAAGGACTTGACCCTACATCCAAGAAATCCTCCTCAGGCCCCCAGCGTGTGAAGCTGTTAGCTACCATGCAGGATTTCAAACGAAGTTTTCATAAAATCCTACTGATCTCAAGCCTAAACTGAGAGCTCAGGTGCCTTAATAGTAACTTCCACACATGTGCCAAAGACAGGTGGGCCTTCCCGGCATCAGAGCACCTGGGCTCGTCAGGAACACCTGACTCATTTCCTGAAAGCCCAGCGCTGGGATGACGGTGCTGTGCTCACTCACTCCAGGGGCTGGCTCCCAGAGCCACCACCTCCAGGCAGCGGGACCCTAAGGGCGCAAAGCCTGAGTTTCCACACCCCCAAGGCTGGTGTGAGGACTGAGTGAGACCCTATACAGGAGCATTTTGCACCAGACCAGCTGCCTCTCCCAGCACTCCCACAGCCCCCGTGCCCCTGCTCCCAACAAGACCAGGACGGGCCGCCTAGGCATGGGCAGCCAGTTCCGAAATGCGGCAGGAACACACCGAGTGGTGAAAAAACGGTGAAGTGGGGGGACCAGAAGGCTGCCCGGGGAATTGGAAATGGGGTGAGAGACAGAATTAGTGTGTGGGAGTGGCTGAAGCAGAGAGGCTGGTCTGAGGGGACGATGAAAAATAGGGCAAGTCGTTAGGGAGACACACAAATGGCACTGAGAGGTGACCACACCTGAGGTGGAAGGACAGAAGATAGGAGGGAGAGCAACTGGGAGACGGGGGACTGAGGTAGGTCCTGGGGACAGAGAGAGAGAGAGAGAGAGAGAGAGAGGGGACCTTGACCAGGTCAGAGGGTGGAGTTGAGAGTCAGGGTGACGGGCAAAGAGAATGACAGGACATGAGACAGGAGATCTGGGGCAGGAGACGCAGAGAGCCCTGGGAGAGAGGGACAGAGTGACAGACCAGTCCCGACTTCCAGTTCACATACGGAAAACCTGCACTTGGCTTCCTTCCCTTGGACTCTGGGGATTACTCTACTCTTGACATGACCCCGCTTTCCCCCCTTAAATTAGCTCAGGAGCTCGGACTAGAGCATAATCATGAATAAATGGCTTTCTACTGAGCACATCCATTTCTTCCATTAACGAGAAATTATTATTTGCAACTGATTATACAGCTCTAATAAATTATTATTAAAAACAACTCTTAAAACCTTGGCTTTAACAGTAACAGCGGATTTCTCCGTATCCAGGAAAATGCTCTGCCAAGGCTGGGTGAGCATGTTTGCAGGGCGGGGAAGGGCGAGGAGCAGGACCTGAGCCCCAGGTCCAAGTCCAGGGCTGCACCCGCTTCCTGCAAGGTCCAGACAAAGCACAACTCCTCTGGGCCTCAGCCCTTCGGCTGCAAAAGGAAGGAGCTGAACTGGTTTATCTCCAAGGTCTGCTCAGCTCAAAATAGTCTGTTCCGGCTTAACATACTGTGAAAATGTATTTTCTACTGAATTTTCTAAGCTTCTCAAGTTAAACTCTTTGCAAATTTAGCATGATATAGAGCAATCTCTTAAATAGGCCAAACAATTATGTCCTGGGTTGTCCCCAGCCACCCTTCTGCCACTTCCCCGACTCCCCACCCGGACCTTGGACCCAAGGGGCTGCATCCCCACGGCACCTAGGAGAGTGTCACCCGACCCACTTCTTCTAGAGACATGCATTTTCCTATGACGTTTAAGTAAGGTACAAAAACTGTAATGTTGTAATGTAAACTTAGATATTAACAAGTTTAATGGCATGTAATATTTTAAATGTCTTAATTGAACCCTAAATAACTATTACTCCTAATAAAACAAAGGGCACTTACAAAGCAAAGCTCCCTAACAAAGCCCATCAAACCAAACAGGTAACATGTCCTTAAGGATACTTGTCACAAGTACGATGGCAGCTGCATGAAGACACTCCTTTTTGTCATTCCGTGGGAACGAGCCCACCACAGACAAAACACTCACTCACACCCCTCGTGTAGCAATGCAGGGGCAGTGTGAGCTAGCCAAGCTGGGAACCCTTATTGAGAAAAGGTAACGCCAAGACCCAAAGGGTTTTCAGTAGCTCACTCCAGGCTGCATGGACTGAACAGGAATAAGAGGCCCCTGGTGCCCTGTTTATTGAGGCTCCACCATGCCTCCCTGACCCCCGACGACACCACATCACCTTGTATCCTCCCTGTGAACAGTACAAAAGCCTTGATCTTGCTCCTCTGACCCTAGGCATGTCACCCCTTCCACGGCTCCACATGGCTGGGAAGCACGCCATCCTGCTTTGGCAACCCCACCTAAGATTTCCTGCATTTGAAGGAAGAAGGGTGTGTGTTTTGGATCAGTCCTGGAAGTAAAACCCCTCCTCCGTCTCAGCAAGGCGTGCAGTTAAAAATAATCAAAGCCTAATTGTATGACGAATGAGGGAAATGAGGAGCAAAGCCATGTGGGAGAGGGGTGTAAGCAGGCTCTTCTGTTTCAATGACTGAAGCAAGGAGCAGGACAGACAGACATCGGTTTAGAAGGGCTGCCTGGGAGGAAGCACTGCCTGCCTTCTGAGACTGTAATCTCAGAGATCAAGTTAGAGATGCTAGCACTTCCTCGGTACACAGTAAAGCATTCAACTTCAAAATTACTCAGGAGGCCCGTGTCCCGCCTCCTAGAAGCCCGTCTCCTACATCTGCTAACCAGCACCATCTGCACCAGCAGCACTGCAGACCCTGGGACTGGGTCAGGAATGCAGAACCCGGGGCCTTGCCCCAGACCCCCTGCAGCCACAGCCATTGAAACAAGATGGCCAGGGGAGTCCTGTGCACAGACCTGATCGGAGAGCAATTCTGGTAACCACTTGCTTTTAGCAAAGAAATCCCCCGATGCTGCCTCATATGTATTCCCAACTCATGTTCCAGGACATAGGGACACTCAGGACATTCCCTGTCATCTCTCAACTTTCTCTTGTATTTTGGGAATTCTGATTTACAAATTAGGACAGTCTTAACCAATATAAAAACAAGAAAGTAGGCATCTAGTTGGCATGTAGGAACATGAGAGAGAAAGGGGGTGTGTGAGAGCAAGAGAAATAAAAGGAGCGAAAGGTGGGTAGGTGTGGGGTACACGGGACAAAGCAGAGAAGGGGAAGAGAGAGACGGGAGGGTAGAAGTGTGGTCACTCCCCAGCCCTTGGACTTGAAGACTTCCCCTTGTGCCCCCTCCCCGTAAACACGAGAGAAGCCATCCATATTTCATAGACTGCAATGAAAGACTCTCATTCCTCTTGAATTTAGCTTTTACACTAAGCTCAGTGGTAAGGAACCAAAACCGGAAGGGAATTATCTCGCTTTTTTACCATTATCTGAGGTAGAATCACGTTAAACAGCAGAAATCTATTTTATAAATGATTGTAGGATCAGCTTACTACAAAAACCTGCTCTTCTCCGGCCTCTGCCCTTGTGGATGGCGCGCTGAAAGACACAGAGGCACAGATGCTAACTAAGCGCCTGGAAAAGCATGACGATGGAGAGGAAAGGAAGCCTGGGGTCAGAGAGGCCTGGGCTGCAGCACCAGCCCCCTGCTCACCAGCAGGGCGCCCTTGGGCTCTGATCTCAGTCTCGGCTTTGCCATTCAAAGAAATGCAGAAGTCAGACCCGATCATTTCCAAAGGTCTCTCCATTTCAGCCCTCATAACCACATGACTCTAAGTCATATACTCCTTGTCCCAATACTACTACACCTCTTAAAAATGGGGAGAATAACCCACAGATGTTTTCACCAGATGCAGGCTTCAAATGTGTTATTTGTTCAGTTTGGGAAACAGTACAGCCCTCTTCAAAACGGGACTCTATTCACGATGAACCAGATTTCTTTACAAAAATACAAATAAAATATGCACGGGCACGTACATCACTCCTGTCATTGTTTGAAATTAGCATGACTCTTGCACCGGCTTCCTGTCCAAAAAGATCTGAGACGACACAAGGAGGCTGGCTTCCACCCACCTTCTCTATCACAATCCAGGAGGCTGGCGCAAGGTCAGACCTCAGCCCCAGGTGCCTGCTGCGCAGATAACCAACCCCACACAGTGCCCGTCACTCTCCGCGCCCTGGCTAGGTTTCCAGACCCTGGGCCGAGGGGCTGCCGCCTGGCTCTCCCCGCACCTGGCACACGCAGGCGCTCCACAAATACTGCTCCACACGCACATTTAAGTTCCAACACTGGTCACCTGGGAAGGCCCAAACACTATCAGCGTAACAAAGCACCTCTCGGGTAGAATTAAGAATATCAACCACTCCAAAAAATAAAGATGAAAGGAGAAAAAAAAAGAATTTATTTTATTTATTATTTATATAAAATTTATGTATTTCTTGGAATAAGAGGAAGACCATAAGGACATTCAACAGAGACGAAGCTATAATAATCTCCCTCAGTATTGTGAATGAGGATACGTTCGTTTTCCCTTAAAGCTAGGGACAGAGGTTTAAGCTGGCTGCTTTCATCCACATGCGGAGAAAATGATGTGGTGTTCGTTGTTTTTGACATTGTTTCAATTGCCTTTCTTTCTCAGGCGCAATCAGGTGAACAAATAATAAAGCTTTCTAGGCTAGTTTGTATGGAAGTCAGAAACAGCTCCATTAAAAAAGAAAGTGAGAATAGAAAAGCTTCGTTTACAGTGAATACCAATATGGGCAAGACTACAGCTGGTCTATGACATATCCGAAAGCCCTATTCCTTTGTGGTAACATCAGCCTCATCACACAGCCACGTCCAAACCCGGGTGCACACGCAGCCCGAGCCAGACACAGCCACAGGAGATCGTCAAAGACACCTGTGAGGAAAAGGTTCTCAATTAGAAACCGAGTTAATTAAACTGCCTGGTAAAGGAGCCTCCTACAGGGGCCCACATCATAGTCCTGGGGTGGGGGCTTCTCCTAACTAGCCTTTTCTGGGCTTTACCATGAGTTTTTCTTTCCACCCCTTAATGTTTCCATACCTACAGTTAGATTTGCCCTGAGATTTATTAATATAAGCACACTGACCCCTTTCTTTTGGAAAAGCACTGGGAAGACTAAATGAGACAGTAAGAGTTTTTAAGAACCACCATAATAAAGAACTAGACAGGTCCTACACTCAGCGTTTGCTTTTCCCCTCGAAGTCTCCTCTCCCTGTCTTTCCCAGCTCAGCAGATGGCAATTCCATCGTTCTGGCGGCTCAGGCCAAAGACCTTATGGCTTCCTTTACTTCTTTCTCTCAAAATCCAGAGCCGACCTGTCAACAAACACTTTAGCTGTCTTCCAAACAGATGCAGAATGTGACCACGTCTCACCCGCTCCGCTGCTGGTACACAGTCAGTCTCGGGGCCGTGGGTCCACACCTGGACTCCACGCCTGGTCTCCACGCCTGGACTGTGACACCTGCCCACCTTCCCTCCCTGCTTTCCCTCGCCTACCCACCACACACCCTCCACGGCCTTTTAAAAATATTTAAAATTGCACTGGCTGGTGTAGCTCAGTGGATTGAGCGTGGGCTGCAAACCAAAGGGTCGCCAGTTCAATTCCCAGTCAGGACAGATGTCTAGTTTGGGCCAGGTCCCCAGTGGGGGCATGGGAGAGGCAACCACATATTGATGTTTCTCTCTCTCTCTTTCTCCTTCTCTTCCCCTCTCTCTAAAAATGAATAAATAAAATCTTTTAAAAAATAAAAAATATATATTTAAAATTTTCTCAGCTCAGAAACCCCCACTGGCTTTCCAACTCTCAGAGACTTGGTGAGAGTACAAGCGACTCTGAATTTCCTTTCTGATTTTATGTGCTGTTATAAATATATTGTACTGTCCCTGGAAGGAAGAGCCACAGGGTTTTCGATTTTTGTTTCCAATGAGCTCATTAGAAATGTCAAGAGAGAAAAAGGTTCTTGGGAGTAGATAATTTGTTTAAATTGTAGAGAGAAAATGTGGGCTAGAATAGGAATTCATTATTGATAAGACAGGTAGTGATTATACACTAAGAAATAAAAACAACCTGTATTTAAAATTGTCAGGTATCAACCACCTGAATGAAGACCCCTCATCACATAGGAATCGTACAACCAATTCTGCAGTCAATTCCTCGCATATTCTAGACCTTCAGACAACGTGCATTGACTAAAATTCTGTCATCATAAATGGTGAAGAGAATGATTCCATTCTCAACCACTTCAAATAGCAGGTGTCGAAAGTCAAATGAGAACATATCCAGCTCAGTATACTAAGCATACTAAGGACTGAGCAACACTCAGTGTAGCCCAAATAGCTGAATAACCTCAACTTCCCAGCACATTCCTGCACAAGAAAAAACTTGCAGACTCAAGGGGGTGTATATCAGGCACGGCACAAACAGATAAGATACATATAGAAAGCCTACACAGATATCCCCTCCTGTTTGGGGATATTCCCCCATCGCGACAAAAGGTGAGCAAAGACAAAGGACAGCCCAGACACGGGTTTAACTGGACCGCTCGGGAACTCACCTGGGGTGCGCACTGTCAGACACACTGCCTGGTCCCTGTGCCTCTCCGTGTCCCGGAGCTGGACGCAGAGGGTGTCCCGCATGGCACCAAAAGGCTTGAAAGAGCCACTTGTGTCCTGCTGAACTCTTCTCTTTAATAATTTCCAGCACATTTATCATAACAGCACCCCTTCTGTGCTTCAAAGAAAGGATTACGACCCCCAATTTACACACAGCTGAACGTGTTAGCCATTTTGAGGGAGTGACTCTACTTTTCATTTTATAAAGAGCCAGTCAGGCTTAGAAATGAAAAAGAAGTCATCCAATTTCCTTCCCTTCGCCTTCTCAGGCAAAGGAATAAAAGTGAAAGCCATTAATGTAAAGAGACACAAATATACCAGCAAATGGAACTCAAAATGTCCTCGTTAAATCTGTGAAATTGAAATATTAAAATATTCATGAGATGAAGGAAGCCCTCTGACTAATAACAGAGCTGGATAATCATTTTGAAACAATAGTAAAATATTTAACAGAGAACTGAGGAAGCTTTTTTGTCCTTAGACTAGGGTTTTTTTCAAGCAGACAAATGAAAAACACAGACTGAGTAGCAAGCCACCAGCCCACAGGCTACGTTCAGTATTAACTTAGAAATGAACACCCACAGAACTGCTTTTATCAAACACATCACAATGTCAGCTTCCACCCAGAAAAGTACTTTTGGAAAACAGTGCTGGAATCAAACAATCATTTTCTTCATGTGTGTGTGTGGCGGAGGGAGATTTACTTCTGATTTCAAACCACCACTGTACTGACTTTCCTCTTTAAGTGCTAACTGGCTGATTTTACCACTTCCCCCCAAACACCACCGTGAAGGCACAGCCTAAGCGCAGTGCGGTGTAACAACTCCGAAAGCCAGCAGTTGGGTGGCTTTCCTCTCTTCACCCACCCACGTGTGAATGTGCGTGTACATTCTGTCAGTACTATTGACTACTACAATGGCACAGTAACACAGTAAACTAACATATAGTAATATATTCGGTAGTACCCATTGCTAATAGTAACATTATATATTTTTTCCATGACAGGAGGAAGAATGTGGGTTTACTATAAAGACACGTATCCAGTCGCACATTTATTCCTTTCCGGTGCCCTCAGAATTCAGCCCAAGTCTGGCACTCTGCAGAAGGGGCTCCCAGCAGCTGCAAATGCGTCTCCTGGACACAGAGCAAGGGGCGGCTTTACTGTGGTTGGGGAAGCTGTGCTTTTTATAAATAGACTCTCCCTTTCCGTAACCTGCAAACAGGTAGGCGTAGAGAAGCTTCACTTTCTCGCAAGAGCAGCTGTTATCCCCACTCTCTTTCTCCCGAAGGGAACCGAACCCTGGTACAGCTCAAAGGCCCCACTGCCTGGCGTGACCCACCCCGGGAGAAGTGCATTTTGGGGAAAAGTACTTTCCTTAAACACTCTGAGGCACAAAGCAGCAGATCTCTGAAGGAGCCAGTGGACTTTCTCAAGATGGTAGAAACTTTTAGAAAAAGGCAAATTAGGTCATTAACTTACTAAAAACAGAGTTTGAAATCCTTACCTTGAGCAACCCTGATAGCTAAAAAACTATGCCTGCGCTAATGACGATAATTTTATATGAACCATCTATGCTTGAGTAAGTTTCAGGCAACAAAAACTAAAAATCAGTTGTTAACTTTTAAATCCAGTGGCAACTACCAGCTATGAAACTAGTTAGCACTTATAAACGATTAACTCTTGGTTACACCTGTTGTTAATGTCCACAGTCACTTAGAGTTCTCTTCCACTTACTGAAATGCAAACAGCTTAACATGGGTGTGGCAATACACGCTAATAATTTCCCACTTTTTTATGAAGTGCGAACGGCCACAGTAAGTCTGCCCTGGACATGCTGCCCGCAGTGGGAGGTGGACAGCGGTGCTGATGTTTTCCTAGTGTGTGTCCAAATGACAGCAGAAGTTTTGAATTGAAGGACACTGTACAGATCACTTAATCCAACCTCTCATTTTAAAGATCAGCAGACAGGGCCAGAGAGTTTATTAGCAGAAATACCAAAAGACCCTCGAGTCCTAGGCCATCACACTCCACACCCATCTACACAACCCTGCACCCCTCAGGCAATTGCAACAGAACTCTTTTCTCTCCTGTCCGTCTCCAACTTGCCACTCCCTTTTCTAGAGGGTTCCATACACATCCTGACAGCCCCATCAAGGCTTGCACCGCCCTTGGGACTGCTCACCTACAGCCGATCAGCTTTGCCTTAGAGTGAACCTCCTCTTCTTCACATTATAGAAGTCTTATATAAGTTATGTATATATGTTTCCCTCCAGGGCTTAGAAGAAAATTGCAGAGCTAGATGAATTACTGAAAATGAAAAGCACAAAGTCTACTGTCCTATTTTTATGAAGCTTGGGTTGTTTTCAAGATAAAACTCTACCAAAAGGAGCCTGCACCTTTCATCTGTGCTAGGATTTAGACCGGAGTGTCTGATTAATGAGAACTAGATTGTGTGGTCTGATCCCAAATGTTGATAGTTAGTATTCTTCCAGTGCTGCATATTGGCACAGTTTCTGCCACTTAAATGAGTAGGACACTTGCAAGTGAGGAGGACACCGAGTTTCACGGGGACTCGGGATGTCAGCCAACAGCTGCTCCACGGATGCACGAACAGGTGCCGGAGAAACCTCCTGAGAGTGAGGCCCGGAGGTGGCGGAACAGCCTCTGCAAACTCCGCACCTGGGCTTGCCCTCCGAACAAGACACCTGATCCGCTGGGCAGTTCAGCCAAATCCATCATGTCACATGGTACGTAGACAGAACGGAGTTGTAATGTGCTCTTTCTTAAAGGGCCAGCAAATAAACAGTTTACAGGACTTACCTACTGCTGCAAAACAGATGGAAACAAAACTGCTCTTTAATATTACACCCCTTCCCCTTGCCTTATTTTCCCCTTTCCTTTCACTAAGGAACATTTGAACCAAAGAATGCACCTCAAATAAAAACAAATACAGGAAATTAATCTGAAGAAACCCTAGCAGTGGTGTTAAGTTAACGCAATGGGAAGTGGGAAGTTTTGATGCCTTCCATAAAACAAAGGTTTTCTGGCCTGTGAGACTTCAGGACTCTACCTGACCTCCTTTCTCGGTTCAGTCCTCAGTGATAGCAAAGAGTTTCTTTTTTACTTTGTTTCATTTATTTATTAATATGCATTTTTAAATTATATTTTATTAATTATGCTATTACAGTTGTCCCAATTTTTCCCCCTATGCCCCCGTCCACCCAGCATCCCTCACTCCCTCAGGCAAGCCCCACACCTTTGTTCAAGTCCATGGGTCATTCGTGTAAGTTCTTTGGCTACTTCAGTTCCTATACTGTACTTTACATCCCCAGGGCTATTCTATAACTACCTATTTGTACTTCTTAATCACCTCATCTCTTCGCCTATTCCCCTACTCCCCCTCCCATCTGGCAACCATCAAAACGCTCTCTGTATCCATGATTCTGTCTCTGTTCTTCTTTTTCACTTATTTTTTTAAATTCAACTATTGATAGATAAATATATTTTTGCCATTTTATTGTTCGTAACTTTGATCTTTTTTCCTAGATAAGTCCCTTGAACATTTCATTTAATAATGGTTTGGTGGTGACGTACTCCTTTAGTTTTTTCTTGTCTGGGATGCTCTTTGTCTGCCTTTCAATTCTAAATGATCACTTTGCTGGGCAGAGCAATCTTGGCTGTAGGTCTCTGCTTTTAATAACTTTGAATATTTCTTGCCGATCTCTCCTAGCCTGCAAAGTTTCTTTTGAGAAATCAGCTGACAGACTTATGGGAACTCCCCTGTAGGTAACTAATTTCTTTTTTCTTGCTGCTTCTAAGATTCTCTCTTTACCTTTAAACTTTGGCATTTTAATTACAATGTGTATTGGAGTGGGCCTCTTTGCATCCATCTTGTTTTGGGACTTTCTGGGCTTCCTGGACTTGAATGTCTATTTCCTTCACCAAATTAGGGAAGTTTTCTTTCATTATTTTTTAAAATAGACTTTCAATTTCTTCTTTTTCTCTTTCTCTTCTCCTTCTGGTACCTCTCTGATGCAAATGTTGGAATGCTTTAAATTGTCCCAGAAGCTGCTTACACTATCCTCACTTGGGGCGATCCTTTTTTTCTTCTTTTTGTTCTGATTGGTTGTTTTTTACTTCCTAATGTTCCAAATCATTGACTTGATTCTTGGCTTTAGCCACTGTACTGTTGTTTCTCTGTAAACTGTTCTTTATTTCAATTAGTGAATCCTTTGTTTCTGACTGGATCTTTTTTATATGTGGATGAAGTCCTCACTAAGTTCCTTGAGCATCCACACAACCAGTGTTTTGAACTCTTCATCTGATTGATTGCTTATCTCCATTTTGTTCAGTTCTTTTTCTGGAGTTTTCATCTGTTCTTTCATTTGGGCCATGTTTTTTTGTCTCCTCATTTTGGCAGCCTCCCTGTGTTTGTTTCTATGTATTAAGTAGAGCTGCTATGACTCCTTGTCTTGGTAGCATGGCCTAATGTAGTAGGGATCCTGTAGGGTCCTGTAGGGTCCAGTGGCACAGCCCTTTGTGTGGGCTGAGTTCATCCTCCCTCTGTAGTTGAGCCTTCATTGCTGCTGGCAGGTCAAAGGGAGGGATTTACCCAGGCCAGTCAGCTGCAAACACTGGCTGTGACCACTGACCACCAACTTCCACTTTCTGTGGAGGATCAGCTGTGCAGGGGCAGGGTGGTGGTGCTCCAACAAGGTCTCTAGCTGTCCACTGAGTGCACAGGCTTTGGGGTTTCCTGAGTGGTGCAGGCCAAGGCCAGCCCCAACCTGTGTTTTGCCCAGGGCCACCCTGCCTGGGCTATAAAGCAATCTGAGATGGTTGCTACTTGTGCTGGACTTGGAGATTCCCAGGTGAAACCAAGCTGCGAATCTAGGCTGGCTGCTGCTAGCGCTAGGCCTGGGGCCACTTACTAAGAGGAATGAGGACCGGGGACTCACTGAGCTGCATATAGTTTCTCTGGGCACAGTTGAAGCTTATGTGTAAATTCCAAGTCACCAAGGGCATCCCTACAAAGCACTGGAAGCTCCTCTAAAACCCCTGCAGAGCCCAGTTTCAGAGGTGCAGGGAGCGGGGTGGGACACCAGCTTTCTCTCAAGGAGAGCCAGCACCAGGGCCAGCACTATGTGGACCACCCCCTCACCGGTCACCCTCTCCTCCAGGGAGCTGAGGTTCAGAACTGCCTGGCACATTACACCTATCATTAGGAAGACCCCTTAAAACATATCACACAAGGTTTTGTATCTAGCATCTGCTGGTTTCAATGGCTTCAAAACCAATGGAAATGTTTTGTTTCTTTTAAGTTCTGTGTTCTCCCTTCACTAAGGCTGGGATTCCAACCTCCATGGCCACTTGCCACCAATGCTCTTAATCACCACACATCAATTTGGTTCTGAAGTCTAGAGGAAAAGCTTTCTATTTTCGTTTACTCTAATAGGGAACAGGCAACAGAGCGCCCAACCCAGCATGCAAAGTTCCAATGTGACTGACATCAGAACAAAATCTGTTAACTGGTTTCTTACATTAGGCCCTTGTTGTTTTTAGTCCTAATGAGACAAATTACATTCCGGAAAAAAGCATGGGTCCTCATTTCCAAAAACTTACTTTGTGGATGGGAAGAGGACCTAAAAACACTCTGCACCCAAAGGAGAGGAGGTCCTGAGACCACTCTCAGCAGCAGTGACCGCCTACCTCAGCCTTCGGACCCGTGATGAAGCCCCTGGCCTCACCCCCACTGCTCCACTTTCTCCTGCTGCCAATATGGGGATAGTACCGCCCACTCGTGCTTATTTAGTTATATTGTATATAAGCACTGACCCATGCACACACACCCTCACACCCCACAAAAAAACAGACTTAAAATACCCCATGCTGCCCGAGCTTGCCCTGAAGGTCTCTCCCTCTAACTCAGCAGATGACAGACCCCTGTCTTGCTTGCCCCTGCCCACCTTTTGGGGAGGACAGGGAGCACTGGAGGGCTGTACACAGAGAATCAGAAACCAGAGTTCCATAACCCCAGACAACCGTTATCCGGTAACATGTACGGCGTCCCAAGATGGCTGGCCGCTGCCGGATGAGGAGCACCAGGGTCCAAGGAAGGCAGACGCACTAGCAAACCCACGGATCGGGTCCTCACTGCACATTTCTATCGTCCAGGCTACCCGGTCACTGTGGGTGGAATGGTCCGTCTTCACTGATACTGTTGGTGGAGGAGGTAATTACTCCTATTTACAATTCCCATCCTACATTCCATAGAAGAAACCAAGCCCAGTGAACACCTTGGTTTGCTTTAGTTGTAATCACATTATACAATTACACCATATGGTTCCAAAAAAAAGTTTCTAAGTAATGAAGTTTATATAGGGTTACCCGATTTAGCAAATGTCATAAAAATACAGAATGCCCAATTAAACCTGAATATTGCATGGGATATACGTATATTTATATTAAAAAGTTATTTGTTGCTTATCTATTATAAAATTCAAACTTAACAACATGTAGATACGGGACAAATTTAGGATGAAACTTAGTTGATGTTTATCTGAAGCTCAAATTTAACTAGAGTCCTGTGTTTTATCTGGCAACCCTACCACTGCAGTAGGACCTGGGAGAACAAAATGAGTAAGACGCGCCTCTGACTCCTCTGTCTGGTGGGATCCAGACCTGAATAAGAACTGCACAGGTTCCAATGGAGGATTAGAGGTGCTTACCGAGTGCTTTCGGGTACACAGGCAAGGGAGCCATCAAATCCGAATTCAGCACCCAAGTCCCTATTCTTAGAAAATGAACATTATGGAATTTCTTATTCCAGGACTCTCTATATCCCACAGATTCTATAATCCCGATTCATGCACTTACTAAGTGTTCTACATGCTCTTCCCTGGCAGGACATCGGCCCCCTTTGGGGGTAATAGCCACCGCAAAAGCGTTTCCTGAAACTTGGGGAGCGCTCTCCGTACCCCACAGCTGTGTTGGTGACCCCACATGAGAGCAAAGAGCCATGTGGTTTGCATGCAACGGGTAAGGGTCATCTAGGAAGGGTCACCTGGGTAAGAAACCGAACTGCACTGACGCCACGCATCTTCACATGTAACTGGGACAACTGTGAAGACCACTCATTATGCTTCCTGCCATTACGTCCATGTGAATCAGGTGACCGCACCGTCATCTGAAAGGAGTCAGAGAATACCAGCCACAGAGCCGATCTGCAAAGACAGGTCAGGAAACACACGGAGTCGTGTACGCCGCCACATGGTCCTCCTCCCTGGCGCGCTTTGAGAGCCGGCGTGGTCGGAGAGCTGGTCTGCTCAGGATCCAGTGTAGAGGAAGTCCTCACCATTTCTGCCGAGATGAGGGATTCCCCACCTACTACTCATGTGCACAGTTCTGAAAGTTAGATTTTTGGGCCCATATTTGGAAAACTAACTTTCCTTTTACATCTGGAGCTCCTTTTTGAGCCAGCAGCTAAGGGAGAGCCAAGCAAGGCACACAGTTGACTGGTCAGGTGAGGTCAAGCAAGGACAGCGCCCGAGGACCTGCCCCAGGCTCGCATTATTCCCCCTTCATGGCGCTCGGCCAGGCGTGATATGCAGAGCTGGCACAGAAACAGCGCTTGCCTGAAAGTCACCCAAACCACCTCGTGAAGAGCTACCTCATTTCCCCATGGTTTCGAGATCATGGGAGAGAAAGCAAAAGGGGGGCAGGGGAAAAAGGAAGCGAGGAAGCTAAGGAATAGGTGGTATGGACCCATTCTCTGCTAGGATGGCCGGAGACCACAGAAAACAGGGCATGACCACTGCCAAGTGCATTCATTCAGTAAGGCTTTGGGGCCCATGGTGAGCAACCTAGGACATATTTCATATCAAAGACATTAACTCGGAAACTTAAAATTGGACAACTAGCTGAATGTTACTTTACTTACAAGGTCTCAGTGTGCCAGTATTAAAAACACTACCACTTTCAGGGTCTGGCTGGTGTGGCTCACTGGTTTGAGCACTGGCCTGAGAACCAAAGGGTCACTGGTTCGATTCCCAGTCAGGGCACATGCAGGCCAGATCCCCAACTGGGGACATATGAGAGGCAACCACACACTCATGTTTCTCTCCCTCCCTTCCCCTCTCTCTAAAAATAAATAAATAAAATCTTTAAACAGAAAATACTAACACTTTCAAAAATAAAATTGGCCTTCCATTCTTCTCCTACTCAAGTTTGCACCCCCCCCCGCCCCCGCACTGAGCACCATCAGGGCACTTAGCAGACACCCCCGTGATGTCTGGCCAACCGTAGTGGATGGTGTCCGTGAACTTTTGATCCTATGAGGGACCCTCACTCCCTACCATGGGCGCTCATGGGTTTACTACCGCACACGGGAAACTTTGCGACCACATGGTTTTGTTTACACATTTTCCTAAGAGCCAAGATGATTGTCCAGGTGACACAAAGCAATAAGTACACTCAGATTCTCATCTTTCACGGCCCAACATTAAAACTTACTCAAAACAAGACACTTTTACAAGTCAGAAGAGTAAAAACACTCCCACGATATAGCAACAACAACAACAAAAAGGTTAACCTGGTTATGATTTTGTTTTGAGGGCAGTGCAGAAGAAAATATTTTGAAAGCACTGCCAAACTCTTTTAAAAAAATTTGTACAAGGCCCAAAACTAAAAATTTACTCCATTAAACAAAGCATTAACAAACACATACACACAAAAAAACCCTGTTTCAATTCAAGGCAATAAAGGTTTAGACAGAAAGTTTGTAAAAAATTAACATGTAAATTGCAGATATGTGCCCACTGTGTAACTATTGAACAGTCAGTCCAATACGGGACAGGTTTGCTTCTAATTCAATATCCCTGTCACGTCTCTGACTTTGAGTCCAAATATGCCAACGATTTCTGCCCTGGAATAAATAGGTGGACTTTCTGGGCGTAGGCACTTTCCTCTTCCTCTTATCCAGTCACAAATGCTCCAGCCATCCCAGCCACGTTTAAGAGTATACATAAGTAATGTATACATAAAGACATACACCTGTGTGCAGTAGCCCCCGCCCCCATCCGCGGTTTCGCTTTCCACAGTTTCAGCTACCCACAGTCAATTGTGGTCCAAAAATACTAAATGGAAAATTCTAGAAATGCATAATTTGTAAGTTTTAAATTGCACACTGTTCTGAGGAGCAGGATGAAATCTCGGGGCACCCCACTGTACCCCACATGGGACACGAATCGGCCCTTTGTCCCAAGTACCACACTGTATACACTCCCCACCCACTCACTACTCAGCGGCGGTCTTGGTGTGGCAGAGCTTGCGGTTCAGTCACCGCTACGTCACTTAGCAGTGGCCCCAAAGCGCAACAGTGATGATGCTGGCAATTCAGACATGCCAGAGAAGCTGTAACGGGCTTCCTTCAAGGCGGGGGCGTCCAACCTTTCGGCGTCTCCGGGTCACACTGGAAGAAGAAGAGTTGCCTTGGGCCACACATTAAACACACCAACACTAACGAAAACTGATGAGCAAAAAAACGTCCGTGCGTAATTTTCATGATATCCACCTCCACAAATAAGCAAAAAGTCCTCACATTATAACCCTCACTATGCAGCGACCCTTCCGATAATCTTTTAAAATCATTGAGCAGGTCCCAAGTTTGTGATCACTAATATAGAAGATGTACATATCTGAGTAATAAAACTTAAAGTAAACTAAATTTACAATTTTGTGTTGGGCTGCATTCACAGCCATCCAGGGTCACATGCGGCCCAGGGGCTGGGGTTGGACACCCCCGCTTAAGTGAAAGAGTGAGTGTAGTGTGTAAAGTTAGATATTTTAAGAGAGAAAGGGAGATCACACTCACATAAGTTTTATTCCAGTATATGTTGTAATTCTTCCATTTTATTATTTGTTGTTGTTAATCTCTTACTGTGCCTAATAGGCTAATGATAATTAAAAATGATCAATTACTGCACTTTTTTAGCTAACAGGTTAAAAGCCCAGGGATGTGATGTTGGCTGTAGAAGGAAAAAGACCGTTTGTAACTCCCCGCACTCATGGCAGGCCTTTCTCACCACTCGTAAACGGAATTCTAGTTTCTCCGAGACCCAGTCAGTTGGAAGGGGTCTCTCTCTCTCTCCTGAACTCCTGTGTCTGGATCCACTGACAATGCACTGCAGCTGCGCACGAGCCCCATCTCGCTTTCTGGACAGAGGGCCTCGAGGACAGGCGCTGAGCGAGATTCCTGCTGACCCTCCCTTGGTGCCCGAATCTGGCTGGAAGATGTCAGTAAATTCCTGCCGAACGAAGACAGGATTCAGCAAATAAACACCCTCATGCCTTCCTGTGCGTTGACTCTAAATGTTACCCCATCTCTCTACATGGCTTGAGCACCGCGTGGTGTCTTTTAGTTAATAGTATTGGCAAACTAAGTTAAACAAGTTTTCTGGCAAAGAGTCTTTCTGTCCAGCTAGTAGGAGCTAAAACCATATGAACCCCTGAGAAAGAGCACCCCAACATTTCTCAGCTGGCTATAAATGGGAACTGTGATGTGAGAAACAGTTCTCAGCAGACTTGGACGTCCAAACGGAGGTAGCCTAGGCCTGGGATTCCCCTCAGTCCCAATTGCTGGGATCCTGACCTCTGGTCATCCCACAAATGATCCTCTTAGCGAAGATGAAACAGCTCGCTAGCCCACAGTGCAAACCATGGGAAGCCCTTCCTAATTAATCCAGATGGGCCAGGCGTGACATCTGCCCGGGAGGCTCTTCCCTCATAAAGTAGGTAGTCGTGGTCACTATAGAAATAAGCAATGTTATAGATGACTAAAATAAGCAATGTTACAATTGGCTTCCGCAGAGAGTCATCATTACTTCAAGTATGAAATTTAAACGGTACCTTTGATCTCATCATAGTCAGACCCTAAAGGAATCATCAGGGGAGGGGGCAGGGGGACAAAAAGGACACACTAATTCTCCGCTGCAGCCCATGTTTTTAAATCTCTCTAATGGCAGCTGGAGTCCAGAGAAAATTAGTGGGAGCAAACATCATGAGCCTGTTCTTAATCACTTATTCCAATCTATTCTGTTTTACCATGATTAGGTTAAAAAGTAGCTAAGGCTTAAACTGTTACTATACAGATGGCGTAAATACCTTCTTGGGTGCAGGGAGGAGGAAGAGGAAGGGGGCAAGACGAGAACTGCTTTAGAGCTGCTGGGAGCCAGGAGAAGGGGTGCCAGCTTCATGCCAGGTCATTAGCCCAGCCCGCAGCCGTTAACACCCCAGGGGCAGCTCCTCCCACTGCCCCCCCCCATCCTGCCCTGTGGCAGACCAATCTGATAATGAATAAACAGAGCGCAAACAAAAGCAACTAACGGAATAAGATGGCAAAAGAGGACCTTCCTACACCAAACAGATTTCTTTAATGGATTTGCTTTGACCTCTGCTTTTACAAGCACCACCACTGAAAACAAGCTAGAACAAAAGAGGACTGGATAAGCACAGCCATAAAGAACTCCAGGGCGCATGGCATGCATAATTCAGGAGGCAAAGCAAGCCGCCATCAGCATCACGCACCTCTCAATATTTTAAAGTGGTGAAAGGTTACCAGATATTTATAAAGTCTCTTATTTCCTCTACACAACCCTTCCGAATTTAAGAATGGGGGGACTTTATCATTCTGCAAAGGACATTACTTACAAACAGGAGGCTATAAATCTGCTAGAACTCACTTGGAGTCCATTACAGGAGGGCGGCTAAGCAACCCTAACAAACCAATTAAGTCAGCAGGCAGTATAGGTCAGCCCTCTTGAAATGAATCTTATCAAGTCACTTCTGCTTTCTGTTTTAAAAACAAAAGCCCCAGATTTCTTCCCACTGTGGTTAAAATTCATCCCACACCATCCACGCGTAGACAGGACTCTGAGGTCCGGAGAGGTTCCTTGGCACGTCCAGGACCTCACAGCCAGGCAGAGGCCAGGACTGCTCATCGGGCAGTGCTTCCTCCATCCCCAGGACCCGCCCCTGCGCCTGGATCACCGACTGTGCGAATCATCTCGGAGGGGCCCCGACTACACTCGCACTCCCTCCCGGCCCATCTTCCACGCTGCCGCCCTCAGTGACCTTACAGCATGGAAATTGGACTTCCCCCACTTAATCCTTCAATATTTCCTTCTCACCCAAGGAAAAAAAATCGTATCAAATGAAAATATTTTAGCTTTATATAGAGCTGCCAAGAGTTCCATTCTGGTGGGGAAAAAAAGGTTAGCTGACAGGGTAGACAGGCTAAAAAATATTTACATGGAACGTACGCTTAAGAGGAAAATTGCTGATTCCCAGTAATTTGTCCGACCCTCTTCCCCCGACCCCTCCTCCATCGCAGTTCAGTGGCCCTGGTGGTTTGCAGAAAGTCCACTCGCATCCGTTCTGCTTTGCGGGAGGCCTGCTCCAGTCCATCCAACCCCACCCACCCGGCCCAGAAGGCTCCTTCCTCAGGCCCCGCCTGGCCCTGAAGATCTTTTTATCTCAGCGTTTATCACCCAGCCCTGCAACTGCAGGCTGCTGCTTGCTCCCTGCCCTAGACTGCAGCTTCCCGGGGCCAGGGCCTGTTCACCCCGACTCTCCGTGACCTGCCCTGTGCCTCCTCATTGCAGATTTCCAGTTACTGTCTACCCAGAGTTAAACGCATGCCTTTCACACACACTATTCTGCTTTTTATTCAACCGACCACCCAATTTTGACAGGTGGAATGCTATTGTTTCCTGAGAGGCACCATATACAGGGCGGGGGCTGAGAGTGTAGGCTCTGGGGAAGGACAGCCCAGGCCCTGCCATGAACCGTGTGCCCCGGGTCGAGTCTCTCTGCCCTCCTGTGCTCCAGTGTTCCTCCCCTGTGGACGGCACCGTGGTGTTCAGAGCTACCATTCATCAAGCATACGGTAAAAACCTCTCTGGACACGCAACATCCATTCATTCGTTTAACCCTCACAACATCAAAGGAGGCTTTGACAGCAGGAGCAAGTGCTCAGGAACTGTCAGGATTCTTTCTCTTCTGCTTACAGATGAAGAAACTGAGACCCAGGCTTCTTCGCTCCCTATTCCTCCGCATTGAAGAGATCAAAGATGTAAGGCCTCTTTCTCTGAGGCTCATTAAGCTTCCTGCAAGAAAGCCGCATGGCACTATCTAGAGGACATCTGTCCTCTGTCCCCTCCACGGAAAACGACGTACACTCCCAGGGGTGCAGATCTGTCCCAGCACAGAAATGAGCTGTGTCAGAGGAGGAGGAAGTGGGAAGCTATTCGTATGTTAAGTATTGCACACACCCAGATTCCAAGCATTATCAACTTATGTGTGTAATTCCTGCAATTTGTGCACTTGTGTCCTTAGAAGGCCAGACTGTGTGTCTGTGCACGGCCCTGAACAAAGCCACCAGCTCGCCACCAGATGCTTCAAAGGCAAATCCTGGTCTACAACTAGAGACACAGGATTCTTCCCTAACAAAGAACAGCGCATGCCATTTTCATTCCGGATTCTCCTCCCCGGTTTTACAGGGGGCTCCGACTTTAATGGAAATCCCCTCACGAGTTAGAGTTAGCGTGCCTTGAGTCACAAATGGCACAATAAATCAGGAGGTTTATGAACTGTAAAAAGGGACAGCGGGCGTATTCCTGCCTTCCTGGGAACACCTGGGGCCAGCTGCGCAGCCCTGGATCACTTCCTGGAAGCAGTACCTGTTTTTTTGGCCCAGCGACAGAATTTTAACAGCCCTGGTAAGCGACCAGATGCAGTCGTCCCTGCTACTCGGGTAAGCTTTTCGAGCTGCCCCCTTTTGCACACAGAAGGCCCGGAGGGAGGCAGAAACAGTTCTCGAGAAGCGGCCAAGCAGTCCACACAGCCCTAAGGAGCTCTGGCTGGCTGCAGTGAAGCCTGGCCCAAGGGCCTCAGATGCAAACTCCTGATGTGACCACACAGAAACAAGTGAATGCCCTTCTGCCTACACCGAGAAAAGAAGATGGAAATACCGCAGCAACCAGAAAGGACGCACACTGCATCAGAGTGACCAGAGGGTGTGCAGGTGTGTTTTTCCTGGGGGGAGGGAAAGGCATACAGTCACGGAAGCTTAATACAAGAGAAAAGTCCAAAGAAAACACCTGCCCCCATTTAGAGGGCCCGCCACCTGGAGGTGAGCGGTGTCGGCAAGGGGACAGATGCCTCCTGCAGGGGCTTCGCATCCCAGGTTTTGTTACTGCACTTTGGGCACAGAATGGCCCCGCTCTCAGCAGACCACTGCGCTATTTCGGGCATCACAGTGTTTTGGAAAGTTCACGTTTCCCTCTCCTTCTTTCCCATGCAGTTCATGAGCAACAAGCCCCCGAATCAAAGGCACCGCAGCTCTGCCATGCAGAAGTGTGGCCAAGGTGAACAAGAGAAGCCCAGCAAATACATATTTTTAGTAACATGTCTGGAAATGTGGCTTGCTCTTTCCTCCCTACCGCCTGCCTTGATGTGGACATGTCGTGGGAGACGGAAGCTTCTGAAGGCAAACACTTCCACGAGCCCTGGGAAACATCTCTTTCTCTCTCCGAGAACCTCTTGGGTGAAATTGTTCACTTTAAACAACACGGGCAATTAAGTATCTTTTAAACATAAAAACCACTCTAACAGGATTTAATTGTTTACTTTTTAACAGGCCAAACACATTTTAGCATGCGGGGTTAGGCCCATCCTGTACTCGTTACACTCACCGAAGAGCAAGCAGTGCAGACAATCTCTTAAATTTTGAGCCCCCACTGGTACCAGGATGCATCCAAGGCACATTTCCTGAGCCCAGCTCACCAACCTGCGGTGTGGGGCTCTGATGGCTGGCCGGAGGGCAGAAATAAAAACCGCCCCACTGGCCCGGGCAGATTTTCCTTTACCAGACAGTTGGGGCAGAAAGGCAGAGGCGAGGTTTTGAGTCAGTGAAACACAGCTCATTACCGATTGCTCTTCGTTGATTTCTCACATCGACACAGCATTATTCTATGCTACTGTCTTATTTTAACCAGTGGTGTATTTATTGGTACACATGTAAAATTTGTAATTATCGCTATGTCTAAACATTGCATCACATTATAATGGATGAATTAAGCTGTAAAATGCATAATTATGCTGAAAAGCAGGGTATTCAATATGCATCACAAAAGCCAATTACAAATGATTACTCTTATTTTAAATCACAAAGTTAAGCCTTTATAATTCCCAAGCCCCTGTTTAAGCCCTACCATTCTGACTCAGACATTCGTCTTTTTTCTAATTGCATCTCATCAGTGTTCTGAGCACAGAGAGGAATTACCAACCCTGAAGGAAAGACTGAGTATTTCTCCAAATTCTACAAGGTGGAGAACTTAGCCTAATGTCTGTAAGAGAATCTAGAAAGAATCAAAAGTCTGTTAATACAGAACTAAGCATCCATTGGTAAAATATTATGATGTGTGTGTGTGTGTGTAGATGTATAATTACATACAGGTTTGTAATTGTTCACATGGAAGCATCTTCAAAATGTATCTTAAGTGACCAACAGCAAGACAGAACAATGACTACGCGTGATCTCTTCCTGGCTGAAATATATGCAAATATGATTTTTTTTTCTTAAAAGAAATTCACCAGAAATACTGCACAGAGAAGACAACGTGGGGAGGGGACTATGAAAGATGCGCTTTTGCTTCTGAACGGATGTTACTTTTTATTGCCAGTCAAGTTTACATGGGCAGAGAGATTACGGTATACTGTGGGATTCCTTTTTGCTACATCTTTGGATTTGGAAAGATAATAATAATATTTTATTTAATCACAATGGAAGCTATCAATAAATTGTACTGATGAAATTTAAAACATGCTTTCAAACATCAAAAAGGCAAATAAGCTAGAAGATACCTTAAATATGATAGACAAAAGCTTATCATCTTTAATGTATAAAATGTTGATATAAACTGAACTCTGTGATTATAGGAAATCACTGTGGTTACAAAAAGTGCCACTAATATGATCACGTCAAAAGACATGATCACACAGCTCACAAAAGAAGCAACATTCACAGAGGAAAACATTCACATTCACAATTAAAACCTGAGCCATCTGTGAGATACTGTTTTCCATTCATTGTCAGTGCATTTTTTAAGAATTTTATTTATTTATTTTTACAGATGGGAAAGGAGGGAGAAAGAGAGGAAGAGAAACATCAATATGTGGTTGCCTCTCGTGTGGGGATCTCTCCCGCAACCCAGGCATGGGCCCTCACTGGGAATCGAACTGGTGACCCTTTGGTTCACAGGCCTGTGCTCAATCCACTGAGCCACACCAGCCAGGGCTGTTGGTGCACTTTTTAAGCTGGTACCCAGTGCTGAGGAATGCCGTGAAATCAATCCTGCATGCTCCGCAGGTGGGCTTGTCTTTGGACTGTACCTTACACACGCTCTGCCTTCGACTCAATGACCCCGCTCCGGGGATTACTGCCCAAATAGGACAGAGCTTTTATGGAGAAATACAGTCATCACCGAATCACTCACAACAACAAAAACTTGCAACAACCTAAGGGTCTAGTGGTTGAATAAGCACAGGTAAAAATCCCTTGATGTGCTATTTTTTAAGCATGTATAATTACTGTGTAGTTACTAATAACATGAAACCATATTCATGAAGCTTAGGTTTAAAAAACAATACTTAAATTATTTAAACAATATTACTATAATTACATATTTTACTAAACCTAATCTTAAGGGTAAAAAAATTGAAAAGAAATAAAGCTATACATATAATTAGGTTAGAGACCAGGTACAAGTGGTTTTTTCCTTCTTCTTCTTTTTTCTTTACCCTCCAAACTTGTATTTGTTTTAATGATCAAGGAAAAAAGCATTTTTAATAATATTTATAAATAGGAACCACACTGTACTATTCTGCTATGAAAAAACAAGATTTTTATCCATAAGTATATCAGATTTCCAAATACAGAGAGGGACAAAAGTAGTTTTACAGTTGTTTGAAAAATAATACAATAATTAATAAATAACAAGAATCAACCCTGTGTTTCACGTACTCACAACTGTAAACCTACTTATGCCCCACCTTGTATACGTTTAAACCTGAGCTTTCTGGAATAATTGTACGAACAGCAGCAGCTAACGACCCTTGGGTGCCTGCCATGTGTCGGCATTGTTCTAAGCCGTTTGCGTGTATTAACGCAGTCTTCATGACCTCCACGTGAGCTAGAAACTCTCAGGATGCCCAAAGTCACGCAGCTAACAAGCGGTGGGACATGGATTTGAACCCAGCGGTCTCCCTGAAGAGTTTTTGCAACTAACCACTACATGATAATGTTTCCATTTGGAAATGCAACACAAAATTCCAAAAGTTTCAAGTCAACATATAAAGTAAATATAAACAAAATGTGAAGTAAAAATGTAAAGAATCTTACACTTCCTAGAATTTCAATTACAATGTAACTAAGTATATTTTGATAAACTTGAGGTAAGGGATACAAGAAAACACTCTCATACTGTAGTAAGTAGGGTCCACACTAATGAAATACTTAAAAGTGGTGTTCCACTAGCGAAAATTAATTTAAAAAAAACCCCAGTAATTTTAGTCAGTCTGTGGTATCACAAAAAGAGCATGGGGTAAAGACAGTGAAACTCAGTCTACAATTAAATGCTAATTGTCTTGTAGCCAAATTCGCCTTAATCGCAGGATCAGTTATGGTTAAAGTGTAAAGGAAGGAAAATTGAGGTTCTTGGATACGTTCCCAGGGATTACAGAAGCATGCAGCCACCTGGCTGTTAGAATAACCAACACTCCTCTTCTCCCCAGACTCGGGCACGGAGGAAGTGTCCAGCATCACACTTAGACATGGAGCTACAGGACAGGTGCGCCGTCAGCCCGCCAATAACTTGAATGTGAGTCTGAGCAAACCATTATGTTCTTCCAGCTGTAATTCTCTTCCATGGTCTCAACAGAGCCCTGATGGGAAAGGACCAGGCTAGGACACTGCTTCCAAAACCCTGGTGTAGGAGCTGGCAGCGGTCACTGGCAAACTTTTACAGTACACACATGTAACTTCAAGAAAGAAGCTTCTTCCTTATTACAATCACTAAATGCTAAAATGCTTTTATGCACACATGCCCACCCCCAGACAGAGCATGCTGAACTACCTGTAACCCTGCTCCCCCCACCTTTTAAAATGCCATTCTAACTGGAAACGCCTTTCCCCTCTTCTCCAAGCAGTTAACTAGAGATGGCCCTTTGACACTCATCTGCCTGGGTGGCCCTTTCAGAAACCCCTCTGAGACCCCTCCTGCACCTGACCATGACCTTCACTGACCTCCACATGGGCAGTTCCCGTGCATTACCAGACCCAACGTGCCCAGCAGAGACCTCAATGCCCAGCACTTAGTGATACGGAGTGGATACATCTTAGGAAAATGGGCAGGGTAGGGGAGGTTGTGCACATTGGAAAGAAGTAAGCAGGGCAGCACAGCGGGTAGGAGCAGAGGGTCTGGGCTCTAGTTCCAAGATGCCAAGATGCTCTAATTCTGGGGAATTAACTTTCTAAACCTCAACTTCTCCACCTGAAAATGAGGACAATGCCAATCCCTAGCGCCTAGGTTTCCTGGGAGGATTAAGTGAGATCGCCCATAAGAAGCACTTAGCACGGTCTCTAGAACATGATGAGAACTCAACAGGTACTGACGCTCACACCGACGCTCATATTTTTCCCCAACCCTCGAATCTCAGCGAGACTGGTGTGATGATTAATGCACTAATAACCCTTATGGCATGAAAAATAAGAATCTGACTGAAACAATAATAAAGTTGATAAGTCTAACAACAGCACCTAGGAGAAATGACCTTTTTCTGATTTTATCCCTTCCTCCTCCATTCCCTTCCTTTTTAACTGCCTCTTTTCAAAGAAAGAAAGGAAGGGAGGGAGGAAGGGAGGTTTGTTCTTCTACCCCAAAATTCACTAGCACAGTAACAATGTACCAATGCAATGTTAATTTATGTGCTTCATTTTAGCAGAGGGGAGGATCTAAGAAAATTAACCCTTTGATTCCTTCAACATTTAATATGCTAAGAAGGGGAAACCACCTCCACGACGCACCTGTCATCAAAGAAGTCTCTAAGTAGCAGTCATACAGTTTCACGATGACAGTGTCCCATTTAATTTATATGGTCTTCAGAGTCGGCGTTCACTCAGTCCTGGGGTTCAGGAATCCCTGATGACCTCAATCCCTCTCCAAACAAAGGCAAATCCATAAACAACTCTGAGAAATGTAAAGCCTTCCAAAAGAGGAGGCGTTTTTTTTCCATCAAAATGCTGATTAGTTTTGGAAGCTTATAGAAATCCTGAGAGGCAATGCATTTTCCTGTTTCAGCACCCTGCCTTTTAAAGATCTGCCTGAGATTTCTTGCAAACAAATGATTCAAACTGCAAATCAACTGAAAAGCATGACGGGGGCGTGACTTTCCACCTAACCCACCTATGCCGTGTAAATTCAAAGCTGTGGCCCGTTTTTCTCAGTGTGATCATGTTTTTTTTTTCCCTAGAGATTCAAAGCTTTTTTTCCCCCAGAAATTACTCTAACATGCACATGAATTTCTCTGTATATGGGCAGATCTCATATACACAAGAATCAGCAATTACATCAACCAAAGTCCCTTCTCGGCTCCCCGTGGCCAAGGCCGTGTGTTCCGTTTCATTCTGCTAAAACCCCCAGGTCAGAACAGACCTCTGTGCACAGCAGGCGTTCAGCAGGGAGTGACGACAGAACCCAGCTAGCAAATGTGTGGTGCGCTGTGGTCTCATTCGGCGCTGACCTCGTTTTGAATCAGTGCAGCCTCCAACCCCCTCATCTCTCATGTCTGCCTGTGGCTTCACCAATCACTTGACAGCTGTACTCAACATTCAGGTGCAGAAAAGCACCCTGCAGGTGACAGCGAATGCACAGTCCTCGTGGGTGCTTCTCTCCTGTGGGCTCCTTAGGTGTCAGACCCCCCCATTAAATCACACCGGCCACAGAACAGACCAGAGGCCCCATGTCCTTCCTACCTTCTGGCCTCTCACCAACACTAAGGAAGAGGACTTCCCTTGCAGCCAGGTAAAGAGATGGTCAGTGATGTGGCATCTCAAGGCCTAGTCTACAAAGCCCTTCTCTCCTTAAGCCTTGCCCAACAGGGCTGTCCAGCCTGCAGCCCGTGGGGCCGCATGCAGCCCGGGATGGCCATGCATGCAGACCATGCGCCCAACACAAAATTGTGAATTTACTTAAAACCTTTTTTTGTTAGTATCAGTGTATTTAATGGCTGGCCAAGGCAACTCTTCTTCTTCCAGCATGGCCCAGAGACACCAAAAGTTTGAACACCCCTGCTTAGAAAGTTGTCACAAAAACTTTGCAAAAAAAATTCCCAATTTGCCCCAGGCAGGAAGCCACCCACCTCACAGGTTCCTAGCCACAGCAGGAGCTTAACTTAAAGGTTGGTTGCACAGCACCATGAATGCACTAAAAGCCATGGAACTGTTTCCTTTCAAAAAGGCTGAGCTGGTGTGTGAATTTCTATAAAAGGAGGAAGAAGAGGAAGAAGCAGCAGGAGCAGCAGCCCTTACTCAGTAAGCCGCCCCACCCAGAAGCAGAAAGGCACACACAGACCAAAGAGCAGTCTTGACCCAACCCCAGCTTTCCCTTCCTTCTGGCCCTTCTCTCAAGTGCTCCTGGGCACGGATCTGCAAAAGCAAAGGAAGCAGTTGGAACAGCCTGGGTGCCGGGCTGACTGTTCCTTCCTGAGACAGAGCGCCTCCAGGCTCGCAGTGCCCTGGGAGCCCACCCCCAGCTCCCACGCACGCCGGGCCTCTGACCTACTCCAAGGCCTCACTCCAACTCCCTTTCTGCTTTTGTAGTCTTTGCCTTCTGCAAATCTACAGTTAAAGAAAAAAAAATGGTGATGGCATTTTTGTGTGGCACGGTGGGGGTTGTTTTTGTTTTTACTAATTTACTCTTTAAGAAACAAAGCTAAGAGATTGTGTTGAGGGAGGAAAATGAGGAAATGTTTTCAAGCATTCAGTGCCAAAAATAAAAAGTAATGAAAACTTTCCCCCTCGCCCTCTCCACAAATGAGTCGGCCCTGCTTGGCAACGGTGTCTGAGAGCTGTCCTCCACAGAGCACAGCCCTTGTGGGACCACCTCCGGTCAGTCCAGGCAGCAACTCTCCCAGGGTCTTCCATGAGGTCAACCCAGCAATCTTCACTGGGGACGGAGTTTCTAGAAAGCAATGGCACGTGGAAGAAGGGAAAACAGCTGGCACAAACCACGGAAAACATCCTTCCCGCACCATCACCATCATACCTTCATCCTCTTCATCATCTACAGTTTCCCTCTTTGAGAGGCCAATGTCAAGGGCAGAGTGGGGTCAGGAAGAATAAGCTACGGAACAGCAGGCTTCGGGGGTGGGGTGTGAAGGCTCTCTGTGTTGCGGGCACTGGAGGCTTGAAAACATTTCCTCAGTTCCCTTCATTCCCCTTTAGAGTCGCCCCTGCCCACTTGTGCACCCACCGCCCAATTTCTGGAAGGGTTAGGAGTTGGATACAGAGGGCAGGAATATATGTACCAGAAAAATCACGTGGGAAAATTATATATGCCTCCCTTAAAGTACACACTTTAGGACAAAGATCATAAACAATGCGAAAGGCACTCTGCCAAGGAATCAATTAAGAAACACCAGAATGTCTTGAGTTCTTTAAAAAAAAATAACCACTCCACTTTGAGCCCCTTCCTACCCGCTGTGCCCTGCACCAGCCCCCGTCCTGCGATCCCATCCAACACAGATTCAGACAAGACAGCATGCACCTGCAGGGTCGCAGCACCATGCCGGACACAGGAGGGGGCTTCTTCGTTCGACAAAGGTGTGCACGTCATCACACATGCTCTGTGGCTGCCTGGGATGCCTGTCACCCACTCCGGGGTCTACAGGCTGTGCAGACCGGAGGAGCCACATGGGGATCAGCTTCATTAATGCAAAGGCAGGACTGGGGAATGCAGACGGAAATGGGGCCTCCTCGCCCCTCCCTCCTGGATAAAGTGGAGGAAGGCGGTCCCCAAAGGAAAGCAATCCTGACCGCCACCTGGCAGCTGAAGCAGGGAGAATGGAGCCCTGGCTGGGCCTGCCCCAAGCAGACCCCACCTGGAGTGCTTTCCACGGAGCCTAGAAACACAGAGTGACTCTCCTCTCCACCGCAGGCACAGGACGGCCACGGATGCAAGAGACAAGAGAGGGCAAGAGGGGAGGATGGCACCTGCCTCTTGGTAGTAAAACAAAAATACGTAAATAAAAACAAAGCACACTAATGGAGAAATGCTCAGGTCCTTAATCCTAGCAGGTCCCCACAGAGAGAAGGAAGTCGATGGGCGGATGGAGACAGCAACCAGAAATGGTCGCTCCGACACCAGCCTCCACTCCGCGCCTCCCTACCCCCATACGTACGATGCAGCAGAAGGCCCTCACTTCCTTACAAACCCACGGGGAGAAACCGTTTTCCTCAACACATTCTCTCACCTAATCCCTGAAACAACCCTGTGAAGAACACGCTGTAAGTGTTTTAGGTGTTCAAATGAAGTCAGTGAGTAAGAACTAAGAGTTGGGGGAGGTTGACTGGGGAGTAAGCCGAGCAGGCAGCAGAGCACCATACAAAACCTCTGTTACCCAAAACCCACCTCCGCTAGGCAACCGCAGCTACCTGCCAGGGGTGGACTTGCGATTCTACTCTGCAGTTTAAACAACAGGCACCTACTACTTAACATAATTTATTCTCCGAAGGCCTTTCTCGGCTTTGAATTCTACCACTCGTGGTACTTCTTTCCGCCCACTACATGAGTAAGGTTTTGATTTTTATAGGAAACAAAGCCCAGGAGAGTTCAAAGAGGATTGTTCCCCAAACCAAAAGCCAAGAGGCATCAATATTAATAAAACTAACCTAAAAAGATATGTAATAATTCCTGTGAAATTAAAAACGATGACTAATTCCAACCAAACAACTAGGGCCGTGCTCAGCAACTCTAAAACTGAGCTACGATAAGGCAGGAATTTTGCTTTGCTTGCGTGGTCAAAATGGAGGGCCTATTCCAGGAAAGAGCAGCAACGCAGTGACAATGGGGACCCTAGGGCATTTGGGGCAAAGGGAGAAGGGAGCTGGGACACAGGACAAAGCAAGGCCATCGCTACAGCAGCACCTGAGAATTTGACAGAATGTGTGAATAACAAAGAAGAAAGACATTTCTCACAGAAGCCTGGTCCTTGGGCCAACATCTTGAGACCCTTGGAGAAGCCACAAGCCTCAGGCGTGTCTCTCGCTCAGAGGAAGCAAGCCAACGACCCAATCAAAGACAAGCCATGTCAACACTGACACCAGCAGAACAAGGCACAATGCGCCCAGTGCCTCAGAGCGGAACACGGTGTGTAAGACCCTGACCTTGGGCAAAAGACGTGGAGTTAATCAGTGCATGGAAGAAACCGTCTATAGACCATATCCCAGTTCTGTGTCTAATGCTTTGGGTTGCTTCCCAGTTACTCTTAAAAAGAACCTTTAAGAGCCCTGGCCGGGTGGCTCCGTTGGTTGGAGCATCATCCCGTACACCGAAGTGTCGACTCCCGGTCAGGATACATACCTAGGTTGTATCGCAGATTTGATCCCGAGTCAAAGCACACGTGAGAGGCAACCAGTCAATGTTTCTCTCTCACGTCGATGTTTCCTCTCTCTCCCTCAACCTTCCTCTCTCTCTCAAAAAAAAAAAATCAATAAAAACAACAAATAACATTTAATAATTTGGAGAGTAGGATAATCAGTGGAAAAACTACGCAGAACCCAAGTTCAGCTCGCTAAGACGCACTCCCCCAATTTAAAAGCTCACAGCATTCATTCCAATGCTCCAGGGGAAGAGCAAAGTACTACAAACTCCCTGCAGGCCTCCGGCCTGGCATCCACAGCTCACTCAATAACCCACACACCCAACCTCAGGAGCACTCAGCTTTCCCAGTGTCGATGCTAAACTGGTGGAAATGACCAGAGCGTGAATAAATACCGCACAGGACAAACTTACTCCAGACACCCAAACGAGGAAGGTGGAGGGCAGCCCGGCTGTCAGGTGCTGGCTGCACGGTCCGCCCGGGCAGGAGGCAGGGGAAGACTCACACACCTGACCTCTGGGCTCCTTACAGGCCTTGTTCGAGTTTCCAAACGCATCTCCCGTCACTCAGCCCATTTGTCTGAGATGAAACAAATCGATGATCTCTCTGACAACATAATCAGATCTTTTTTTTTTTCACAAGAACCTTTAAAACCAAGTGGTCATCAGCTGAGGATTTTCCAAAACACGGCATTTCTGTCATTCATCAAAATCCAAAAGGAGCTTTCTAGCACCCTACTTCCCTCGGCCAGCCACACTAGTGCGGCCCAGGCTAGGCTCGATGTCCTGTGGGCAGTGACAGGGCCGTCATGGCCTTCCCACCAAATAGGGTTTAAAAATATGAATTCAACTTTGCGTTTCTTCTGCACAAAATCAAGGGAGGCAGGGATTTGCTTTCTACTCTCCATGTTCTAAAAGTGAAAAAGAATTTAAATTCCAGTTTTTCACATTGTATCAAAATTGTTAGTTAACAGGGGAATTGACACTTTAATAAAACATAAAACTAAGTATCTGATTTTTCAATGTTTCTAAAAAGTAACTTGTCTTTGTAACTTCTTAAAAAGTTACCAATAGATCAAAGGTTTCTGCCAACTTAAAATATCCAGGGTCCAGCAAGTGACACCTGCCTGAGTGTGGTTGGTAGGGTAATAATATGGGTGTAATAATTTATAGTTTCAATTTGAACATTTCACCTAAAATGTCATATGGTGTGCTTGAGTTTGATATTGTTATGTTACAGAATTACATGCTTATGATTTCATAATAAAAGATTTTGTAATAAAGGGGCATTATTTGTTCCGGACTCTGTATTTTAATAATGTAGGGACTAGATGAACATATTTAAAATGTATGTCCTAACTAATTGAACACACAACATTCTGTTCCTACATCACTCTCTCATTTTTTAATTATTTTAGATGTTCCCAAGTCTTTCAGAAATGTGCAAATACTAGCAAAGGATGGCTATCACCGAAAAATATGAACAGGGAAAATGCAGTTTTTTCCCTGTATCAATGTGATGAGTGTACGATTCACATATCTTCTACAGTTTTTGTGCTCTCTGCTACTTTTAGAAGAAATAAAATTCTAAACAAAGCAAAAAGATAACTTCTTTCTGACCACAAATAAAACAGAATTGTACAGTGTCTATGTTATCAAAACACCCAATGCTTTATTCCTATTCAATATATAAGATAATTTTACCCTTGCCAACCACGTATGCGTTTGTTATGTTGAAAATAAATCATCTCTTCCTTAGACAGAGCCTGCACTGCAAACCAGGTGTGCCTCCTTTGACAGGCAAATAGGCTCAACGAGAACAAGAGAATGGACTTGTTTGTGGAATGTATGACTATTAAAAAAAATAAACAGCTGAGGTTAGGGAAAAATAATTCCAGCCTCATTGTTTACTCTTCAAAGTTCTTGGAATTCCTCTGCACAGATCTTTACTTGTTTAATAACCTATGTTTTCCTCTTGGTTGTTAATAACATCAGTTTCATTAATGTTCCATCTGGATTAAGAATTGCCTTTAGGTAGCTCCTTCAGTGAGCCACTCTGTCAATATGTAACTCTCAACCACTCTGTTCAATTCAGTAACACAGTAAAGAAGTATCTGCTTTCGTGAAGAAAAGACAATGGCAACTATAAAACAAGCTGAAGCGTCTACCAAGTCTCAGACTGTGACAAGGCACCAGATAACCGTACAGAAAGGACAGCTCAGTTGACTGGTAACTGAATACAGTGGCCTTTTCCAAGCTGAAGAATTAAACTCGGCCTAGATCTAGGGCAATGGGAAGATGTTACCTTCGGAAATATGGGTGTCTGATTCCTTGTTGATACTGGGACGAGCTGCATTCAGACGGGGACAAAGATCGCAGTGGTGCCCAGTCTTCCATTTCTTTACCTACGAATGCACCCTGGGGGTGGGGGGCCGAGGGGAGACACTGGCAATGATACCATCATTAGGCTTGTCCTCAGGACACTCGGAATGCTGTTCACTGAGCCAACTCCACAAATATCTGAGTTGTGTGAAGATCTGCTCCAAAGAATGCCTTTCCACGTGGGAAAGGGACACACAACGGTGACTCGGGATTCCAGTTAACCAGGCTCAAAAGTCCCAGACAAGGAGTCCTGGAGTTCGCTAGCACCAGAAAACAAACCTGAAGACATCGGTGAAGCACCAGATTGCCTGGAAATACCCGAGGAAAGTCCCCTCAGAGATCTTGTCTGTCATTCACGCCCGCGAGTGTGGTGAGTGAAACAGTGACCCCAGAGCTTAGTCACCAGCCAAGACTGAGAGTTCTGTCTTTACCAACCCATCACTAACACCAGCAGCACTGCCTTCACGAATCCAAACCCGGTTACGAAACATTCTCCTCTGAAGTTTCTTAAGAGAAGTGAGCAAGAATTTTTACTTTATGACTACACTCTGAATTGAAACAAACAAACAAAAAACTATGACAAGAGCCATGTCAAACTCAAAGCATCTCGAACCCTTCGAGGTGTGTCTTTAATAAGCATTATAGCCCAGGCTCAGCAAGAGACAAACATCACACACCATCTTCTGATCAACTACCTGAAATTTCTTCCCGTGAAAGATGGGCTAAATTGGGTAGAGGGGGAAAAAGGGAGATCCAAGTGTTTTGACTAGAACTCACTCTGGAAGTCTGAATCTTCTTTGTAGGAGAGTATGAGACAGGGGCCTGTATTTCATATTGCTTGTGTATTACTACTGCCTTTTGCTTGTCCCCAAACACCCCCTGTATTTACCTGGAGATGCTTTCCTGGGAAGCCTGTGAGGTTAAGCAAATAATCTTACGAATGAGAAACAAAAAAATTTTTTAAACAAATGCATCTTAAATCGCAGCACAGAAGAGCCACTTCCCTCTCTGCACTTACCTGGGAAAGCGTGTGGATTGGGCGACCCTCTCTTAAGGCACTTAGAACAGAGAATGTGCACAGTGTAGTGCAGTCCAGGCCATTCTTGAAGGAGGACATTCAGTTCCTCCACCAAGGGGGTTATGGCTTGCCATGCCGTCCATATATTTGGTAATGACGCGTGGCTGGCAATGGACAGAGTGTCTGGCTGCAGGACCCCCTTGGCAGGTCTGTAACTCACCACCACAGGAACCTTCCCTCTGTACGCAAAGATCTGAAGTTTCCCGTCCGACCTGTGCACCACATGGCTGTTGATCTGGACGCTGTAGCGTGCAAACAACCCAGGTGGGAAGGTAAAGGGAAAACTGTATTCGATCTGCAATTGCTCAGCCACAAAAGACTGCCCGGCCAGGTTGGTCCCATTAATCCAGGCCTCTGCGTGGGGCACCTCATTCTGCACATAGCACGGGAACTTGTACCAGGCGGTGGACCCGTTCAAAGGCTTGCCCTTGGGTTTATTGAGGCAGTAGCAGAGTCCCATCTTCTCCAGCAGCTCCAGCAACAGCTGCAAGTCCTGCTGGGCCTGGACGTGAGGCTTCAGCAGCAACCGAATGACATGGGCCGGCAAGAGCCCGTGAAGCAGAAAGCCCTCCACGTAATGATGGAGCTGAGTGGCCCGCAGCAGGTCCTGGCTGGGCGTGGGCAGCGCCATCACGAGGGAGTTTTCGCCTTCACCCTCGCCCTCTCCGTTGGTCCCTAGGAGCAGCTTATGCAGCAACAAGGAAGGATCCCTCTGGAAAAAGACATTGAGGATGTCAATGAGGCGGGTGAGGTTGTGGAAGACGTGTTCCTTGAGGGCCGGGCTGTCCTCAAAGTAGAGCAGCTTGCCGCTCTCGTGCAGGTAGGACAGGGCGCTCTGCAGCCGGTCCTCCGTCAGCCCTGCCTGCAGGCCCAGGCGAGCTGAGTCCCACCAGCTCAGCCACAACCGTTGTGCCTGAGGTGGCTGGAAATGCAGCTCCTCCAGCACCTGCCAGGACCGAGGCAGTACTCTGTGTAAGTTGGGGAAGATGTCCCGGTGCTCAGCTACCGACAGCAGCTTATCCCGAAGGCGCTGTAATTGGCGAGGGTCCCTGCAGCTCACAGGCAACACGGGGGAGAGGATCTGCAGCCTGTGGTTGAGCAGGTACTGAAAGTGGGCCTTGCGCCGCCGAAGGTTCTTGTCTGAAACACCATAGTAGGCTGCGTGGGGGCTGGCCGAGCGCAGCTCGAAGTCCCGGGCCAGCGCCTCGTCCACCACCTGGGCCAGACGGCTCAGCCCCTCAGCATCATGCTTCTCCTGCAGGGCGATCTGGCGGTGGATGTCCAGACACTTCTCCTCCAGCTCGCGCTCACCACACAGGTCTGCATGCGTGCCCACAATGCACACCACCGCGTGAGGCACCCGGGCCCCGACCCGATGCAAGAAGGAGCCCACTGTGGTAGGAAATCGCAGGGGCTCATAGGTAGCCAAGTTCACCACCAACACATAAAGGGCCCCTGGAGAGAGGAAGAAGGGCTGGATCACCTCGTAACTTTCATCTCCAGCTAAATCGTACACGATGAACCGCAGGCCCCGGGAAGCGTCAGCTGTCCAGCTGGTCACCTCTATGCCCTTGCTCACAGGAGGAGGTGAAGGTGGGTAGCTCTTGTCCTTGTCCCCTCCTTCATTTCCCTCCACTCTGCCCTCGGTGAGGCAGTGCCGGAGCAAGGTCTTCCCTGCAGCTTTGTGGCCCATCAGGAGAAGCTTGAGGCGGGGCTGCACCGCTGGCTGGGAATGGGCCAGCTCCTTCTGGTAGGCTGCAATATAGGGGATCCCCTTCATACAGACCTCGTAAGGGGGCTGGATCAGTGGGTTGTCCTTGATCTTCCACAGGCCCACCCGGGAGAGCTGGCCAAAGTTGTCCGGCAGCACAGCGATCTGGTTCCCCTGCAGCACCAGCTCCTCCAAGCCACTCAGCTCCACAATGGAGTCCGGCAGGTATCGGATCCGGTTGTTATCCAGCCACAGCGTGAGCAGCCGGCCCAGGCCCGAGATCAGGGAGGGCACTGCGGTGAGCTGGTTGCGACTAAGGTAGAGCTCCTCCAGACTAGCCAGGGGCAACAGTGCCACGGGGAACTCCTCAAAGAGGTTGGAGGAGAGGTTGAGCATTTTGAGTCGCTGCAGACGGCTGAATTGGGCGGGCAGAGCCTGCAGCCCGTTGTTGTCCAGCATGAGGCTCTCCAGGCTGGCCAGCTCACAGAAGCCCTCGGGCAGGGTGCCAAGCTCGGCCCCACTCAGCCAGAGGATCTTCAGGGCACGCAGGGCACTGATATCCTCAGGTAGGCCCCGCAGCCGGTTGCTGGACACGTCCAGTTCCTCCAGGGCCGCCAACTGCAGCAGCTGGCGAGGAAAAGCAGTGAGCTGGTTGTGGTCCACGTCGAGAGTGCGCAGGCGACAGAGGCAGGAGAGGGAGTCGGGCAGGTGCGCCAGCCGGTTAAAGCTGACATCCAGCTCCTCCAGGTGGGCCAGAGCGCCCAGTTGGTCAGGCAGGGCGGGCAGCTGGTTGTGGCTGAGGTTGAGCTTGCGCAGCTCGCGCAAGCTACTCACCACCTCGGCGCCCAGGGAGGTCAGCCGGTTGTGGCTCAAGTCCAGCTCGGTGAGGTGGTGGCCCAACTCGGCCACCGCGGGGGGCAGCCGGGCAAAGCGGTTCCTACGAAGGACCAGGACGCGCAGGCTGCCCAGCGCCGACCCCAGCCCGTCGGGCACCTCCTCCAGGCCGTTGTTCCCCAGATTCAGCACCTCGATGTCTCCAATGTTAGCCGGCAGCACGAGCTGGGGGGCGTCGGGGGAGTCGATCTGGTCGGCCGCATCCCCAGGGCAGACCCCGGCCGCGCTGAGGGTGAGCTGGCGCAGGTTGCCCCGCAGCTTCCTGGCACGCAGGGCGGCGTCCCGCCAAAGCCTCACTGTCTTCAGGTTCCCACTGTCCTTCCCAGCCATGGCGGGGCCCCGGGCCGACACCCTCACGCGGGCGCGGGAACCCACAGCTACATGCCGCGCAGCGCCCGGGCGCGGGCGGGTCTCCCAGTCCCTCTCGCTCCTCCCTCCCCAGCACGCCTCGGCGACCAGCGGCTGAGGGTCCTAGCGCAGCCAGCGGCCCGGCGCCCGCAGCTGGGGAGCGGCGGCGACGCGAGCAGCTCCGGGGGGCGCCGAGTCCGCGGCGCGGGGGGTGGCGGCGGCGGCGGCCGGCGGGGAGTGCCGCTCGCATTCTCCTTCCTCCCGGGCCATGGGCGCGCCGGGACGGCAGGGCTGCCGCCCGCCGTGTCGCGGAGGGTGCCTGCTGCTCCTCCTCCCGCTCCGCCCGCCTCGCGGCGCCTCCGTGCCGACTCCGGCCCGCTACCCTCGCAGCCGCGGCTCCGCGGCCCGCGGCGGCGTCGCCTCCGCCAGCTCCCGGAGGAGGGCGGCGCTCGGCACGGCGGCGGGCATGTTGCGAGCACAGGGCCGGGGTGCAGTCGGGAGGAGGGGGCGGTGGCGCCTCCTTGTCTCTGCTTCCCGCGACCCGGGAGGGAGCGCGAGCGCCGCGTCCCCGGCACTGGCAGGTCGCGATCGGGAAGCTGCAGCGCCACCCGGCGGACCGGCCCCCACGTGACCAGCGGAGGCCCCGCGTGTGGCCGGCGCCGCCCCGGGGGCGGACGCCGGGCGCCGGGCTTGGGGCGACTCCCCGGGTGGGAGCCCAGGACGTAGACGGCGATCGGCGGGAGGCGCGCGGGGAGTGGGCCCGAGGCCCCGGGGCCCTCTGGGTTGGGCTCCTCTTTGTTGACCCTATGCCTCTGAGGATTTCTTTTCTTTCCCGAGGTGCCAGCTCGGCTGTCTTCCTTTAATCCTTCTGTACCCCCTTCCCCTTCCACTCACCCTACGTCCACACCGCAGTGGAGCTCACAGAATTCAGGGGCCTGGGTTTCATTGTGGGAGCTAATAACTACACAAAAGGAAAAATGCAGGCAACCATTCATTCATTTGATAAATATTTATCGAGGCCCTATTTTGTACCAGACCAGCTGAGACACGGTCTCTAGCGCCCGGCGGGGTGGGGGGGGTGGGGGAGCGGGAGGCTTTGAGCGGGCTCTCAGCAGGCCTAATTGGGGATGGGAGAGGGTGGGGTCGCAGGGTGAGGGCATTGTTCTATCGGGAAACAAACTCCATGTCCCCAAACTGCACAGGATTTGTTATGCTGTGGGCTCAAGAAAACGGCAGTTTTTTGAGGCAAAATTCACAGTCCAGCGCTCACTTATAAGGTGGCTGTCCTCCTTGAGGTCACATCTATGCTAAGTAAATAATTTCTTCACAACTTAGCAGAGCCTTAAAACATATTTAATCTCCAGTTATCACCTCCATCACTGCCTCCAGATTACTTAAGAATGAAGCAAATACTTTCCAGGGGTACAAAACTGTGTTGATTGCTTAAATCCGCCACTTAACACATTATGGCTAGCCCCCACACAGGACCCGTATCCTGAACAGTTATTTTATAGTAATAGTTTGTCTCTTCAAAGAGAGCAACTGAACATCTCAGCTGGAAATCTACCCCAGTGATGGTTATGGAGCCTGGCTCTACATCCTTTACCTGGAGCATGCTCCCTCTCAGAGGTGGGTCCTAGAGGCCAAAGGTGGGTATGATACCAGGGAGAGCTGAGCTGTGTTCACCCTAAGGACTTAGTGGGAGATCAAATTACCTAGGGCTCCCTGGCCTTCCATCACAAGAAAAATCGTAAGTCATCTAGGCTGGCCCTTTTTGCCTCAGAGGAGGAAAAACGCCCAGTACATTAAGCAACTTCCTAGCCAGGTAAAGAGTTGAGTCAGGTATGCCAACCTCCCACGTGGAGATATTCCCCTGAACACATCACCTTTATAGTCAGACCCCAAATCTCCGCCCTTCAGCTCCTTCTAACTCAAATCTGAACCTTAGCCTGTGCTTAGCCTGTGGAAGGAGACTGGAGAAGGCATGGGCTTCCTACCTTAAATGGCTGAATTGAAGCCCCAAAGTGGTTTGGATTAGATCTAAATGACCAGGACTAAACTGTTTCCCTTTAGAAGCCATCAGAAAATTACACTTCCATTTGAAATGTCTGAAAATTGTGCTCTTCCTCTGCCGGGAGATAATGGGTAATTTGCTTTATCTGATGAACAGAACTGGCTGGGACCACACGGAACCCTCTCTGCAGCACCAAGGCCTGGTGTGGATGAGTCTGCTCTGCAGGAACACTGCTGCAGCCCCTCGGCTTGCTGTGTGCTGTTGCAGCCAATATTGTGGGAAGCCTTGTTGTAAAAAAGTCTTGTCCAAAGTTCTCTGAAAGTCAGATCAGGAGAATGCAATCACGAAATAAAAAAATAAACCTCCAGGAGAAAAAAATGTGTCCAGCATGGCTCTTCAACCCAGACAAGAAGGATCCTGCCCTGGGCACCCAACCTGGGCCTCTTCTTGCCTCACCCCACCCCTTGTGTTAAGGTTTCCGATGGGCCAGGGCACAATGAACAAGCCCCCTGAGCCTTGTAGAACGTGCTTGCTATGAAGGACACTAAAATCCCCGTGCAAACAGCTTCAAGCCTGCTTGTGGAAGGTGGGGCAGTCTTTCATAGCCATTCAGCAGTGAAGTGCGCATTCCAGGCCTCAGGGGTGTGGATGGAGTTTGACTGTCCCTCTGTGCCCACAGGCTCCTTACTGTGTTAGATCCTGTTACCAGGTTAGGGTGAGAGGGGCCTGGGTGAACCACATTCATTAGCCTGATGTAGCACATTTAAACATTTAAGCATACAGTGTATGGGCCTTCATTTGTAGCCTGGTCCTGGCCCTGCAAATGTAGGGGTGGCCCTTCACCAATCAGGGTTTCTGTAAAAGCATGCGCGCGCGCGCGCGCGCACACACACACACACACACACACACACACACAAATCATCTCAGTTTGGAGACGGGGGACTCCGATTATTTGAAGTTTTCTTGCCTTGGATATTTATTCCATGCTATGGATCTAATCTATATTCTTTCCCCAATCTTTTCATTTATCCTGTTTTTCTGACTCTGAGACCGTTTTCATTTTAGCTGGATTGCAGTAACATCCCATGCACACTGGCTTTCTCCAAGCGTGGGCCCTCTGCTAGGGCACAGGTCCTCTAGGGGAGCGGGAGAATACACGTGAAGAGGTTGGGTCCTGAGCTAGGTCTTTAACGATGTAGGGAGCTGGCGGAGAGGCTCCTGGGCATTCTGGGCAAGAGTCTTCCATTTAAATATCTGTCAGTAACAGTCTGGATGGGCCAGGTGGCAGGGGTACTCTGCTCGCACCCCTTGGTAGACTAGCAACGAGCTCCAAGGAAGCTTTCATCCCTGATTTCTTTTGCTTGACTTTCCTCCGTCCTGATGGATGTTTTTTCTGGACCTTACTAACCCTTTAGCTACTGTCTCGTTGTCTTACTTCCTTTCTCTGCCAAATATCTTACATAGGTGGTCTGCGGCCAGTCTGGTTTGTCTCCACGGGTTCCCTTCTTGGGCCCAGTAATCTGGCTTCCATCCCCACCATGCCAGACCATTGCTCTCTAAAAGAAGGTCCACTCACCCTTTTTCCTTCCTTGACCTCCCATCATTGAAAATGTTAAGCAACTTCCCTTGGAAACTCTCTCACCTCCATGTTTCTAAGCAGGCCACACCCTTTTTGGCTTGACTTTGTTGAAAATAAAAGTGGAGGAAATCAAGGGGAAGGAAGGTACAGCTTTTTCAAAGGTTTCAGGCTTGTTCCAAAGAAAAGGATTAGAAATAAAGCCCAATTTGACATAGGACAGTTTAATGGCAGGGGATCTTCAAGGTCACTTCATCTAAACTCTTGACATTAGGAATGGCTGAGGTGTCTAAGAATAATCACCAATAATAATAGCTAACATGTGTTAAAGGTGTCCTATGCACTCAGGCATTGTACTGTATGCTTTTCATCTCCACAACAGCCTTGAATAGCAGTTTCCATTATTGTCCTCGTTTTACAGATGGAGAAAAGTGAAGACAGAGCTATTGAGTGGCAGAATCCAGACTCAAAATAAGGCATCGTCCAAAGCTCATGTTTTAATCACTGTGCTATTTCTTGGGGGTGGGTGGGGGCGGAGGGAAATGGGTCTAAGTTCACGGTCAGCTGACTGTGTATTTGAAGCTGTAGAGAAGTGGTACCAGCTGGAGAGCCAGGATGATTGCACGCCTTCAGCAGAAAGTGAACTTTGCTCTTGCAATAGGTATTAAAGAATGGCATATGGCGCAACCCAAAGCTCTAAATAAATAGTATCCCCAAACTACAAGAACTGAGTTTAACATTAAAGGTTACAGCAGGAAACAGCATTTCTCTGCCATCTGTAGATAAATTGTGCTTGATTTGTTTGTGTGCTTGTCTTAAAGAGAAAGGATTAAATACAAGTGTCCATAAAAATCTGTATTTCAATTAGAGGGCATTTCAGATCCTGTCTTTTGAGAAAAACATTTAAAAAAGAGTAGATGTAAGACTAAAATATCCAGCTAAGATTAGGTACAAATAATACATCTTCTGTTTAGGGGGCGGGGAGGGAAAGCTCTCCTTGTCCTTCATTCCCAAAGTTGAATAAATCTGCCTTGGACTCGCTCTGATCTGAATGAGAGCCAGCTCCTATCAGCATTGGCAAGGGAGCCTGAGTGGTCACTTAACTAACAACAGGGAGTATAAAAAATGTGTTCGAGACGCTGACCCCCCCTGAGAGCAGAGGGAAAATTGTACCAATATGTCTGCTGTTTTTTCTTTCCCTCGCTCCACAGAAAACAAATTTATCTTGGAATGCGCAGCGTTGAATTTAACATTGGATCTCTTTGTGTTTCCAGGTCAAGTGGGAATGCACATGCTCCCCACTGAGGAAAATAAACTGCAATGTATTTTTAGCATCCGTTGAAAGTACTTTCAACTGCAGCTACACAGGATCCAGACTATTTCTCTGAAGGCCAAAGAAAGGATTGGCTGCAATGTCACCTAGAATTCCAGAACTTGCCCCCCCACACACACACCTTACCCCTGACCAATCACCACCCTAATCCTGGTGCAAACATTTTTTTCCCCTGAGAAAAAGAAGGAAAATCATTCCACTGAAAGAGAAATGAGAAACATCTGGGAAATAGTTATGACAAACGGAGCTAACTATAGCACGCTGGGCATTCTGAGATGACGCAAGTTCAGAAGGAGGGAATAGAGAGGATGGAGCAGAGAGGGTGCCCTCCCTCCCGCTTTGTGCCTGATGCTGGAGACAAGCCCTGGACAGGGAGTCACCACGCGGTGTGACTCCGTGAAAGGCAGAGCGGGTGCCGAGCCAGCAGACCTGGCTGCTCTGCGCCGCAGTACTGCGGTCCCGGTGGTCTGGCCCTGGAGGGTGGCATGTGTGGTGTAGACTGTGCTACGCTGGCCGTGAACCTTCAGTCTCTCATCTGAAATGCTGTGTTTGCTCATGAGATTTGGGGACAGTCAGATGAATGGTTTAAGACCTTCCTTATGCCTGCACAGTTTTGAAATATATATCCCATTTTTTAAAAAACAAATTTAGGTAACTGAGCTTTTTAAAAAAGTTTTTTATTTTTATTGTATTTTTCCATTACCATTTAACCCCCTTATACCTCCTACCCCCAGCCATCACCATACTGTTGTCCATGTCCATGAGTCCTTTTTCCTTTTTGCTAGGCCCCTCCATCCCCTAACCATTCCCCCATAACTATCAGCCTGCTCTCTGAGTCTGTCTCTGTTTTGCTTGTTAGTTCAGTTTGTTCATTAGATTCCACATATGAGTGAAATCATATGGTATTTGTCTTTCTCTGACTGGCTTATTTCACTTAGCATAACGTTCTCCAGATCCATCCATGCTGTCGCAAAGGGTAAAATTTTCTTCTTTTTTACAACTGAGTAGAATTCCAATGTGTACATGTCCCATAGTTGTTTTATCCACTCCTCTACTGATGGACACTTGGGCTGCTTCCATATCTTGGCAATTGTAAATAATACTGCCGTGAACATAAGGGTGCTTATCTTCTTTCAAATTAGTGTTTTGTGTTTGTTTGGTTAAATTCCCAGAAGTGGGATCACTAGGTCAAAAAGTGGTAACCATGTGCTTTTTAACAAATGATCCAGGGTTACTGTATCTTTTATAAAATAAAAATAAAATCTTGAATAATTTCTAAAGCTAAAAAAGCCTTTGGTGACATCATATAATACTTATCATAAAGCACAGCATAGCATAAAAAAGTGAAGTCCTCCCAAAGAACTATAACTTTGCTTATTGTTCTTATAATAAAGCCATGTATGTATTAAAGGACAGGAAAGCCCAAGTGACCATTTATGTTCTTCCTGATATTTATTACTCTTGTGCCAAAAAAGAAAAGTTTCTGTTAATTTTTCTGTAGAATAGAACAATAAAACCTGATTCCCTACCTACCTTACTCCATCCTATGAAATAGTGAGACAGCCTGAGATGGTCAGGGCTGTGCTGTGGTCTTAGCTAGGGTCACGGTTGGTCCCAACTTCACTATAAATTCATCTGATGTTCACGAAAGGCCCTGTGCGGGGCGCCTGAATACGAGACTACTTGAGAAAGCTTCTGACTCTGTTCTCGTCATCAGTGCTTTATGTAAAAAAAAAAAAAAGGCAGTAGTCTGATATTAATGATGACAGTATTCAGAAGCTATGATCCTCTCAAAAGTTAGAAAAATTCTATCTCAAAATTTTGATGCAGGGAAAAAGAAATTCTCAGAGCAGACTTAACAGACATCCAGACAAAGTCGCCAGCAGACTCCTCAGCCTGTTCCTTTGTCCCCAACTACAGCAGCTCCTCAGGTGTTCAGAACAATTTGAGGAAGCCCTTCCCTTCCCTTCCTCGGTAAGGTACCACTGTTTCGTGGGTGTGGTTGTTCTTGAATTCAATCACATTAGCGCTTCATTTACATGTTTGAAACGAAGCATATTGTGTTTATATATTAGGAGTTTGGGTGTTGTTCTAGCACAGGATATTAAATGTATTATTCTTTTCCTTTCCTTTGGCTTTTCAAATACATTTTAAAAAAACAAGCTCAACATGATGTACACATTAAATGAAAATATGTCCCAAAGTAAACTGGAAAAATTATGAGTCTTCTACTTGGAATTTAGGTTTGTAGGAGAGGAAAAATGATTTTCCCTTTACCCTCCTGAATTCTTGGCTAAGACCTCTGTAATGAAAGACAGATCAGCAAGAGAGAAACAAACAGAAGTTTATTAACATATATAAGTCCTATACCCAGGGGAAAATGACTAATTCCCCAAGGTGACTTAGAAGTCAGGTTAAACACCCTCTCTCTACTCTCTCTAGGGGCAGGGGAGAGAGCGAGAGGGCCTCTCACAGGAAAGTGAACGATCTTTGAGAAGATGAATGGGCCCTGATAAGAATACTTGGGAGGTGTGACAGTTTGTGACAAGGTGTGTCTGGGTGTGGCATCAATTTCTAGTCCTCCTGACATGAGTCAGTCCTCCCTGGTGGATGACACTCCTGGGAAAGGGACCTATGACAATTGCATGTCTCTTGCAGAATCTTCAAGTAGATAAGGAGAGTTGAGAGAACGTGTCTCCTGCGTTTGCTATTTTTTTAAGTGCCTGTAGTGCAAAGAAATCAACATGCCAAAGCAGCATATTTTGAAGAGGCCTGTCTTGAACTCCTACGGTCATATCGTGGGTGGCGTTCTGCTGCTCTCAGGTCCTGTGCCGCATCTGACACAATCGTCTATCCCTACTGCTCGTCATTATATGTCAAAGGCTTTGTCTCTGCAAAACAACTGAATGTAACTAGGCCTAAACCCTCAGCTTTTTTTCTCCTTAAATTTCAGTATTTCCTTTCTTGCAGATGATATTCTTCAAATTTGTAGTTTTAGTTTGTTTTTAAATTTCCTGATCTATAATATTAAATCTGTGATAGAAGTTATAGGGCATGATGTAAAAATACAGGGACTATGATGCCTGACTTGTCTGTATCTGTGCAAATTCACAACAGCCTCTTTAACTGCTTCCTGTCCTCCCCAGCAGTGCGCTCCCGACAGCTGTTTGCACAATGCGACACCACGCTCTTACTCTCGGTTCGTTAGACCCAACGCAGGCACTCAATTGAAACTGGGCCAAAGTTCCTATCTTCGGATTTTAGGTTTGGGATGGTAATGAAAGAAAAATTGCCCTCTAACCTTCTGAGTTCTTGGCTAAGATTCCTGTAATAAAAGATAGATTCACAAGAGAAAAACAAAGAGAGGTTTATTAACACGCATACCTCAAGTATACCTGGGAGATAACCAGGGGAAAATGAATGATGAGAAACTCTGACTTACATAGCAATTTCATCTGACAACCTAAGAAATGTGTAGGGGAGGTCAGTCATGAGGCATTGGAGGGGGGTGTTATGCACATTTAAGTTACTGCCTTCTCCATTGATAAGGGTCTGAAACTCTCTCCAGGGATTAAATTTTGTCTTTCCTGGTAGAGAGGAGAGTAGAGACACCTTTGAAAATTTGCGTCCTGCTTTTAGGCAAATAAGGGTAAAGTAGGGTGCTTTTCTTATATCTGCTTCTTCTGAATTGCCCTTAGGTTCAAAATAATCCTTATGCCAGAGTGGCATATTTTGTTACTCTTCAGGATGGAGACTAGGAACGTTGGTCTATCTATGGGCCTCGTATGTTAAATTCAAAACCGTGAGCAGCCATCTCCAGATTATCACAGGAACTTGGGAGCAGAGAAAACCCAGTTCACCAAGGGGGATAGGGGAGGGCAGATAGGAAATCATAGCAGATATGAGAGTGGGAGCGTATTTCTTGGATTTCCAACATTTTGGTTTCTTGAGTCTTAGCTACATTCCCTGCCCCGAAGACTTATAATAAATCCTCTGCTTTTGCTAGAGCACCCTTGAATTGGATTCTCTTCTTTGAAATTAAAAAAAAAATCTTAGCATAGAAATTTTTTTCTGGAAGTGAGTTTGCCAGGACCTTCAAAGAAACTGGTTATGTCAAAGCAGATGGCGTGAGAAGTGGGTGGTCCTGGAAACAAAGGAGAGTATGTTAAAGTGTGCTCAGTTTTTACAGCCTTTCACGGAAGTGCGATGAGATCAAGAAAGAGAGAGGCCTCAGGCCAAGGCTGCCTAGCCAAAAGCAGATAGAGAAGCAGAGTAAGAAAGTGATTATGTGCCAGGAGCCTTTCTGACCGTGGCCAGCCACCTAAGAATGCTCAAAGTCAGTCTAAAAGGCATCTAAAAGGACACAAACAAATGCAACCAGATTCTGTGTTATAACCATTTTGAAACTAAAATTGGTGTGTTTATTGAGAAAAATGTATAATCTCAGCAATTAGAATGGGACGATCTGGGAGAAACGAGAAGGGCTGAAACCAGAGGTGTTCGGCTCCAGGACTCTGGCTTGAACACCCCAAACCCGCCCTAGGGGCCCCCTCCACCTGTCCCACCGGGTAAGGGTGGTGAGGCTGGCCCCGCTGTAAAGCAGTTTGGCTCAAATGGCACAAGTGACACTTCATCATACATTGGGGGGAAAGTGCCATCAGAAGTGAAAGAAAAGACAGGGGGAATATTTTCAATACATACGACATAAGGTGTATACTCGAGTTATACAAGGAATTCCTACAAATCAGTTTGCAAATGATAAGTACCGCAATTTTTAAAAAAACAGCAAGGAAAACAACTTACAATAGAAGAAATACAGATAGACAGCAAATATATAAAAATAGTCTAATCTCAAGAGAAATCAAAGCCATGCACATTAAAATAGGATACTACGTTAGCCCATCACATTGGCATAGATTTTTTTTGTATAACTACCAAAGTTTATTTTTTCCAGTTATATTGAGATATAATTGACATATATCTCTATTTAAGTTTAAGGTGTCCAGTGTAATGGTTTGACTTATATATATTGTGAATGACTGCAAAAAGTTTAGTTAGCATCCATAACCTAATGTAGTTACAATAAAAAGAACAAGGAAAAAAATTTCAACGTACAGTGTCAACAGGAGAAGGGAGAGGGTGCTCCCAGGTATTAAGCAGGGATGTGTTGGCACAACTCCGTGTAGGGCATTTAATGATAAACCACAAAACCCTGAAGAAATGTGCTAGTCCCGGGGATTCTAACGAAATAGAGATCCACACAGAAGGGTATCGAGCGTGGAAAACTGAAAACGCCCTGGATTTCCAGCAACAGAGTGACGGGTCAGTAAATGTTGGCATGCACATATCATAGAACCTGTAACTGTTAGAAATTGTTTTCCAAGAAAATCTAATAACTTTAAAAATGCCTATGTTGTAACATTTCTTGAAAACATCAAGATACAGTTCTTCATATAATACCTGACCTTCTTTTAATGTAAATAGATACATACATAAGGATATGTATATATGTGTGTGTGTTTAAATGTATATTCATAGAAAAAAACCTGAAAAATATATGCCTCAAATTGTCAGTACTTGTTACCTTGATTTGCTGGAATTATAATTTTCTTCCCTGTTTTCCAGATTTTCTATAATAAGTTTTATATTTGTCATTAGGATACATTATATTTCAAAAGAAATTCATGTATAAAAGTACATATATTTTGTTCACACAATCACAAAAGGCACTTGCTATGTTTAATGCTCTATCTCTGTATTGGAATTGTTGATTTGTTTGGGAGTAAATATGTCTGTAAGGAAATCCCCGTCTTTCCTGGAATATCAGTCCAAGCTTCCTTCTTGGCCTCCATACAGCCCTTATCCAGCACATGCAAGTTTCTCCAAGTTAACTGCATGAGACTCATAAGATTGAGGACTTTTAAATACAGTCCCACAATGTTGAGATTATGGTTGCCTAGTATTACAAAATAGAACATTTCCAGAGCTCTCACTTCAGGCTGCAATAATATTTGAACCAGATGAAGTTCTGAAAATGCTGCCCTTGCTTAACTTTAATCTTGTGAGAGAGAGCTTTCTGCCCCATCCCCCTTATTTAACGTCAGATAATTCTCTAACCCCTTCTCATTGTTCCACTGAGTTCCTCTCGGAAAAGTAGGCAAATGCATAAATGCATGAGGTCAACAGCAGGTAAGGAGGCCAAGAGTCCCAAAGGAGAATTCCCGAAGAAAGAATGGGGGCTGGTGACCTATATCATGCTCCAGTTTGCCCTTACCTGGCATTTGGATGGAGGACAGTGATCTGTTCCCATTAACACAGATGTCCTACCAGAAGACCTCACGTGTGAGAATCGAAGGCATTGTGAGACGCTGGGTAGGGAAATGCATTTAGGCCAATGGGGCCTCTCACATTAATTATCTCACTTAGGTGAGCTCTTATTTAGGAGTTTCATAAAGTGATACTAAAAATCATTTTGCAACTGCAGTGAACTCTCCCTTCCCTCACTCTGTGGCTACGGGTGTGTTACATAGCCACCGTGATTCTCAATTCCATCAACCATAAGAGGAAAGAGTTGAATTACATCTGGTGCTTAATTTGAAATCTACAACAGGCATCAGAAAGTCCATGAACATGTGAAATTATAAGCAAAATTACCTATATGCACTATTTTTTCTAGAAGGAAGATCTTAGCTTTCATCAGGATCTTGAATCATGAATCCAAAGAAATTATGGCCTCCTGAAATATATAATCTTTAAGTATCATCCAACATGAATCTGATTTATGCATATTTTGGACAGTGTTTTTACCTTATTAAAGGACTTTATAAGGTTAGGTTTATTCAGACTTCAAATTGGTAAAGCCAGACTCCCATTGGTAAGGCCAGAGAAGTGAATATTATTATTTCCTTTCTCATTCACAAGGAGTTTTGCAGGGGTTTGTATATGTATGCATACACAAAATGCAGAAAACCTAGTAAAATAGTTAGCCATCTGGTATATTTCATGGCAGTGATGGAAATTTTGCCATTATGTGAAATTAGATATGATGATGTACTAGTTTAGTTGATCTAATTAAAATATTTAAAAGTTAATATATGTTAAGAGTGATTTTACACAGTATTATCATTATATGATCCTGATTCTGACTTTATGTTTTTAAAGAATAGGTAGAAAAGAAGTTGGGAAAAGCCATAGAACTGTAATTCCCCAACCCAATCAGTATACAATTAACTATAATAAATTCCGATTCTTCAGATTTTCATTTCCTGCTGACATCAATAATCAAATTGTCTGTTCATATCAGTCTCTCTGAAATTTGCTCCCTCTTTCCAGAGACTGCACTGAGATGACCTGATGACGACACACAGCCTCTTGTCCCCCGCAAGCTGACTTCAGGAGCTTTGGGGAGTTCTGTCTGGGAGCGAGCCCCAGCGGCGTCTTTGCCGGGGGTGCTGAATCCGCGTGCCAGAGCGCCGCCCCCTCCTGACTCATCGATCTGGGCAAGCGGAGCCAACCTCGCTGCTTCTGGGCCCTCGGCCAGGATGTCTTACCCTCGGACAGGCACCATCTCTGCTGACAGAAGAACAGCCTGGCCCTGTAACTGTGAAGAGCGGTTTGGTTTTATTTTTAAAGTGGTTAATTTTGAATTGCTGGGCCCCTATAAAGGTCTTACAAAGGGTCTAAATTCTGTCATTTGATTCTTACATTTCTCATCTCTTTGGATTTTGAAAAATATCACCACCACACGTTTTATGTGCAGCTTTGCCTCCAAAGAGTTAAGCAGATTTTTGAATAAAGACCGAAATAAAAAAGTTAAAAAGAATTGTGAAACAACCGGATAAACAAAACGTGGCACATACACAAATGAAATATTATTCAGCCCTGAAAAGGGATGAAGTGCTGATAGATGCTACAATGCGGGTAAACCTTGAAGGCATCGTACTGTGCGAAGCAAGCCTGTCACAAAAGGACGGATACGACGTGAGGTCCCTGGAGCAGCCACATTCCGAGAGGCCGAAACTCCAGTGGTGGTTGTCATACTTACTCAGGGGAAGAATTAGAAGTTAACAGGGGCGAAGCTAGGGTTTGCGGAGATGAAAAACTGCTCAAGATGAATGATGGTGAGGGTCATACAACAATGTGAATACATTAATGCCACTAAACTGGATGCTTGAAAATGATTAAAATGGTACATTTTATGTTATGTGTATTTTACCACAATTTTTGAAAATAAAAATTATGAGACAACAGAGAAATTTGAACACTGACTACATAAGGTATTGTTCTTTTTTCAAAGACAGTATCTTTTTAGAGAGACATGAAAAATTTACAGGTAAAATGATATATTTGTCATTTGGGTATAGAGGGAACAATTCTGGCTGTGAGTTGATTAAATTTAGAAAGAGGAAGAATAAAAGAGCAAGGCTGTAAACAGGTGTTGCTGATAACCTGGTAAATGAAACCAAAAGGTAGATTGTAGATTTTTATCAAAATGTATCATCCATTATATTAATATTTATTCTTTTTTGTTTGTCTGAAATATTCAATATTTCAAACAACTTTTTCTTATTTTGATTACAAAGATTTAATGCTTTCTCTGTTCAGCACACTAGTCTGTAACATGTAAACTTCTAGAAAGAGTTCGCTGTGTTCTTTTGAAAGATCTTTCAGCTTAATTAATCTAGTTACTTGTTTGAGATCAGAAAGAAAATGGAAATTATTCCCACTTGAATCTCATTGCAGTGTTGTTATTTTTTAGGAGTCACTTTTCTTACTTTGCAACTTTGCTAGATTAAAAAAATATTATGTGTCATTACCGTAGAATCTGCCTAAACACCGACACAAATTTAATACTAATTTTATTTAGTTTCCTCATCCAAGCTCAGAGCGAACCTGTGTGTGTGGCCTCCTGAAATATATAATCTTTCTCTGTGTGTGTGTGTGTGTGTGTGTGTGTGTGTGTGTATCCTCTAAATGGTATACTTCTTGAGAACCAAATTTGTATTTTTCAATCTAGAAAATAATGAGTACCAAAGAAGTATTTGACTAAGGAAGGGGTATCCAGGATTCCATTTTCGGAATTCCTTTGCTGACCTGTAAAACAACGTCATACACTTGGAAAATGAGTCTAGGTACATTACTTTAACTCATATGCATGCATTGATATTAATTTAAAATAAACCTCACTCACTCTGCCTTCGTTGTAGTAGCCTTCATATTATTATTTTTAAGGATTTTATTTATTTATTTTAGACAGAGGGGAAGGGAGGGAGAAAGAGAGCGAGAGAAACATCAGTGTGTGGTTGCCTCTCACAGCCCCCCACCACTGGGGACTTGATGTGGCCCACGCCCCAGGCACGTGCCCTGACTGGGAGTGGACCTGGTGACCCCTTGGTTCACAGGCCAGCACTCAGTTCACTGAGCCACACCAGCCAGGGCTGGCCTTTGTATTATTCTTGAAGCTCCAGACCACATTTCACTTTTGGCTCCCTGCTTGGGAATCTCTCTCCTAAGATGTTCACAGGAACCTCAGAAACCTCTTCCCCCCACTATTTCTTGTAATCTCCCCTAGAGTCCTTCTCTAACCACCCCATCTAAACTGGATCCCACTCCCACCCTGTTTAACTCTCTATTCCTTTGCCCCTCCCATCTATCTCCTCCCCAAGCACTTACTTATCACTACCTGGTGAACGTTTGTTTGTTTGTATGTTGCCTGTTTCCCACACAAGATAAGGACACTTCATAAGGACAGGGAATTTCCTCTCACCACTGAATAGCCTAGGCCTCGGCACATGGCAGATTGCAACTGAATGTTTGCTGAATCAATGAATAGACAAAGAGTTGAAAATGAACATATGGCTAAAGAGAGTCAAACTTCTAGCTAAAACAATGAACTCGGTCATATCGCCAGCAAGCCCCACGGGAATTTTCATGAAATTCAATTACATGTATTTTTCATCTTCAAAGTGCATTATAAATAATCGTTTAATACCTCCATGAAACAGATGCTAATAGTCCATTATCCAGATGGGAAAACTAAAGCACCAAAAACCTAAATCCTCAAAGAACAATGAGTGAGTCGATGTCAAAGATAGATTTAGAGAAGAATTTTAAATATTTCGTTTTGAACAACTGACTCCCCAAAGTCGTTTATCCATATCTTGAGCTTGTTGCAACACATTTAAAAGCATTTACCATTTTTGAATTTGAAAGCCTCCCAGTTAAGATATTGATTTGTTGGGATTCCATTATTGTAAATGTTCTCTCAGGAACTTGTTCCTCAATCTGTATCCAGTGATTCACAAAGTAAGTTGCTATCTTAGCAGAAATACGTGGTCTGTAAGTAATTTACCAATTACTTTCATTAATGATGTCCCTCAGTTTTAAAATGGATTAACCCACCCCAAATTTACTGCAAATGTGGGAGAAACCTTTTATGTAGTGTCTATAAAATATTTTCTCAAAGTCTAATTTTTAAAAAAGATGTTACTTGTTTATTTTTAGAGAGTGGGGAAGGGAGGAAGAATGAGAAGGAGAGAAACGTTGATGTGTGAGAGAAACATTGATCAGTCGCCTCTTGCACATGCCCCAGCCGAGGACCGAACCTACAACCTGGGTATGTGCCCTGACAGGGAACGGGACCGATGACCTTTGGTTTGTGGGACAATGCTCAACCAACTGAGCCACACCGGTCAGGGCTCAAAGTCTAATTTTACTGTTGATGTTCAAATGTTACTAAAAATGATATGATCCCAAAACTTAGTATGCCAGAAGGATCACACAACCCCATTTTTTATCAAAAACTCTTTTATGTAGGGACAGTAGTTCTCAAATTGGTCTGCTGTTGAAAGCAGCCTGAAGCTGTACAAATACTGATACCTGGATTCCACCCACAGAAATACTGATTTATTTGATCAGGGGTGTGGTCTGGGATTTAAAAGAGGATTCTAAAGCACAGCCAAGATGGAAGAACCTCTTCCAGCATGACCTGAGAACAGAATCCAGGAAGGAGGCAAAGCCAGAGGACCATGGATTAGATTTCTCTTTAATTCCAGCTATTTTCAACTATCTCAATATTGTTAATATCGTATGGTTTTCTTCACCCTGGGGTCGTTTCTTAGAAGGATCTAGTTTTACCTGTCTAAGATTAAGTTAAATTGGGCTAAGGGGAGAAGGCTGCAAAGTGACAACAACTGGGAAAAAGTGTATGAATCACTTCTTACAATGTAGCAATCTATAAAAATGTGAGCTGCAATCACTATTAATCAAAATTTCGACACGCTACATGAACCATACAGGACCAAAGTGGCCATTTGTATGATATGAACCGCCTCCAAAATAATTCTTAGTAATAAACAAAATTCACTTAAAATGTGTCACCTTTTATTTTAGATACATGTTCTTTCATCATCAACCACTCACTTGCAGGGAAATTAATTTAGTTTTTCATGCCTGAAAGTTCTACCCATTCTCATACCTACAGCTGAAAGTAAAACAACCCCACTGTATCACACTAGTTATTACACTGAACAATTCAGATCCCTCCAGAACAAAGCCATGACGAGATTTATACCCACATATGGTTTTCATTCATTTTCTGTCAAGGTCTCACACTTGGTTTGCTTGCTTGCTTAATTGTGAATGCTAACAAAGGCAACATAGAAACATAGATACGAGAGAGGAAAGAATTACTGAAAAGAAATGCTTTTCTAAAAATCAGCAAGGAAAAATGCACAGGAACTCAGCTCTCTGGAAGCAAGGACCAGAAACCCTGCCTCTCTCTGTGTCTCATCCTTGGCATCTATCTTGTTGGTTGCTTCCAGCACCCAGTCCTCCCAGAGCCCCTCCCTCCCGCTATTGGCTCGGATATACAGTCACTTGATGCCTTAATCTCTTGGAACGACTCATTTTCCCTACTCCGCTCCAGGCTGTTGGGCTTGCATTTGGTGTAGGTTCTCTGAAGCAAGAGGCTAATGTCATCATTTAGCACTCCTATTGAAAACTCCCTTAGTTCCTCCTGTTTAGTCTGGCTCACTGGGTGTTGCCCATTAAAAACAGTTTGGCTTTTGTAATCACAATTAGAGCAGGGTGGTGTGACTAATCAGTCAGCTCCCTGGGCCTCTGTTATCTTCTGCGATGAGAGTCAGTTTCAGCCCGAGCCTGTGCTCACGTCACTCCATACTCTCTGCTGTTCAAGTCTCCGTTTGTCCAGACTCTGGGTGTTTTCTGTTTAAAAAAGGCTGTTTGTTTTCTTTCTAAAGACATGTTCTGGGCTCCCTCTCAGGAGTGAAAGTAACTCCACAGGCACTTGGAGAAATTCCCATAATGCGAGTTTCTATACAGAATGTGAGTTCCCTCCGTTTGGGAAGTTGTATCCATTATACAAGTAGTCTGGGTCAACACATGCCTACTGTTTACAATGTGCCAAGTACTTTTCATATAGCGTCATGTTAAAACTAAACTTTATTTTAGAGCAGCTCTAGATTTACAGAAAAATTGCAAAGATAAGAGAGTTCCCGTATATCCCACACTCCATCTCCCCTATTATTATCATCTTACGTTAGTACAAAGGGCACATTTGTTACAATAATATAATGATACACCAGTGTATTGGTGCTGATGCATTATCATTAACTAACATCCATATTATTCATATTTCCTTAGTTTTTACCTAATGTCCTTTCCCTGTCTCAACACCCCATCCTGGATACAATTACATTTAATCACCAAGTCTTCTTAGGCTCTACTGGACTGGGACAGGTGCTCAGACTTTCCCCTCAATGAACTGGACAGTTCTGAGGAGCACTGGTCAGGTATTTTGTAGAATGTCCCGTAACTGGGATTTGACTAATGGTTTGTTTGTTTGTTTTTCATTAGACTGGGGTTAAGTGTTCTGGAGAGGAAGACCACAGAGGTAGAATGCCATTTCCATCACATCACGTCAAAGGCTGTGTACATCTACGTCAGCATGACTTATCAGCATTGATGTCAGCCTTGGTCACTCGGCTGAGGGGACATTTGTCAGATTTCTCTACTGTAATTTTACAGTGACTTTGCCTCTTTTCCCCTCTCCATCCACACTCTTCAGAAGGAATCACTCTGCACTCCCCACACTGAAGGAGTAGGGAATTATGGTCCACCTTCTTGAGGACAGAGTAATTAGTACAAATTTAAGGATTTTTTTAAAAAACACTTTGGCTTATAATCTCATAAACCCTTCTTTGTTTATTTTCTTGCTCAAATTTTTCCAGCTTTGGTCACTGGAAACTCTTTCTGTTGGCTCCTTGTCCCTTTGACATACTCCTTCATTGTGGACTTTTTTTTAGCACTTCCTTAATTTCTGGCTTTATAAAATGCTCCAGGCTTATTGTGTATATTTCCTGCCCTAGATCTAGAATCAGTAATATCTCTGTGAAGCCTTGTTCCTTTTCCTGGAGAATGGTACTAGAAATCAAGATCAGCGTGATAGACATGCTCCTTGTTACTGGGGTGTCTTTGCTTCTCAGTTGGCAGAGAAAGGAACTATATGTGTGTGTACTAACCCACGTATTTACATATAAACAAACATTCTTATACACAACCATTGGTATCTATATTAAGCAAATCATGAGTTAATACAGATGCCCCAAACTCTAGTCCATGACCACATCGATCATTCTAGCCACCTTCCCTTGCTCTGACCGTGAGAAACCTGGCTCCCACTGTTCTCCACTCATTTATTTAATTGCTCAGTCCCAGTATACGTGTGTAGCAGTGTCTGACTTGTCGTTAACCAGTACCCCGGTAGGAGGCAACTTTATCAGCTAGAGCAGTTTTCCGGAGAGTCTGGGAGACATTATTCCGGATTGCCATGAGCTTTGCATCATCCGACAGTGCTGTTACCCAGGGAGAGGGGAAGAATCAATAAGGGAAGACAATTAACGGTCTTCACCACAGAAAGCGTTGGAGTGGCAGATCAGGGAGGGGAAAAACACATTGATTTTATTTTGAATTTTAGCCGAGTTTCTATGACAAGTCAGTTATTTTCCTCTTCAGACATCAACCTTTTGAGGCAGAGCTCATTTCCTTCCTTTGCCACAGCACGAGTTCGGTCTTCCTTCAGCCTCCACAGCCATCAGCCATCAGCCATCACCAGCAGAAGGAGGGGAGAAACCTTGCTGAGTACATCATACACTGCGAGGCGGGAGGGCAGGCTAATGAGGCCGCGAGGGATGGATGCATGGAAGTATCAGCTTGTCGTGGGGCAACTTAAAGTAGCAGAGATTGCAAATAGGTGCTGACTGATCCGGGACATTATTTAATACAACAAGGGGAAAGAAGTGTGGGCGACGGGATGGGCTTTTCCCTTGGACCGTTAGTGACGGCCCACGTGCCGCTTTGACGGGTCTGTGCCTTTCACAGGTCTGTTATCAAGCAGCACAGCCGCGTCCGCGCGCTCTTCTCATCCAGTGGCAGTTGGCAATTCTAAAAGCAAACCCGTTCATACTCGATCTCTAAACTTGACCTGCTGTCTAGGAAGTACTGTGCCAATGCATGGGGAAGAGCAAGTAACTCCACCCAGGAAATCTAAAGTTTTCCCTATCAAATGAGAAGATGCAGAGTTTAAGGTTCTTGAAAAAAAGAAAGGGCGAGGTAGATGGAAGGGGGGCTTTGGAGTCCCATTCATCTGGGTTTGATCCCTAGCTCTGCAGCTGAACGGCTTACAACCCTAAGCAAATGACTTGCTGTTGTTTATATTAAATAGAGATTAAATTACTGACTTATTAAATATAATTTATTAAAACAATATCAAAATGATACAGTTTATTCATGTTTAAAATATGTGACAAAGCCCATGGAGTTTTGTCGCCCAAAGAGTGAGACCTAATGCGTACAAACGTATAAATCCTTCAGGGGTTAGAGGGGTCCCAGGATGGAATGCAGACGGTGACAAAACTGTATCACGAGTGTATGAAACAACCCACGGGGAAACTGTCCGTCTAACCTGGGAGACTACAGGCAAAAGGAACCACACAGCAGCACTGAGCTCTAGTTGGCAGTGAGATGTGAAACTCTCAGTAAGTGTCCTTGAAAGGAGGGGCGGGACCTTCTCGCTTCTCCTCCTCCCTCCTGGGTTGCTTGCTGCCTGGGTGGAGCACCCATCTCGGACACGAGGTGGAAGGCAAGGGTGGAGGGAGGGTGACAGAGCAAGAAGGTAGCAGCCTGTCTGTCTCATGATTGTGAAGCCACTGTACTGGCTGAATTTACATGAAAAGGAAAGGAAACCACTGCCTTGTTTAACCCACTCATATTTGGATTTTCTTGTCACAAGTGAATCTAATACCAACTAATACAGATTTTACTTGTATATTTTCCTCCACCAATTCTTCATTCCCTCAAAAAATGAGGTTACATAACTTTCTTCAGTACCTAATTCTAGGTAATGGCGGATGTGCAAAAAAGTGGACCTTTGCTCACAAAAAGATTATGCCTTAGCATGGAATAATAGCAATTGTTCAGTAGCATAATTAGTATTCTCACAAAAGCATTATTTAAATGAGCCAAACAATGTAAATTTAGCTTAAATTTCCTTTATAGCAAAAGTACACACTTACTGAATTTGGGGAGAAATTCCAGGAAGTGTAAGCTTTAAAAACGTAAAGCAACACAAAATAAAAACACTAGCATGTTGGTTTGGGAAGTGGTAAGTGTCATTGACCTACAACAATGGAGCTATTAAGAAAACAGTTACTCATGAGTGTTATGTTAGAAGGCATGTTGTTTTTCTTTCAAGTATTCCCATAAACAGGTGCTAATAGTCTAATCTCTCTCTCTCTCTCTCTCTTTTCTCTTTCTCTCCTCACTGTGCCCCACACCCCAGACATTTGATGTTACTTACACTGGATTTAGACATTACAAGCCCCCCTCCTGGAAGGATAGAACAGGAGAGGAAGATGGCAGTGAATAGTTGCTAGGTGTCCATTTCAAAATGGTTACCTAGCAACAGTTCCAGCCCATAGCTACCAGGAGTAGCGCCAGGAGCGCACAGTTGAAAAGCTTGCTTGAGCTACATACTTGTTCCACTAACTATTCTCATCTACATGGTTTTCAAAATTAGAATCACCTTTTGGTGTCATGAGGGCAGATGCTCAAGTGACCATCTGTGTTCCTGTCCTGTCTCAGGTTCAGAGTGACTGCTGACTGTGTTGATAGAAAACCACTTAAGTTGTGGAGGGAAAATGTCCGATAGTATTTGAGGACAAAATAAGCTCTTTCTCAAAGTTCCTAGATGCCAAGGATGGCAGCTATGTGAATTTATAAATAGATTTAAAGACACAAAGTCCACTTTCAAGTAAGAAAAGTCAGAGTTTATTTAAACCCATAGAATAAGTTTGAAGAGTTTAGATCAGCATTAAATAAAATAATTTTCACTAAAGTTAAGGATCATTCTAAGAGCACTCTAACTAATTTAGCCTCCCGAGTTTTTATCTGTTTATGTTCAGTTCCTGGAAACTAAGACAAGTATCTACAAAACTAGAAATGCAGGACGTGTTATAGGGGCTGTATTCTTCTGATATCTATATCTGACTATCAAGCCACTGCACCTTTATTTCCTTTGTGTTAAGCCTCTCTCCTTGTTTACACCTATTTTCTATTTTGTAAATTGTAAAAGTTGTATTTCAACATTGTAAAAATATTTCATTTGTATGATTTCTTTGTAAAGCCTTTGGAGATTCAACTGTCAAAAGGAAAACCTCTCAAGAAAGTTTAAATATACATTACACATGCTGTATGGGTTAAGAATTGAGATTTCTATTAAAAATCAAACTGGCAGGGACTCAGATATTTGCACACCGGTGTCCACAGTAGCATATGTGTTTGTACGCCAATGTTCCTAGAAGCATTATTCACAATAACCAAAAGGTGGAATAACCCAAGTGCCCACCAGCAGGTGAAAGGATAAACAAAGTGGGACATATACATAGAATGGGACAGTATTCAGCCCCAAAAAACAATGACGTTATGACATATGCTCCCACATGGATGAAACTCCATGACCTGGTGCTAAGTGAAATAAGCCAGACACACAAGGGCAAATACTGTATAGTTTTGTTTGTACGGAGAACAGTCAAATTCCCAAAGACAGAAAGTAGATTGGCCATTCCCCGGGCGGGGGTGGGGGGGTGAATAGGGAGTTCTTGTTTAATGGGCACGAAGTTTCAGGGGCAGGAGATGAAAATTTCTGGAAATGGACAGTGGTGATGATTGTATAATACTGTAAATGTCATTCACACCCATCAACTGTTTACCTAAACAGGGTTAAAATGGTCGACTTCAGTTATGTATATTTTACCACAATAAAAACATTAAATGCATGTATTTGGTCCAGACCCAATATTAACAGTGCCCCGGTGTTCTCACGGGAGAGACTTACATGGAGAGAAAGAGCTGCCGTGGGCATCGCTGTGATTCGCACCCATATCCTGAAGGACGGCCACATTATCGAAGCAGCAAATCCCGCCTGATTCTTGCTAGGAATTCTGACATCTGTTAAACCAAAAGTTAAAACAAAAAACTTAAAATTGAGTCTTTTGAAGGGACAAGGGGCTGTCAGTATGTACTCTAACAAATGTTCACTGTGTTGGTTTTCACTATCCCTTTTCCTTCTATGGCCAGACATTTCTCAAATTTATCTAGCTTAAAGAATTAAATAAAGTATATTTAAAGGTGAGCTAGACTTGAAATTAGACTTTGCTATTGCTTCCCTTAAGCAGAACTTTCATAAACTATACAAGACTTTTATAATTCCTGTTCAGTGGTATGATTACAATGCTTAATTTGCTAGTTTTCTCGTCTGGGCCCTAAACTGGGACACTGTGTAACTGTTAAACAGATACTACCATTTTAATTTTAGTGCCATGGGTTAATCACAATGGAATCCACAGGAAGACCAAAATTTTAGGCTCTCCTGAGTCACAAACTTAAGATGTATAGTTTTGATAAAAGTGACTCATTTCACTTAAAAGCATGATTTTTATATTTTGATATGCATTTCCTTTGTTTCCTTGTTGCAAAAGTAAAGTGTATCTGTTATAGAAAAATCAGGAAATATGCGTGGACATAACAAATCCTAGGGGCCCACCTAGCGCAATGGCCACACAGAGTTCTATCAGAGAAGCCTGGGAGGCTGGCATGTTGCCTCTCACGGTGCTGTGCTGATTACGTTCCACGTTCTGCACCCCATTTCCTCCAACTGCAGCCCCCCAGCCTTCGCTGTGCAGATCTAGCCTCTCAGAGGCCAAGCCTCATACAGTGTCACGCAGGTCTCCTGTCTTTTTGCTCATTGGGTTCAGCCAATGGAAGGACTAGAAGCCCCGGGTCTCCAGCATCCCAAAGAAGTAGCTACTTCCCAGAAGAAATACAGTTACCTTACGTGTGGTTCCTCCAGAAGCAGATATTGAAACAAAAATTTGAATACCAATAGTTTATTTTGGAGGTGATTCTAAGCACAGTGGTAGGGAAAATGTGGAAGTGAAACAGGGAAGAGAAGAAAACAAACAAAAGGGAGCAATATCATACAAATCACCCTTATGGGCGACTGATGCTTAACCTTTCCAGGGAGATCTTGGAAACAGTGAAGAATCTGCAGCTTCAAGCTGCCTGGGGATTTGGGATGTTTAGCTGTCATTAACAAAGGGGCTTTATGATGGACGACACTACAAATTGGGTCATGAGCACAAGAGAAGAGCAGGGAGAGATCAAGCATGAAAAGGCTGCATGACGATGCTGTGCCATACCCATTGGTTCCTCCAAAGAAGGTGCTGGACGCCCAGTCTCAGTGGAGTGGCAGGAGTTAAAGCAAGGATGTCTCAGAGAGGGGAGTGGAGGTAATGTGTGTGGACCATTCTTTCCAGAAACTTGATTCTGAAAGAGAAGAGAGTAAGAGGGCTGCAGCTAAAAGGCTATGGGGTAGAGCAATGCTTTTCAAACTGGGACCTTTAAAAGTGTCCTTGGTCCATAAGACCTGAAAATTTTAACACACACACACACACATATACACCATATCCCTGGAATGCCCACTTATAACTGAATACTCTTTCAGGATTTCCGTTTCTTCAGTTATATTTGTGTTTGAAATCAAGTTACCACCAGGCTTTTAAAATTGGGTTTTGAGCAGAAATTGCTCATGCTATACCAGAGAAGGGATGGTCTCCATGAATGTGAGTGCCTGCTCCTTTGATGACAAGGAAAATCAGGACCCTGCCTCACGCTCTGCTGTCCCCGCTTTAGAGATGTTTGAATTCGATTGGGCATTCCCGGTGGACACTGCATATGTCCTAGAAAAGACAATGAGACTCAGAGAGAGCACAGGGAAACGGAGGGAACAATCTATGGGGATGAGAGGTTGGTCCTATGAAAACAGGAGCACAGGCCAAAGGCTGAATACACACAGCTATTCAGCCGCCCTGGCTGTGCCAGGGTGCCTTTCCTGAAAGCAGCTCTGGAAACTTCCAAACACGAACTACTCAGGGACTTGCTTTTCAGAGACAAATCACTTCCGTGAGTACATAAGTGTGGGCCTCAAGCAGGCTGGGCTCCCTTGTGGCCATGACAGTGTTGGAAATGGGGACACAGTAGCCAGATATAAAAGCCACCTGTTTGGTCACCCCAGAGAACCTTCCTGTCGGAATAGGAATGCAGACCATCCATATGATTTGTGTGTATCTGCGAAAAGCAGAGGAGACCTATATTATAGGTAATCTGAAGATTTGATGTCTGTAAAGGAGGCTGAAGAACATAGCTGCAATCATTAGGATACACGAATAATCTTAAAAAATGTTCAGTGTTTAAAAGAGTTTTACAGAAACATACACACAGACATGTAACCCTAGAGAAAAACACTTTGTTTTCACAGAACAACTGTCTGCAACTTGTTACGGTCTTTCCGGTCTAGATCTATGTACCTAAGGTTTTCAAATCGTTGTGGTCAATGAGCTGAATATTTCATGAGTGGCCGAGACAATCCACTCTAGCTCTACTTGTAGGTTTGCTTATCAGCAAATGGAGAGAACAACTTCTGTTTCACAGGGTAGTTATGAAGAACAGTGAGATAATGTAATATGAAAACAATTTGTGAACGCTAAAGTGCATAATTAGGAGGTATAATACACGTGATTGCTTCTTATATGCTTTTCTCTGGGTCATTTTTAATGGTTACATGTTGTTCTAACTGAATTGCTGTCATAGTTTATCTAACCTCTAATTGTCACTCATTCTTGGCTTTTTGCTATCACAAAGTTGATTATAATTATCTCTGGGATTAGCATTTCCCCCTTGTGAAATAGCTCCTTAGGATGAATTCCTGGAATTGGGTCCAAATAGTAGCTGAGACAGACACCCTTCTTTAGATGATGTACATGTTCTTAGTCCAACCTTCTCCCCCTAAAAAGTAAAAACTTCAATTATGATGCATCACAGTTCAGATGGATTAAAAAACTAAATCTAATCCTGGTGATGGTAGCAAGTCAGCACATATAAAACTATACAACCAGAATTATCAGAATTGTCGAAAGGCAAATAGATTCAATTTTCTCTGATGTTGAACATGTCTCTTAATGGTTAAAAATCCTCTTCTTTGAATGGGGCCACAGAGAGTAAGGAAATACAAAGACCCTGACTCTGGCCCTCTTTTCCTTTGTTAGCATCCTCTATTTACAGGAGACCTGCTTTCCAGAGGGTGAATTTCTTCCCATCTGAGGCTCCAGGCATCTTTTTTTTTTTCCCCCAATTGGTTTAGATTCAGAGCAAAGCAGTTTTGGTAAAGGATGGCTTGTTACACAGATTTTAGGTTAAATTCCGGAAAGTGAATTTTGTGTTGTGTGCTTAAAAATACAAAAATGTATTTCTCATAATTTGGTTCCAGTTTTCTGAAAATATTATTGTAATATTTATAAAGCATATGCATATTCTTAGACTCCTGAACTGTAAATGTTTTTCATATCTGCTATCCGATATCGTTTTCTGGAGATTTAAATGCTCAGATTGGCAAGAGTTCTCTCTGCCCAAAAGATTCCCTATTGGGTTGGCATTTTGCATTCTTCTGGGCCACTTCTTCAGGGACGGCTGCGGGAATCAAAGAGGAAATAGCTACCCAAGCTATAGCAGTTCTGCAGAAACTTTCCCTGTAAGATGTTTCAGGCGAATTTTACTTATACTATTAAACGATAAGCCCTGCTTGGCGTGCTTTATTTCTCTAGGTACTTTTATTTTTTAATGGCTTGAGGGGGAGTTAAGAAGAGGTATAAAGGGAAAGCGCTGGCTAAGAGATTTGATTTATGGTTTCAGCATTGCCTCTCTCTAGCTATATGACCAGACCCACGTGACCTAACTTGTTTGCGCTTCCATTTCTTCAACTCTAAAGTTAAAGAAAAATATTTTTCTTTAAAACTACAGTTGACATACAATATTATATTAGTTTCAGTCATAAAACATAGCCACTCAACATTTATAGACCTTACAATATGATCACCATAAGTCTGTTAAGCATTTGCCACTGTTTGAAGTTATTGTGATGTATTGACTGTGTCCCCGTGGCTTCTTTATTTTATAACTCGAGGTTTGTACCTCTTATTCCTCTTCGCCTTTGCCACCCACCTCCTCAACCTTGTCCCCTCCAACAGCCATCGGTTTGTTCTCCGTATCTATGTGTCTGTTTCTGTTTCGTTTTGTTTATTCTCTTTATCTATGAGTTTGTTTTGCTTGTTTGTTTTGTTTTGTTTTGTTTTTAGACCCCATATATGTGAAATCATATGGTAGTCGTTATTCTTTGCCTGACTTATTTCACTGAGCATAATACCTCCTAGGTCCATTCATATTGTTGAAAATGGCAATACTTTATTTTTTTTATTGCTTAATAATATTCCATTGTATTTTTATATATACCACGTGGGAAGAAAAATATCCTGAGTCTAAGATCTGTTCCAGATCAAAATCCTTCGTGGTTCTATATGGAGCAAAGGCCATTCCCCGTCGTGACGTAGTAATCCTCTAAGAGCCGAATAACTTAGAAAAGTCTTTTCCAAATGGTGTGTTGTTGCTGTTGCATTGTGTGTGTGTGTGTGTGTGTGTGTGTGTGTTGGTGGAGGGGTGGGTGGGAGGAGAGATTCCAACTCTCTACATATCGGCAGTTTAAAAACAGGTCGAAAAAAACACTGTGCGCTCCTGCGTTTGGGCGGACAGGAGTCAGGCCACGCTGACCTCCTGCTGCCACGGAGCCTGGCCTCCAGGAAGCCCGCGGAGTCCGTCCAGCGCGGCGACATGGCGCGTCTGGCAGAGCCGAGAGGAAGTTGGAAGGGGCTGCGCAGAGTCCATGTCTGTAAATGGGTGAACGCGGTGCTTGGCCAGGGCGAGGCAGGTACGAAGTGCTGAATTGACACCTGCCTTGTTGCCGCTATTAGCACTTTCAGAAATAGCCAGTAGCGTCATCTGGGGAGGGGGAAAATAACTTCAACTTACTCAAACTTCACTTCAGGTGCATTAATCCTTTAAAAAAATAAACTGTAGCCCTGGCTGGTGTGGCTCTGTGGACTGAGCACCAGCCTGGGAGCCAAAAGGACGCAGTTGGGTTCCCAGTCAGGGCGCACACCTGGGTTGTGGGCCAGGCCCCCAGTAGGGGGCACAAGAGAGGCAATCGCCCATTGATGTTTCTTTCCCTTTCTTCCTCCCTTCCCCTCACTCCAAAAAAAGTATATAAATAAAATCTTTTAAAATATTAACTTGTAATACTACTAATATTCCTTTCAGATTCAAATTCTGGCAGCTGTTTATTTATATCTTCCTTTGGTATTTTTCTAGCACCGCTGTCAACTCTGAGGTCCCACGTGGGAGAAAGAGCAGCTTCGAAGTACTGTTATAGGAGAGCCAACGGGAAGGGCGTCCTTGTGTCTCCCGAGTTTGCCCTTCTACCCAGTGGCCGCCTTCCTGTTCAGACCCTCGAAGTCCCAGGCCCCTGGCTTACGCAGTCCGCACACCTCTGCTAATACCTCTTTCTTTCATCCCTGGAACCTCTCTGGCCTGCCTGCTTATCCAGCTCTACACATGGTTACGTCTTCACACACACCCTTAGCTCCATGGAAGATCATTTGCTGGGGGCTTTCAAGTGCCCTTCCCTGGCTCCCTGCCTGGAACCTCTAGTTAACTCTATTAAACTGTTTGTTGCCCTAGTAAACTCATACACCTGCCGACCTTCAAGACTTAGCTCAGATGTCTCTTCCAGGCATTGTGTGGCTCCCTCCTCCGAGCTGCCTCAGCACCCGAGACAATGCTACACTCAGGACACTGTGCGTTTCTTGGGGCCATGCATTTTACTTTGATTTTTGTGTTTCTAGCACAGATTCTGACAAATACTTAAGTGCTCGATAAATGCTGGATACAGAATTAGACCTACATTCTAATAAAGTATCTTCAGTTCCTGTTTAGGACAAGGTGAGGGGATTTAAATGGAAAAAAAAACAACCTGTAAACTGACATGAGAGAATTTATATTAAACCATGTTTGTATTTCAATTGGCTTTATAGAAACTCATCTTGAAAGCTGAAAGACAGGACCAGATGACCTGGAGGCCCTTTTAGTTTCGAAGGTCTTACCTAAGACAAAAGTCCCTCAGCATGCCCCCAAAAGTCCCCACCGTGAATTTCTGGTGTATTTTCTACCAACTATGGGCTCATTTTGGTTAACAAGTTACTCTTTTAACATCCTTATTATTTGCTAGGAAGGCCTTACTTATCCATTGGTGGGAGTGACTTTACATAGAAATCCTCCTAGGAGATCATGAGAAACTGTGGAGTTTACAAGAGAAGCAGGACGATCCATGCTCTGGACAGTGAGCCCTGCACGGAGGGCTCTTCTCTGGGATGCAGGGCACAGCTCTACTGCTCGGTGGTGCTCCTGAGCTGCAGTCCACGCTGAGCCCAAACTCCCGGCCCCTGAAAAGCCAGTATCTGGAAAGAGCCCGGGCATCCTTGCCAGAAAAAGCTAGTTTCGAACCCTGCCTCTGTCACCTACCAGCTCTGTGACTTGGAGTAAGTTACCTAAGTTGGTAGATCCTCTATTTCCCCACCTGTACAATTGTCATAACAGTAAATGCCTCGCGGGTTGTTGAAAGCATTAAATGAGATGATGGGCTGAGGTCCTGTCACACATCAGGTGCATGTAAGTGGGAACTGTCATATTTTTGCATGACTCTGGGGCCCCCTGCACCTCTCAGGAGGGGGTTTGGGTTGGCGGGTTATTGTGCCTTGCCCCCAGCTGTAGATGGGGTGGGGTGGGGTAGGGTGGGGTTTGATTATAGGACAGGAGGCTGGGGAATATGGCATGCTGTGGAACCCTGAAGTTTGATCTGCAGAGCAGTGTGGTATTCCAAGAGCTGCAACATAATCAAACCCACATCCTGCCAATAAAGGCAATCATTCAGATGTGGGGGTGGGGCAGTGATGCTCCCTGAGCATCTGCATCCCTCCAAGCAACCTCTGTTCAAACACAGCCCATCCACAGAGTGCTGACACCACGGACCTATTTATGTTCTGACCATATGCTATACTGATTGAGTCATATTTTTATGTGCTTTACTTTTTCACAGAGTTCAAAGCATTATGAAAAGAGATATAACATCTTTAAATTGTCATGATTTTATTTATGTCAATACAGAGGCAGGAAATCCACATCTCTTCCCCCTGTCTCATCTCCCCTGCTTCTTTAGTAACAGATCCCGAATATTTGGTTGGTGCATTGTAGTCCAGTTAGCAGAGGACATTGCCCAGGATCCTTTGCAGCGGGCTTGGTCGGAGGACTCGGTGCTTGTGAGTGAGAGCATCGTGGAGTACTTCCGCAGCGTGTGTCCTCATGAAGAGTTTTGTGTTTACGCTTCCTCTTCTGCGACTGCCTGAACCATGGCTGACAGGGCTGGAGCACCAGTTACCTGGTCAGGTGATGAGCACAAGGGCCGTTCCTTCAGAGACCCCAGAGTTACAGCCAGTGGGAGATTGAGTCCTTAATGAATTTTGGGCACCTGGCTACACCAACCCCGAATTGCCTGCTTATAAACTCCCTTTGCAAGAGAAATTGGCCAACTGTTTCATGCAGCTGACCCGGACTGATACAAGGTATAGTTAAATTATGTTTCTTTCATATTAAATTCATATGAATGAGGTTTAATCACAGACAATTAATGAGCTGATTCCATGATGATAAAATAGTTTATAGTCTATTAATTGTACTGAACTGCTGACTGAATGAAACGTTTTGATTTATAATGCAAAATAAAAAAATGTTAGGATAGTTCAGAAAGTGTAGCTGATCCAAAAGGCCAATTTTAGACAGCAATGAATAGCCTTAAGCTTCTCTGGACACCAGAGATTTCCTCGTAAGGAAAACATACAGGGAAACACCATAATCCAGTTCATGTAGAAGCATTGCATTGGTTCTGTAGATTTTACTAGCTACTTTTGTTTGAAGTTTTAAGTAGATTTTAGCACATTTATCATGCTACAGTATAGCAAAAAGGAAAGTCTCTCTCCTAGAAACACATATGTGTAATTTTTTTTCTTAATGGGCAGAGTGGGAGAGAAACAGAGACAGTCTGGAGACTAAGGGAGAGGCCATAAAGTGGAAGATCATGGTTCTGGTCAGTAGGAAAACTGGGAAAAGCAGGACTTGGAGGAAGATGATGACAGCAGGTGTCCCATGTGCTGGCTAGGACACAGGTTAGTGACACCATCTACTTCAGTCACTCACCACATACCGACATTTCAGTCAATGACAGGCTGTAGGTACGAGTGTAGTCCCATAAGATTATAATGAAGCTGAAAATTCCTATTGCCTAGTGACATCACAGCCATCATAATGTCCTAGCTCAGTGCATTACTCACACCTTTGTGGTGATGCTGGTGTAAACAAGCCTACTGTGCGGGGGAGTAGAGTGGAGCACGTAAAAAAAGTGGAGCACGTACAGCTACAGTCGTAGGCTATACCTCCTAGGTTTGTGTAAACGCCCTTGGTGCTGTCTGCACACGGTGAAACCGCCTGATGATGCATTTCTCAGAATGGCTCCTGACGATGTTTGGGTAGTGGATTTCTGTCTACAAAGCCCGTGAATTAACTCCCTCAGAGACGAGGTGCAGAAACACAAGGAGGGTTGGCAGGGCTTGGGGGGAGGGAAGGGAAGACTATAAAGGAACGGCAGAGGGCAGTGATTTTGGATGACAGGAAAGTACAACATCCACACGTTCCAACTGTCCAGGGTAACCAATGTTGGTCACAGTGTTCCGTCATATTTACGGCTAGCAGGAAATGATTCAGGTGTTGCTTCTCACCCTTAAGCTGTCTCGGAGAGTCTCTTCACAAAAAACACAAAATTAAGCTCAGGGTCTTGAAAGAGACCTATGCAAGCGAGAGTTGCTGACTTGTTAGTGCCACCGTAAATTCAACTGGTCCTTATTTATACATTAAAAACAATCAGAACAGGGACCGTAGTATATATACTCTTCTGTGGACTCTTCTGCTCAAATATACATCTTGGGTACCCTCCCCATCAATACATATGATTCTAGCTCATCTTTTAAAACAATTCTGTGGTCGTCCCAATATTCATTATACCCTCATTGAATGATATTTAAGTCTTATTTCCACACTTTGATCTTCTCACTGGGGGATGCTTTACATAACAACAGAGCCTGGAATATGATAAGTCCTAAAAAACATGTGTAAGATCGGGTCTACTGTTCTGAGTTGTGGCGTCTTCAGGTTTGAGCGATTTAAAAGATGATGATCTGTACTTCGAAGCTGCCCCTGGCTAGAGTGCTGAGAGAGAGAAAAAACACCACACTCTGCTACTCCTGGAAGCCCATCCTTCCCTGGACCTCCTTCCTCCTCCCCCACACCCTTCCCCAGCCTGGATCTCAGTGAGAGGACGGAAACCTCGCCGAAAAGGTGTGGCCACGACAGAAGACGGCATTCCAGGAATATGCTCTAGACGTCAATGTACTTTTGGCCTTAGAGGGAAAGTTGCCTGAACATTCTTTCCCTGACCAATGATGGCCAAGTCCCAACATTAAAACTTGCAAAATAGTGGCGATCGGAGGGTCTTGAGTACTTGTAGCTCTTGTGAACCTAAAAAACAAAAAACATTAGAAACGAACAAAAATTTCACAAATCAAGGAGTGTGGGACTCTAGAAATAAATTTCTCTTTATATGCTCATGTGATAAAAAGAACCGTGAATATATCCACTTAAGCCGGGCCACAAAGCATAACAATTCATTTGTAATTAGAGACATTCTCTAGATAAAGTAAACAGACTGAAAAGACCAGCAAAAAAAGAAAAAGAAAGGTTTCAATACCCATCATCCCAGAATTGTGAATAGAGTTTTGGTGTTTTTAGTGAGAAAATGTACATGCTCATTTCTAAAATAAACCTCTACAGCTGAGAAAATGAAACCCGGCTTGCTAAATCCACCTAGTTCAGTCGTGAGTGCTATGTCCCCTGGTCTTGCCTGTTCCCCGACGACTGGACACAGGTTCTGAGTCTACCAAGAATCTACCAGGCTCTGAACCATAAAGAAACATGGTTCTCAGCAGCATCTGGGGGATCACACTACCCAGTCCGAAGAACACAGGTCAACCTCTCCTGTCTGCTGACAGAGGGTGGATGGCAAGAAATGACCTCTTTGACCTTTGTTGGAATTCGTACTGCTTTTTCTAAAAATACATCCTCTTCTAGGGAGAGCCCTTTCAGATTTACTTGCTCGTATTCTATTAAGTTATATGCACTGCATAAATATATTATTGCTATTCAGCCTGTATGACTGATGAAATATTGACAGCATGTGATTTATATGTGTGGAATAACACAGCTGGAAGACTATTTGGTTGTAATTACTTAGGGTTTTATTACCCTTTCTACGAAGGGAAAGTGTGAAAAAGTGAATCCACCAATTTTTCCCAATTACTTGCAGTAATTTCTATAAATATCTAATCCCTTCTTGCATTTTTATTAGCCAAATTGAAAGGGAAATGATCAGATTATTTTATAGATTTTTTTGTTGCACAAATACAGACATGCTACATTAAAACACTTCCAATTCTGTATATATAACAGAAAGTGTAGATAAACCCATAATAACATAACTGCAAAAATTCAAATGAGAATTTAATTTATGGTGTAATAATTTCCCATGATAGAAATAATCAAAATCATGAGATTTAAGTATGAGCAAGAGATGTGAGTGAGGACCATGTCTTGCTGGTTCACACCACCTTCACCCCAGGAGGTCACCCACATTCCAGCCCAGCTCCCCTTCTGCTCCATGCTGGGGTGGGCTTGCACGGAGATATCACACCTGCCCATTTTTGGCTTATTTTGTGGAAGGCAAAAGCTTCTAGGAGCCCCTGCACCTGCACATAAAAACTCTCCAGAGCACGACCTCGGCCTGCCTCCTGCACCACTGGGGAGCCTGCTGTCGTGATGCCTCTGCCTCCCGCGCCAGGGTGCAGCACCTGTCACTAGCCTGGAGGAGCTCAGCCGGGGATACCTGTGCACTCAGGGCCTGGGCCTCCTCCAGATAATGTGCTCAATCCCCAGCATCAAACTGGTGGCATGTTCGGGGAGACCTGGTCCTTACCAAGGGCCCCACTAAACCACAGAACTCCCCAGATGAAAAGGGTCCTCCAGGTGATATGCCACCAGGACATCAGGCTGAAGTTGGTCCCAGCCAAAGGTCTTCAGGCTGGAGCACCTCCTGGGAGCCAAGCACATGGCTGGGACCAAGAGCTAGGTGGCCATGGGGCATTTGTGAGGATGCTCTTCTCACTGCTTGCAACTTCTGGGCTCATAATTTTGATGAACACGTCAGTGATTGGACGAATGAGAGTTGGTATCAGGAACTTTTCCTTGAACAGGTATCAGTATCTCAAGCCCAGCTCACCTGACAGCCACACACAGATAACCACTTGGGGTACATTGAGGGACATCTTGAGGCTCGGTTTGGGTGTGCATGTGAGTGGGGTCCTGGGGGTCAGGGAGAGGGAGACACCAACTTGGTGGAGGGGGGTGTCCAAGGCAAAGATCTTGGTCTTAAGGTTCCTAGGTGAAGCAGCGCACACTGTTTGGAGTTGCCCTAGATCAGGAAGCGAGTCCATTTAGAACTTGTATGGAGGTGGGCGGGAGACGAGAGCACTCTTGTTGTTGGTCATTGACTGCCCTCCGTGGAGCAGGAAGTCCACGGTGGAGTCCAAGGGGCAGATCTTAGTATTAAGGTTCATAGGTAAACTAGGGCACACGATGCTGGGACTGCTGTTCCAAGGTTGCCCTCCAGTCAGTAGAGAGTCCATTGAGATCTCGTATGGTGATGGCCAGGGGGCTGGGCACTCTCACTGTTGCTCAGCAGCTGCCCTCTGTGGAGCCCAAAGCCCAAGGTAGAGACCAATGGGCTGATATTGGTCTTAGGTTTCCTAGGTGAACCAGGCCACACAGTGCTATGACTGCTATCATGTACTTGCCCTCAAGTCAGTAAGGAGTGCATGACAGCATGAATGGAAGTGGGCAGGGGCCAGACGCTTCTTCTTGTTGATTAGTGGCTGCCCTCTATGAAGCAGGAAGTCCAAGGTGGAGTCCAAGGGGCAGACCTTGGTTTTAAGGTTCCTAGATGAACGAGAGCACACGATGCTGTGACTGCTGTTCTGAGGTTGCCTTCCAGTCAGTAGGGATTCCACCAAGAGTTCCAGTGGTGGTAGACAGGGGCACGAGGTACTCTTGCCATTGGTCAGTGGCTATCCTCTGAGGATCAAGAAGTCAGTTGAACGTGAAACCTAGAGGGTAGAACTTGGTTTTGAAGTTCCTAGCAGTCACATGGCACTGTGACTTGTTGGTTCAGCAGCAATGTTCTATGGAGCACAACATCCGAGGTGGAGACCAAGGGGCAGATCTTGAATCTCAGGTTCCTAGGCAAGCAAGGGCACCTAATGCTGTGACTGCTGTTCTGTGGCTGCCCTCCAGAAGGAAAGGAGTCCTATGAAACCTTGTATGGGTTGGGCAGTGGTCCAGGGCACTCTCGTTGTTGGCCGTGGTCCACCCTCTGTGGAGCACGAAGTCCAAGATGGAATCCAAGGCGGTAGGTGTCTTCCCAAAATGGTCTCTCTGTTCAAACTTGAGTAATCAAGATGGCTTTTAAAAGAAAAAAAATCCTCCTAGAGGTTTAAAAAACCAATGTAAAAACACCAATATTTCATTCTATAAACAGACTTCCAATTGTAAACGAACACTGCAGAAGCAATGGTTTGCCAGGAGTGCTTTTTGCAACTGGATCTTCTAGACCCCCCACTATGGCTATTATTTCCCCTAATGGAGTTTAGAACTTATTCCCTATTCCCATTTTTAGAAAACCTGCAGATGTGCTTGGCAGGACAGGTATCTGGTAACTTTGGCCGCCAGGGAAGACAAAGGTCACTTCCTGGGGAAGGGATGGCATCACCATGAACGAGGTGGAAATGAAGAGCACAGATGTGACTGATCTAAGAACATGCAGTTGGAGGTGAAATGAGTTCAGCCAGCTGCCAAGTGCCCTGCTGCTCCGGAGTGACATCAGTGTGCTGCTCACTGAGTGCAGCTCTAGGGACCGTGGAGCTGGGTAACGTTAGGGAGAAAAGTAATCAGAAGACTCTCTCATCGAAGATGCCAAAAGGAGGATTTAAAATAAGTGTTCCATTTGACTTTATTTCCAGAAGCATTTTTTATAAACAAAAGCAGAACACCTTTTAAAAAATAAATTATTTACACACATATTCCAAAATATATACAGAGTGGGGCAAAAGTAGGTTTACAGTTGTTTGTCTGGAAAATAATACAATAATTAATAAATAATAATACAAGAATAAGCTGGTTTACATACTCACAACCGTAAATCTACCTGCGCCCCACATTTTTATAATAATTAAATTCACAGCATATTATTCTCTGCACACAGCCTGCATAAGGAGAGAATGCAGACGAGGTGCGGAGACAAGGTGCGGTGGCAGCCCAGAGCCCAGATGTGTCTGCACCCAGCAAGTCAATAATAACTGGGTCTGGTTCACAAATGCTGGTGTCGGATTTACTTCTGATGCGTAACTCTTAACTACAGATTCAGCAAAAGAGCCAGCAACTAATTGTCAAAAACTGGAAGCAAGCAAGATCCCCTTCAAAAAGTGAATGGATAAACCTACAATAGAACATCCATACAATGGGATATTATTCGGTGATTTTTAAAAAATGACCTACCAAGCCATGAAAAGACATGGAGGAACCTTAAATGCGTAAGTGAAAGCAGCAGATCTGGAAAGGCTATGTGCTGTATGATTCCAACTATCTGACACTCGGGAGAAGGCAAAACCGCAGACAGGAACAAGGGCAGTGGTTGCTGGGCTTGGGGGAGGAGTGAAGGAGCGAGGGAAGAATTCGTGGAGCACGAGGGCTTTTCAGCGCAGTGGCACGATTCTGTACGATACTGCACTGATCAATACATGACATGCATTTGTCAAAACCCATGGAACAGTACAGTACAAACAGTAAACCCTAAGAAAAACCATGGGCTCAGGTAAAATTAATGTACCTGGGTTGATTGGTCAGTTGTAACAAATGAACCACACTAAAACAAAATGTTAATTGAGAAACTGTGGAGAGGGGAGAAGGGGCACATGGGAATTCTCTGTACTTTCTGCTGCATTTTTCGGTAAAACTAAAGCTGCCCCTTAAAAAAGTCTATTAATTTTTTAAAGAACTTAATGCCTTTTTAAAATATTTATGTTATAAAAGGCCAATAATAACATGATGCGACTACAAACTAGCATTTCAAAACCAAGTCTGGACTACGATGCTCTAGGCCATGTTTTTACAAGGTAAGGCCCAAGAATGCTGTTCTTCATTATCTGGTTTGAACAGCCGTCCGGGACCCCTTTCAGGTCCTTCCTCGGGCGGAGCTGGCGCGGAGCTGGCGAGGACCTGGCGAGCGCTCACCTCGCGCGCCCTCCACCGACCGCCAGGATCCCTCCGGTTCCCACCAGGATGCAGGGCACCGCTGGCAGCTCCAGCGTCCTAGCGAGTGCCTCTAATACCAGGTTTTGATCGAGGACGCCCCGCCCCATCCGCGCACGCCACAGCTCCGGCTGCACATCCCGACGCAGCTCCACGTATCACCAGCACACGGTGCCTGCCCTACGATGGGTCACGAGGATGACAAAGGCACTGAGGGACGAGGTCGGCTATGAGCCCTTCTCAGCGATCGGCGACTCTGCCTACTGGGTGCAGGAGCCCGCGGTCCGGAGCTCCGAGAGCACTCTGGGCGGCCCGGGGCGGGGCTGGTTTGCTTTTCCCGCTGCCCAGGCCCGGCTTAAGGGCCTAAACCCGCAGTGCAACAGACGCACGGACACACTGCTGTGGGCATTCAGTCTGTCACTCGTAAGCCTGAGCAGTGGTGCTTACAGCCTAAAAATAAACCCCCACTTCCCTTGGGGGCACTGGGATTTATTCTGTTTGAATTGCACAGATTGTTTTCATTCCTGGGTGTCTCAAGTATTGAAGGCTGAAATCTGCTTCTCAGCTCGTCGCTGGTATTTGTTTTAGTGATGGACTCAACCCCGCAACAAGGGCTGCTCCTATGGCAACTGCGGCCAAACAAGACCGGCTTGCACCAGGGTGGGAAAGGAAACCTCCCAAGAAAGCCAGGCGCCACAGCTCGGGGTGTGGATCTCCCTTTCCGGGCCTGGTTGGGAAGGGAGGGCCTGATTAGCAGGCCTTGCCGAAAAGCCAGTATGACAACGACGATTTCGTGATAAATTCTGCATTGTGCTAACTCAGCCGAAATTTTTCAAAAGCATGTCTTACCTTTTGTGCTAAAAGGAAATATTGAAATTCCCTGTTAATGCTTATTTCAAACAGTCACATGAAGGGAAAGTATTCCTTCCACCTTAGTTCATATTCATATAATTGCATACATTTATCCTTGATGCTATTGGTATATATTATATGTAATATATATTCAAAAATATATATTACATATAATATATATTATTGAAAAGTTCAGAAATAACAGAAGTAAAACCAGTGAATCACCGAAGTAGTAATTAGTAAAAGTTTATTCTGCACACACCAGAAAGAGAGTACAAAACAGGAGCACTCAGCGCTCAAACCAAACCGTGGAATGAGACGCAGGGGTACCTTGTTATAAAGCAGCTTACACATAGCGGGAAAGCAGTGTTTATTCTTCACAGTGATTGGTTATGAAGCTAGAGTTTTCCGTGGTTACCTCATATTAACCCTGTGAAGCACTTTAAGTTTTGCATGTGATTACCAGAGGCATAAGCAAGAGATGACCCAGATCAAGTTAGTGTTACAAAATAAGCTAAATTAAGTTTTGTTTGTGTGACTGAACTGGTTTTGTCTGCTCTGGGAATTTTCAAGGCTGGTCTTCGTTTGATATTATGTTTGATATTATGTATATATATATACACACACACAGCATATAATATGTAGTGCATATGTAATTATATATAATATGTTATATATGATATAATTATATAACAGTCCATTTACTTTGAATCTTTGTACTTCCAAGCTGATACTATTTGGAAAGCCCTTGCACACTTTATACCTTTGAAGTTTATCTTTTGTTCTCATATAAATATGGAGTTGAGATTCAACATTCCTCTGGATCCAGCCTAAAAAGTAAGGCTTCGTTTTCTTCTAAAGGAAGAGTTTTCAACCCTATTAGGCCCCAGTACTTACTTTTCATAACAAATATTTTCAGCACCTCCTTAACTATTCTAAAATGTATTTCATAGGTAATATTATTCCCCTATAACATACTTCATTAAAAATCAATACAATGCTCTCACTAAAATATAAAGGAGAAATAAGAATAATAATACAACAGTACAGGAGCATGATAGAAAAAAATAATGAAGTAGACATATGCTTGCCCTTATTTGTAGTATCACATACGAAATGAGAACTACTAATAAAGGCTAATAAGGGTATTTCATATTGGTGAGTTAAATGTCCCAAATCAGTGATAAGATTTGATGAAATGGCAAACAAGTGAAACAAAGTATCATTTTCACTCTTTTTACTTTGTAGTTGCATTCATAGACTTCAGTATATATATATGTTAAAACTGCACAGAAGATACTTTGTGTTTATGTGTAAAATGGAGTTGGAGCTAGGCTCAGATAATCATAAATAAGGTGTTTGATTTATTTGATTTTCTTGCACAAATATCTGATGGGATATTCAAAAGTTTCATGCCAACAGTTTACCAAATATTTCACGCAACCAAATATGGTGAAAGGTAATTCTCTTTCCTACACAGATTTCCAAAACATTCCCTGGGGGCAATTCCAAAACAGCCTACCTTGGAAATCACTCTTCTAAAAAGATGAGACTCTGGCTCTGACAGGAACACAGTGTTAACGTATTTTAGTCATTGACTTGAGATCTGAAGCAAAGAGCAAAATGCAAAGTTGCCGAAAACCAAGCTGCCTTAAAATCAAAGGGTGATGAGTTGATCACCATGAAAGGCATCTCTTTCTAGTGCTTGCCACTTTCAGGAGAGGACTGAAACGACGAGTTTATGTACAGACAAAAAGAGCTAAGTCTCCAAAAGCTTTTCTGAGCATTTTTTAGTGCAGCTGGCCACAAGGCCAGGTGACGCCCTGGGAGCTCAGCCGTGCGTGGGGAATAACAGTGCAGCAAAGACATGACCAGGGTTGAACTAAATGAAATGGCGGGAACTAGAGGCAGTGTTCTTAGCTTCTGCATCTCCGAACAGCTGCCTTCTGCAGAAACCATGTCAGGCTGGCTCAAACACAGCATCTCTTCAGCGGGGCTAAGTGTCATTTGCTCATCTGGAAACAACATAAATCACAGGAGATTCTACATGCCATATGCCAAATAGTGAAGCGGAGATGTACAGGGATGTAAGACTGGATTAAGAGGGAAGAGGTTAAGGCAATCAATCTTAATCTTGTACACACATTGGGCTCTCTTGGGAAGCCTTTAAAAGATATTGATGCCAGGATCCATCCTTATGGTATTCTTTTTCCCCCCAGTAAATGTTAGCTAATTTTATTAGTTTTATATTCTTATTTTTGTAAACTATCTGTCCCCAGTGGGATTATATTTGAGAATTTTCTGTACATCTCAGTATTTTTCCCCTGAATTCAGGGCTCAGGATTTTATATCACATCTTCTTTGGAAACAGAAAGCCAGTGACTCTACATCTGTTTCATTCTCCGTTACCCGCTCCACTTAACCTCCCACTCATTGAAGCTCAGAGCTGACTGCAGTTCTACCTCCTTCTCTAATTCACATTCCCTTAGCCATGAATTTGCCTTGACATTTTCAATGCAATGATAGTCCCCTACCCCTTTTCCATTTTCATCCATTGCTGAACTTGTTAGCTTAACTTGTTCTATTTTGATATCAGCTCATGGCATTCTGACTGCATTGGCTGGCAGGAAGGCCTGAGCCTCAATTTCACAAACTCACTGGATTGTTCTAACCTGCAGCGAGAACAGAGAGCACGAATCACATAACTGGATAAGAAAGAGCGAACATTTGTCTCCTATCGCCTGTCCAGAGCTTTCACAAAGTAATTAAACACATACGGATGCTTCCACAAAGGAGGTTTGGACCACAACGCTGTATTCATCTTGAAATATTAATTAGCATTTTGTCCTTGGGCTGGTTAATTTATCTCTTCAAGACCCAATGTCATCTGTCAAATGAGGTTAGTTTATAGCACTTGCATTGCACAGGTATGAGGTTTAAATGAGGTAATATTGTAAAATCACTTACTGTGTGCTTGATAGAAATTGCTCACAAAAACTGCTATTTCATCTTCATCATCATATTAAAGGGAATAAAAAATTGGATTTAAGATCCATAGCAAATTTGGCTTCATAAAGAAGTACACATTCTAAAATGCAAACCAAAAACAAATCTTTAAAAACCATTTCATATTCTTAGAGGGTTTTTCCTTTGAACATGGATGGGGGAGAAAATTAATTGATTTTCAATATTCAGTTATAATTTGTTTCCATTCTTTTTTTGTCATTCTCATCCTTAAACATCTATCCTGTTAATCTTCCACAAATCCCATATTAGGCTTTGTTTATTTTCTCTCTGAATATCTCATATCTATAACTTCTTTCCCTTTGTGCTCCATAAATACTAAATGCAGACCTGTGTAGCCAGCACTGTTCTGCCCCTAAGGGCTCCACAGAATGGACTAGGACCTTCATCTATAATGCATAGTCCACAGGGTTGGCATGAGGGGTAAGATGAGCTGTGCTTTCGAGGTTGAAAAGACAGGTGGAGAAAATGATATTGAAAATAAAGAGAAAAATACATTAAAAAAAAAGAGAACACACTGGGAGAGCCAGATTCCTAGTCACTGCAGTTCTTCCCCACGACCGGGGCGGGGGGGGGGGGGGGGGGGG